>CM040244.1:176713260-177412527 GCA_022545495.1 Chrysanthemum lavandulifolium | reverse complement strand
ATCATGATGATCAACCATTGTGTAGTTGTTCCAAATACCATTCATTTGAGTACATACAAACGCCTTGATATGGAACCCTATAATTCTTCCAAACTCATGAATGAAAGATTGAACTCTTGCTCATTGATTGTGAATTCAATTGAGATGGACCCATCATCATTTCTAATTATCTGAGTCTAAGCGGGTCCCGAAGGTGGTCCGGTTCGAGATCCTACTTTTATCGCATCTTGCGGTGGGCTTCATATCTCACGTTTACACGTCAGGATCGTATTATGTAGTACAACATGTTTGTCTTTATATGCACGATCCTCACGAGCCATATTTTCTTTGCTCTCAAGCGTATCTTGCGATACGTTAGGGACTTTAGATTTTGGTCTACACTTATATTCCTCCTCCACTACATCCCTTGTTGGCTATCTGATCTTGATTAGGCGGGTTTCCCATTTACAAGGCGGTCTACTTCAAGTTATTGTGTTTTTCGGGTGATAATTTATTATCTTGGTCATCAGCGTCAATACACCCTTTCTCGTTCTAATGCCGGCGGAATATCGGTGTTACTAACGTTGTGGCCGAGGCGCATGGCTCCACAATCTGCTTCGATGCGTTACATTCTCCTTTGTCATCGCCACTCTTGTCTGCTTTGTGACAACGTTAGTGCCATTTGTCCATAAACCTTGTTCAACATCATCGGATGAAACATATTGAGATTGGCATTCATTTTGTTCGTGACATAGTTATTACCGGTCGGTGCAAGTTCTACATGTACCATCTTGTTGTCGATATCTGCGATATCTTCACGGTCTACCTTATCGTTTGTTTAAGGAGTTTAGATCCGGTTTGAGCGTCCGACCTCCTCCCACTCTAAATGCGGGGAGTATTAGGCGTCAATTTGTATCGATTGCATATGTTAGGCCCGATTGTGTTATGCTTGTAATTAGGCCTAGCCACTCTTAGTTCTCTAGAATACTCTCTTGTAACATATATATTTGTTATGTTGACTTAATAATCAAGCAAGATTACATTCAATAACTTCAACCAATTAAATATCAACTACAACCACTAATCTCTTTTATGATGGTTAAAATGAAAAGTGTATAATTATTTTAAGATATTTCAAAATGAAAATGTGAAATATAATTTTAAAACGGATGAAGGAGTAGTTTAGATTCCACTTACCGGTTGATGATTTTAGATATTTTGTATGTATTAATTGTGTTTGTACTTTGTGTTTACTTATGTTTTATTTCTATGTTTGTGGTAGGGATGGTTAACCACGGTTGGTAACAGGTTGATGTACATTCACCGATATTAAACTAGAATTTAAAGCATTTACGATTGACTTAGGAAAATGAAGTTACAAGTAAAAAAATCTTGGTCGGCGTTTTTTGGGAAATTGGTTGGAGAAAATGAAGAGAAATGGTAGTGACTGCTACTTTTTGTGCATGTAGAAATTTTACGCAATTCTGATAAAAAAGTTTAAGATATTAAATTGAGATAAATATATTATTACCATAAATTGAAATTTAAAGTAAATTAATATATTTTGATGTGGTTTGCCATTATTTCATTGCATAGTTTAGACGATGAGTATTATTTTTCTTTTGTTGATAAAATTAGAAACTCATTTTTAGATGTTACAGACTTCACATGTTAAAGCCAAAAGTTGCTTCTGTTATCATGTTGGTCTTCTGCCCAGTAGAACAGAATGCATCATTCTAGCTTGTTCGTATGCACAAATGAATGAATCCATAAATACAATTGTTCGAATAAATGATAGAAAAGTAATCATTTTGACACGTACATTATGCATCAAGATGAAATATTACCTTTATACAGTTATACACTTATGCAACTCGTACACTTTACATATTTGCATTACAAAATTGATGTCAAATTGTCTAAGTTAGATAAATCTACAATCAATTAAAGCCAAGATCACCTCAAATGAAACTTATCATTTGTTTTTTCATTAAGCATAAAAACAGTTAAAATATTACGAAGCTTGTGATGATTCTCCATGTTACTTTAATGAAAAATATATTGTACGATAGATAGTTCCAAATTTTTCTAGAGTACCCCATATAAAAAAAGAAACCGAAAGGTGTAGTAATTCTTTTGAAAGAAATACAGTAGAATGAAAAGAGATGATTGAAGTAATGATTTGATGGTACAATAATAATTGCACAGAATACAAGTAATGACAACAAAAGTAGTCACTTGTGAATCGGACCAATCCGAACCGACTGTCCCACTGAAACCGCTTTTCTACTCGCTCCAATATTGTGGGCTTTAAACTTAAACCAGCCTCCTGAATTTTTTATATAAAATATTGTGGGCTAATTAGGATCTATATGATTTAGTCCTTAATTAAATATTATTAGCAATAAAAAAGAAAAAATGATGTTTACTCATACTTGGTATTCCTGTTTATCTCAATACTCAGAGAGGATCGTAATATATGATAGAATTGACGTTTCAGATGAACTGAGATAACGAGCAAAATATATATATTATATTTTTATGTGGATAAAAAAATGGGACAAGATATTTCACCCTCATGGGAGGAGGGTATCTAATGATCAATCGTGAAGTTTCAGACGATGTGTGTATCGCGGTTTGACATTTGATCAAAATTTATATTGTCACATCATAGGGAGGGTATGTATAAGATATCCCTAAAAAGATTAGTAGTAACATGAAGTAAGAGAATATAATGGAGCCTGTGCAATGGCCCTCTATTCCTTAAGGCCACCAAATTTCAGTTTGATCTATTATATTTATATCAATTTGATCTACCATATTTATATTTATATGTAGTATAAATAGGTTCGTATTCTATATTATCATTGTTCTTCGTTTGTTTGTTTCTAACGAGGTCATGAGGCTCATATCTTCTATAATAATCTATAAAAGTGTTTTTATTTTCTGGTTCGTTTCGGTTTTGGTTTTATATATAATGTGAACACCTTATTTGATCTACCATATTTATATTTAGGGTATTGATATGTACAATACATTTTACTTTGCACACATAAAATTTATGTGTAAAGACAAGCAAATTGATGTGTGAGGACAAGTAAAATTATACAATGTTTTGTTTCATTTATTTAAGTGTAAACAAACTTTCTATATTATCATTGTTCTTCGTTTGTTTGTTTTGCAGGCTCATATCTTCTATAATAATTATAAAAGTATTTTGCGTATACCGGTTAAATTTGTATAAAACCATTTAATATAACAAACTTTCATGTTTTGCTTAATTTGCATAGTTAATGTTTTGGGTTTGGGTTTGGTGATAATAAAGAACAAACTTTTCCAAGTTTACCGATTTTGTACGTGAACTTTTTCAACGAACTTTTAGTGATTGATTTTTTCTTTTCATCGACCATGATAACTCACAAACGTTGACTTTAACTCACCATACGTTATCATCTGCAAATCTTCATTGTATATCACTTGATCAAAACATGAAACTGATTATATGCTCTATGAAATTTGATTATATACTCTTTTCTGGTAAAAATAGACATAAGTAATGGATGTTCCATAGTGGTTAAGGCATAACATGTTTCATTTTGTTAAGTTTGAAAAAGATTCATTAACGGGAGATATTATATGATATAACTATCATATGAATTGAAACATCAGAACGAAGAATGTACTTATCCATCTTTTTGGCTTGAAGCCTTGAAGCCTTATTGAAAATGATTCAACATATTATTTCTTGAAGCCTTGAAGCCTTATTGAAAATGATTCAACATATTATCCGGTTCAGGTAAAATAAGTTTAATGGTGCAAATTAGCACAAAACATGAAAGTTTATTACATTAAGTGGAACGAAAAATAGTACACATATCAAATCGGTATATTGGCAAAAGTTTGTTGCTATTGTACAGCTAAAACCTTATATAAAGATTGAGTTTCATGTCATAAATGTTAGCATTAGTGATTATAAATTTTTATAATTGTTATATTAGTATTAATATTTACAAATCTTCTATAATATATAAAATTTGAGTTTCATGCTTTAAATGTTAGTATTTATAATTATAAAATTATAATATTAGTATTAATATCTACAAAAGTGATAAATAAAGAATTTAGAATTATAAAAGTAAATTTTTATTGTATAAAGAATTAAATGCATATATATAAAGTTGTAAAAGTTGTGTGGTTAAGACGAACTCATTTATCACACAATTTTATAGAAATCAACCAGTCAATATAATTCTTTGTGTGTATTTGGTCACGTGAACATATGTTTTAAATGTTATTGACACAAATATAGTTTGATCTTTTATATTTTGACCCCTGTACACAACTATAAAAGTTGTATTTTAACACAAATTCACTTGTTATAATATATAAGATTGAGTTTCATATAATAAATGTTTGTATTAATAATTAAAAGTTATAATGTTAGTACTAATATTTAAAAAGGTGATAAATATAAGAATTTAAAATTACAAATGTAAAATTTTATTATATAAAGATTTAAATGTATATCTAAAACTGTAAAAGTTGTGTTTTTTTTTGACGAATTCGTCAATCACATATTTTCATAGAAAATAAACCAGTCAACATAACGTAAATAATTTTGACTTGACCCCATTTTGTATATGCCTTGTCCTTTGAAAATATGTCTTAAATGTTATTGACACGAATATAATTTGATCTTTTTATATTTTGACATGTGAGCATAAAACTGTTAAAGTTGTGTTCTTGACACAAATTCATTTATTAATATTTTCAAACGAACTCAATTGGCACACATTTTCATAGAAAATCAACCAGTCAATTAAACCCGAATAATTTTGAAATGACCCCTGATAGCATATCAATATTAGTGGCTCAAGCCCACTAAATATAAACACAATTCAAGCCCATTACCAAGGCCCGAATATTGATAGCGGCCTGGCTAAAAACTCATGCCACACTTGGCCTAGCAAACACATCAGGCTATGTTGAACGCATAGTATCACTGTTCCCCAACTTTCACTAACAATTAAGATGTACAATCTGAGATGGGACAATAGGGACACACGGCAAGCACCATCTTATACAAGCCAAGGAGGATATTCCATTTGTCCTCCCTGTCTGCTCATTAGATGATCAATGTGTGGCCTCCTCGCAGCTGTTGATCATCCTCAATTGTTTATCTCCAAACTCTATTTCTGTATCTCCAAACTCTATTTCACACACAAACTTCACAAGTCTCATACACTTAGACAAATACCGCCTCACACGCAGTCTACACATGGTTTGTCTAAGCGTTGCGCGAGCTTCTTGATTTCTTAATCTTTATCAACTCATCGGGTCCTTGTCGTTCAACACGGAAAACCAAACAACACAACAATCTTAATTAACTCTTAATACCGATTTACATACAATATGTAAACATGATAAGATTTACTTAGATATGGTTTTGATCTTATAAGATATTTTCCCAAAATTAAAAAGTTCATTCAATTAAGCAAGTGATTAATTTTGTCTTATTATCAAAGATGGTTAATTATTTGTTAAATGTAAGATCATATTAGATACACTTCCAAAAATGGAAGATATCATCTAAAAGTTTATATTTATATAAAGCATTTTAATTGCATTAAACTGATTTGTATAAAATAAAATGTAAGTAAACTTGAATGTGTGTTTCTAAAAAGATTAATGCGGTGATGCAAATGTTTAATGAAATATGCATGATAAAAAGCTTCTTCGGTCATTAAACAAGTTTTATAGTTCCATTTATTCATACCTCGTGATTTACATCAAATGAAAACTTAAGTCTAAAAACTTGATTACGTCAACTTTTACGTAGTATTTTTATATTTGTCTTTAACAAAACATAGAAAAATTATAAAATAAAATCAATGTTTTAATCCGATTATTTGTATCAACATATGATATTTATAAACCATTGGTAAAAATGTAAAGAATTGAACGTGTTTGTAACACATTTGACCAGTTTCAAGCAATAAACGTGAATATTTATAATAATAGAATCTATATGATAAAGTAGAATATTTAATACGTAATCATTTAGTGTCTATGATTATAAAAGTTATGATTAAATAGAATATTTGTAAAGAGGTCAATAAAAATGTATAAGTTCAAACATGTTTTATAATAATTTGACCTCAACTCATTTGTCAAAAATATTTAAAAGAAACCTACAACAACTTGACTTCTGCACGATTGTTACAATTAATCATTTTGTATACATTTTAACTCGTAAACATATATCGTATTTTTGCACAAATAAAAGTTTGGTATTTTAATAATAAATAAGACTCGTGCATCGCACAGGATCAAAATGCCTAGTTTTATAAAAATCGCGTAGCCATAATTAATAACCATCATGTATCCAGTTTGGAGAGAAAAAAAGCACAAACTTATTTTCCTAATTACTTAACTCTTGCAAACATATTAGAATCGCCCCATTACATTAGATTTCATTCAACTTTATTATTTTGAATTTTTATTTATGGTTCTCACTTTCTAAGTTATCTTTTAGCTTTTAGAATAAAATTACTAATAAGGGTGTGTTTGGTATCCCATTATGGGAATGATACTATAACTATGAAAGTGATTAAAGGTGTTTGTTTAAGATGAGGAGGCCCATCACTATCGTAATAAATATAATCTATACTCCATATACATTTAAAGAGGTTTTCGGGTTGGGTGCTGTTGTTGTTTAATGAAATATACCCTTCAAAAAAAAACATCTAAAGATGTAGGAATGGATCTTTCATTGTTAAGGGACCCACCACTACTATCAAACACATCCCATTATCATTTATAACAACATACCAAACACATAATAACTACTTATCACCTAGACTATGTATATTGATTTATAACATCAAACTAGATAAAGGTAGTGTTTGATAACAATTTAATGTGTCTTAATTGAAAAATATGTAAGTTAATTAAGTCACTAAATTGATGTTTGTTTAGTGCTTAAAACTAACATGTGATCTTCTAGAAAAAACCAGGGAGATGAGGGTCTACAAATTAAGTCCATCCCTTTTATCTTAGTTTTACATATTTACCCTCCCACTCCTTAACTTTATTTCAAATAAAGGGTATAACAGTAATTTCTTAATTCAGACACTTTATTCAACACACAAAACAAACAACTATTTATTAATTTAACAACATATTTTTAGACAGACACTTTAATTTAACAAAATTTAACTAAAAAAAATAACTAAAGAAACAGACCCTAACCTACATGCATATGTTCATTACCAAAATACAATCAATCACAATCTACAAGAATATATTTTCCATATAATTAACAAGAAATTAACCTTGTCGTCCACCAGTAATTATGTTTAAATTTTTTGTGTTTAAAAAGGCTTATTTGCAGTTATAGCATAGAGCCATCAAAATCTACAATACGGCCGTGGACATAGATAAACTCGCAATATAAACACAAAACAAATTGACATCCTAATATTGGATGGTGAAATATGTTATTATAGATCTCTTTACGATAATAATAATAATAATATAAATAATAAAAGAAAAATAAATAAATAAATAAATAAATAATCCTCAAATCTACCCACATCAATGACCTTCAATGACCCTCATTTTTTCTGCCACATCAATTTCTCTCATGCGTACAGACGACCTTTTAGTCACTAAAACGACCAAAAAAAATTAACAATTTAACAACAAAATTAAAATTCATTCATAATAAAATACATTACATAATAATTCAAATAAAATTAAAACATTACAATAATAATTAAAACTTAAAATAATAATCTAAGTTCTAGTACCCCTTGATTCCTTTATTTATCTCCATTATCTTCTATTGTTGTTTTAGGGGCAAAGTCTCGTTGATTCATGAATTATAGAACAAGATGTCTTTGTCCCGTTTCTTTCTTTCGTCTAATTCAAGTGTTCGACGTTGTAGTGCAAGTTCCACTCTTTTCAACTCCGCTACTTCTCAACGCGCCGCTTCCTGAAGATCCAACTCCCGATTGTTCAAATGTATATAGGAGTCTTGTTGCTCCTTCTTCTTTCCCCACCTTTCCGACTTCATGCTTTTCCATTTATCGGTTACCAAATCAACAAGACTTCCTCCTGTAACAGATGAAGAGGAGGAGGATTCTTTCTTCTTAGCTTGGTCACTCTTCTCGATTCTCTTCCTCAAAACCAACAGCTTTCATCGTTCAAATCTAAACTATCGTGCCCCTGACCCTGAGGTGGTTTCGGAAGTCTTAGATTTTTTGTTACCCTTTGTTTTCTTGTAAAAAGAAGGCATCTCAACATCTTTCCAAGCAGGGTGATCCTTCAAAACTTGCCAACACGGCTCCAATGTAAAGAGATGTTCGTACTGCACTTTGTATTCCGCACACGCTTGTTGGTACACAAGGAGTTCACTCGACCCGCTATCATTCCTCCGTTCGACATTATCAAGGATGGTACAAAATGCACCAATTCTAGGATGAACTATTTTTTCATTTGCTAGTGATGTCATCGTACCCTCTCTTTTCAACCATTTCTTTCTCAAAGTAAGCAATAAACTCCCCCTCCAAAACCCCCTAGTCTTCATAGCGTTTCCTCTCAATCTATTTTTTGACACATCGCACCAAGCTCTACACAATGTAGCCTCTTCATCCGTTGTCCATGGTTTTGACATATCCTTGTTATTAGTCTTCTTGGCCTTTGAAGCACGTTTTAAAACCCTCTTAGCTTTGACGGGTGACACCTCTTGGACAGGAGAGTCGTCTTCAACTAGAGCCGAACCGTAGGCCGAAGTGAGTCGAACCATAACCCGTAGAATAATCATGATTACCGTAACCAAAACCTTGACCCGAACCTTGACCCACATAATAATATTGACTAGCAAATAAGTTATCCATTTCCATATCAAGATTAATACAGTTAAGGGGAGAATACACTTAATTTGGTTGGGGAGACGACGACGATAAATCCATAGTAGGACGATACAAAGCATTTGGCGATTGGAATGGACGATTTGGTTGGTTGTTATATTGTTATATGGAGGATTGAATGAATGATTTAGATAAAATAGGTTATTATTTTGTGGTGGTTGTGGTAGTTGTGTTAGATATTGTAAAGTTGTGGGTCGAAAGCGAGCGGGTGGTAGACACCGGAGAATTAAAAATTTGGATCCGTTGTTAAATATGGAATGCTTTCTTGGATTTGGGATCTTGAGGTTTTGGATTTGGGAGTTTTCTTATTAGAAATTATAAGTTTAATATGAGAAGTATAAGAGAAAAGTAGTTTGAGTTTGTTTATAAAATGGTGAAATGAATGGGGTATTTATAAAGTAAAGGGTTTAAATTTGAAAAAGTTTTTTTTTCTTTTCTTTTTTTAAGTGACTTGCAACCAAAAGGTCGAGTATATGACCCTTTTCTCCTCGAGCCCTCACCGACAACTCGACAACAAGGACGATCGATGCCGACCTGAATGGCCGAGTCGGTCGACCCCTTATTGTGCCTAGCCTTAGATTTAATTAATTCATGTAACGTTCAGATAGAACCAATTTAGTTAGATATTATGTTATGTCGTTTTGCATTAGTGAGTATTATGTTCGGACGGGCATTTCACTGCGGCTGTTAAAGTATTATGTTCTTCGGGGGTTGCACCTTATGGTACGGATACTTTGACAGCGTTGTTGGCTAAGCATCCCATACTCCCTCCCCCGGTTATGCCTGTTTCCTTGCTCTCTGAGCCTCCACTTGTTGTGGATGTTGATAGCGTTCTTGGGTGTATTCAATCTTTCCCAAAAGGGACTTCTTGTGGGGAGAGGGGTCGGCGATCGCTGTTGGGTTACTCAAGGCTATCTCTGTGGTGGTTAATTTATGTTTGGGGAGGTGCCCAAGGTTTTGGCGGAGTTTGTTGCATCTCGCGCCTCACACCGCCGTTGCTCAAACCGGACAATGGGATTAGGCCTATTGTCGTGGGCACGATTGGAGGAGGCCGGTATCCAAGGTGGCTATGAGGGGTGTCGAAGGAGATGTCCAATTACCTTGGTGATTTTCAGTTTGGGGTGGGAGTCCCTAGTGGGGCAGAGGCCGTGCTCCATAGCGCGAACAGATTCTTACATGAGTTTCATTCAGATGGGTCGTTGGCTATGCTTACTGTTGACTTCTCAAATGCCTTCAACTTGGTGGATCGGACTACCCTTTTAAATGAGGTTCGGACTCGATGCCCGTCTATTTCCCTATAGGTAGATTTTTTATATGGTCAGTCGGCGAGGTTATATGTGGGTGACGACCATATTTGGTCCACCACTGGAGTTCAGCAGGGGCACCCTTTAGGGCCTCTTCTTTTTGCCTTAGTTTGGCACCCACTTGCCCACCGGATTAGGGATTGTTGCAGTCTTCTTTTCCATGCTTGGTATTTGGATGATGGTACGATTATCGGTGACACTAAAGAGGTAGCTAAAGCCTTAGATATAATCATGGCTGAGGGCCCCCACCTAGGCCTTGAACTCAACATTAAGAAAATAGATGTTTTGTTGCCCTCATGCAATGGGGTGAAGGTACAGGATGGTTTGTTTCCTCACGGGATTGGGAGGCCGACATTGGGTGTGAAATTCCTTGGAGGCGCTGTTAGCCGGGGTGCAGGGTTTATTAGTAGTTTGGCTGTGAAAAGGGCATCTCGTGCTGTAGAACTAATGAGTTGTCTCACAAGTCTGCGCGACCCTCAATCTGAGCTCCTTTTGCTTCGCTCATGTATGGGCGTCGAAAAGCTGATGTTCGGTCTCGAGCGTGCCAACCTATGTATATAGGGAAGGTTTTTGTTTTGACAATGGCCTTGGGAAGGCAATAGAGGCCATTGTGGTTTGTAGGGGCCCTTTTTTGGATTTTCAATGGAGGCTCGCATCCTTCCGACTTCGGTTTGGTGGGTTGGGTTTATGTTCGGTGAGGATGTATCTACTTATGCTTTTGTGGCCTCGAGGCGCAATCTTGGAGTTCGCGGGATCACATTCTTCGGGATGTGGTATTGATGGGGTTGACTCGATTATGGGTATGCAATGGATCGCTTGCATGTCTCTTCCCGATTTCGATCTTAGCGGTTTCTCTAACAAGGACACCGTCCACCTAAAGCCCAAAATGTTTTGGCGTGTGCCCTTTTAGTGGAATCGTCCGGAGTTTGGGAGAAGTTTGATTGATCCCCGACAAAAGCGGTGTTTGAATGTCTCCGAGCTCCTCATGCTCAAGATTTCTTGACGGTTATCCCCATTGAAGGGCTAGGCCAACATATGTCTACCTGAGTACCGGACTATCCTTAAGCACCCATGAATGATCCCTCCTGTTTCGGTGATGAGCCTTGCCGGTCTGCCGCAAGGTTTGTTTAGATTCCTTTGGCGAGCATGCGGTCCATTGCAAAGAGTTACATGGTTTCAAATACAGGCATGATTTGGTTAGAGATGTTACGTATGATGTTCTTAAACGAGCAGTGAATTTCTTCTAAAAAGAGGCCTCGTGAACTTCTCCGATGATCCGCTTGAAGGAGGTCTACTTACGGCCGGTGATATACTTGTGTTTGGATGGGCGGGGAAACATGCTTGTGTGGATCTTACTGGGAGTGTCCCTCTTGTTGGGCTAAGGGACAATAGGTTTGTCATGGGACAAGCGGCGTTGAAAGCGGAATCGAGCAAAGTTGCTAAACACGAGAAAACTTGTTTAGAGAATCAACACGATTTACCCTTTGCTTTTGATACATTTGGGTTCCTAAATTTCAAGTTGTGAAGTTTTGACTAGGGTTCAACGGGTTGAAAGTAATTTCACGACCCTAAGTCACAAAATTTCATTTTAGTAAATTGGTTTCTTATTCAAAAAGAAGTAAGCGAACATTGGTAGTTCTTTCATCTTATCAGAATCCGTTATAAAAGTCTGTTTTAATGGAAAAAAATAAAAAATAAAAATGGTGAGATATTATGTTATGTCGGTTTTGCATGCTGTCCTGATCGCAAGACTTGGAAAACGATGTCATAGGAATGGACATTTTTGTTTACTCATTGTCATTGATGTTTCTTGTTTTACATCTTTCATTCATACTTTCTCCGTCAAGTAAGTCATGTATACTAATCAAACTTTACACCTGATAATACTTTTGACAACCGTCACCCATCGAGATGATCACCATTGTCGATCATCATTGGTGACCACCGCCAAAGACCACAACCAACACATATTGTAGAATCTCCATTGCCCTCTTTCTTTGTTACCGTTGCATAAGAGTCGTTAATTAGCTAAATATAAGCTTATGCCATATATGTATCGGAGTAAGCTAACATTCTTATAATACAGTGTCACGGTTACCTACACGACATAAATCCACAAGAAGGGTCTAATCAATAAATTAGAAGAATATTAATATGCAATTATGCCAACATTGTTATTCATTCTTAGAAAAATTCTTTTGGATGTTCAATGTTAAGAGATATATATATATATATATATATATATATATATATATATATATATATATATATTATATAAGAAAAATAATAAAAAATAAATATCCGTAAAAAGAATAAAAGATTTTTTTTCAAAAAGTTCACGAAAAATTCCAAAAATCCCGCGTAAAACTTACGTGAAACATTTTTATAATTTTGAGTTTTGATCGTTTTTAATGCACAAAAATATGGGAAAAATTTTGATGCACAAAATTTTTAACTTGTTTTAGTTTGATCTTAATATTATTTTGATGAAAAAGTCGAAAAGTTGGGTGCAAAACCAATTTTGATGCACAAAAAGGATTTAATCTGAAAACGATATTTTCATAATTTTTTCTGGAAAAATATCCACTTTAGAAAAAGTTTTCACAACTTTTTCATGCACCATCATACCCGATCTTGTGGGATTTTTAGGAATTTTTCTGAACCTTTTTGAAAAAAATTTTTATTTTTACGGATATTTTCTTTTTATTTGATCCTTTGTGGGAAGGGTTCTTTTCGGAAGCAAGAAAAGGTCGAGAGCTGCATGAACCACCATCAACCAATCGATTTTTTGAATATTTAATTTTATTATTTAATTCAAAAGGGCATAATAGTAAAAGTACATTTTATTTTCTTTTGATTTTTTAATAAAAACGTTTTTCTAGTTCCTAAATTTTAGGATTTTTTTTTTTTGGAATTTTTTTTCATGATTTCAAAAGTAAGATGCATATGTGTTTTCTCATATAAGTCAAGGTGCACATGTGTGTTTTTTAAATATGTGTTTTCTTCATAATGTAGTGTTATTCTTAAACGACTTAAATTTTTGAATAGTTTTTTCAACATTTATGTTTTTAAAAGTATAGATGCGATGTGTTTCACTTAAGGTGATAATTGCACATATGTTTTAGCGTACAATTTTCTTTAATATTCAAAACCGAAATTCAATAACATAAAGATTATACATATGTCTAAAAAATGCAAGTACAATATATCGATTATACATGTGTGCACTAATGAAAATACATGTGCACGGACACACGATTTGGTCCATTGTCTTCATCTTCATGATGGACACTCAACCAACTAATAAGAACTGCAGAATTTCGACGATGAAGGTACACATTCATTCTACACGCAAACGAGATCTAAATATTATTTTGAATACATGTGTTATCTTGAAATATCGATGATTAAAACACAACAAAGTCGCAACCTAAACTATTATGTAAACCATTGAAATATTGATGACTAAAACCGAACAAACACGTTTCCGTCTTCTCCGCCTTTCTATCTTTCTAAATCTCCATCAACATCGGACATGTTCCGCATAAGAAATATTGTTTATAAATGAAATACTAATGTTCGTATTTGCTTGATATAAAACCGGACTACAAAACTAAAATGAACCAATGAGATATAAGAAAACATAATTCCAAGATCAAAAATGATTTCGAGAAGAAAAACATATATATATATATATATATATATATGCACAATCTATATATATATACAATATAATATATATATATATACCTATATCAACCGACAAATATCCTCACAAACAATCTTCACAAGCTCATTCCGTCTCCACCGCTCATGTATCCCATGGACAATCCCTTCCGTAATCAAAAAACTACTTCCTAAACCGAATATTTGCATGTTGTTTATTCTATAAGCAAAAGCAAAAAAAAAAAAAAAAAAAAAAGAGCAATCTTAAATATACAGAGGTTACTGTTTTGTGTTTCGTGACCCAACTCAAACTACAATAGCCTCTTCATCTTATCTTCATCTTCATCTTCAAACCGATATGAACATCGAGGCTACGATGCGTGGCCGAACAATTAATAAAACAAATCCCATACGTCACGGCGACCATATCGGATTCCTCGCGTCACAATCAAAACGCATATGTTATTGTTCAATACATAAATTATTGATCAATTAAATAATAACAACAACAAGATCTCATAAAATAAGAAGCCATTGAGTTTATGATGGAATCCAATGTTGATGCACAATCCAATGTTGATGCAATCTACAAAAGAAATAATATATATATATATATATATATATATATAGAGTTAGATCAAATAAGAAGAAAAATTAAAATAAGAAGAATAAGAAACCACACATTTCAAATAAGGAGAGATATAAAAGGAAGATCGATCTATTTTAAATTCTCCTCCTATTGAAATGTGTGGTTGAAATTCTTCTTATCCTATTTCAGTTTTAATTCCCTTCTTATATATTACGTTTTTGATCCTAACATATTTATATATATATATATATATATATATATATATTACGTTTTTGCTATATAATTTCTGATAAGAAGCCATATTTAGTAATCTAGCTATCCTCTCAAACTAATTTGCTACACCACAATCAAACACTAATCGTGTTATTACAATGTTTCTACCATAGACTGTCTTTCATGTCTTTCGTAGTTCCAGTTTACCATGCCACGTATTTATTTGTCAGTAAGAACTGCTATTTATATGTCAGAAAGGAATTCAACAGTATTATGCTGTGTTTCATATAGCTCATTGGCAATAATATATATTACTAATAGAAGTAGTATTCAAATAGATCACGCCTTTAATATATCAAAACATATAATAGTAATCTTAATGCTGAATAACTTAATTCAGTTTAGTTATTATTTTAATAACAAACCTTACATTTGATTAAGCTGAGGCATTCCTTTTTCTATCTCCGACATATAATTAGTTTATTATTGTTTCTAAAATGCACATAGTTTTAGGAACTCTCGCAAACTACATTTTAACCTATCAAATATCATTTCTAACCATTATAATCACTTTTGTGGACAATCTAAAATAGCAATGTAAACATTTATTCTGAGACAATGGAGTATATGCAAAGAAATAGCATTAGGTACCCAAAAACAATAACAAACCAAATCTTGTAATCCAAACCAACATTGTTCATATATATAACCTCTAATACTAATACTGATATATACTAGTAATAATAAGAGATGATCAAATGCAATCGTTCATAATCTGATGGATCGATGAAGCCTGGCTATTCGCACATACATGACATCAGGAGTTAACTAGTCTAGCTGATTGGAAATTGGAATAACAACTTGAGTATTTTCTACATAAAATGTGATATATGGATTCAAGGTTATGGAAGATTATCACCTTTTATTGTGGCTCAAACCAATCTCTCATAGAAAGAATATTTCTCATATATGTACCAATAGATTTAAGCCCGTATAAGCGAAAGCTACTAGACTTACCACAAGCTTTAACTTTACACATTGGGTGGTTCCATGTTATCTACCAGTTTCACTTTGTATGCTATATTGTACTATTAGTTAGTGGCTTATGAATTTATACACATATATACTTTCATTTCTGAAATATTCAAGAAGATGAACAAAGTACTTGAAGTATGCTAACATTGACACTCAAGTAGCTAGTATAAAAACATTAAAAAGAATATATGCTAACTTTTAGTTGTTGTCTTCATATATGAGAAAAATAAAATATGACATCTTTTCAGAGGTCCCAAAATTTTACTTCACCTTGCATAAACTAAAAGTAACCCATGATTATAGTAGTTTTGCATATTATGATTATATAATTATAATATAGACATGTCGATATTTATTCCATATGTAACACATTTGAACAAATTACACGTGATGTTTTTCTCGTAACTCAAAATCACCTACTCATTCTTCTCAAAAAGAGCTTAATGATTTTAATAATGAGATATATATTTTGTCACATGTATATCCATAAGATTATAAGCGATTACATAACATGTAGGACCCAAAGTTATATTAGTAACATGATTTATAGTTTAATATATGTAATATTAATCACTAAACATACCTCAAATGCACTTGCTATATAAGCCAAAAGTTGTTGTGCCATGAACAACAACCTTCCCAAATAGCCTTACTTTTGAGAAAGATGCACCAACCAAACAGTCAACAAGGTTTCTTGGAAGATCTATTGGCTCCAACCTCAGAAGCATGGTCAACATTTTCTAGTTTACAAGAACTTAATACTTTTGACACTCGATTATTTCCAACTCAACAAGATGATGACTTACTACTGTTGCCACCTTCTTCTTCATCATACTCAAACTCATCATTTTTAGAACTCCTTTCTTCATCCATACAGCCAAGTTTTCAGTCCCCTTATACCGATGAATCTATCTACTCTTCTACGCCATGTTTGGATAGTTTCTTGCCGGTTAATGGTTCGGTTTCTTCATCATATGATCAACAACTGTTTCCATTTATGGCGGAAGGAGAAGACAATGATGGTGATGAAGATCATAAGGATGTTGTTTCTCATGATCAACTTCCAACAGTTTTTAACATGGGAGTGAACGGAGAAAAGAAGAGTAAATCGAAGAAAGTTGAAGGACAACCTTCTAAGAACTTGATGGCTGAAAGAAGGAGGCGAAAAAGGTTAAATGATAGGCTTTCTATGCTTAGATCAATTGTTCCTAAGATAAGCAAGGTATAACAAGCAACACCCTAAGGTACTAATCAATATTGTTTTTGTAATGCTAATAATCTTTCTTTTTTTGGTACTTGAAATGATAGATGGATAGAACGTCAATACTTGGGGATACAATAGATTACATGAAAGAGCTTCTGGAAAAGATTCAAGAATTGAAAGAACAAGAAGTTAAATCTGATGTAGATCAGTTGGAATTGGAGGGAAGTTTTCGAGAATTCAACATGAATGAATCACAAGTTATAAGGAATCCCCCTAAGGTACTAGTTTTATTCGACTATCAATAATTTCTCTTACACATACTGACTATATGCAAACAAATTATACAGTTTGATGTAGAGAGAGGAAATATCAATACTAGGATCCAGGTTTCTTGTTCAACAAAGCCCGGTTTATTGCTATCGACTGTGAACACAGTTGAAGCACTAGGCCTTGACATTCAACAATGTGTCATAAGTTGTTTTAATGATTTTTCCCTTCAAGCTTCTTGTTCTGAGGTAGGTTGTTATTAAAACCACTATTAGTATGTGATTTCATGATTTTGTAGTCCTATAATACATAGTTTCCTAACTAAACTTTTAATGATTCTTAGGCACAGGATCATCGATCGAGGATAAGTTGTGAAGAGATGAAGCAAATCCTATTTCGCAATGCAGGTTATGGAGGCAGATGTTTGTAAGGAAACTGAATGCAAGATAAAAAAGTTTTTACAGTAACATGTAAGAAGCTTTAGGAGATGATGGATTGTTAATTCTTTAAAAGATTTCCAAATTTTTGGATTGTATGTGATAAAGCTGTTATGCTTTTTAATTGTTTTATGAATCATTGTTAGATCCATTGTCCAAAGTCATCAACATCAACTACTTTAATACAACAAAAGACAATTATTCCCTCATTGATTTTAAAGATAGGAGAAGTACAGAAAGATGCAAATTCAACAGGAAAACAATTCTTTTACGTGATTTTATGATATAAGAATGCATTTGTGGTCCCTACCCATGAGGAAAAAGAATGTTGTCAGAATTTATGTTTATGTTTTTTTCTATATATGTTTGCATTGATATATAAACAGGTGTATATATGACAACAATGGGGTGAAAGAAAATGACTTGTGGAGTTCAAGACAAGGTGTGAAAGAAATATATTCAATGATTCAATCAATAATGCCTAAAAAGCAACAACAATTTAAATTAAAACTTAGCATTACAACAAGTTAATCATGTTTCACAGAATATCAAGGAGGATCTTTATATTTCCAATATAAATCTGCTACCGCATCAGATACTTCACACAATAGTTACTTAGAGTGAGTGGAGCAGTTGTGTTATAGCATGTTATAGGGCATATAGCGACGTTAGAGTAGTTATATTTGCACCGGGCTTGCATTTTCAGTTTTTTCTTTTTCTTTTTTATTTTTTTTTTGGGGAGTGAGTTGGTATTTTGTGTGGTGTATTACAGGAATGTTTATTAGGAGGATGTTTATGTTATAGTAGTGTTATAGGATATATGCTTAGGTAGCGTGCCCTATAAAATTTATAAGACACGACTGCACCTAGCTCTCTTACAGCTTCGGGTGTCATGGCTCAAGCCATGACCCCTTCTGAGTCTCGCATCATACCATCATCAAAATACCAATTTTCACTCACAGACTCAAGAACCCCCCCCCACCCACCCACCACCACCACCATAACTCAAGCCAAAACAGTGAAACACCTCTTTTTGGACCCATCATACCGAATTAAAACACAAACTCAACACAAAAACCCAACTAAAATATAAAAAAAACAAAATCCGTATGTTGGCTCAAGCCAAGGAATTGGCGAATGGTGAGGCGGTGTCATGGCTTGGGTTTGGCTTGGTGCACGTTTGGCTTGGGTACTCAAGGCATGATACCCAACACTCTTAACACTACACTCTTTTCAACGATCTTACCCTCAATGGAAGGCAATGAATGGAAAAGACTAACGGTAAAATCATCCAACAAAGTGTTAAGTGTGTGGTGTGCGACATAACTATTGTTGTGTACAAATCACTCCTCTTTTGATACTTAGCACTTGAATACACCATTTTTGAAGATCTATTCCAAGATTATGTCCAAGATGTATAATGTTAAAAGCTTAATAGTGTCTAAAATGCCACATTATGAAGGGTAATTGTAGGTCACATAGAGATATAAAGTATTACTTCCCTTCCATTATGTAAAGTTACATTTTGACTTTTGCAGTGTAACTGGTCATTCAACAAATTAGAGAATAAAGATAATTCTTTAGTATTCTGAAGATTAATAGTTTGAGATGGCCATGTGGGTAGTCCTTTACATAGACTTAACAAAGAATCACGAACCTTTTGACTATAAAACAAATGTACTGCATTTGCATACTAAGAGGACCTTACTTGACCACTAGTCAAATTATATATCTAATTAAAAACTAGCTAAAAAACAAAAACTTGCAATTAAGCTCGATTTTTCTTGAATAATATTCAATTTATATACTCAATCAACCTTAAGAACGTAAATGTAGTTGTCTACTAGAAATTTAAAGATCTAAAATGTCCCTATGGATATATGAAGGGGATGGAAGATGAAATTTCTAATATGGGATAAGGTTCAAGAGAATTTGCGCCGTCAATATATTTAGGTAATACATTACAAAACTTGCATGATTTCAAAGATCTCATCAATTTCAGGGAGCTTGGCAATATGTCAAAAAGGTTCTTGGAAGACGTAAAGGTTTTGTATGCTTATGTGCCACCAGGGTCAAGAAACAGCACCAAAGACCAATTTAATATTAAGTTCATTGTTGTTTTATGAATTGGAAGCCTAGAATGAGAATACATATAGCTGCTATGATTATTCCATAACATCATCAGCTAATTAGACATTAGAACTGCCTGATCTTAACAAACATGTTCTATGAATTTTCAAAACTACTGTCCCTATAAGTTGTTGAGAGAATTGTAGTAGTAGTTCATATATATGCTAAAAGATACAATTCGACAAATGAATGCCGACAAAAGACACTCTAGAATGGGAATTTCGGACTTCTTAGATTCCCTTAATACTCCTTTGTCAATTCTAGTCACTACCCATACAATCCTAATGTAAGTGGTAAAAAGTGCAACAAAACTAAGATGTTCTACTATTAGAATTTAGAAGTTTATCTCACCCTAGACATGGAGCCTAAAAAGGGTCTTGTTACAACGAAACAACACTAGATCGAAAATAATGTTAGCCTAATGACACAGTGAGGTCATATTTTACATCAATATGAGATACTAAAACAGAAAATATGTGATTAGGAGAAATCCTGACCTTCGTCCTCCTCGTAATCAGAACCACACTCGTCATCAAAAACACTGCTCAGTGCCTTTATCTGTTGATCTTGGAACTGGTTGATAGCATTTTTTGCATTAAAGAGCAGTGCAAATTTTGCAGCTTTAATTGCATCCTTCCTCTTAACAGAACTATCCTGTTTTATACTTTTGCTCATAAGGACCTTATCTTGCTTTGACGATGCAGCCTTCCTATTAGCTTCTCGACAGTTTAACTGGTCAATATATTTCTCGTGCAAGGCTATGTTTTTAACCTGCTTCAGAACTGGAGGGCTGACAATTGTTGTTTCGTATGCGCTACTGAATCTTGAACAGCTCTTTCTATGGATTGTAGATGATCCTTCCTGCCTGCGTACTTCATCTTTATACTTGACGGAATCAGGGGTGCTAAGTAGCCGAACAGGAATTATAGGTTGGGCAGATAGATTCAATGTTGGTTCCAGAATCGAAAATAGGTCTACTTCTGAGTCTTTTTCCACTTTATACTGCTTTTGTAACATGTGTCTTACGGTCCTTTGTACCACATGGCTCTTTTGCCTGCGACAAGAAGTCTTTTTAACCTTCTGAAACGAAGAATCGAGTAATTTACTGGCAGACAAGTTACTGTTCTGCGAAACTAGACCTGCAGCTCTAGAACGAGGTCGACTTTGAGGTGGAGTAACATAACTACAATGTATTTTGTCAAAGCATTCTTGTGCAGATTTTCCAGGTACCTAAAACAGAAACGAGTTTAGTAAACTAAGCTCACATATAATTCATGCTACCATAGAACTTTAAATCTAGAAAAGATAATATCTTTAAGTAGAAACGCCTCTAATGGTTGTAACCACTTGCTATTGAATTGAAAATAAATGAACATTGGAAAATGGTTAATACATACGGCAGTTACTATACTTTGCGGGGTCTTTTTTCACTTATCTTACTCTATAATTTTTTTTTCTAGCGTTTAAACCTCATTAGCTACACATATGGGAGTGGACTGGTAAATATGGTAAACGGACACGGGGATACCTCGGTTATGCCGTGTACATCTGAGTCAAAGACTCGCCCTTCCCGGGCAACCTGAACAACCAATACATCATTCGTTTACCCATTTTACTCTATAATTTTGTCTTTCACTTAGGTCACTTGACTTACTGAACCTCCTATTTAGATCACTTTTCAGAAAGTAAATTGGTTAATACTCCGTAATAGTGACTTACCATCCTAGAAACCTTCTTCCAGAAATGAGGAGTGGGATTCGCAGTTAAGTAAGCTCTCTCCAATGCTAACTCCTGCTCCTTGCTCCAGCCTTGGTGAAGCTTAACATCACCCTTAGCTTGATTTCTTTTGCGTTTAGTCCCAACTCTTTTTGGCACATCATCGGTTCTACCATCTGCCCCTTTTCCAAATTTATCTATATGCTTTTCTGATAATTTATCGTCCAGAATATGTTCTTTGATTGAAAAGGGTGTTTTGTTCATCTTATTATCAACAACAACCTCATCATCTCGGTCACAATCATCATTCCTAGATTTCGTGATGTCTTTCACTCGATTCCTTAATGTATTACCCTTTGAACATTTAGATGTACCCACACAGTTTCTAGTTTTACGCCTAGTCATATTTCCAGAAGAGCCATCATAGTCAATCTTCTTGGCAATGTTGTCGGGATCTTTGCAACTGCGTGTCATCGGCCTGTCTAATTTCCTTCCTGGAGAGCCACCATAGTCAATCTTGGTAACTTTATTGATATCTTTACAACAACCGCGTGTCATTCTCCTGTCTTCTTCCCCTGTGGATCAGTGTTCAATAATCCATATGAAAAGACAAAAAAGGGGGAGAATCCTTTGGCTTTCAAGGTTAATCCTAGTTTTCATTCCAGAATTGCGTGACTATTCAATTTTTTTCCAGGAATTTGTGACGACAGGTAAGGAATCGCCCAGAAAACAGAATCACGTATGAATAAGCATTTATGCAAACACACAAGAGCAATGACAACACAAAAGAAATTTTGCAGAAAAGCTAGAGGACACACATGATTCATGTGGCTTAACCAATATCATAGTGATCTACCTACTTGCACAACTTCATTGGACGTAGGCGCAAGCATATAATTTTTAATATAAGATCAAACTTCATAATTACGTTGGAGCAACATCTGTACAATTCATATTAGTTTAAATTCCATGTGGTAAGGCTAGGGACGGAGCCACAAAATTTTCCCCTCAGGTTCATAGTAGTTCTAGCAAAATTCAAAATGTTTATAGCGATAATTATACTAATAACTACATACATCGACTTTCATATTTCAAGTGCAAATATTCAGTTCAGGTAAGGAAGATTGAAAGGGAATGGGATATAGTCATGAAGGAAAGGGAGTTATAGGTGCTTTTGTAATTGTTGTTTGTGAAAATTTGAAGTATTCGGTATGAGATTTAGATAGCATGTTTCGGGTTGTATGTTGGTTTGTATGTGGTTGGTCCATGAGCATGTTCATGTGTCCTAAAGCTTGAATGTCTTGTAATCTTTTACTCCGTATGATGTTATTCTAATATATCTTCACAGTTTTAAAAAAAAAAAAAAAAAAAGTGCAAATAGTGTGTTCATTCAACTATTTTAATCAGATTATCTCTAGCACTTTTCACGCTCACACTTTTCACTTAGATTTGAGCACATTCACACTCTCACATACACCTACCGGAGGTCTCCCTGCTCTCGGGTCTTACCTGGGGTAGGAGTATGATCTATCTACATTCTACCTCCCCATACCTCGCCGTGGCGGGATTGGGCATCTCTAAGTTTTAATCTTTTACAACAGATCAGTGGTGCGATTATCCATCAGAAAAGAAAAATAATAAGAATGTCTACTGAATTCATTCGAAGAAATGGAATCATTTGGCTTTTTCATATCTTAATTATCATGTAAACACACAAGAACAACAAATATGGAAAGATATAAGCAGAAAAACTAAAAAAGCAATCCCAAACACCCTAATTAGTAAGAATAACTACTTAACAAACTGATTAAATTAACTTACATTTCCCCCCGATAAATCCACGTGTCTCGTCACACATGTCACCAAGACCATTCAATATTCTAGATCCTCTCTTGGATTCTTTTAACGGTTCGGAAACTTCTTTCGGAGTGCGACGTGTTACTAATGATCCGGATTGTGTCCTTCTATGTTCTTTAAGAAAAGGGGTTTTCGTATATTCTGAATCAGAATGTTCGGTGTCATGAAATCTGGGCGATCTACGAAGAAGAATTCTTTGTGGCATTTTCACAAACACGTGATCTGCAAAATGTGGAAAGAGGGAAACTCAGATGTTCAAAATTCAAACCACTACTGTTTTCTTTTCTTTAAAAAAACGGCAGAAAAAAGTTAGGCCCAAAAGATTAGGCTGCCTACAGTCGTTTCCCGGGTCACTGCCCGCTACATCAGTTTTTTTTCTCCGACGATCAGACACGACCAAGTTGCCATAGTCGATGACCGATTTTTTTTTTTTTTCTAATTCAAACATTTTAAACAATAAAATTAAAATTCATTCAAAATAAAAAAATTTACAATACTAAATAAAAACATTAATATATTAAAAATAAAAACGATACGAAATACATAAATCATAAATCCTAATCTAAATGCTCCTTGCATACAGAATCATACAAAGAAGACAGATAACCAGCAAATTCCTCGATGTAAGTCAAACGTTCCTCGTCTAGCAGAGGTTGCTCAACAAATCTAGCAGACGAATTTGATGCACTTACAACATCGGTTTTGTTCTCCCGATAGCTCCAATTGATTTTGGTGCTGATGTTGTTCTGTATTTGTTGAACACACCCCCACAACATGTCAACAATGTTGTCGTCTTTTCGGGCTTCATCCATCAAAAATTTGTCGATCACAGCTTTTCGTTCAGACGTAATGTCGTTGCAAATCGTGTATTTTTCTCTCATACGTTGCTTCTCTGCCCTTGCCTGATCAAACAGTTTGATAGCGTCTATAATAGCGTTTTTTCGAGCCTCATCGTCTACTTCGCATCTATACTACTTTATAAAAGGTTTATGACTTTCTATATAAAGTAGTCTTAAAATTTTTAAGACAAAAAACATTTCTTTATTAAGAAATAACAAGCCATTTAGTAAATGTTGTTGACAATATTGGTCAATACTTTTTAATTGTGATTGTCAATACGTTTTGTAATAAAAGCCATGTACTAAAAGCCCTTTAATACAAAATGGTCAATACGACTTTAAAACTTTTAAAAGCCCTTTAATAAAAAAGGTCTACATAGTGTTTAATACATACACATATGTTACAACTGAAAATTTAAGGGTCTTTATGTGCAACCTATTTTGTATCAGCCCGTTTTATTTAAATACCCACGAAAAACACAAACAATTACACCACCACCATAGTGAAACAACCCCACCGGACCTCTCCATCCGCACAGTGTTATACTACCACCACCGGGCATCTCCTCAACCATAGTTACATCGCAACCACCGGACTGCTTGTCACAAAAATAATCAACGGGTACCCGCCGCCGCATTGCGCGGGCACCCTTCTAGTTGTTTTTTATCGTACATTTGCATATCTTCAACGACACGGGGGAGACAACAAGCTATAATAATTTTGTGTTGTGAAGTAGTTTGAGATTGAATTGTGTGTTTAAAAGTGTGTTTGAGGTTAGTATTTATAGGATGTAATAAAGTGGCAAAGTTTTTTTTTTTTTTGTTTAAATATTGAAACGGTAAAAAGAGTGGATTTGAAATCGGGTGAAAAAACAAACGATATTTTATTTTTGTGCCACTCGACCGACATGCGACCCAAGAGCCACAGTGGTGTCGACCGACTTTAAAGTCGGTCAAACCCTTCGCCCGACCGATAAAAATCATCCCACTCTGCTAAGCCTTAGGGCCTCGTTATCACATACCAGAATCAAAACTGTAACTTACTAGGGGTGTTGATCGGTTCAGTTATCGGGTTATTCAGTTTGTTCGGTTCAATTTGTTTGGTTAAAAAAAAATTGGTTCCCGAAAACCGAAAAATTCGGTTCGGTTCTTGGGTCGACCCGAATTTCACTATTTATTTTTAAAAAATTAATAAATACATAGATATCTAGCAAAAATAAATAAAAATAAAATAAATCAAGCATAAAAAGTGTTTTCTTATATTCAGATAACATTTTAATAGTATTTATATATATATATATAATATATAAATACATAAAAAAATATACATATATAAATAAATATAAAAATATATATATTCTTTTTTTATGAATTCGGTTTTCGGTTTAGATTGCCAAACCCATATCCAACCCGAGAACCGAATTAGTAGTTCGGCTCGGTTTGATTTTAACAAATTTGGGTTGGTTTTGTAGGTCGGTTGTTTTCGGTTCGGTTCGGTTTCGGTTTTCGACCCCTAAAGCGAATATATTATAACTAGATCAAAGTTGCCACAACCACAATCAAGAAATGATAGAAGTTTAGACGCTCAAATTTCATACTGTATGATACGGATTCGTTCGCCCATACGATACTGGAGCAATATGCATTAGAGTTCCCGATACATATACAAAGTCCAAAAATACAGTCTTGTAATTACGATCACAAGCTATTGCAGATGTGCTCTTCCAAAAAAACTCAGATTAGAGTTATCAAGCGCCTTTCTTCTTGCTGTCTTTCGCTTGTTTTATATCTTTCGTGAGCATCCTAGGTGCAATTGCCATGGACATGAGCTCTTGGAACAGCAGTTTACATGCGTATGGAATATGCACCTGCATATAAAATAGCATTTAGTTATATATGTTTCCATGCAAGTTGGGTGGGGGTCAGGCATGTTAAATAACGTGGACCTTCTGGCACAGGGTGCATCTAGTGGACTTAGGTAAAAAAAAAACATTTTTATCCCAATCTATAAAATCTTCATAAATAATGTGAAAAGATATTCACCTGAACAATGTCGGTTTTGTTCTTGCAGCTCCTGCACTCGAAAGAGTTCTTTTTGAGATTAGCAATAGCAATCAACCCACAACGCTCACAGACGTGAACTCTATACGCATCACTCTGGTCGAAGAGTCTCTCTTTAAGAAAATGAGCTGCACCATGAGCAATCATGCAATCTCGTTCCATCTCCCCGAACCGAAGCCCACCGTCACGCGACCGTCCCTCAGCTGGCTGTCGGGTCAGAATCTGAACCGGACCACGTCCACGTGAATGGATCTTATCGTCCACCATATGCTTCAGCCTTTGGTAGTAAGTGGGCCCCAAGAATATCATAGCGGGGAGGCGTCGTCCCGTATGACCATTGTACATGGTTTCAAACCCACGCATCTGGTAGCCACACTTGTGTAGCGCCCTACTGATATTATCCACCTGCAAAATCAACCGCCAATCAACATAGGATGTTTGAAAGTGATAACATTATACATGTCACCATTTACAAAGTATCTCACCCATTGCTCATGAGATCTAAGAAAAGGTTTTATGGTCAGTAGATAAAGTTGTTATATTTAATACGCAGAATCAGTTAATCGCCTAGAACAAAACTGACACTAGAATCAGTTTTTTGATAGTTTTGACTTACAGTGACGTCTGTGAAGGGAGTAGCATCTCCTTCTTTACCCATATGAGCTGCAACTTTCCCCATAATACACTCGATAAGTTGACCAATTGTCATACGAGAAGGAATAGCATGCGGATTGACGATAATATCTGGTGTGATGCCTTCAACAGTCCATGGCATGTCTTCTTGTGTGTAAGTCATACCAACGGTTCCCTTTTGACCGTGTCTACTACTAAACTTGTCTCCGATTTGGGGTATTCTAACTGATCTCACCCTCACTTTCACAAACCTCAACCCGTCAGCATTTGTAGTGAGCAGTACCTGTAATCAAGTTTTTAACGTTAGCAGCAGAAGTATTAAAAAAGACAGGCAGGGTCGGGTTGACTTGGAAACAGATGTTACCTGATCAACCATTCCGTTTTCACTGTGACGTAAGCTTGTGCTGTGGTCACGACGAGTGTAACGAGAGGCTTGCCCCTGAGCTGCATCATCCTGAGCGATAGGTGTTGTTTTTCCAATAATCACATCCTCGCCTCCAACTCGTGTTCCCTACATTACAACAATTTGCAAATTTTATTTAAAAATGAATCCCGATAAATAACAAAAACTGCATTTACTACTAAAAGAAACTCACTGGAGGAGCAAGACCATCATCATCCAACTTATCATAAGAACCATGCCTCATACCCTGTAAAAGGAAAAACCAGATCAGTGTCTTCATAGATGGCAAATGGGCAAGCTAGGTGATAGGTCAACACAATGCTTACCATGGTATTAGATCTATCTGACGACCAAAATCTTCTTTCACGAGTGTACCCATTTTCTTCTCTTCATCCCTGCCGAAGACATTCAGATATTTTATATAAGAAAAGAAAGAATAAGTACAAAACAGAACAGACAGATGGATTGATCAAGCACCTGTATGACCGGAAGAAAAGTGATCTGAAGAATCCACGATCAATTGAAGACTGGTTCATAATGACCGAATCTTCTTGATTATATCCAGAGTAACACGAAATCGCCACAATTGCGTTCTAAAGGATAAAAAAGATATAGAAACTCAGGGACGATAATTTGATAACCATATAAAATTTTACACAATCCTGAGAGTACTTACAATTCCAGCAGGAAGCTGTCTGAAGTGCAAGTGCTCCATTGCTCGAGTAGTCACAAGCGGTTTTTGAGGATAGTAGAGAACATAGGCCAATGTATCCTAAAAGAAACAAAATTGGAAAACAGAACATTTAGAAAATCAACAATTGATATAATTACTGTGAAAAAAGTAAAAGGAACTTGTTACATACCATACGGAATTGGAAGTTGGTGACGTAAATCCCCATAGCTTGCTTACCCATAGCTGATTGATAAGTGTTACGTGGAGACTGTATAGACATGGAATAAAATTTAATGGTCTGCACATGATATACACTCCGTAGTGCAACAGTGAGAGCTATTAAGGTAGCAAGTTACCTGATTGTGGTCAGGAAATGGTATGATGGAGGCACAAACACCCAAGATCAGTGATGGATGGATTTCGCAATGGGTATATGTGTCAGAGTAAGACTCGTCTGGGTTTAGCCTCGCGCTTACAAGATCCTGCACCCATTCAAATTACATTTTATCATATTTCAGGTCAAACCAGGTTGGGTAGACCAGGCAACCCTTCATTTGTGCACTTCATCAAAAATAAAGATCCAAATTATAGGATAAAACAATTTAGAAAGCTGTAGAAAGAGAAGTATACTCTAGGTGGATTTTAAGCTAATTTTATTATCATACCCTTTTAACCATTTAAAAACAAAAAGAGCTTGAGCAGACCATTTAGAACAAATTACAACTCAAATACACCTGTTTTCAATAAATCGGTTGATATTAGTCCCTCTACTTACATTAATGGTCATGGAAATCATAGTGGTCTCCTCTTCTTCTGTATCAATATACTCTATAAATCCATTTGCTACAAGATCATGCCAGCCACCATCTTCAGGGTTTTCCTGTAAAAGCAAAAACACCAAATAAGTTGTTAAAAATTGCTTCAACCTTCAGCAACCTATAATTCAGATGAGTATAAACAAAAAGAATTTGTTTTTACCCTTTGTTGCAGCTTTTGGATGTCTTTCTTTTTTATTAGAAGTCTTTGCTTCTCAACAATGAACAACGGACGACTGCAACGGCCATAATCGGTATAGATTCAAGTTCTTTCAAACGAATATCACGTACAACTCCAACTTCAGTGTTCACATCGACCTAAACATTTACGATTATTAATGTCAAGAATTTTAAAAACTATGCACAAATCTTTGACCAAGATTAACAGCATTATTGATACTCACCCGCCTTCTTAGCCTCCTCAGAGTTCTAACCAACATGTCAGGATCACGATGGATTCCCACCCAAAGACCATTGACAAAGATTTTTGTTGCTTATGGATGACAGCAGGAGAAATTTCCTAAAGTAGAAGTAAAAACCATAACCATTAAGAATACAGTAAATAGTATAATAAACAGATAATCAAACCTTCAATCAGTTTAATTATGTTTACCTCAAAATTTTCTGTACCCCATTCTTCCAAAAATTCAAGAATTGGGTATGCAGCTGATCCAACCGTTATGTAAACCATCAATGCGAGATTTTTCACCAGCCCACACGCCTATTATAACAGACACAGAGAGTCCATATTACGGACAAACACATTGCTTTATATGCCTAAAATATCCTTTCTTATCAGTCTAAATATATTCAAATTCTTATAAAAACTGGGACAGGCACCTGTCCTTCAGGTGTTTCTGCAGGACACATCATTCCCCATTGTGAGTTATGCAGCTGTCTTGGCTTTGCCAATTTTCCTGATTACATAGAAACATCATAAACCATGAAGCTAGATACAGAGCAATCATACAGTAATATATGATATGGCAGATAATCAAATGTCCCGAAAAAAATTGTACAAAATAAATGATAGATTTACCTTCACGCCCTATAGGAGAGTTGAGTCTTCGTAAATGTGACAACGTAGAAGCATATGTCAATCTATTCAACACCTGCAGATGTCACAAAACAAATGGGTGAGAAAAAATAAAGTTAGTTAAAAAAAACCCACATCTCCTTAAATATATCAATGTAATGATAGAGATTAACACCGCAAAAAAACCAGACCTGTGACACACCAGCCCTTGTTCCAGCTGCATTTGCTTGCCCCCAATTCCCAGTAGCAAGGGAATATTTAAGCCCGCTGGTTATGGTTTTGGCCTTAATTGCAAATTGCAGATTAACATCTTTTCCATTGTCTACACACTGCATATTTAGATAACAAGTTAAATTACTGACCATCTAAAAACAATGGAACAATATGAATTCAAGTAACTGGAAATTGTAATTACCTTCTGTACATATCCTCTTACATCTCTCGTTAACTTCCGGAAAAGCTGCATAAACACAAGAGACAACAGTTCAATACACACTGATATTTACTAATACAACAATCCAGTCTCCAATAATAAATAAATAAGAAGTACCATTCTAAATAGACCTCCAAGCAATGGACCAGCAAGATCAAGCCTCTTGTTTCCATAATGATCTCTATCATCCTCAGCCCTCCGGCCAAGAGCACACAGCAATAGACGGTGGATAATATATCTGAAAGTAAAGGTAAGTCACTTCAACATAAAAAAATAGACATGCCTAAAGTTAGAAAACATTTAAGAAAAAAAGACTTACCCAAAGTAGTATGCTTTCTTTGTTTCACAGTACTCCCCAACTCCCACATGGGGAAGCATTTCTTTCTGAAGAATATCACGTGCATACCTGTAATACAACAAGAACCGTGAGCCAAAAGATGCTAATAGCTGAAAGGAAACTATGCCTAAGACACTATGAAAGAAGATCACACTTTATTCTCTTCTCCTTTGTGACACCAACAGTGGCACCTCTCTTTCCGATGTAATCTAATGCCACCTGCAATAGAAAGAGTGATTAGAGATTAACTATGTAATTATTATCTCAATGCCTGAAATCCTTATTAGAATAAAATAAAAAATTATGGCCACATCCTGTAGCTCCCAATTTCTAATTCCCTCGGATGTTTCTAGGGGGTGATTGGATGTCGATTAAAGTGACTAGTTCAAACTGAAGCTGAAGTAATCCATTACTGAGTGTTTGGGTAAAGTGATTATGTATTTGATTTTCAAACTATTCAGGGTAAAAAAAAAAGAATCAGGACGATAGAGCAACTAATTATCCAGTTCTGGTTCTTCATGTCACAGTGATCACTTCCAAAACACACATTCAAAAACCCATCTTGTGATAAAGGAAAACTAACCTATTGACAGAAAATAAATCCTTCCAAGATTTCATGGAAAACATAGCAAGCCATAGATGTAATTTATCTATATAAAGATGATCAAGAAACCGTTGTGTTTACACAAAGGGAAGGAGGCAGAAGCATACTTGCTGATTTTGTATCACAAATGCTTCTTCCAATGAAGGCCGAAGCAACTCCATCATTTGAGTATCAGCAAAATCATAGCATATGTGTTCCAATATATCTTTATCAGCCACAAATCCCAGTGCCCGAAACACAATAATGATAGGAATCTCAGTTCTGATATATGGAAGTGTAGCACGGATATATTGACCCGAAGAACCCTGCAATAATTATATATGTCAAATAAATTAAAGGCAACCAAAATTGTGATGCATGATCATAAAACCTAAAAAATATCTCATACCCCTTTGGCACTGGTCCTAGCAAGCATCCGCACAAACATGGTACTTGGTGGCCTATTTTGAGATTCTGCCATTGAACGAACTTCCCCCACATAAGCATACTTGTTCGGTTGTCTCTTCTTAAACACATAGACATGATTGGTGCTCATCTTCTCTTGAGCAATCAGAACCTTTTCACTCCCATTAATGATGAAATATCCACCTTGATCATAGGGGCACTCTCCAAGCTCAGTCAAGTCCTTTTCTGAGTTTTGAAATAGTGTACAGTAACTTGACCGAAGCATAATAGGAACCTGATACGCGATTATATTGATTAGATAACTCAGCAATTTGCAGTTTAATATACTACCTATTTTACAGGGATTTCGTTCCAAGTACCTTTCCGATGAAGACTTTACCAAAATCTTGAGTCTCTGTGGTTTCTTCAAAATCATGACCTTTCTTAATAGCCCTTTTTGTTACGTCAACATACAATGGCGCAGAATATGTTAGATTCCTTAGCCTTGCTGCCTTTGGAAACAAGGTGGCAGTTTCACCATCCGACTCTGTCATCATCGGCTTACTCAGATAAATCTGACCAAAGCTGATCTTGTAGATGGTCTGCAAGTGAGCGAAAAAGAATATATCAAATGTATAACATGAATGCATACACTTCTCTTGTCAGGCAAACAACTAAATTTAATCCATATAGCGCCTCAGTATACATAACATTAAAGAATATATAATAAAATCATTTTCAGCCTACTAAAATTTCCTTACGTACACATGATTTGAAGTTATTCATAAAAGAATCTTTAGCAATGCATCCGGATTTCATTAAAAGTACACGTGATTTTGTGTTATTAATATTTTCTAACTCGGTAACATCCTAGCAATAAACTTTATATTCCAAATAAAAAAGGCACCGAATACACACTCTAAGCTGGCTGCATTGCCGAAAATCTTTCCTGGATCTAAATCATGTGTACACAAGGAAATCAAGAGTAACAATTTCAGCAGATTGTTCAGAGAGAGACTAAAAGTATTATTCTTATTCTATCGTCAACCCCTTCAGAATCACTATCAATGTGAGATTACTGATTTTTAATCAGCCAAGGTTCACAATGTTTAATACTTAATTTCTTGGTTTTGTTATGGCAATATAATCAGATCTCACTAGAGTTAGCAAATCATTGTAAACATATAACCATCTCCCGTTACAGTTAAAGATATTCAAATCAAGTTTGAGTCACATTTTGTTCAATTTTTCTAACTCAGGCTACTTCCTAAAACAACAACTTTTGTTCGAAATGGAAAAGCACCATATACATGCTCTCAAAGCCAGATGCATTGTCGAATAATCTTTCCTGAATACAACTCTAAGTAATGTGTACACAAGGAAATTAAAAGTAACGATTTCGGCAGTTGTTTAGTGATAGAATCAACATGTTATTTCAAATTTTCATCAAAACCTCAGAATCATTATCGATGTCGCATTACGCAAATTCAATCGGCCAGCAAAACCGACACGATCTTGAGTAACGAAGCTCGACATCAAACCTAGTACACGATTTTTTTAACAGTTTGATACTTGATTTCTTGGTTTTGTTGTAGCGTGTATTGTCTATATATAGTCATCCCCAGCTAGAGTTATACTAACTCAATAAAGTTTGATTCACAGTTTAAACAGTTTACTCAACTCTAAATTCTTACAAAGGGTCAGTCAAAATTTCATCGTTTAGCTATCGATTCTGGTTTGGAACTAGTGGTTTCTATCAAGTCAAAAAATATACAACTAATTCATTATTATCGTATTCGGTAATTCTATCAAGTGAGTCAATTTCAAACCTTAGAAACGCAAAACGCCAAGATTTAACTATAAATTCAAATCATAACTACCAACTTTGAACTCAAACCCCTTAAAATATCTTCAATCTTCCATAATTCAACTATGGTTGTGTTTATATCAGCTTATTATCCGAGAGTATTTGAAATTGGAAAATCCTATAAGACCACTTTTAAGTTCCATTTATAAGCCATAAGCTCGAAAGCCTAAAAAGCTAACTTCAAATGAGCTTATAAGCTCTTCCACCTACATTTATACATGAGCTTAAAAACCTTTTTTTATAATCACCTCAGCGAAATCGCGTTCATAATCTCATACATCCTACTAGCATCTAGTTCTCAAAACTTCCATCCGCGCTAAAATCTAAACTTAGTCCCCTAAATAATTGCAAAGAATTTTTAAATAAAGCGAGACCTCAGCGAAATCGGGCTGATGACCGGGGTTATGCTGAGACTCGGGACGGATCTCGATATCAGCAGACTCATCAACAATCTCCTGCATTGTATTCTGAATAAACTCATCAAACGAGTCGAGCTGTTGACGCACCAACCCCTTCTCTTCAAAATAACTGCTAATCACCGCCCACGCGTCTTCTTGCGTTATATCCTCATCATCGTCTTCTTCGTATTCTTCCCCTTCATCACCCATGGTGTTGTTATACTCTACTTCTTCGTTATCGTTGTTATAATCATCGTCTTGATACTCCATTTTTTTAGTTTTTTATTTAATTGATTTTTGATTGTTTTTATTGTTTTTAGTTATGAGCCCTAGTTTTGGTTTTGGGGATTTCTGAGAGGGAGAGACTTTGACAAAGTGACGGATCTGTGTGGCTTGGGTATATTAATAGGGGGATTTGTGAGTATGGCGGGTAAATTTGTAAATTTAAGTTAGCCCAAAACATGTTGGCCCGTTAGAATTTTGGTTTCTGTATATATGTTTAGCCCGTAGGGGTGAGCGTAAAGTGGACATCCAAGCGGGCAATATGCTTCTTCAAACTTTCGCTTTTAAGAAATAAACCTATTCTTTTTTTCGGCTTCGTCTAAGTTGAACCTGAAACCTTCAAAGGAAACAACCCTTTTTAAGATTACCTCCGATGGCCACTTGATCTAAACCAAGTAATTTAAATATATACAATTTTTAGAAAGTAGTTCATCAAACTATACCTTTTTGAAAAAAATAAATTAATTAATTAATTAATTAAAAAATTGTCTCAGAGGTTTACCTATTTTTGCAAAATAGGACTCTCAAGACTAATGATGTAACATAAATCAATTATCAGGAACTAAAACCGTAACAATGACTTTTTTTTGTCTATATAGAATTACATAAACACTGGTTTAACTTTCATTGAAAACTAGGTTCCCTAGGACTAGCGATGTAACAAAAATTAGTTCTCACAGACCGATAAAAAAAATTACATAAATCGTCCCAAAGACTGCCTTTTATTTCGAAAATCAATCCTATGTGAATTACATAAATAATCCTGGTCGTTTAGCGACCGTTACGAAATCCATCCCTAACAATCCCTAACACTTAGTTCTTGACTTTTTTATAAAAAGAATAGAAAATAAAAGAAATATTAAAAAATAAGAGATTTTTTTTTTTTTTTTTTTTGAAATTAGAACTTCATTCAAAACTAAACGGCGAAGTCCTCAAAAAAAGGACCACACACACCACAAATTACAGCATGTACACCGGGTATTTAACCCAATCGTTCCAAACAATCCTATGGTACTTAGATCTATACTTTAACCAGATGAAAGACATAGACTTAATCAATGAAACCACCTCCAGCACCTTCGGATCACCGTTTTGAAAGACCACCTTATTGCGTTCTTTCCAAATAGCCCAACTAGTGACCCAAAAAATCCCACAGATGATCTTCTTTCCTTGGCGTAATGGAGCTCAAGACGGCCATTTAAGAACCGCTTCATAGTCAGCGAAGGAAGCTACACTCATCTTGCACCATCTCCAAACCAGAGACCATACCCCAGATGCGAATATGCAGCTGAAAAAAATATGGCTTACCGACTCATCTGCTGAGTTGCACATCGGACATCTAGCGCTAGGCAAAACAATGTTCCTTCTGATCAGCTCAACTCGCGTGGGGACTCTACCTTTATCTATTCTCCAAACCAACATATTAACCTTGATCGGAACCCAATTAATCCATCGAAACACATGACTGGAGCAACCAACTAGGTTCTGTCGAATGGAATCTTTTACCGTGGCCACAGAGAACTCCACTGCAGGTTTATTATCCCATATCCATCTGTCTTTGCTGTCATAAAGCCGAACCTGAGATAACATAAACAACACATCTTGTTTCTCCGAAATGCCTTCAACCGTATGAACACTCGAAGACCAGCTAGACGACATCTGATACTGAGTCCCATCGTACACCACCCTGGAGCTGACTGAACATTCCTTATCTTTTTCCAAAGAGAATAGAGCTGGCCATCTAATATATAAAGGTGTTTCGCCAAACCAAACATCCTTCCAGAAACTGATCCGATCCCCATTACCCAGTTTACAAGTAAACATTTTATAAATTGGCTGACCATTAATACGAATCTTCTCCAATAAGTTAACAATAGCCTTCCAAGTTCCCGGCAAGGATCTATTGACCGGTAAAAATGACCACTTACTACGACCACCATGAATACTAATCACCACTTTTCTCCACAAACCTTCATAATTAGATTTGAATCTCCAAGCCCATTTAACCAATAGAGCTACGTTAACGCCATACAACTTAGAAATGCCCAAACCACCATATTTCTTTGGCCTCGAACGACATCCCGTGAGACCCAATGAATACCTTTACAATCTCTATTCCCAACCCACAAGAATTTTTTCATCAAACTTTCGATTTCTTCTATCACCTCCTTTGGGGCTTTAAATAAAGAAAAATAATAAACCGGAAGGCTAGCCAGAACCGATTTAATTAACGTTAGGCGACCACCCATAGATAACAACTTAGCCTTCCATGATAAAAGTCTACTTTTCACCGTATCTATAACCGAACCCCAGTGAGCCGATCTATTCATATTCGCGCCAATTTTTATACCAAGGTAAATGAAGGGTAACTCACCGACCTTACATCCCAAAGACCTCTACCATGGAAAAAACTTCCGAGGAAGACACCCCCAACCCAAAAATATGGGATTTTTGAACATTAATTTTCAACCCAGAAATAATATGGAAGATACGCAATAACCGCTTGGTCATAGTGATATTATTAGGGGACCAAGAGCCCATTAATAAAGCATCATCCGCGTACAACATATGGGAAATACACGGCCCCCCCCCCTGATCACTTTAATTCCCTCAATATCTCCCAAAAAACAAGCCCTTGAAATCAACTTAGCCAAGCCCTCCATCACAATAAGAAACAAAAAGGGAGAAAGAGGATCGCCTTGTCTAAGTCCTTTTTGACATTTGAACTCAAACGTAGGCGACCCATTCACCAAAACCGCAGAACGAGCACATTGAACAATACCTCTAATCCACAAGCACCATCTATCCGGAAACCCCATCTGCTCCATAATGGACACTAGAAAATCCCAGTTCACATTGTCATATGCCTTTTCAAAATCGATCTTCAAAAAGAAAGCCTTCTTATCATGCTTCTTGATCCACCCAATCAGCTCGTTAAGAACTAGGGGCCCATCCAAAATAAACCGCTCCTTAAGAAAAGCAGATTGCGACTCCGAAATCAGATCCTCCATGACTTTTTTAATCCTCGCAGCTACCACCTTAGAAATCACTTTATTAACAACCCCCACAAGGTTTATAGGCCGATAATCTTTCAACCCCATAGGCGTTTTATTTTTAGCTATAAGAGAAATATAAGACAAGCTGCATTCTTTACTTATGGAACCCGTTTCATGAAATTCTTCAAATAACCTAAAAAAATCTTCCTCCATCAACGACCAAAAGTGTTTAATAAAATGAAAATTAAACCCATCTGGACCAGGCGCCTTGTCAGAACCACAATCAAAGACTGCATCCTTAATTTCTTCCTTAGAGAAGGGGGCGACCAAATCTTCTATCTTCTCTACAGGGACCTGTTTCAAATTATCACAAATAAAAACCGGTCTCCCAAAATTAGTCTCACGAAAAAGCTCTCTATAGAAGCGAAGAACTTCTCATTTGACTAACGGAGGTTTAGATATCCATTCCCCATTAACCATGACCCCCGGAATATCATTAGCCGCTTTCCTACCGTTGATACACCGATGAAAATAAGCCGAATTTTCATCACCCAACGACGCCCAGTTCACCCGAGATTTCTGTTTCAGGTCCTTGTTCTTCAAAAAAACCATTCTATCCAACTCTTTCTTACTTTCCTCCCAAACCCACAACTCATCTTCCTCAAGATCACGAGTCTCCATAATCAACTCTAGCCTTCTAATGTCATTTTTAAGGAAATCTAACTCCGCCCCTTCTTTCTTAGAAAACGATTTCCACCAACTCATAAGAGCCAACTTAACCGCTACAAACTTTTTAAAGATCACTATGTCAGCAGGGCCTTCAATCGAGACATTATTCCACGCATCTCGAACAATATCTACACAACCTTCCCGATCAAGCCACGAGTTGAACCACTTGAACGGTTTAGCCCCATAATTAGAATCACTAACAGTTAACAACAGAGGGTTGTGGTCAGACAACTCCCTTGGTAACGCTCTAAGACAAGCTCCATGCCATCTATTAAAAAAATCCTGGCACACCAGCATACGATCTATTTTGCTCATCTTCGCGTCCTTACCATAACCTGTCATAAAAGTGAATCTACTTCCCTGCATAGTAAATTCTTGTAAACAGGCCTCATCAATAAATCTATTAAAGTCCCGAGCAGCCCTGTTATTGAATTTTGAATTTCTTCTTTCACAATCCCATCTGACCGAATTAAAATCACCAATAAAAATCCACATCCCCAACATCCCTTGCATAACAACCAAGAGCCGCTCCCACAGCGCTCTTTTTTCCCCCACCTTCTGCGGAGCGTATACATTAACCACATTCAAAATAGATCCATCTTCAACAATATGACCAGTCGTGACAATAAAATTTTGATCCAAGGTAGTATTAAGTTTATTAAACTTCCTAGGATTCCAAATACTAATTAAACCACCAGATTTCCCCCTGGCCCCAACTACATCAACGTCACAATCCCTAGTTCCCCATACCATAGAAAAATCGAACTTATCAGGGTCACCAAGAATAGATTCTTGAAGACCCAAAAAGTCAACTTTGTATTTAGAAATCAACCCTTTACACCAAGATGCTTTCCCATCCGCCCTTACCCCTTTAATATTCAAAGATAGAATATTCATCGCTTACCAAACTGTAAACCTTCACCTTCAATAGTTTTCGAAACCAACTGTTCAAAGCCCTGTAGATCAACACCAAGCCGACCACCGAACTCCTTAGTAGCTACCATTTCTTTATCCCTTAACTCCGCTTCTGATGTTAAGTTCGGACTTGTTTCTTCAGCAACAGAAGGAACTTCTTTTTCATTCTCCTCGGGCGTCTCTTCCGTCTCACCCAATAGCGCTTGAAAAGAATTAGAAATCTGGACTGGGCCCATACCTCTTGTTTTTAAAACATTTCCATCCAGGCCCAATATAAAAGGATTTAAGTTGAAAGGGTCATCATCAGAAAGCCCACCATTCTTAAAACCCTTAGTGGGCCTATCATTACTGCTAGAATAATGACCCCCAGATGCACAGCCCACTTCAACATTCTTTTGTTTGAACTTTTTTCTCTTGAGCACATTGACCGTGTTCTCCAAACCATAATTATGGCATTGATTGCCACCATCAGTACCAATATCATTAACCGAAACCCCTTGATCAGTAATAGGACTTTGATTGACATCATCAATGTCGTTCAAATTCAAACCCGAATCACCAGCCTTCTCTCTCCTGTTGTCATTAATATTTTCATTAACCACCTCCTTAAAATTCTCCCTTTCCAAAACAGGTTCCTTCGCCGGAGAACACAAAGGTTCCACCACCGTAACATCTTCCTGGTTAACATTCATTAGATCACTGGACCACGTTCCATCGGCGTCATTAACGAAATCCGAAATCCAATCTTTGTCATCTTCCTCAATCCAAATTTTAAACGTTTTACCGCGCCATTTCAAAAAAACTACCTCTTGAACTCTAGCTCCATGACTAAGTACAACTCCAATGTACTGGTACGACGAATCCAACTCCAACCTTTCCAAAGAAGGTTTCTTGACCACCGCTCCAAAATAACTCCCAATGTTATCGATAACCTTATCGTCTACCATACACAACGGTATCCCCGCCACCTTCAACCATGCAATACGTTCAAAGGGCACATCTTGGCCTTCCCAAACAGCCACAGAACTGAACATTTCAGGTCTACCGATCATTTCATCCCTGGCCATAAATGCATGCTCCTTCGAACGGAAAGAAATCAGCACCATCAAACCACCCAAACACCGCACCTCTCCTTCCCCCAACCCCATCTCCTTCAACAACCACTTAATATTTTTAAGAGCCTCTAGGGAGCCAAGTTTAACAGCTAGCGATCTCCCATGCAGATTCTCAAAAGCATAAATGGAATCATCAATATCAATCGTTTTCCCTTTATAGTCCCCAGAAAACGCCTCCTTGAACGACATGGTATTAGCTGAATACACTTTCTGGCTCCTGTTCCCTTCATCCGATCGATACTGTTTATCCGCTCCAACCTTCTTGGGGGGACGAGAAGATCGTTGCTCATTGACTTCTCCTTCCTCCAAGACAAATCTCGCCACATTAACTTTTAGTTTAAATTCTCCCATCCGAATGGAAGATAACACCTTCTCCATCTCGCGACGATCCTTGACATCCAATAAAGAAACAAACGCGAACCGTTTCCCCTCCTTGTTCCTTTTACTCGGCACATAGATATCAAAAATCGTTCCAAAATTCCTCACTTCCTTAGCCAAATCAGCACCGCTGCATCTGTCTGGAAGGTTCGATACGAAAAACTTGGTAATTCTAGCCGTTATCTCCACCGGAATATCCTTTCATTTGTGTTCTTGAGTCTCGAAAGAAAAGAAATAAAAAAGCAACAAAATGAATAAAAAAAGGACTGATCCCAAAAAAAAATAATAATAAAAAAAAAAAAAAAAAAAAAAATTGAAGAAAGACAAAAAAAATGTTGAGTGGGTATTTCTTTCTTGTTCTTCCCAGTTTTGGGCGGAAGAAAAAAATATTATCTTTCCTCTCTAATTCTTCCTCTTTACTTTCTCTTCTTCCCTTCAAATATCTTGAGAACATCACTTACTAGCCTATAAACCTGTGATAAATCACGGGTGGCTTATAGAAAGTTTGAAAACAAAGATTCAAATACTTAAAGTAACAAATATTAATTTTCAAATAATAATCGAAATTTTTCACAACTCAATGTGAAAAGAAACTTGCATAAATAAAATCATAACATGAAACAAAAGTTTGCATTAGATGATAGAAAGAAACAACTATGTGAAATTATCTTCATTTATCTTCAATAGAAACCTCTTGTTGGAAGAACTAAGGGGCCGTTTGTTTGACAGGTATCGCACTGTTGGAATTAAATGAAAGTCATGTTAACTTGCTTGTTTCAAAGGATGGACCGATGACCGAACCAAAATATCATATGTAATTTAACACTAAGGGCGTGTTTGTTTCACAGATTTCGTAGGAATTTGGGGGAATGGAATATGGAATTCCACAAAATGACGCGTTTGGTTGTTATTGTTGATTTTTTTAAATGGGGGAATTGCATATATACCCACTAAAACTTAAAAACTTGCATATTTCCCCATAATACAAGTTTTTATTGCATGATGTACAATGCATTTTAAGCATGTTTTGGGTATATATGCAAATATGCAAGTTTTAGTGGGTATATATGCAATTGACCCTTTTTAAATTCCTCTGGAAAGTCAACATTCCTCTATTTACAGAATTCATCATTCCATATGAAGGGTGGGAAGATTTTAATTCTTATGTACTATTAATTATGCCAATGACAAAAATGCCCTTGTTAACCCTAGTTAAACCACAACACGCTACAAAAATATTATTTTTCTTCTGAGACGCCATTGAAGAAATTGTGATCTTTCACTGCTAATCTCCTTGCTTAGGTAATTTACATCAATAGTTTTCATATAATCCTTCATATAGTGTATATTTTTCTTTACTCTCGTCATTATATCTTCAATTTTAAAGTATGTTATATAACTATTGCATGATTGATTAATATTATCTCTACAAAATGGCTTCATTATATACGTATTTTATAAATGAATGTGATGGTTGTATTATAATCTCTACATGCATGAATAAAAAACAACCATGTATATCTATTAAAGTTGGGGTTCCAGAACTAGAAATTCAGTAGGTCTCACTTTAACAACTTTTGATGCATACATAGGCTATGATCATTTGGTTGTGTCTTGGTTAATTATATGACAGTGCTTGTAACAAACTATGAGCAAAAAATGCCGCGACTTGGTTTAACAACATGCAGACGTAGGCAAAAGAGAAAGCAAATAATTGTTGCATTTTGGAACCAAGTTATGACAACACTTGTGTGGTTCTTTACTACGGTTTGTATGTTGATGTTCAAATATAGTAGTGATAAACCGCGTATCTGAAGCATTTCGTCAAATTTGGATAGATACTTGATAGATACTTGATGAGTGTGCAAATACTCATCATTTTTATACCTTTTAGAATGCAAAAACATCTGAAAACACTCAGAAATGCATCAAAATGATGAAAATATCACAAAAAAGTGTTTTATGTGTTTTAAATGCAAAAATACCAAAATCAGATGAAAAACGTATCAAGTTTGCATAATTGGCGCTTTAGTCCCCAAGTTTTAAAAGTTGTCAAAACTAGTCCCTGGTAATTCAAAACTTGTAAAATATCATTAAAGGTCCTTGGGGATTCATAAGTTGTTAGAAATAGTCCTTTGAAGTTAAAATTTGCATATTTACAGCTTTGGTCCCTCAACTTTGAAAACTGTCAAAAATGGTCCCTGGGTTATTTAAAATGGAAAATTAATAAATATAACCCTTGTACTATTCATACTTGGCATGTTTGGCCCTTTTGATAACTTTGGAACAATTACATATGAGGTCCCTCAAGTTTGGTTGAATTGCAAAATTGGTCCTTGTGTATTAAACAAACCAAACGGACTCCCTTGTATTATTATCCAATCCAATACCCAGCTGGCCCAAGTCACAAGCCCAACCCAAAACACTTGAACCTTGACCCTTGAGCTTGAACCTTGAGCCAGTCCATAATCATTTTGACCCTGGCAATATACAATTGTGAACCCCCAACTTTATAATTAAAAACGGTCAAACCAATCAACGCGCCAAAACCAAGATCCCTGCTCATCTTCCTCACCAATGCTCGCAAACCAAAACCAGAGTGGTTTTACCACCTTCCACCTCACCTAGCTACTCCACATTGCTCACCCACTCCCTTCCACCTCCACAAACACCCAAACTTCTTTAATTGCAAAAACCTGCTCAAAGATATTTTGGCGCCAAAATTGCCAAATGGACAGTCTTGATGATTTTGGAAGATCCAATGGTTGGAAAGAAGTGGGAAAGTCTCAGAGGTCGACAAAGACTCTAAAAGATCTTTATAAGCAAGAATAGAAGCAATGTGAAGAGTATCTAGTGTAATCTTTAATTTTCTTAGTCGTTTTAATCAATTTAAGCTTTCCAGTGTAATTTCAACCTTTCAAGTACTTTATTTATCAAGTTCAGTGTATTTCAAACCTTGTTCAATAAGCAATTTCAGTTTATGTTCACAATTTCAGTTTGTGCAATTTTCAAGTTCAAAAATCCCATGTTAGCTTAAAGTTGTTAGTAGTTAATGTTATGGACTCATAAGCTCATATAAGCTCCTCGAAAGCTTTCTAAAGCTTTTAGATACCTTAAAACTTTGTTTAGTATCAAAAGAAAAAAATACCAAAATACAAAAAATTAGTTAAAAATAAAAATCAATGGAAATGGAGATCACAATGGAGCGGAGGTGAATATTGATTGCCCTTGGGTTTAGAGCTTCTTGGGAAGCTATAGGTTGTGTTCTCATCCTGGTTCTCATTTTCACTTGAATTCCAATTTGTAAGCAATTTTCTCAAAATTTGCATTTCATAGTTTATCCGCTTAAAGTGTGTTAATTTTGGCTTAATTCGCCTAAATATAGTTAGTATAAGTTAATCAATAGCTTTCTTGGTTTGAAAAGCTATTTTAGTACTTAAAGCTTCATAAACAAATCCTATAAAGTGTTGTTTGGATTTGCTTGTTTAACCGTGATAGAAGATGTTCAAGTCATTGTTTTTGCTTGTTACATGTCACACTTGGTCCTAATAACTCAAAGACACCATAAAACCATCCTTACTTTGTAAAAGTCAAAATCTCTTTTAATCTCACTCTAGTAATTAATCGTTAGGATTTAGGCAACAAAATTAATCACAAGTTGGCTTATAACTTGGTACTTTAGCTTAATTACATCTTATTTTAGCTTAATACATCATAATCAAGTAATTAAATTTGATTTAAAACTCATAAAAGTCAACTTTAGTGTTTATCTTAAAAGTCAAAATTTCGGTTTAGTCGTTTTAATAAAATAGATAATTTTTATAAGACTTAATATTAGCTTTCAAAATCTGTGCTTTTGGGATATTAAAATTTAGTTGCTAATCTTAATCATAGTATTTTTTATAATTTCTAGTTAGCTTTTTAAACTGCTTATTTCTTAGCTTACTTTAGACACTTGTTTGAAAAAGTGCCCTGTGCACAGTTGAGCCATCCTTTTTCACAAGCTCATACAGAGCTCATTAGTTAGCTTTAGCTTGTGTATCTTAGCTTATTGGAAAGCTAACCTAGCTGTCTTAAAGTTCCAAGCTTAATTTTTTTACTTTCTAGCTTATTTGATAGGGCTGCAATCAGCTTTTAGTTTTGTCCATTTTCAAGATTAATCGACCCGACTTACATCGATCGGTGAAATGGTGCCTTTTTCATAAGCTCTTCAAAAGCTCATCAGTGGACCCTAGGGGTTGTTCTTGGTTCCTTTGAGCTCACAACCCAGCTGGCTATCTGTTTCAGCCAAGTTTGAGAGCTTAAGCTCTGTGGACCCCACTTGTTTTGTTCTTTAAACTCTGTCCCATAACTGTCTTAGAACATATAAAAGCCAAGTGCTTATTTGCTTATTTAAAGCTTATCAGTGTTGTCCTTTGTATCTTTTAGCTTCATTTAAATAACTTTAGCTTATTTATATCTTATTTTATCTTTGGTTCCAGTTTGTAAGCTTGTTTGAGCTTAAAACATCAAAATAAGCTATAAGCTCCATCGCTGAGATCATAAGCTCTTAAACCGCTTATTTTTAAGTTGTAAAATTTTGTTTTTATAAAAGTTGCTTATAATCAGTAGTTAAATAGTTTTCAAAAGAAAAATCACAAAACATCATTTTAAAATTAGTGATAGCGTTTATTTAATATAAATTAGCTTTTAATTTTCTTTTCAAATTATTATTAAGCACTTTCTGCTTTTATAATTTTCTTAGTTTTCTGTCATCATAGGATAATTTTATAAAAATTTGAATTTTCCTAGCTTGTTTAGTATTTATTAGAATTTAAAATAGTTAATAAGTATTAAATAATTAATAATAAATAGATAAAAAGTGTAAAAATATATTTTCGCTTTAAAATTAGTTTCCTAATATTTTAGATTTTCTAAGTCATAATTTCATTTTTCTAGCTTTATTTCACATTTTCTTATATTTTAGAGTATCATTAAATAGTTTAAAATAGTTTTAATTAATAATAATTAAATAAATAGTCATAAAATAATTTTAATTTTCTAATAATTTTCTTTTATTATTAGGATTGTAAAATATCATTTTCATATCCGTAGGTGTTTTATTCTTTAAATTTACGCTTTATTTTGTACGCTTACGTAAAATTTAATAAACGACGATTTACGCTTGTTTAATCTGATTGTTGTGTTTTATAATTCGTATCCAAATACATTCCAATCAATCAAGAGTGTAATTATAAACAAAAATCCTTACGCATCATTAGCCTTAGTGATCATTCAAATCGAACGTTGTCAAACACCATTAATCCTCAAGTGGGACTTAACGACCCGGAATCCACTATATTCCAAGGGAAATTGCATTGGTTTTAGACTGTTTGAATTTTATTACGGTTGACCATTCACAAGTGGTTGACTTGTGTAATAAACTTGACAGCTTGGAACCGAATCAAATTTTACGCCACGCTGTGGAGGCTTTAGCGTGTTATAAGCATTTTCGCACTCATACTTGCACATATACCACCTTTGTAAGCAGTTTATTTTGTAAAGCTATCAAAATCAAAAGTTCATTAACATTTTCTTAAAGTGTTAACAACACCAAAAAATATAAAACAACAAAACAATCGAACGCTTTTCTATCTTGTATTTTCTTTAAGGTGATTCTTAAAGAGGTACGATTTGGTTAAACAAACGATACCAAAAATATTGTCCAAAAGTTTTAAACCCTTAGCACAAATCCATACCCACGTCTTTTCGGTGGTACTTAATAAATACATAAAAATCAACCACCGCAAATCAAGGCGTAACACCTACTAACCTGGGGTGTGAACAATAATAAGTTCCCAATCTTAAAGATCAAAACTTGCCTTTGTGTCCTTGTGATTTGGTGTACCTTTTCAAATAAGCCATTTCATTTGTGATTATTGGTTTAAGTTCACTTGTCGCTTTGCCTCTCATTTGTTTTTGAAAATTGATTTTATACTTAGTGCATGCGACTGCTCTTCCAAATTTCTACAAGTCCACTTTCTCGAGCTTGCAAGTATTCCACGTAAACGAGAGGACGCTCGCTTCCTTCACCGCGATCGAGGAACGCCTAGCACCACCACCCCCGTCGAAATGGCGTAAGATAAACCGATGAATGAGCTCTCCAAGCACCCATCGAGGTTACGGAGATGCCATTATTGTCCCACCATTGTGGCCGATACCTTCGAGCTCAAAACCGGTTGCTCAATCTTGTAACCCAAAGCCAATTTTATGGTTTTGAGGGACGACTCATGCACATATTCGATGGTTCAACAAGATTGCATCGACCATCAAATACAAGAATGTCCCACATGAAGCAATTAAGCTTCTTCTGCTCCCATTCTCTCTGAGGACAAGCCCGGAATTGGCTCGAGAAACAACCCCTCGCTCCATTGAGACATGGGAGGATTTAGTCACTAAGTTTGTTAACGAATTCTATCCTCCATCCCGAACTACAAGTCTTAAGAATGAGATAATGAAATTTTCTCAAAGATTTGATGAATCATTTGGTGAGGCATGGGATCGTTATAAAGAGTTGCTCGAAAGTGTCCGCATCATGGTTTTACCGAGTTAATGCAAATGGATACTTTCTACAATGGTCTCGAACCAAACTAACCAAGACTCTTTAAATGCCTCCGCTGGAGGTAATTTCTGAGCAAGACTACAAAAGAAGCCTTGCAAATCATAGAAAACAAGTCCCAGTCCGCCTTTCCGAACAAAGACATATCGCCCTCGCCTAATGCGGGACCTTCTACTTCATCTCACATGAGTACATCTAGCACCGATGCTAAGATTGACAAACTCACGGATATTGTTCAAGCTTTGGTTCTTGCTAACCAAAGAAAGTCACTTTCACACAAACACCATCACATGGTGAAGTGAAGAAAGTCGAGGTCCATGTTACTTGTGGTCACCCTCATGCATACTACAATGATCGCCACCGATGGTAGTCCATTTGAAGCCAATGCTATAGCCGGTACTTCACATCGTGGAGGTAATCAATACCGTCCTCAAAATGAACCAAACTACCGTGCTAATACTTATCGTGGACCACCCGGTTTAACCGTAATCCTAACATACAAAACCGAATCGAACCAACCTAGAATGAACCAAGGTTATCAAAACCAAGGTAATTTCTATCCGGACCAAATCAAGGTTTCCAACATCAAGGAAACCTTAATCAAAACAATTTCAATCGAGGGAATCAATTTCGTGGAAATGTGAATCCTAACCAAGGAATTTTCAACAACAAGGTCATAATCAAAACATACGACCTCAAAATTTCCTCTACCTCCTCCAAGACCATCATCCGATGAGTTATTGAAGCAATTCATGAAATCCCAAGATGAAATGAACAGTTGTTGGTTAGCCGATTTCGACATTAAGAAGTCTTTAAATGATCAACCCTCGGGCTCGTGAAAACTTCCGAGCAACACGATCGCTAACCCGAGGGGCGACGCAGCGCGATCACAACCGTAAGTGGTGTTTCATACAATGGACCCGCTATTCCTACTACCTCTTCTTCTTCTCTCCGAAGGTAGTGGAAAGTGAACCCGAGGCAACAAAGGACAAGGAACTTCCTACTAATAACGGAGGTACCAGCGATGTCCATCCTCAAGTTGTCCCGAAACCCAAAACCAATCCAGAGTTGTTTTTGAACCTCTAGTAGCTCCTGCTGAAAATCCCAACCAAATCTTCTATTCCTTACCCATCACGCTTGAATGAGCGAAGCTCGCGAAAAAGCTACCATCAAATGGACAATTTTTTCAAATTTTCCAAGAACTACATTTTGACATAAGATTTCTTGATGCTATCATGTCGATGCCCAAGTTTGCATCAACTCTCAAACACATGTTAAGCAACAAGGAAAAGTCGCTTGAGATGGCAAAACTCCTCTTAACGAGAACCGCCGTTAGCTTCATAAAGAAGCTTCCCGAGAAGCTTGGAGATCCCGGAAAATTTCTCTTACCTTGTGTATTTCCGTGAATGGTTGAATGCTTTGCCTTAGCCGATCTTGGTGCAAGCATAAACCCGATGCCTCTTTCAAGATGGAAGAAACTTTCTTCCTAGGATCTTACTCCCTACATGCATGACTCTCGAGCTTGCGGATCGTACAATATCCCGTCCACTTGGCATTGCCGAGGACGATTCGTGAAAGTAGGAAAGTTCCATTTTCCACCGACTTTGTGGTTGTTGACTTGATGCCGATCATCGGGTTCCTCTCATTGTTGGACGAGGATTCCCGAGAACGGGCCGTGCTCTCATTGATGTATTTGAGCAAGAAATCACATTACGTGTAGGTAATGAAGTCACACCTTTAACCTTGATCAAACTTGAGGTACTCCGCAAACTATGATTACGAGTCGGTTAACCGAATAGATATCATTGATGTTGCTTCAAGAGTACTCAAGAAGTTCTTGGTTATGATCATAATTCTTCGAGTGATAATCTCACTCATTCATCTCAACCCATCATTGCCAATTCTACTCCTTCTCTCACTCCATTCGAGGAAAGTGACTTCATCTTGGAAGAGATGAAGCATACTTGTCTAGTGATTCGGTTTCATGGGAAATTGATCACGCCCAATTGACATCGAGGAGATATTCTTCTCATCGAGAAGATGCTCAATGATGATCCTTCATCACTCCCTCCCGTCGAGCTTCATAACAAGGAAATTAAGTCGCTTGAGAAAATCAAGAATTTCCGAGGTAGAACTTAAGGACTTACCACCTCATCTCGAGTATGCATTTTTGAGGGTGATGATAAATTACCCGTCATTATTGCTCGAGATTTGAGTAAAGATGAAAAGATCGCTCATAAAGGTCTTGAAGTCACACAAGCAAGCAATTGCTTGGAAACTCTCCGACATTAATGGTATTAACCCCGAGTTTTGTACTCACAAAATCTTGATGGAGGATGATTTCAAACCAATAGCTCAACATCGAGAAGGGTGAATCCAAAATCCATGATGTTATTAAACAAGAGGTTCTCAAACTTCTTGATGCAGGATTAATTTACCCGATCTCGAGATAGTCCTTGGGTTAGCCCAATTCACCGTGTTCCTAAAAGGGTGGCATAACTGTTGTCACAATGAAGATAACGAGTTAATTCCAACTCGGCCGGTAACGGATGGTGTGTGTATTGACTATCGCAGTTGAATGACGCCACCAGTAAAGACCATTTTCCTCTACCCTTCATGGACCAAATGCTTGAGAGATTAGCGTGGAACGAGTACTATTGTTTCCTAGATGGTTTCTCGGGTTATTTTCAGATCCCCATTGATCCACTGGGATCAAGAAAAGACCACATTCACCGCTCATACGGAACTTTTGCCTACGACGTATGCCTTTTGGCCTATGTAATGCTCCCGCACGCTCCAACGATGTATGATGGCAATATTCCATGACATGATCGGGAAACAATGGAGGTGTTTATGGATGACTTCTCGGTCATTGGGGACTCGTTTCAAACATGTCTCCCATTTAGATAAAATGCTAAACGGTGTGAAGACACCAATCTTTGTCTAAATTGGGAGAAGAGCCACTTTATGGTCAAAGAAGGCATAGTCCTTGGCCATAAGATTTCAAAAACGGATTGAGGTCGATAGAGCAAAAAGATGTTATTGCTAAATTGCCTCATCCTACTACCGTCAAAGGTATTAGGAGTTTTTAGGTCATGCCGGTTTTATCGTAGATTCATACAAGATTTTTCTAAAATCGCCTGCCTATGACCCATCTTCTTGAAAAGATGCTCCTTTTATCTTCTCACCGAGTGCATCAAGCTTTTGAAACATTAAAGAAAAAGCCATCAAGCACCCATTCTCATTGCTCCCGACCGACTTGCCTTTGAGCTCATGTGCGATGTAAGTGATTTTGCTATTGGTGCAGTCCCGGGCAACGAGATCCAAGCATTTTCACCATCCACTACGCAAGTAAGACTATGATCAAGCTCAAACTCATTACACCACCACGTAAAAGAGCTACTAGCCGTGGTGTATGCGTTTGAGAAGTTTCACCGCACTTAATCTTGACCAAATGTGTGGTGTATACGGATCACTCGGCTCTCAAATATCTCTTTGCAAAACCGATGCAAAGCCGAGATTACTCGCTGGGTTCTCCTCCCGCAAGAATTTGATATCATTATACGTGATAAAAAAGAGCCGAGAACACGGATGTCGATCATTTGTCCCGTCTAGAAAACCCTCACCAAGATGTTTTCGAGAAAAGGAAATAAATGAAACATTTCCTCTCGAGACACTCAATGCGGTTTCTTTTCGTGGAAACTCTACTATCCCATGGTTTGTCGACTTTGCAAATTACCATGCGGGTAACTTCATAGTGAAAGGAATGTCGACCCAACGAAGAACAAATTCTTCAAGGATGTTAAACATTACTCGGGACGACCCTACTTATTCAAAATCATGCGGATCAAGTCATCCGACGGTGTGTTTATGGACAAGAATCTATGGACATTCTCAAAGCTTGCCATGTTGGACCCACCGGGGCCATCATAGTCCAAACTACACCGCCAAAAGGTGTTTGATTCCGATTTTATTGGCCCACGATTTACAAGGATGCCCACGAATTTGTCAAAGCTCGCGACGCTTGTCAACGCCACGGAAATATCTCATAAAGAAATGAAATGCCGCAAAACGCCATTCAAGTGTGTGAGATTTTTGACATCCGGGCATTGACTTTACGGGCCATTTCCATCATCTCGAGGAAACAAATACATACTTGTGGTCGTTGACTATTTGTCAAAATGGGTTGAAGCAAAATCTTTACCTACTAATGATGCCCGAGTAGTTGTGAAATTCTTAAAATCTCTTTTGCTAGGTTTGGAACTCCACGATCTATAATCATGATCGTGGTACGATTTTGCAATGACCAATTTGATCGTGTCATGCAAAAGTATGGTGTAACCCACCGTCTCTACCGCATACCACCCCCAAACAAGTGCGCAAGTTGAAGTTTCCAACCGTGGTATAAAAGAATTCTTGAAAGGACAAGAGGCGAAACCGTGCATCCCGGTCGGATAAACTAGATGACGACTGGGCCTTCCAGACAATTTTATAAACACCCATCGGGTGTACTCCATACAAGCTAGTGTACGGAAAGGCGTGTCATCCGCCGATTGAGCTAGAGCACAAAGCATACCGGGCCTTGAAACATGCCAATTTCGATATTCAGACGGTGGTGATCACGTAAAAGTTCAAATGAATGAATTAAATGAACTCCGTGATCAAGCATACGAGAACTCTTTGATCTACAAACAAAAGACAAAGAAGATTCATGACTCCAAAATCAAGAACCGCGTTTTCAACGTCGGTGATCGAGTCCTTCTTTTCAATTGAAGATTTTCTCAGGAAAACTAAAATCCCGCTGGTCTGGACCATTCACTATCACTAAAGTATTTCCTTATGGAACTATTGAGTTATCTCAACCCGATGGTCCTAATTTTAAAGTGAATGGTCATCGATTAAAGCACTATGAACCAATGAACCAATGAATGCGGGGATCGAGTCAAGCTAGTGACTCGGTAATCAAAAACAGTAGTTAAACATGGGTTTTCACCCGTGTGTACCACCCTAGTGTGGGGGAGTTGCCCCCCGCTGTTGTATATAAGTTTTCTAACATCAAAAAAAAAAAAAAAAAAAAAAAAGAGTTAAACATGGGTTTTCACCGTGTGTACCACCGTACTTTGAATATTGAGGGCAATATTCATTTCTAGTGTGGGGGAATTATCACTAATTTTATCATGTAATTATACCACCCAATTCCCCATTTTGGCCAAAATTTTTTTGGAGTAAGTGTTTTCACTTACTCAAAGATATGGTTATCATCCGCCATGTCTAACACACATAAGGATTGGCTAATCCAGAGCAAACGGCTCTTGGTAAAGATATCTCAAACCGCTTATGGCTTGCAATTTGCCCAAAATTGTATGGTGTTCATTCACCATATCTTTAATTAGTGAAGAGTCACTAGCCCGCAAGTTTATGGCTTGTGGTAAAGGCGATTTGAAAACCATAATTGGTAATCGACTCACCAAAGATAATATTGATAATTTATCTAAGAGTTGGCTAGTCCGTAGCAAACGGCTCGGTAAAGACAAATCAAACCGTTGAAAGTCGGTGATTTGTTCAAAATCATTCGTTATCACTGCACCAAGGTTCTTACTTGAATCGAAACAATTGGCTACCCGTAAGTAATGGCTTTTGGTAAAGAGATGAAATCCATTAAGTTTTTCAAAAGATTGCTAGGGACTAGCAATAACTTAGTGTGGGGATTGATGAGTGTGCAAATACTCATCATTTTTATACCTTTAGATCGCAAAACATCCGAAAACACTCGTAAATGCATCAAATGATGAAAATATCACAAAAAAGTGTTTTATGTGTTTTAAATGCAAAATTACCAAAATCAGATGAAAAACGTATCAAGTTTGCATAATTGGCAGTTTTAGTCCCCCAAGTTTTAAAAGTTGTCAAAACTAGTCCCTGGTAATTCAAAACTTGTAAAATATCATTAAAGGTCCTTGGGGATTCATAAGTTGTTAGAAATAGTCCTTTGAAGTTAAAATTTGCATATTTACAACTTTGGTCCCTCAACTTTGAAAACTGTCAAAAATGGTCCATGGGTTATTTAAAATGAAAAATTAATAAATATAACCCTTGTACTATTCATACTTGGCATGTTTGGCCCTTTTGATAACTTTGGAACAATTACATATGAGGTCCCTCAAGTTTGGTTGAATTGCAAAATTGGTCCTTGTGTATTAAACAAACCAAACGGACTCCCTTTGTATTATTATCCAATCCAATACCCACCGCCCAAGTCACAAGCCCAACCCAAAACACTTGAACCTTGACCTTGAGCTTGAACTCGAGCTACCCATAATCATTTGACCACGGCAATATACAATTGCGAACCCCAACTTTATAATTAAAAAACGGTCAAACCACCAACGCGCCAAAACCAAGATCCTGCTCATCTTCCTCACCAATGCTCGCAAACCAAAACCGAGTGGTTTTACCACCTTTCCACCTCACATAGCTACTCCACGTTGCTCACCCACTCCCTTCCACCTCCACAAACACCCAAACTTCTTTAATTGCAAAACTCGCTCAAAGATATTTTGGCGCCAAAATTGCCAAATGGATGCCTTGATGATTTTGGAAGATCCAATGGTTGGAAAGAAGTGGGAAAGTCTCGAGGTCGACAAAGACTCTAAAAGATCTTTATAAGCAAGAATAGAAGCAATGTGAAGAGTATCTAGTGTAATCTTTAATTTTCTTAGTCGTTTTAATCAATTTAAGCTTTCCAATTGTAATTTCAACCTTTCAAGTACTTTATTTATCAAGTTCATGTATTTCAAACCTTGTTCAATAAGCAATTTAGGTTTATGTTCACAATTTCGGTTTGTGCAATTTTCAAGTTCAAAATCCCATGTTAGCTTAAAGTTGTTAGTAGTTAATGTTATGGACTCATAAGCTCATATAAGCTCCTCGTAAAGCTTTCTAAAGCTTTTAGATACCTTAAAACTTTGTTTAGTATCAAAAGAAAAATACCAAAATACAAAAAATTAGTTAAAAATAAAAATCAATGGAAATGGAGATCACAATGGAGAAGGTGAATATTGGATCGCTTGGGTTTAGAGCTTGGGAAGCTATAGGTTGTGTTCTCAATCTCGGTTCTCATTTTCACTTGAATTCCAATTTGTAAGCAATTTTCTCAAAATTTGCATTTCATAGTTTATCTGTTTAAAGTGTGTTAATTTTGGCTTAATTGCCTAAATATAGTTAGTATAAGTTAATCAATAGCTTTATTGGTTTGAAAAGCTGTTTTAGTACTTAAAGCTTCATAAACAGTCCTATAAAGTGTTGTTTGGATTTGCTTGTTTAACTGTGATAGAAGATGTTCAAGTCATTGTTTTTGCTTGTTACATGTCACACTTGGTCCTAATAACTCAAAGACACCATAAAAACCAGTCCTTACTTTGTAAAAAGTCAAAATCTCTTTTAATCTCACTCTAGTAATTAACTGTTAGGATTTAGGCAACAAAATTAATCACAGTGGCTTATAACTTGGTACTTTAGCTTAATTACATCTTATTTTAGCTTAATACATCATAATCAGTAATTAAATTTGATTTAAAACTCATAAAAGTCAACTTTAGTGTTTATCTTAAAAAGTCAAAATTTCAGTTTAGTCGTTTTTGAATAAAATAGATAATTTTTTATAAGACTTAATATTAGCTTTCAAAATCTGTGCTTTTGGGATATTAAAATTTAGTTGCTAATCTTAATCATAGTATTTTTTATAATTTCTAGTTAGCTTTTTAAACTGCTTATTTCTTAGCTTACTTTAGACCCTTGTTTGAAAAAGTGCCCTGTGCACAGTTGAGCCATCCTTTTTCACAAGCTCATACAGAGCTCATTAGTTAGCTTTAGCTTGTGTATCTTAGCTTATTGGAAAGCTAACCTAGCTGTCTTAAAGTTCCAAGCTTAATTTTTTTACTTTCTAGCTTATTTGATAGGGCTGCAATCAGCTTTTAGTTTTGTCCATTTCTCAGTATTAACTGACCCAGCTTACACTGATCAGTGAAATGGTGCCTTTTTCATAAGCTCTTCAAAAGCTCATCAGTGGACCCTAGGGGTTGTTCTTGGTTCCTTTGAGCTCACAACCCAGCTGGCTATCTGTTTCAGCCAAGTTTGAGAGCTTAAGCTCTGTGGACCCCACTTGTTTTGTTCTTTAAACTCTGTCCCATAACTGTCTTAGAACATATAAAAGCCAAGTGCTTCTTTGCTTATTTAAAGCTTATCAGTGTTGTCATTTGTATCTTTTAGCTTCATTTAAATAACTTTAGCTTATTTATATCTTATTTTATCTTTGGTTCCAGTTTGTAAGCTTGTTTGAGCTTAAAACATCAAAATAAGCTATAAGCTCCACTGTTGAGATCATAAGCTCTTAAACTGCTTATTTTTAAGTTGTAAAATTTTTGTTTTTATAAAAGTTGCTTATAATCAGTAGTTAAATAGTTTTCAAAAAGAAAAATCACAAAAACATCATTTTAAAAATAGTGATAGCGTTTATTTAATATAAATTAGCTTTTTAATTTTCTTTTTCAGCTTATTATTAAGCACTTTCTGTTTTTATAATTTTCTCAGTTTTCTGTCATCATAGGATAATTTTATAAAAAATTTCAGAATTTTCCTAGCTTGTTTAGTATTTATTAGAATTTAAAATAGTTAATAAGTATTAAATAATTAATAATAAATAGATAAAAAGTGTAAAAAATATATTTTCAGTTTTAAAATTAGTTTCCTAATATTTTAGATTTTTCTAAGTCATAATTTCATTTTTCTAGCTTTATTTCACATTTTCTTATATTTTAGAGTATCATTAAATAGTTTAAAATAGTTTTTAATTAATAATAATTAAATAAATAGTCATAAAAATAATTTTAATTTTCTAATAATTTTCTTTTATTATTAGGATTGTAAAAATATCATTTTCATATCCGTAGGTGTTTTATTCTTTTAAATTTACGTTTTATTTTGTACGTTTACGTAAAATTTAATAAACGTACGTATTTACGTTTGTTTAATCTGATTGTTGTGCTTTATAATTCGTGTCCAAATACATTCCAATCAATCCCGCTTCTAGCACGAATGCAATGAAGTCCGTGAGAGTATAATGTTTCCGTGTCGTTATGTCCCAACGAGCCGTGCGAGAATAGTCAAACGTTTAGTGATCGGAAGATTTGAATGGATACGTAGATTTGATTTATGATTATAACTACGTAAATAGCCAACAAATTACAATGCTTAAATGCAAATTAAAGGAAATCTAAAAGATAAAATCTATTAAATAAACGCTATCACTATTATTAAAATGATGTTTTTGTTCTTTTGTTTTAATAAAACTAAATTAAAACTACGCGACGACAAAAAAAACGTGAAACTTACACAATATTAAACCTAAAAATATGAAAATTATATTTTATAAACCTAATGATATAAGAAAATTTTGAGAAAAGAAAATTAATTTTACAACTAATTATCTAATTATTATTAATTAAAACTAATTTTAACTATTTAATAATTACCTAAAATACAAAAAATTAGGAAATTAAGCTAGAAAAATAAAATTATGAAATGGAAAAGTCTAAAATATCAAACTAGAATTTTCAAAACTATTTTGTATTTTTAGGATTATTTTTCTATTTTTATGAATTTTAAACTATTAAAAACTAATTAAAATTGTGAAAATTACAAAATAAAGGTGGAAAAATAAGGAAAAATCTTTTTATGCTTTTATATTTATCTTAAACTAATAAAATTGAAAAATTATTTTTGGAACTTTTTCTCAATTATTTGCAATTAAAGCTAATTAAAATGATTAAAACTGCTTTAAATCTAGAAAATAGTAAACAAGAACTAAAAATTATGAAAACTTCAGGAAAATCCTAAAATATAACTCTAAATCTAGGAAAATTATAAAACAAATGCTTATGTGGGAGAATATGGATCCGAGGTGTAAACCGCTTCTTAATGTTTATTAGAAATAAGTCGATGACCTCCTCAATGAACCATATTATCACATAAGCTAAATTAAGCTAAGACTACCTTAGTGCAACCTAGTTTAACTATTATAGACCTCTGGAAACTAAGAAACAAGCAAATGGTGTGAATTATACTTAAGTCCTAAAACAGTTTTTACCACCCAACTACCAAATTTAAAAATAAGCTACTAAATAAGCCAGAGACCTTGAACCAGATATTGCAATCTCAAGTTGACCTAGTAAAGACCTTATAAACCAATTTTCAGATCTTAGCAAGCTCTTATGAGCCTTATGCACAAACTGCATAAACCGAGAAAACTCGCTTAAACAGCACCTCAATGAGGTGGCATTTTGATCTAAAAGAGAGGACTATTTGGAGCTTTTATAAAATTTGTAATATTCAGATAAAATGATGATAAGTAAGAGCACCAGCTGAACTTCTTGAAATACCAAGTATCAACGAGATTAGTTAGAAATGAACTCAAAACAATTCTTTCAAATGAGCCCAAAACCACTTTTTTAACTTTTTGACTTTTGAAGATCTTAAGAACTTTGACTAATCTGGACTTTGGAACCAATTTGTTGACTGTTATTGATGTTATTTGATAAAACAAGTGTAAATCAAGCAAGGTTGATGGCTTCTTAACACAAAATAATGGGTTTGCAGTCCTAATTCCACAACAGTGGACAGTAAGATGGCATAAGGTGCAAGTTTGACTTTTGAAGTCTAGCAGGCACAAAGTGATGATTCAAATGAACATATTAAGACCAAACAATCATGAAACAACAAACATGAACTGCTGCATAAGCCTATAGGGCAGTGAAATCAACCAATCCAAACACCCCTTTAGTACACAGTTATGCAATAAAAACAGATTTTAACAATGACCACACTTGAAATTATGATTAAACTAACTTAATAACACTTAATTACTTCTATTAGAACAGATTTTAACTACTTGTGACCCTTAAAACAGATTATGCATTTGAACTTGATCTTGACTTACATTTGTCCATAGCCACAGTGGCTTGCAACAACAGTGAACCAAGGACCTCTAACCCAATACAAACAAACCCATAGCTTCCATTTCAACCCATTCCATGTCTGAACCAACTATTTCCTGTCCTGCATCATTTTTGATCCGTTTTGACTTTTTGTTGACCAAAATACAAAATGAGTGGAAACTTAAATGTGAGCTTGTACAAGGCTTTCATAAGCTCATTTAAGCTTATTTAAACCGATAAATGAACTTATGAAGCTTTTGAATGAGATTCGACTTTGAAAATTTCAACAAGAATGCAAATTTTGGAAATAGATAAAGACTTGGAATTAAAGCTTAAAACTTGATAATACCGCAATAATCACTGAGTTTAGTCTTGAAAAACAAAATATTACAACCTTTTAATTGAATTAAGACAAGAATAAAAAACGACATAAGAGAAATTTAAAACTAAAATCTACTTCTTCTCTTTGCTCCTTCTCCGCTCTTTTATGCTTCAAAAGTCTTACACGTGTCCTTCAGAGCAGATCCCACCACTTTTCTTGGCCAATGGGTGTCTTTGAGTGTTATCACATTTTGGCGGAAACCATATTTGACAATTTGCTCGTGAAATAGCTACTAGGGGGTGGCATTTAATGTGGAGGGTAAGTTAGGTGGGTATGATGAGGAGGAGGGTGGAGGTGATGGAATGGTGAGGTGATGGTGGGGTGGAGTCAGAGCAAGAAGATAAGGAACAGTGGTGGGCGCCATTTTCTGGTTTTGACTTTATTTGACCAAAGGGTCAAAATGGGAGGGTCAAGGGTTTAAGGGGTCAAAGGGGAAAAGGCAGGGTCAAAAGGATACAATTGACAAGTCCAAAAGGTTTTTAAAAGGTTTATAACAAGGACTAGTTTTGTAATTTCTAAAATTGCAAGGACCTATTTCGCCAAATCATCAAACTTGTTCCAAGGGACCAAAAGTGACAATCTTCAAAAGTATAAGGACCAAAATTGCCATTTTGCAATTTTCCAAGGGCTAATTTTGCCAATTTTCAAACTTCGAGGACCATTTTGTAATTTTCTCAAACTTTTGATATTTTTCACCAAAGGACTAAATTTGACAACTTTTGATTTTAAAAGGACCTTTGGTGACTTTACTTTTGAAATTATGTGCTCGTGGACTGCTTTTTGACAATTTTTGAAACTGGGGATCAAACGCAATTTTGCAAATTTGATATGTTTTTCATCCGATTTTGATATTTTGCATTTAAAACACATAAAACATGTAATTTGTGATATTTTGATCATTTTGATGTGTTTCGAGTGTTTTAGATGATTTTGCAGCTTATATTGACAAAATGATGAGTATTTACACACTCATCAATCCCCACATCGAGATATTGCTAGTCCCTAGCAATGATTTGAGAAAACATAATGGATTTTAATCTCTTTACCAAAAGCCATTACTTCGGAGTAGCCAAATGTTTCAGTTCAAGTAAGAACCATGGTACACCGATAACCATGTGATTTTGAGCAAACCACCGCCTTTCAACGGATTTGATTTGTCTTTACCGAAGCCGCACTTTCCGGACTAGCCAACTCTTAGATAAATTATCAATATTATCTTTGGTGAGTCGATTACCAATTATGGTTTTTCCATCGCCTTTACCACAAGCCATAAACTTGCGGGCTAGCCAACTCTTCACTTTTTAGGATATGGTGAGTTGAGAACCATACAATTTTGGGCAAATTGCAAGCCATATCAACGGATTTGAGATATCTTTACCAAGAGCCGCTTGCTCTCGGATTAGCCAATCCTTTTGTTTATTAGACAAGGCGGATTGATAACCAAATGAGTAAGTGTAAACACTTACTCAAAAAAAAAATTTTGGCCAAAACGGGAATTGGTATAATTATATGATGAAATTCGTGAGAATTCCCCACACTTAGAAATGAATATTGCCCTCAATATTCAAAGTACCGCAGTTATGCCGAAACAAAGAACGAAAAGGGAAATACTACGCCATTATTTAGCAAGGATTTTTTTTTTTTTTTTTTTTTTTTTTTTTTGAGAATATACACAACGCTGGGCAACTCCCCACACTAGGGTGGTACACACGGTGAAAACCCATGTTTAGCTATTGTTTTTGATTACCGAGTCGCTAGCTTGACTCGACCCAATTCATTTGTTCTTGGGGAAAGTAACGTGGAAAACCAATCTCACGGACTTTCGCTCACGGTGTTAACAAACATATGAACATCGAAAGTTCCACACCGACGAGACACAATCGCTGTATTGTTAATAGTAAAACTATTAAGAATGATACGGGGTCAAAGATGGTGTCCTCATTCCGGAAGAGAAAAAGGAAAGAGCAACCACACCATCCGTGAAGAATGGAACAAAGATATGCATGACAATGCAAGTCCATTCCTCATCGAAAGAAGCAAATCACCATTTTGACATTTTAAGCTTAAACTTGAAGCTTATATGGTGATTGTCAAGAAGATGTCCGGAGGAGGGTGGGAAATGGTTCTTCAATTAATGACTTTCCGAAAAGGATGTCTCCTCCGGATCAAGGTAAGTGTTATCAATTCCGTTGGAATTGACTCATCACTAAGAAATGCATCGACTTCATTCCAAAGTTGTCATCTTCCTCATCGTGAGTGAAGGAAGGGATGGAAGAGTCGGAATAAGACCGGAAGATGATGGATCATTTTGAGCAATTCATCAATGGGAAGAATGTCTCCCATTGGATCACAAACATCATCATCCAACTCGATGAAATCAAGAGAGTTTCGTTTCATCCACGAGTTAACAAACTCGATGCGACAAACCGATTCCGGAGGTGGGACAAGTGGTGTGCTCTTAGAGCTAGTAGTTTCCACCACTCCGCTGAAGTCTCCGAATCTAGATCATCATCATCATCAAGAACACTCTTGACTTCCCGGCATGCGACTTTCAAACCATTTGTTTGAACCGGGGTGATTTTCAAAGCTTGAGCTCAAGACGCTTTTGAAAACTCCTCTTAACCGTGAAATTTGAGAGTGTTGCATTGAATCTTTCGATTTTTGATCAATTGTGGCAACACTGCTTGTATAGAGGTTTGGAGTTCGTTGATATTCAACGCGAGCTCTTCATTGTCAACCCGTATGGTCAACTCTTCAATGAACACATCAATCGAGCACGACTGCTCTCAAGAAAGCTCTCCCAAGATGAGGGAACTCTAGAATCTGATCAAGTCTACAACAACAAAGTCGGTGGGAAAGTGAAACTTTCCCACTTTCATCACGACATCCCCGCCATCCCAAGTGGACGAGTTATGGTACGGTCCGCTAGCTCGAGTGTCATACAAGTGGATGAAAGTTTAGGAAGAGATGCTTCCATACCGAGAGTGGCATGAGGTTAATGCTAGCGCCAAGATCGCCAAGGCGGAGCATTGAAACATCCCCAAGAAATCACACGGATTAAAACCGCCGTGGTCTTCAAGCTTTTCGGAAGCTTATTAAGAATGGTCACGAGCATTGCTCATTTAGAGGGTTTTCGCCATCTCGCATAACTTATCTTTGTTGCTCAAGAAGCCTTTAAGCGTGGATGCAAATTTAGGCATTAGAACGAGAGCATCAACGAAGCTTATATCAAAGTGAAGCTCATTGAAGATTTGGAAAATTTTTCCATTGCGCTTTGTTTTGTCTTTGAGCTTCTCATCATTCATTCTTGATGGGTAAGGAAGTCGACTAGACTTTTGAGCCGGATGGAAGTGTTTTTCGCTCGAATGTGTCTTCGAACTTCGGGTTCCGGACTTAAAGGTTGGACTACCAAGGTTGGACGTGCGGTACTTCGTGGGCTTGAATAATGCACCTTGTCCGTTGTCTCCTTGGTAACTTGACTCATTGCCACGGAGGAGGGGCATAGGAGTCGAAGGTCCATTGTGCGCCTTACCACTACGAGTGGTGACGGCTTTCAACTCGGCATTGGGATTAGTAATTGTATTGCTTGGGAGTCCTCCGTAAGATGATGAAGCTTGGTTCGTATTCATGTTCATGAAACCGCCATCATATTCTTCAACTCATTTGTCTCGCCGAGACATTGTGGTATCAATTTCCTTTAGCTCAACCCTCATGTTATTGATCCGAGTTTGCATAGAACGATGCTTGACTCAAGAACTTTCATGAAGTCATTTGGTGGGGAGCATGAGAAGGTTGTTGATAATTATGCCGATTGGAGCTTGGTAGGGTGGGTTGTGATTGTTCCGGTTTTGATTGAAATTTTGTCCTTGATTCGAACAAAGCGATTTCGATTGCCATGGTTTTGCACAGAGGAAAACCAGTGGTGTCATACCGCTAGGTGCACAGTAGTGAGGATCACCGTGGTCGGTATTGATTGTGGTTTACCAAGCTACGGAGCTTGGTAAAAGGAAGCATCGGTTGCTTGACAATCATAATACGCGTGTGGACCACCACAAGTTTCACACACCTTGTTTACGGCTTTGATTGGTTCGGGCTTATGAATCTCGCTTTTGATTTCCTTAACATCCTTAATCATACAACGGATGGCATCCGTTAGAGCGGTTATCTGAGCGCTAACTCGTAAGAGTTACCGGATGAAGAAGGTGAGTGTTCGAACATTGACTTTGTTGCGAGAAATAGGAACTTTGATTTTTGCTCGCAAATTTCAATCACATCTTTAGGCTTACGATTCAAGATATTGCCACCGCGGATGCATTCAAGGAATCTTGATCATTACCATTCAACCCATTGTAAAAGATATTGATTTGTTGAAGCTCGTGAATCCATGGTGGGGCATTTCCGAGGAGATCTTTGAATCTCTCCCATGCCTCTCCAAAGTTTTCATCGAAATTTTGACGAAATCCGAAATTTCATTTTTAAGATTAGTCGTCTTTGATGGAGGAAAGAAATGATTGACAAACTTTTGAACAAGTTCCTCCCAAGTTTCGATGGATCGAGGGGTTCTTTTTCCACCCAACCGGCCGCCCCTCAAGTGAGAATGGAAATAGCATCAACTTGATGATTTTCGTTGGCACATCCTTGTAATTGATAGTTGAAGTCAACTTGTTAAACCAACGGATGTGTGCATACGGGTCTTCACGATCAAACCTGTGGAATTGATTTGTAGACACAAGTGTGATCAAATGTGTCTTCAATTCAAAGTGATCGAGTTGATTATCGGTAGAATGATGGCATCTCCATAACCCTCGGTGGGTGCTCGGAGCATTTCCGCCATAGTACGCTCGTCTCGCCATTGTTGTTTGAAATAGTACGAATCTCGGGTTCGACTATTTGGGCAAAGACGCTCACGAGAACGTCTTCTAGGAATGTCGCTAGATCACGAAAAGGACTCAATGATCTAGAAGAACGAAAAGATGCACTAGAGTTAACTCTAAGGGATCTCGAGTTAAGGAGAGGAATTATGAAATTGGTGAAAATGTTTGGTGAGAAGAATCTTTATGGGTTTTCCGTTCAAACGTCGATATCACAACAAAATCAATTAACACAAAATCGAGGCAAAACAATGTTGAACTTAACCAATAATCCAAGATGAATGGCTTTTTGAAAAGGTACACCAATCACAAGGACACAAAGGCAAGTTTTAAATCTTTGGTTCGGGAACTTATTATGGTCGCACCCCCGCTAGGTAGTGCAATCGCCTTGGTTTTCGGTGGTAATCTTTTAAGTTGTTTATTATTTAAGAAAACGATTTAATCTTTTGTATTTTTATATTTGATACATATATAGAAACAAAAGAAAAATATTTTTGTGTTTTATACGCTTTTTTGCTTGTTTTTGGGTTTTGGATTTTTATAGAAAATATATATAGATATAGATAGATGGTATAAACAAAGAGTGAATATTCAAACTACTAACTGCTAGAAGTAAGACTATTAGCATCGCTCCCCAAGCGTGGCGCCAAAATTTGATTCACAAGAAACCGCAAGTTAATCACGCAAGCCCGCCACTGTGAATGGCTAGTCGAAGAAACTTAAAACCGCTCTACACAAATGCAATGAAGTCCAGGAGAGTATAATGTTTCCCTGTGTCGTTATGTCCCAACGAGCCGTGCGAGAATAGTCAAACGTTTAGTGATCGAGAAGATTTGAATGGATACAGAGATTTGATTTATTATAACTACGGAAATAGCCAACAAATTACAGCGGCTTAAATGCAAATTAAAGGAAATCTAAAAAGATAAAATCTATTAAATAAACGCTATCACTAAAATTAAAATGATGTTTTTGTTCTTTTTGTTTTAATAAAACTAAATTAAAATCTACGCGACGTACAATTAAAAACGTGAAACTTACACAATATTAAACCTAAAAATATGAAAATTATATTTTTATAAACCTAATGATATAAGAGAATTTTGAGAAAAAGAAAATTAATTTTACAACTAATTATCTAATTATTATTAATTAAAAACTAATTTTAACTATTTAATAATTACCTAAAATACAAAAAATTAGGAAATTAAGCTAGAAAAATAAAATTATGAAATGGAAAAGTCTAAAATAACAAACTAGAATTTTCAAAACTATTTTTGTATTTTTCAGATTATTTTTCTATTTTTTATGAATTTTAAACTATTTAAAACTAATTAAATTTGTGAAAATTACAAAATAAAGGTGAAAAATAAGGAAAAATACTTTTATGCTATTTATATTTATCTAAACCTAAGAAAATTGAAAAATTATTTTTTGGAACCTTTTCTGAATTTTTTATATTAAAAGCTAATTAAAAATGATTAAAAACTGTTTTAAATCTAGAAAAATAGTAAACAGTAACTAAAAATTATGAAAACTTCAGGAAAATCCTAAAATATAACTCTAAATCTAGGAAAATTATAAAAACAAATGCTTATGTGGGAGAATATGGATCTGAGGTGTAAACTGCTTCTTAATAAGCTATTAGAAATAAGCTGATGACCTCCTCAATGAACCATATTATCACAGAAGCTAAATTAAGCTAAGACTACCTTAGTGCAACCTAGTTTAACTATTATAGACCTCTGGAAACTAAGAAACAAGCAAATGGTGTGAATTATACTTAAGTCCTAAAATGCTTTTACCACTCCAACTACCAAATTTTAAAAATAAGCTACTAAATAAGCCGAGACCTTGAACCAGATATTGCAATCTCAAGTTGACCTAGTAAAGACCTTATAAACCAATTTTCAGATCTTAGCAAGCTCTTATGAGCCTTATGCATTAAACCGCATAAACCGAGAAAACTCGCTTTAAATGCAGACTCGTGAAAGGTGGCATTTTGATCAAAAGAGAGGCTAATTTGGAGCTTTTATAAAATTTGTAATATTCAGATAAAATGATGATAAGTAAGAGCACCAGATGAACTTCTTGAAATACCAAGTATCACTGAGATTAGTTCAGAAATGAACTCAAAACAATTCTTTCAAAATGAGCCCAAAACCACTTTTTTAACTTTTTGACTTTTGAAGATCTTAAGAACTTTGACTAATCTGGACTTTGGAACCAATTTGTTGACTGTTATTGATGTTATTTGATAAAACAAGTGTAAATCAAGCAAGGTTGATGGCTTCTTAACACAAAATAATGGGTTTGCAGTCCTAATTCCACAACAAAGGGCGATGAAGATGGCATAAGGTGCAAGTTTGACTTTTGAAGTCTAGCAGCACAAAGTGATGATTCAAATGAACATATTAAGACCAAACAATCATGAAACAACAAACATGAATCTGCTGCATAAGCCTATAGGGCGTTGAAATCAACCAATCCAAACACCCCTTTAGTACACGCTATGCAATAAAAGCTTGATTTTAACAATGACCACACTTGAAATTATGATTAAACTAACTTAATAACACTTAATTACTTCTATTAGAACAGATTTTAACTACTTGTGACCCTTAAAAGCAGATTATGCATTTGAACTTGATCTTGACTTACATTTGTCCATAGCCACAGTGGCTTGCAACAACAGTGAACCAAGGACCTCTAACCCAATACAAACAAACCCATAGCTTCCATTTCAACCCATTCCATGTCTGAACCAACTATTTCCTGTCCTGCATCATTTTTGATCCGTTTTGACTTTTTGTTGACCAAAATACAAAATGAGTGGAAACTTAAATGTGAGCTTGTACAAGGCTTTCATAAGCTCATTTAAGCTTATTTAAACTGATAAATGAACTTATTGAAGCTTTTGAATGAGATTCTGACTTTGAAAATTTCAACAGTAATGCAAATTTTTGGAAACAGATAAAGACTTGGAATTAAAGCTTAAAACTTGATAATACTGCAATAATCACTTGAGTTTAGTACTGAAAAACAAAATATTACAACCTTTTAATTGAATTAAGACAGTAATAAAAAAAACGACATTAGAGAAATTTAAAACTAAAATCTACTTCTTCTCTTTGCTCCTTCTCTGCTCTTTTATGCTTCAAAAGTCTTACACGTGTCCTTAGAGCAGATCCCACCACTTTTCTTGGCCAATGGGTGTCTTTGAGTGTTATCACATTTTTGGCGGGAAACTTGGTTTGACAATTTGCTCTGTGAAATAGCTAGTAGGGGGGGTGGCATTTAATGTGGAGGGTAAGTTAGGTGGGTATGATGAGGAGGGTGGAGAGATAAGGTGGAAAGGTGAGGTGATGGTGGGGGTGGAGTTGCAGAGCAACTGGGGAAGAAGATAAGGAATGGTGGGCGCCATTTTTTCTGGTTGTTTGACTTTTGTTGACCAAAGGGTCCAAAATGGGAGGGTCAAGGGTTTATAAGGGGGTCAAAAGGGAAAAGGCAGGGGTCAAAAGGATATTTTGACAAGTCCAAAAGGTTTTAGGGGTTTAATTATAACAAGGACTAGTTTTGTAATTTCTCAAATTGCAAGGACCGTTCGCCAATTCATCAAACTTGTTCCAAGGGACTGAAAGTGACAAGCTTCAAAAGTATAAGGACCAAAATTGCCATTTTGCAATTTTCCAGGGCTAATTTTGCCAATTTTCAAACTTCGAGGACCATTTGTGTAATTTTCTCAAACTTTTGATATTTTTCACCAAAGGACTAAATTTGACAACTTTTGATTTTAAAAGGACCTTTGGTGACTTTACTTTTGAAATTATGTGCTGTGGACTGCTTTTGACAATTTTTGAAACTGGGGACTCAAACCGCAATTTTGCAAATTTGATATGATTTTAAACATTTTCATCCGATTTTGATATTTTTATTTTTAAAACACATAAAACATCGATTTGTGATATTTTGATCATTTTGATGTGTATTCGATAAAACATATTCATCATTTATTTTTTCATGGTGCATAGAATTGTCTAGGAGCTTTAGACGGAACACACATAAAGTGCTTAGTGCCACTCGAAGACAAGCCTAGATTTAGAACAAGAAAGAATGATATCGCTACAAATGTGTTAGGAGTGTGTTCACAAGATATGCAATTTATCTATGTGTTACCGGGATGGGAGGGGTCCGCGGCCGATGGTAGAGTACTTCGGGATGCACTTCTAAGGCCGCATGGATTAAAGTTCCAAGACCTGGTATGTATTAAAATTAATTTAACAAATTGTTACATATAGAGGATGTATTAACTAGAAAAACTTTTTAGGTTATTACTTGGTAGACGCGGGGTACACAAATAGAGAAGGTTTTCTCGCCCCTTTTAGAGGTCAAAGGTATCATCTAAATGATTGGCGTGATGGACACCAACCAACTACGCCAAAAGAATTATTCAATATGAGACATTCATCTGCAAGAAATGTTATAGAAAGATGCTTTGGTATTTTAAAGGCAAGATGGGGAATTTTAAGAGACAACTCGTATTACCCGATTGATCTTAATAATAAGATTATAATGGCGTGTTTTCTTCTTCATAATTACATAAGGCAAGAGATGACAGTTGATGAGTGTCCAAATACTCATCATTTTTGTGTAATCTAAACTGCAAAATCATCTGAAAACACTCAGAAACACATCAAAATGATCAAAATATCACAAATCAGTGTTTTATGTGTTTTAAATGCAAAAATATCAAAATCGATGAAAAATGTATAAAGTTTGCAAAATTGGCGCTTTAGTCCCCAAGTTTTAAAAGTTGTCAAATCTAGTCCTCGAATTCAAAATGTGAAAATTTATCATTCAAGGTCCCTGAAGTATTCTAAGTTGTTTAAAATGATCCTTGAATGATTCTTTGGTCAATTGGCAAGAAAGGTCCTCAAACTTTGGAAATTTGCAAATATAGTCCTTGGACCTTTAAAAATGGATTTTATGCAAAAAGGGCCCTTGTATTATCTATGAATGGCAAATTTGGTCCTTATGAGAAGTTTGGAAAAGTTCACTTGTAGTCCTTGAAGTTTGGTCGAATTACACTTTTGGTCCTTATTATTTCTACTAAAACCAAACGGACACCTTATATCTAGCTAAGGCCCAAATTCAATCCAATATCCAAGCCCTGCTAGCCCAAACCAGCTTGACCCTTTGCCCTTGAGCCAGGCCACAACTCTTTTTGACCCCAGCCATATCTATTTTGGACCCCCTTTGTTATTTAACTACGGTCAATGAAAGTCAAAAACAGAGAATACGCGCCCATATACCAGGCACTGTAGCTTCCTCTCCTCCAAGTCTGTATACCCAAAACCAGACCTGGTTTCACCCATTTTTCAACCCCCTCCCATTCCTTGTCCCCTCCACACCTTCTAAACAACAAAAAGCTTTGATTAAAACAACCAAACTCAATTAAAGCTCAAACCTGCTAAGTGGAAAATTGGCGCCAAAAAGCAACTTGGACGGTTCTGATGATTCTAGCCAATCCAATGGCTCAAATGTGGTGGGAAAGTCTCAGAGACACATGGGGATAATGAAAAGTCTATATAGAGAGAGAGATATGCATTGTAAAAAGATATCTAGTGTAATTTTTATTTTTCAAGTCGTTTTAGTTAATTTTCAATTTCAGTTTATGTTTTAAGCTTAAAAACTCTGTATTTCAAGCTCTTTTGTTATAAGAAAGCTTTTGTGAAACTTAAATTCAAGTATCATATTGTATTTAAGTTTTGCAATTCTCATATTTATGCAAAATTTCAAATATTGGTTTAAGTTGTTTATTGTTGTGGTTCTAAGCTCAAGTAAGCTTATTTAAGCTTATAATAACTTATTTAAGCTTTTAAAATCATTTATAATTCAGTTTAGCTTCAAAATAGAAAAATACCAAAATTACCAAGAAAATAGTCAAAATCAAAATCCATGGATAAGGTGCAAGCAAGTCGATGCGATCTGGTTTTGGATGGAATGGGTTAGTGAACTGTGGAGGTTCTATAGGAAGTTCTACTTGGTCATTGTTCTCGATTTCGGTTGGAAGCATTTGTAAGCCTTTAGCTCATTTGTTGCTTTTCTTGTTTAATAGTTTTTAAGCTCATATCTCTGTATTTGTATGTTAATTAGCTATAGTTAAGTTAAAATAAACTATAAAATCAGTAGCTAGTTTTTCTCAATTTATAGTTTGCAAAAATTTGGTTCCAACAGTGGAAATGGTATAATCATAAATTCTCAGTTTAATGTTGTTTTGATTGTTGATTTAGGCTTCATAAGTCTTAACAAGTGATTATTAAAGGTCTGCAATCAAGCTTATGGTTTCTAATTGTGATTTGGTTTGAAAAATTTCATAACAGTCAACATAAAGGTGTGTTTGGTTTATGGTGTTCAAAGGTGCTCTAGTCCTTAGCTTTGTTGGAAATCTGTCCAAATAGGTCTAAGTAATTTAGTTCAGTCATAAAATCAAGTCTTTATTAGCAAAAAGTCAAAATTACAGTTAAACATGTCTTGGATGCTCACTGTTGGATTTTACATATAGCAGACCTTGATTCTGTGTTCAAAAGTTGTTAATATTGCTCTATTCGGTCTTAACATGCCTTAAAACAACATCATCGATTGCTTAAGATCAAATCAAAATCCATTTTGGTCAACTTTTAGTTTTTGTCAAAAGTCAAATTGTCGATTAGGTCGTTTTGAATAAAAAGAGATTTTCTTTGTGGGTGTATTAAAGGGATTCAAATTTTATAAGCTCTTGGGGATTTATAGTTTGGTTGCTAAAGAAAATAGAAAATACTAGTTCTTTGCATATCGACTTTTAAAGTGCTTTTAGTTAGCTTATCGAGAGCATCTGTTTATATTTACATCACGTGCACGATGGTTAAGCTCATTTTGATAAGCTTTCATAGAGCTTATTAGTGCTCCAAATCTCTTGTTCTCTGGTTCTTTGGAAAGCCAACCTGGTCCTCTTGAGTTGTCAAGTTTTATTTTTCACTTTTGAGCTTGTTTACTAGGGCTGCTAAGGGCTTAAATCTTGTCCCACTTCTGTGAAATAGCTAAGTGCTTATTAGCTTATTCATAGCTTGTCAGTGTGATTCTTGGTATCTTTTAGCCTCATTTCTGTTTATTAAGCTTGTTTGAATCTATTTTGAGCTTTTGTTTCAAATCGCAAGCTTGTTTGAGCTTATAACACCCAAATAAGCTCATATAGGCCACTGTTGGATCATAAGCTAATCAAAAATGCTTATTTGTGTTTTGTAATTTTTTTGTCTTTATTAAAGTTTCATATTATTAGTATATAAGTAGTTTTCAAAAATAAAAATCACAAAAACATCAATATAAAAATAGTGATAGCGTTTATTTAAGATTTTTTAGCTTTTTGATTTTTCTTTTCAACTTTTTAATAAGCAAATCTTGTTTTTATAGTTTTCTTAGGTTTCGTCATCATATAGGATTTTAGAAAAGTTTCAGATTTTTCTCTATCTTTTAGTATTTATTATAATTATAAATAGTTAATAATAATAAATAATTAGTAATAAATAATTAAAAGCATAAAAATATATTTTCTGTTTTAAAATTAGTTTTATCATATTTTAGATTTTTCAAAGTTAAAATTTTATTTTTCCAAGTTTATTTTCTATTTTCTAGTATTTAAGTGTATTTTAAATAGTTATTAATTAGTAATAATTAAATAAAAAGTGTGAAAAATATATTTTTAGTTTTAAAATTAGTTTTATAGTATTTTAGATTTTTCAGAATCATAAGTTTATTTTTCTAGCCTCATTTCTTATTTTCTTTTATTTTAGAGTATTTATTAAATAGTTAAATTAGTTTTAATTAATAATAATTAATTAAATTGTGTTAAAATAATTTTCCTTTTCTAATAATTTTCTTTTATTTTAGGATTCCAAAATGTCATTTTATATTTTTAGGCCTTTTATTTCTTAGTGTTCATTTTTTATTTTGTGCGATACGTAGTTTTAAAACTTACGTTTACGTTTCTTTCTTCGATTGTTGTGCTTTCCAATTACGTGTCCAATTCCTTTCCAATCAATCAAGAGTGTAATTTCTAATCATAACCTTTACTGATCACTATCCTTAGTGATCATCCCATCATCTCGAATCGTTTACACACCATTGAGTCTCCTGGGACTTAACGACCGGAATTCACCGTATTCTCTGGACTTCATTGTATTTGTGTCTCGAGCTGTTTTAAGTCGCAAGACTTGACGGTTCGGACCAATCAAAATTTTAGCGCCATGCCGGGAGGCTTTAGCGTGTGTTTAGCCATTTTCGATCCATTGTTGCACATACCCACCATTTGTAAAAGTTTTGTAAAGTTATAAGAAACCAAAAGTTCATTAACACTTTTCCTAAAGTGTTAAAACACCAAAAAAAATATAAAACAACAAAACAATCGAACGTTTTCTATTTTGTATTCTCTTTTAAGGTGATTCTTAAAGAGATACGATTTGGTTAAACGTGACGATAACAAAAATATTGTCCAAAAGTTTTGAACCCATCTCGCACAAATCTAACCTACGTCTTTTCGGTGGTACTTAATTGAATACATAAAATCAACCACCGCAAATCAAGGCGAGGCACTACCTAACTGGGGTGCGACCATTAATAAGTTCCCGAACATCGATTTAAAACTTGCCTTTGTGTCACTTGTGATTTGGTGTACCTTTTTCAAAGAAGCCATTTCATTTGTGATTATTGGTTAAGTTCACTTGTGTTTTGCCTCATTTGTTTTGAAAATTGGTTTTATACATAGTGCATGCGCACTGTTCTTCCAGTTCTACAAGTCCACTTTCTCGAACTTGGAAACATTCCTCGTGAGCGTAGAGGACGCTCGGCTCCTTCACCGTGATCGAGGAACGTCTACCACCACCACCTCCCGCCGAAATGGCGGAAGACAAACCTATGAATGAGCTTCTCCAAGCACCCATCGAGGGTTACGGAGATGCCATTGTTGTTCCGACCATCGTGGTCGATACCTTCGAGCTCAACCGGGTTGCTCAATCTAGTAACCCAAAGCCAATTTTATGGTTTTGAGCGGATGATCCTCATGCACACATTCGATGGTTTAACAAGATAGCATCTACCATCAAATACAAGAATGTCCCACAAGAAGCTATCAAGCTTTTCTTTGCTCCCATTTTCTCTAGAGGACAAGCCCGGAATTGGCTTGAGAAACAACCCCTCGCTCTATAGAGACATGGGAAGATCTTGTCACCAAATTTGTTAACGAGTTCTATCCTCCATCCCGAACCACAAGTCTTAAGAATGAGATAATGAAATTTTCTCGTAGATTTGATGAATCATTCGGGAGGCATGGGATCGTTACAAAGAGTTGCTTCGCAAGTGTCCGCATCACGGTTTTACGCAAATGGATACTTTCTACAATGGTCTCAATCGTGCCAATCAAGACTCTTTGAATGCCTCCGCGGAGGTAATTTCTGAGCAAGACCACTAAAGAGGCCTTGCGGATCATTGAGAACAAATCTCGGTCCGTCCTTTCGTAGCTAAGACATATCGTCTAATCTTGGACCTTCTTCTTCATCCCAGTGAGTACATCTAGCACCGATGCTAAGATTGATAAACTCACGAGACATTGTTCGAGCTTTGGTTCTTGCTAACCGAAGAAAGTCTCTTCACTCACCCACCAACACATTTGAAGTGAAGAAAGTTGAAGTTTGTGTCACTTGTGGTGGTCCTCACGCTTACTACAATTGTACCGCCACCGATGGTAGTCCTTTTGAGGCCAATGCTTTAGCCGGTAGTTCACAACAAGGAGGTAATCAATACCGTCCTCAAAATGAACCACACTACCGTGCTAACACTAATCAGCACCACCGGTTTTAACCAAAATCACAACCGAATCGAGAACCAACCAAGAATGAACCAAGGTTATCAAAACCAAGGTAATTTCTATCCTGGACCCAATCAAGGTTTCCAACATCAAGGAAACCCTCATCAAAACAATTTCAATCGAGGGAATCAATTTCATGGGAATATGAATCCTAATCAAGGAAATTTTGGTCATAATCAAAACATACGGCCTCAAATTGTCCTCCAAGCTCCTCCAGTCATTTCTCCTCCGGTACCATCATCGATGAGTTCTTGAAGCGCTTTATGAAATCCCAAGATGAAATGAGCAGGGTTGTTGGTCGGTCGATTGTCGATCGAAGAAGTCTTTAAATGATCGACCCTCGGGCTCGTGTGCTTTACCGAGCAACACGATCGCTAACCCGAGGGGCGATGCCAAGGCGATCACAACCCAAGTGGTGTTTCATACATGGACTCGCTGTTCCTACTACCTCTTCTTCTTCTTCTCTTCCAAAGGTAGTGGAAAGTGAACCAAGGACACACAATGGACCTACGACTCCAATGCCTCCTCCACCGGTGCCAATGAGTCAAGTTACCAAGGAAACAACGGACAAAGTGCATAATTCAAGCCCACGGCATCAAGACACGTCCTACCTTGGTAGTCCAACCTCAAGTTGTCCGAAACCCCGTCTAATCCAGAGTTGTTTTGAACCTCCTATAGCTCTGTTGAGAATCGAATCCAAATCTTCTATTCCTTACCCATCACGCTGAATGAGCAAAAGCTCGTGAGAAAGCTAGTCATCAAATGGATAAATTTTTCCAAATTTTCCAAGAGTTACATTTTGACATAAGCTTTGCGGATGCTATCATCTCGATGCCCAAGTTTGCATCAACTCTCAAGCACATGTTAAGCAATAAGGAAAAGTTGTTTGAAATGGCAAAGACTCCTCTTAACGAGAACCGCTCGTGATTATTCTAAAAAGCTTCTGAAAAGCTTGGAGATCCCGGAAATTTCTCTTACCTTGTGTATTCCTGTGGATGGTTGAATGCTTTGCTCTAGCGAGATCTTGGTGCAAGCATTAATCTTATGCCATATTCGGTGTGGAAGAAACTTTCTCTTAGGAACTCACTCCTACATGCATGACTCTCGAGCTTGCGGATCGTTCCATATCCCGTCCTCTTGGCATTCTTGAGGACGATTTGTGAAAGTAGGAAAGTTCCATTTCGGTGACTTCGTGGTTGTTGATTTTGATGCCGATCATCGGGTTCCTCTCATTGTTGGTCGAGGATTCCCGAGAACGGGCCGTGCTCTTATAGATGTATTTGAGCAAGAAATCACATTGCGTGTTGGTAATGAAGTCGTCACCTTCAACCTTGACCAAACTTCGAGATACTCCGCAAATTATGATTACGAATCGGTAAACCGAATAGATATCATCGATGTTGCTTCGATGAGTACTCTCAAGAAGTTCTTGGTTATTCTCATAATTCGTGAGTGGGATTCCACCACATCTTCTCACCTATCATAGCCAATTCTACTCCTTCTATCACTCCGTTTGAGGAAGCGACTTCATCTTAGATGAGATTGAAGCATACCGCTAGTGATTCTTCCTTGGGAAATTGATCACGCTCCGATTGATATTGAGGGGACATACTTCTTATTGAGAAGTTGCTTAATGGTGATCCATCATCGCCCCTCATCCTAGTGATTCAATCCCGATTGAGATTAATCAAAATGAGATTAACGGAGGAGATATTCTTCTTGAGAAAGTGTCAAATCTGGATACTTCTCCTCCTCTTCCTCCCATCAAACTTCATAACAAGGAAGTCAATTCAGTTGAGAAAACTAAAGAATTTCCTGAGGTTGAATTTAAGGACTTACCTCCTCATCTCGAGTATGCATTCCTTGAGGGTGATGATAAATTACCCGTCATTATTGCTCGAGATTTGAGTAAAGATGAAAAAGCTGCTCTCATTAAAATCTTGAAGTCACACAAGCAAGCAATTGCTTGGAAACTCTCCGACATCAAAGGTATAAACCATGAGTTTTGTACCCATAAAATCTTGATGGAGGATGACTTCAAACCCGTAGTTCAACATCAGAGGCGAGTGAATCCAAAAATCCATGATGTTATCAAACAAGAGGTTATCAAACTTCTTGATGCGAGGATTGATTTACCCGATCTCGACGGTCCTTGGGTCACCCAATTCATTGTGTTCGAAAAGGGTGGCATTATTGTTATCACAATGAAGATAACGAGTTAATTCCAACTCGATTGGTTACGGATGGCGTGTTTGCATCGACTATCGTAAGTTGAATGACGCCACTCGTAAAGACCATTTTCCTCACCCTTCATGGACCGGATGCTTGAGAGATTAGCAGGAATGAATACTATTGCTTCCTTGATGGTTTCTCGGGTTACTTTCAGATCCCTATTGATCCACAGGATCAAGAGAAGACCACATTCACTTGCCCATACGGAACTTTTGCCTACAAACGTATGCCTTTTGGCTTATGTAATGCTCCTGGCACGTTCCAACGATGTATGATGGCCATATTCCACGACATGATCGGGGAAACAATGGAAGTGTTTATGGATGACTTCTCGGTCATTGGGGATTCGTTTCAAACATGTCTCTCCCATTTAGATAAAATGCTTCAAAGGTGCGAAGACACCAATCTTTGTCTAAATTGGGAGAAGAGCCACTTTATGGTCAAAGAAGGCATTGTCCTTGGCCATAAGATTTCAAAGAACGGGATTGAGGTAGATAGAGCAAAGGTCGATGTTATTGCTAAATTACCTCATCCTACTACCGTCAAAGGTATTAGGAGTTTTTTAGGTCATGCCGGTTTCTATCGTAGATTCATTCAAGATTTTTCCAAAATCGCCCGGCCTATGACCCATCTTCTTGAAAAGGATGCTCCTTTTATCTTCTCACCTGAGTGCATCATAGCTTTTGAAACATTGAAGAAAAAGCTAACTGAAGCACCCATTCTCGTTGCTCCCGACTGGGACTTGCCTTTTGAGCTCATGTGCGATGCAAGTGATTTTGCTATCGGTGCAGTCCTAGGGCAACGAAGAAATAAACATTTTCACTATTCACTACGCAAGCAAAACTATGATCAAGCTCAACTCATTATACCACCACGTAAAAAGAGCTATTAGCCGTGGTGTATGCTTTTGAGAAGTTTCGGCAGTATCTTATCTTGACCAAATGCGTAGTGTATACGGATCACTCGACTCTTAAATATCTCTTTGCAAAACAAGATGCAAAGTCGAGATTGCTTCGTTGGATTCTCCTCCTCCAAGAATTTGATATCATTATACGTGATAAAAAGGAGCCGAGAATCTAGTCACGATCATCTGTCTGATTAGAAAACCCTCACCAAGATGTTTTCGAGAAAAGGAAATAAATGAAACATTTCCTCTCGAGACACTCAATGCGGTTTCTTTTCGTGGAAATTCTACCACCCCATGGTTTCTCGACTTTGCAAATTACCATGCGGGTAACTTCATTAATGAAAGGAATGTCGACCCACAGAAGAACAAATTCTTCAAAGATGTCAAACATTATTTCGGGACGACCCTTTCTTGTTCAAAATCTGTGCGGATCAAGTCATCCGACGGTGTGTTTATGGACGTGAAGCTATTGATATTCTCACGACTTGCCATCTTTGGACCCACCGGGGCCATCATAGTCCAAACTACACCGCCAAAAGGTGTTTGATTCCGGTTCTATTGGCCCACAATCTATAAGGATGCCCACGATTATGTCAAAACACGTGACGCTTGTCAACGTCATGGAAATATATCTCAAAGGAATGAAATGCCACAAAATGCCATTCAAGTTTGTGAGATATTTGACATATGGGGTATTGATTTTATGGGGCCGCTTCCATCTTCTCGTGGTAACAAGTACATACTCGTGGTCATTGACTATCTGTCGAAATGGGTTGAAGCAAAAGCTTTACCCACCAATGATGCCCGAGTAGTTGTGAAGTTTTGAAATCTCTGTTTGCTGTGTTTGGAACTCGAGAGCGATAATCGTGATCGCGGTACACATTTTGTAATGACCAATTTGAAAGAGTCATGCAAAGTATGGTGTTACCCACCGTCTCTCCATCGCATACCACCCCAAACAAGTGGGCGGTGGAAGTTTCAAACCGTGGTATTAAAAGGATTCTTGAAAGGACGATGAGGTGAAAACCGTGCATCACGGTCGGATAAACTGGATGACGCACTGGGCTTTTAAATACGACTTACAAAACACCAATTGGGTGTACTCCATACAAGCTAGTGTACGGAAAGGCATGTCATCTTCCGATTGAGTTAGAGCACAAGGCTTACTGGGCCTTAAAGCATGCTAACTTCGATATACAGACAGCCGGTGATCATAGAAAAGTTCAAATGAATGAATTAAATGAACTTCGTGATCAAGCTTATGAGAACTCTTTAATCTATAAACAAAAGACAGAGAAGATCCATGACTCAAAGATTAAGAACCGCGTTTTCAACGTTGGTGATCGAGTCCTTCTTTTCAATTCCATATTGAAGATTTTCTCGGGAAAGCTCAAGTCCCGCTGGTCTGGCCCATTCACTATCGCTAAGGTTTATCCTTATGGTACCGTTGAGTTATCTCAACCCGATGGTCCTAATTTTAAAGTGAATGGTCATCGAGTTAAGCATTACTTTGAGAGGACATTCCCCGTGGTTGTCCCGGATTTACAAACATTCCCCATGAACCAATGAATGCGGGGATCGAGTCAAGCTAGTGACTCGGTAATCAAAAACATTAGCATGCACCATATGGGTTTTCACCCATAATTGCATCTTCTTACCCCTTTCTACCACCCTAGTGTGGGGAGTTTCCCACACCGTTGTATATTCTCATTCTTTCTAAAAAAAAAAAAAAAAAAAAAAAAAAAAAAACCTTTCTAAATAAATGGCCGTAATATTTCCCTTTCACGTTCTTTGTTTCGGCATAACCGGGTACTTTGAATATTGAGGGCAATATTCATTTCTAAGTGTGGGGAATTCTCACGAATTTCATATATTATCTACCCAATTCCCGTTTTGGCCAAATTTTTTTTTGGAGTAAGTGTTTACACTTACTCATTTGGTTATCGATCCGCCATGTCTCGTAAGACAAAAGGATTAGCTAATCCAGAGCAAACGGCTCTTGGTAAAGATTGCTCAAATCCGTTTATATGGCTTGCAATTTGCCCAAAATTGTATGGTTCCTCACCCCCATCATCCTCAAAAGATAATGAGTTGGCTAGCCCGCAAGGTTATGGCTTGTGGTAAAGGCGATGGAAAATCCATAATTGGTATTCACCACCAAAGATAATCTTGATAATTTATCTAAGAGTTGGCTAGTCCGGAATGGTACGGCTTCGGTAAAGACACATCAAATCCGTTATATGGTTTATGATTTGCCAATAAATCATCGGTTATCGTTGTACCAAGATTCTTACTTGAATCAAAACAATTGGCTACTCCGTAGTGATGGCTTTTGGTAAAGAGTTTTCAAATCCATCAAAGTTTTCTCAAATCATTGCTAGGGACTAGCAATATCTCGATGTGGGGATTGATGGTGTCAAATACTCATCATTTTGTGTAATCTAAACCGCAAAATCATCTCGAAAACACTCGAAACACATCAAAATGATCAAAATATCACAAATCAGTGTTTTATGTGTTTTAAATGCAAAATATCAAAATCGGATGAAAATGTATAAAGTTTGCAAAATTGGCGCTTTAGTCCCCAAGTTTTAAAAGTTGTCAAATCTAGTCCCTGGAATTCAAAAATGTGAAAATTTATCATTCAAGGTCCCTGAAGTATTCTAAGTTGTTTAAAATGATCCTTGAATGATTCTTTGGTCAATTGGCAAGAAAGGTCCTCAAACTTTGGAAATTTGCAAATATAGTCCTTGGACCTTTAAAAATGGATTTTATGCAAAAAGGGCCCTTGTATTATCTATGAATGGCAAATTTGGTCCTTATGAGAAGTTTGGAAAAGTTCACTTGTAGTCCTTGAAGTTTGGTCGAATTACACTTTTGGTCCTTATTATTTCTACTAAAACCAAACGGACACCTTATATCTAGCTAAGGCCCAAATTCAATCCAATATCCAAGCCCAGCTAGCCCAAACCAGCTTGACCCTTTGCCCTTGAGCCAGGCCACAACTCTTTTTGACCCCATCCATATCTATTTTGGACCCCCTTTGTTATTTAACTACGGTCAATGAAAGTCAAAAACAGAGAATACGCGCCCATATACGTGCAATCAGAGCTTCCTCTCCTCCAAGTCTCAGATACCCAAAACTGCACTGGTTTCACCCATTTTCAACCCTCCCATTCCTTGTCCCTCCACACCTTCTAAACAACAAAAGCTTTAATTAAAACAACCAAACTCAATTAAAGCTCAAACCTGCTAAGTGGAAAATTGGCGCCAAAAAGCAACTTGGACGGTTCTGATGATTCTAGCCAATCCAATGGCTCAAATGTGGTGGGAAAGTCTCAGAGACACATGGGGATAATGAAAAGTCTATATAGAGAGAGAGATATGCATTGTAAAAAGATATCTAGTGTAATTTTTATTTTTCAAGTCGTTTTAGTTAATTTTCAATTTCAGTTTATGTTTTAAGCTTAAAAACTCTGTATTTCAAGCTCTTTTGTTATAAGAAAGCTTTTGTGAAACTTAAATTCAAGTATCATATTGTATTTAAGTTTTTGCAATTTCTCATATTTATGCAAAATTTCAAATATTGGTTTAAGTTGTTTATTGTTGTGGTTCTAAGCTCAGTAAGCTTATTTAAGCTTATAATAACTTATTTAAGCTTTTAAAATCATTTATAATTCAGTTTAGCTTCAAAATAGAAAAATACCAAAAATTACCAAGAAAATAGTCAAAATCAAAATCCATGGATAAGGTGCAAGCAAGCTGATGCAGTCTGGTTTTTGGATGGGAATGGGTTAGTGAACCTGTGGAGGTTCTATAGGAAGTTCTACTTGGTCATTGTTCTCAGATTTCAGTTGGGAAGCATTTGTAAGCCTTTAGCTCATTTGTTGCTTTTTACTGTTTAATAGTTTTTAAGCTCATATCTCTGTATTTGTATGTTAATTAGCTATAGTTAAGTTAAAATAAACTATAAAATCAGTAGCTAGTTTTTCTCAATTTATAGTTTGCAAAAATTTGGTTCCAACAATTGGAAATGGTATAATCATAAATTCTCAGTTTAATGTTGTTTTGATTGTTGATTTAGGCTTCATAAGTCTTAACAAGTGATTATTAAAGGTCCGCAATCAAGCTTATGGTTTCTAATTGTGATTTGGTTTGAAAAATTTCATACGATCAACATAAAGGTGTGTTTGGTTTATGGTGTTCAAAGGTGCTCTAGTCCTTAGCTTTGTTGGAAATCTGTCCAAATAGGTCTAAGTAATTTAGTTCAGTCATAAAATCAAGTCTTTATTAGCAAAAAGTCAAAATTACAGTTAAACATGTCTTGGATGCTCACTGTTGGATTTTACATATAGCAGACCTTGATTCTGTGTTCAAAAGTTGTTAATATTGCTCTATTCAGTCTTAACATGCCTTAAAACAACATCATCAGTGCTTAAGATCAAATCAAAATCCATTTTGGTCAACTTTTAGTTTTTGTCAAAAAGTCAAATTGTCAATTAGGTCGTTTTTGAATAAAAAAGAGATTTTCACTGTGGGTGTCTTAAAGGGATTCAGCTTATAAGCTCTTGGGGATTTATAGTTTGGTTGCTAAAGAAAAATAGAAAAATACTAGTTCTTTGCATATCAGCTTTTAAAGTGCTTTTTAGTTAGCTTATTGAGAGCATATGTTTCATATTTCTGTCCTGTGCACATTGGTTAAGCTCATTTTGATAAGCTTTCATAGAGCTTATTAGTGCTCCAAATCTCTTGTTCTCTGGTTCTTTGGAAAGCCAACCTGGTCCTCTTGAGTTGTCAAGTTTTATTTTTCACTTTTGAGCTTGTTTACTAGGGCTGCTAAGGGCTTAAATCTTGTCCCACTTCTGTGAAATAGCTAAGTGCTTATTAGCTTATTCATAGCTTGTCAGTGTGATTCTTGGTATCTTTTAGCCTCATTTCTGTTTATTAAGCTTGTTTGAATCTATTTTGAGCTTTTGTTTCAAATTGCAAGCTTGTTTGAGCTTATAACACCCAAATAAGCTCATATAGGCCACTGTTGGATCATAAGCTAATCAAAAATGCTTATTTGTGTTTTGTAATTTTTTTGTCTTTATTAAAGTTTCATATTATTAGTATATAAGTAGTTTTCAAAAATTAAAATCACAAAAACATCAATATAAAAATAGTGATAGCGTTTATTTAAGATTTTTAGCTTTTTGATTTTTCTTTTCAACTTTTTAATAAGCAAATCTTGTTTTATAGTTTTCTTAGGTTTCTGTCATCATATAGGATTTTTAGAAAAGTTTCAGATTTTTCTCTATCTTTTAGTATTTATTATAATTATAAATAGTTAATAAATAATAAATAATTAGTAATAAATAATTAAAAAGCATAAAAAATATATTTTCTGTTTTAAAATTAGTTTTATCATATTTTAGATTTTTCAAAGTTAAAATTTTATTTTTCCAAGTTTATTTTCTATTTTCTAGTATTTAAGTGTATTTTAAATAGTTATTAATTAGTAATAATTAAATAAAAGTGTGAAAAATATATTTTAGTTTTAAAATTAGTTTTATAGTATTTTAGATTTTTCAGAATCATAAGTTTATTTTTCTAGCCTCATTTCTTATTTTCTTTTATTTTAGAGTATTTATTAAATAGTTAAATTAGTTTTTAATTAATAATAATTAATTAAATTGTGTTAAAAATAATTTTCCTTTTCTAATAATTTTCTTTTATTTTTAGGATTCCAAAAATGTCATTTTTATATTTTTAGGCATTTTATTTCTTAGTGTTCATTTTTTTATTTTGTGCGTATACGTAGTTTTTAAAACTTACGTTTACGTTTCTTTCTTCTGATTGTTGTGCTTTCCAATTCTGTGTCCAATTCCTTTCCAATCAATCAGTAGTGTAATTTCTAATCATAACCTTTACAGATCACTATCCTTAGTGATCATCCCATCATCTGAATCAGTTTTACACACCATTGAGTCTCCTTGGGACTTAACGACCCGGGAATTCACTGTATTCTCTGGACTTCATTGTATTTGTGTCTGAGCTGTTTTAAGTCTGCAAGAATTGACGGTTCGGACCAATCAACAGTCGATCCATTTGAGAACGACTTTGAACTTGAAGAGGGAACCGAAGATGATGGAGGTGGAGATGATGGCAATATCACTTCCATTGGGACGTCGACGGAGTGGACTACCTTTAGAAATAACTTAGCACAAAATATGTTTGAATCTTGGAATGTAAACGCATAATTCATGTTTAGTAGCTATTTTATTTTACTACTGTTATGAACCAAAATATGTGTTGTTACTTTTTAATGATTGCAAAATTTGGAATGATGCTATTCACAACCTTGAACATGTTGTTTCATCTTTTTTCAGTTTTTAAAGGGTTTAATAATTTAATACGATTTAACCCGATAGTTTCTTTATATTACATACAAGATTTCCTCTTCTTTGAGTCATATGATGCATTAGGCTATTCTTGAGACGTTTGGAACTAGGGACCCTTTGGTAAGTGACATAACTAACGAGCGTTATAAGTTGTTAATAAGAATTGACATCCTGAAATCTAACATAGCTGAAGTGCCCAAGGTCTTTCCACCATCTGATGACTAAGTACCAACAATGCTTAAATGTGCATTTACTTTTTAATGATAAGACTTTGACTTGTTTTTCACTAGTTTAATTATTTCAATATGTTGTGTGATTTTTTTTTCTTTCTGTAAAATGCGCTTATGTAATTAGGTATGGCGGAAAAAGGAAGGAACTACAGGGCTTGGACAACAATTGAAGAAGCCATCCTTGTTGAAGCATTGGTTAATATGGCAAACTCTGGAGGGTATAAAGTCGATAACGGTTTTAAATCTGGATATTTGCAACATCTAGAACATGAGATAAAAAAAGTCACTCCCTCATGCGGGTATTATGGGTAAACCCATATTGAATCAAGAATAAAACAATGAAAAAGATTGGCAATTCGCTTATGATATGTTGAATGGTAATAACACAAGTGGTTTTAGTTACGATAGTGTCAAACAATGTGTGTTACCGAACCAAATGTTTGGGAAACTTACATCGCGGTACGTAAATTAACTTGCATATGCTACTACATAATAAGTTTTAAGATTTGTTTCTGACTAATATTGTCGTTATATATAATAGGTTCATAAAGGCGCTAGCAAATGGAGAAACAAACCATTTCCTCATTTTGAAGACTTGTGTATCGTTTTTGGGAAAGATAGAGCTCAAGGAAATGGAGCAAAAGATTCTATTGAGATGGAAACTGATGCAATTGTAGAAGAAGAATCCCAACAGGTGGAAGACATAACTGATGACCAGGTGGATGTAAGTCATAGTACACGTACCACTACCAATGTGCAAAGTGAGGAGGGTTCGAGTACACGTTCTAAGAAAAGAAAAAGTCGATTTGATCAAATTGTTGAAGGAATCACTAATGCAGCAACCTTACTTGGAAAAGAACTTCGGGAAGCATCAGCCACTATGAACGAGTCTCTAAAAGCGGAAGTGGATTTGCAAAACAAAACATCACTAGTAAGTTTCAAATCTCAAAATTCAATCAATGTCTAACATGGATAAATTCGAGCTAGTCGAAGATAATGCGTGGTAGGAAGCCGTGCTAACTTTTTGGAATTTGGAAGGAGATGAACGAACCAATTTTGTGAAGCTTATGTTGGAAGAATGATATGGATCTCATGATACTTTACTTGCTTTATTATTTTGCACTGATTTGATCGAGATACATAAGTTGTTTTTTATCATTTTGCAAGTACTTGTTACGCTTTTTTAATTGAATTTTAATTTGGGATTTGAAAATTTTGGCTATTATGATATTTTTGTTGGTCAAATTTGGTTCACGTACAAAAGATATAACATCTTTGTTTGTTTTTTTTTTTTTATTTTGTAGCAATAATGGTACAATCTGAGTATGCTTTTTCGAAATAATAAGCCAATAACTAATTAGTTTGTTGAAAGGGCATATTGGTCATTTGAATGTAATTGCATTCCATTTCCACCGGAATATCCACAATCCAAAGAGTAAACAAGAAAGGAGTTGAATTCAATTCCTCACATCCAAACACACAACATATTCTAATTCCTTTATATTCCAATTCCGCCAAATTCCAATCCTCTTGACAGATTCCATTCCATGCAAAAACATTATGTGAACCAAACGGGGCCTAAATATCACACGTCATATTCAAATTAGTATTTAATTACATGTGATTTTTTCATGCAAATCTCAGATTCGAAAAATAAAACGAAAAAAAAGACGAAAAACGTGAAAAAACAAATTTTTTTCTTTTTTCGAAAGTATAACAAAGTGCAGTCTATTGAAAGATAATTAAATGCTCGTTGTGATGGTGTAATTTCTTTCGCTTAACGATTAACGGTTTAAAAAATAGGTGAAATAATAAAATGCTTTTAATCTTTACCATTAATTTCTTTTTAAATGAAAAGTGAAAATGAGTCTATTAATATGTAAAATTTTTTTTGTATGTAACTCTTTTCAGAATTCTTTAAGTGGTTCTGAAACTTCTTTCGAAGTTCGACGTGTTTGTAAAGATCCGGATTGTGTCCTCCTATGTTCTTTAAGAAGAATTAGGCCCAAAAGATGTTATAACAGCCCAAAATCAAAACTCCAACTTACATTGGACCAAAGTAAAAAACCATTTGAGTCCAAGTGAGCTATTACTTTTTTCCCTCTTTTTACTGGTAAGTGGTAACTGAAGTCTATCATATTTTGACCGACTAATTACAATTTTTAAATTGATAGACACGACTCAGCCATGTAAAAACCCTTCAGTTTTCAGTAAGGTTGTCATGGCCATATTTTGCACATAACAGTAACTAAAGCTGAGATTTTTTACTTCTTAGTACGATAATCACACGTTTTTATCACTAGACAATCACCGAGTGGTTAATAAAAAGGTTCTCCCATACATTGTACATTGCATTAATTGTAAAGAAGTCAATATTTTAGACAAAATCTAATATAGGGATACTACATACAAGTATCTGTTACATTAAATAACGCTACTGTTACATTACATGCGCGCGTTAACAATGTCAAAATTTAGAAAGAACAAAAATGAAAGTAAGAGTTAAATATCTAAGATACAGTATAATTTTAACAAGTTCGACGCCCGTGACACCGTTCATCAGATAATATTGTGGTCAATTACTTGAGCCATATAACAAAATATGCAATATCAACATTCCATCATCCAGTACATTTTTAGATGGTTTTATAAGGATAGTATCTCTACAAGCAAGTGCTTAGTGATATACCTATAACCTATTGTATAGTAACAAAACGTTTGGTTTATTTAATATAGTGACAGTTAGGTGCCTAAACTTTGGAAAAGGATTGCTCCACAAATTAAACGCATGCATAATATATCAAATAGACGAGATTGCGGAAGCTCATAAAACATTATCTATCTATAATTCTTTTTTTCTTTCCGCAAAGTGGTTTTATTAGCCTTAATCTCACTAACCCACACGCATCACGCAAACCAGTGGTAAATCTGAAAAATAGATAGTTATTTACAATCTAGAAGAAGGTGCAAGAACGCCATGATTTTGACGAGTCTTGGTACTATTTTTCGGTGAAGAATGTTTTTATTTTAAACTTTCTTATTTAGCATGTCCCAAATACTATAAAGTAGTAGAAATATGTTTTTCAAAAGTAAAACATCTAATTTATTAATAATGTAATTGGTTAACACTTTTATTTTTCCAATTTTAGCATTAAATTGGTTGTTATAAGTTTAATGAGTGTTTCTTATAAATAATTCTATTAAAATGTATCATTATTGTAGGGAAGTTACATATGGTTTAAATGAAATTAAAATTTTCAGATTTTACATTAATTTTCTACTTTTCCTTTTATAGTAATGTTTTTAGTCTTAAAATTTTAATACTTCTTTTTATAGGAAGTCCCAAATGCTTTATAATGTAGTATAGATAACTTTTGATTATCTATACTACTTTATAAAGGGTTTGAGACTTTCTAAATAAAGAAGTTTTAAAAAACTTAAGACCAAAAACATTTCTTTAATTGGAAATTAAAATTAACAACCTAACATTCAAATGTAAATTAAATGTCTTTAATTGTGACAACTTTAATATTCATAAAACACATTAATCATGAACAGTAATGTATTCATTTAATCTATCATCATCACATCACGTAGTAAATGTTTTGATGGATTAGTAATTGGACTATCTGAAAATCTGGACCACGGGCTTATCCAAATATACATAGCCGGTAGTTTTATCTCTAAAAGTTATGATAAATATGTTGATGGATTAGTAGTTTAGTCATTTTATTTGAAGTTTTATTTGTAATCTATACTACTTTATAATGCATTTAGGCCTTCTAAAATTAGAAGGCTTAAAAATTCAGACTTTTTTACTTGCTTATTATGGAAAGATATATTATAATGCATGTAAAATTAAGATAAGAGCTCCAATCGTGAGATGACGTGTGTCACCTTAACAAACTCAGTTCTCAACTTCTAACAAACTCCAAGGCTAACTCCTAACCACAAAAAATTAAGATAAGGAGCTCCAATTATAAAACGACATGTGTACTTCTCAACTAAAATTCATCTTTATTTTCAAATTAAAATATCTTTTATCTACTTATTTATATTATAATCTAACTTCACCATATTTTCTAAAATTTTACTTCTTTAATTCAACATCCATTTTAATATCTTAGAAGGGTACTCACAATGCGTGTGGTCCACGACTATAATATGATTGGAATAAATGAAATAAAGGTTAAAGTTGTAAAATTTGAATTAAAATAAAATAAACCCACTAAAAATATAAAACTAAAACTCATAAAATATATTAAAATGGATGTTGAATTAAAGAACATAAAATTTTAGAAAATATGGTGAAATTAAATTATAATATAAATAAGTAGATAAAAGATATTTTAATTTGAAAATAAAGATGAATTTTTAGTTGGTTTGACATATCATTTTATAATTCGAGCCCTTATCTTAATTTTGGTGGTTAGGAGTTAGGCTGAGTTGTTAAAGTTTGAAACTGGAGTTATAAGAATACACGTCATCTCACGATCGAGTTCCTTATCTTAATTTTAAGTCTTCTAATTTTGAAGGCTAAATGCATTATAAAGTAGATAGATTTTATGAGTTTTAGTTTTATATTTTTAGTGGGTTTATTTTATTTTAATTCAAATTTTACAACTTTAACCTTTATTTCATTTATTCCAATCAATATAATCTTGATTCGTCAAAATCATATACTTTTGGGGGTGTGTTGACGTAAGAGATTGAGAGGGTATTTTTTATGCGGGAATAATGATGTCGCGTGAAAGTTACTGAACCCAAACAAACACTTACAACTAACGCCTAACACATATACATTCGAGTGTTGTAAACGAATTCACTAAACGGTAATTGTTAAACACATATAACTATACTTATCGCCACATTGTCACCACCATCTCATCACATCACCACCTCAAAACATTTGTTATTCTGAAAATATCGTGGTGCACACACGTGCATTCTTGCTTCTTCTGTTCTTAAATGTATTTGAATTATTATGTAATGGTTGAAAATGAAAGTTAAAAAATGTCGGTCAGCATTGTCTTAAAAGGTCATATGAAAAACATTTGTTTGTCATAAAATAATCATCGCAAGACCATGCATTGCATTCTGCGGATACCCTTCTAGTTATATTTAGTTATGACATAAGTATAATATTGTATAGAGCATCCGTTAGCTCAGCTAAGACACTATGTATAACATAAAACTTTACAAAAGATATAACTCCAGTTTTCAGATTTTACATGATGTAAATGACACGGTTTTAAATTTGAACATGATTACACAATGTTTTATATTCGCTATTAAAGTATTGTTTAAATGTGAGGTACAAGTAAAATTAAATAAATAAATGATACATTCACTCAACTTTTACACAAAAAAATCCACACAAATGATGTGTCTATGTGTGAATGTGTGATTGGGCTAATCAAAATAAATAAAGAGAAATTGTACCAAAAGCCACAAATCATACATAGCCACATCATTGTGTGGATTTTTTTTTTTTGTAAAATTTGAGTAGATGTAGCATTTCTTAATTAAATATGTGACCAACCTTATATCTGGTGATTCACGCTGTATTTAAAGTATTATATAAATATAATACAACCGTAAAATAATGATCAAATGAGAAGTAAAATTAAAATGAGAAGGGTGAGAAAAATCGCGTACAAGACATTTCGGATGCACCAAAGAAATAGATCATCTCCTTAAATTCTCCCGCCATTCAAATATATGCTACCAAATTTCTTCTCATCTTTCTTATTTCAATTTCTCTTCTCACTAGATCTGCTCCCTACAACTGTAAACGTTCCAAACATATATAGCCAAGGTTTGAGATAGGTACTTTATGCTAACTTAGTAGCTTATACAATAGGCATAAAAAGTTATACACATATGATTAGATTAAAAGAACGATATCTATAGCATTGATGAAGTACACGTTTGTACGAAGATTCAAGCGTAACCATGACCATTTAGACAAAAGACATCACTTGTTTTTTCAAGACTATTAGGATTTCCACCATACAACCTTTAGACAAAAGAATAAAGGTTCCACCAATTGGCCCTTATTTTCTTGTGTGGTTATAATGACACTTGATCTACAACCCCATTTGTCCCAAGATTTGCAAACATATACCTAACAATCTCTCATATTCCAATTATCTTCTTTATCTTTTGATTTGATTTGATTTGTTATGATAAAAGTGTGTAGATTAAGGTTGATGCTGATTTATATAAATAAACTTATTATATATAGTTTTACCGCATGTCCCAAAGAACAAAAATGTATAAGTCGAGATAAAAGCTTCTTAATACTTGTCATAAAGTGTGTTAGAGTCGTGGCTATCTAAATTATTAAGTGATCTTACGGTTAAAAGCTTCGAAATTTAAATTGTCATATTATAACTTATCACAAAAAGTACCCATCAGGTGTCGATAGATTCTTGCTGAATGATAGAGCTGTAAGGACACGAGGATGCAAACATGACTTTAAAAGCGCGAAAAATAGAAAGTACTAGCCATGTGGTTGGTGTTAAAACTGATCATCACGTCTGGCCCATGCTTTCGCGCTGTTGCTCTCCTAAGTACCTGGATGCATGAACTGATGAACATCCGACAATAATATCGCAATGCACAACTGTACCTATCGAACTAATCGAACCTCCTAACTCTTGCGCAACAAATAATGTTAGAACTCAGAAATAATCATCTATTTGCAAAAGAAGTATTCACCTTTTCGTACATTGATTTGTCCTTGCATTTTCGGCGATGCATCCGAGCACTTGTGAAATGCATTATTGTTAACCCACTAAAACTTTGTTTACTAGTATATAATTATGCTTTTAAAAGCGATATTATATTCTATGTTATCTAGTCATAATGATAGTTGAACTCGTAAAAGTCATTTTTTTCTTCTTTTCTTTTAGAAATACTTGGCTTAAATTTGACGAATATGTTTATCGCACTTGTAAATCAATGTGCTTAACATTACCATAAAATTGATATGTGGCAACCCTTCAAAAGTCTATTTTACCACTTTCTAATTATCAGTTTGGATTAGACAAAATATCCAAGAATCACCACCCTGTCGTCTGGTGGCAAGATTTTTTTGTTTCTTTGCAAAACGTAAAGGGATCAAACATCACGAGTTGTGTAATTTGGGGGTGGTCAGGGAAGATAAAAAACGGCTCTGAGATTAACCCGACAACACCACGTACATCTGAGTCAAAAAAGGCTCGCCCTCCATATAACTTGGACCGAGAAAACCTCATCCCTATATCAATTCTATTTGCTATTGCCACATATAGACCTTGACAAATGTTAATGTGTTGTATACCCTAGTGGGGTGTAACATCAAAACCAACTTATCAGAGTCATTTAATTACATGCAGACTCAATAAGCATTAGTATTATAATGAGTGACTTAGTGTTGCACTATAGAGATGTTAGGAAAAGGTAACATCGGTGTTATTTGTTAGGTTAGCTCCATGTTGATTTACCCGTGTCACCGATTAACCTTGTATGTGAGGTAAACACGTGTAGCAGTAACGGATAAATTTAATTATCTCATCATCAAAAGTATATCGTGATCCAAGATAAGAACATAAAGAAAGAGAAAGTAAGATTGTGAACCAATTAAATCAAAACAATCCATCGTGAATAAGAGAAAGGTAGCTAAAGCTACAATGAAATCTTCTTTAGCCTTTAAAATGTTTAAGGTTTTGTTTGATGTAACCCAATTAGGTTATAGTTTGATTATGTGTTGTTAGGCGTTTATAGCAAGGCTAGTTAGCTTAGGAGTCAGTTAAGTGTAGCTCAATGTGTAAGCCAAATATTGCGTTTCTTTTGTGTCACATTTACTTGGGCCTCAAGTTAACCTTAGCACGTTTAGGGATGTTTGTGTGTCAGCGAGCTTAGGCCTTGTATAAGTCATAGGCCGGTTAAAATTATACCTCTCGCCTTTATGAGGCGACGGGTAAATGGCTCAACACATGCATCTTATTCATTCCATTGTAACCGAGTTTAAGGTTTAATACATTAATCGTCCGGTTATACTTTGTGAGTTTCGGTTATTTTATTCTTCACAAAAGTTGACTGACTTTTGGGTTTGGGTTTCTTGTGTTGAGTGGGGCGAATTCAACTTCATAATGGAAGCTTTGATTATATGCGGAGCTAATGTTGGAGATTATTTTTAATCAAATACTATGTAATAAGTTGTTTATCAAATCGAAAAAGATCCTCTTAAGTTTGGTTTGAACATAATAGGTTATGTTATATGTATAGTAAAAAGTGAAAATAAGATGTGAGCCATTAATTTTGATTAAAAGAAAAATATTTATCAATTTGATTTGTATATGATTGATCAACATAACCTATCATGTTGAAACCAACTCTAAAAGGATCTTAATTCTTATCAAATTAAGTATAACCCAAATCATTCCAAAGACCTAAAACGACAAAACACTAAAAAGCTTGGTTCGGAAAATTTTGACCCGAAAACGAAACCAAGAAACCAAGTATTCTTAAGTGTGCATATTAGTAGTATCAGTGTATTTGGCGAAATTAGCTACTACAGGAGTTAGATCTTATATTATAGACTTTATGATAATTTGAAAGCCGAGGCTTTTATTTTCGTATACGTGTTTGACTAATTAGTTTGAGTTAGAGCTTATTATTATAATAAGATGACATAAAAATACATCAAATCAAATACACATATACTTCAACTTAGCCTTTTGCATGTTCATCTATACTATTTTAAAAAGTTCTTAAATAATGTGATAATCGACAAACTCTACTAGCTTAACCTTCTAATAACTTATAGTTTATAAAAGAATTCGTATACTTATGTGACATATAAAACTCTTATATAAGTAACTTATTTTAAAACTCAAAACTTTTATAAGCTCACATAAACTGGTTCTAAAACACACTATATGGTGCAATCCGGATCCGCCGATAGATAAGCATGCTCATATTGATTCAAATAAAAGTTATTGAGTTTTGTGAGGTAAAAAGCACTCACTAAACATGTGCGTATAAGTAATCTATATTTGTTTAGTGTTATGATAATTCATACAAATACCGTAAGAATGTGTGATTAGAAGGTGTTGAGATAAGATCACCTCGTAACACATCCAATAAAACCACCCACTATACATTGTCTTCCCATGTGACGTTTGGTACTTTGGTGCACCATTCATGGACCCCTCTACCTCTTTCATCCGTACGTTCATACATCACATTGAAACTTTGCTAAGAGGACAAGGTATCGTGTATAACAATAACACATTATTTGTATGGCACTTCAGCATCACATCATACACCTCACAATAACTCACCAATAACTAAAACACCCTTCCTCATAACACATCACTAACATATTATTGAGTCCTACAAAATACCTCACTAAAAATATCCACTTACTCACAATACACAAAAAAATAACAAAAAAACACCAAACATCACAAATGGCTTGAGCCAGTGAAATGGCTCAAATACCTTTGGCTCACAAATGGCACCAAGTGATGGTATGATTTAGCTAACCAATGACGTAAAAAATAAACCTTTTACATGTTAAAAGCTATTCATACCGTGTGCTCTAACTTCATTTCTTTGTATTTAGAGATGTGTAGTGACAACTCGATAACTAGCCACTTCAACACACATCTAATAACATCAATATAATTATAACATCAATATAATTAAAACATCTTATCCAGCTTAATATTATAGGTGCAAGTAAGTCTTATAACACATCTTAAAAATACCTCACTCACTAAAAAATAAAAACCAACAACGCCCGTTAATGAGCCAGCGAAAGGACGAACGGCTAGCGAATGGCGTACACCCAATGCAAAATGGCAATAATCCTTCGGCTGACTCTTCGTCCAGCTTTCCGGATCAGGACCCTTCGGACCTGTTAGCACAAGAACAACACGCGTTAGCCTCGTCTAAGGTTTTATCCCTAGACCAAGCTCCGACGTGAGAATGAGAATGTGATATATGAGAGTTACTGTGTGTAAAAGTAGGGTAGAGAGAGTTAACCTAGATGCGATAATTCTCTCCTTTTATAGATGGAAGTCTTGTCCTCACCGAGGGTCATATGATGAGAGTGACCTTTTCGGCGGAGGTCGACTTACTGTTTGGCTTCGTCTGTGTCGTCGGGGATTCGACTTAGGATTCCCTTCCCTTTATAGCTATTTAGCCGTTACGCCGGAGGGTTGTGTTGGGCCCTTCAGCCTGTGCTGTCTTGGAGCCTGTTTGGTCTTGTTTGTTTCGTGTGTTCGCCGAATGGTTTAGGACCCTTCGGTTTAACACTTCGGATACATACACCAACATGCCCCCCCAGTATCATGTGGATGTATGCATTACATGATATTTAGAATGCCTCCCGATGGTGTTTTCCAGGGGTCTCGTTCCGTTTCCTTTCATTCTTCGTCGGTCAGTTTTTTTTTTTTTTTTTTTTTTTTTTTTAATGGTGCCAAAATTAATAAATGCTCCTGTGTGACGAGGCATCAAATTTCTTACCATGGTCTAGGATGTTGCCACGTGGGTGCTGACGTGTTTTTTGTGGTGATTTAAGCAGCCACGTCTCCGTCTGACACGACGGGACGTTTCACCTGTCCTTTTTTCCCTATAAATAGCGTTGTCACTTTCATTTTTACCACCGTAAAAATTTCTGGACACACACGTTTTCTGCGTTTTTCTGCCGAACGGTTTTTGTGTTCCTAGTCCCTTCTAGTTTTCCTTGTATTTTAAACTTAGGCTATTTCCATTCCCTTCCGGTTATCATGTCTAAACCGTCCGGCTCAGCCTCCGATCATAACTCCGGGCCTGCTTCTGAGGGTCCATCGGATCCAAAGCCAAAATTTGATTTAGATAAATACACCTCCAATATGACCGAAGCAGGGTTGCGATGGGCAATAGACAGTTTTGGGATTCCCCTTGACCTCCACCCGAGGCTCCCACCGCTTGGTTTTACCAAGGGAAATTTAGGAGACGATGCAATAGGTTTATATTTGGAGTATTTTATGGAAGGGGGTATTAGTGTCCCGTTTTCCACCTTTCTTTTAGACGTTCTTTATTACTACAAGGTTCATATTTCACAGTTAGTGCCGATAGGTTTACATAGGATTACTCTTTTTGAAGTATATAGCCGTAGCCTTCATGTCATTCCTACAACTTCCCTTTTTCGTGCTTTCTATAAGTTGCATAAACAAGGACATTGGTTCACTTTTGTCAAGCGGGACGATAAAAACCGCCGAGTTTGCTTTAGGAAGATCTTGTCTGGGTTGAAAGGTTGGAAGCGTATGTTCTTTTTGATCGACCGTCGAGCCATCCCTTTTTCCATGCCGTAGAGGCATCCAGATTTGGATGTTACCGACCCCTTTCCTTCCGGGGAGTTTTCTGTACAGGATGCTGACAAGTTGTCCACTAACGTTATCGACTTGATAAAGATTCCGCCTGGATTTTTGTATGCCGTTGGGTTCTCAGCTAATTGTAAATATCCTGGTTTTCGGGCGGCTCTGAAGGATGCCGAGGGGAATGGTACTTAGCCTGTGTTCTATCTTCTTAGTTAGGAATTTGTTTTTCTTATGGGCTTATTGTTTTATCTTTTGTGTTGTAGCTCTAACCCTGTCTGACTACCTTATCACTCTGAAGTACCGCAAGGGGGCGGCCATGACTCAAGGGGATCGCTACGAGCAGGGGCAGGCTCACCTCATACATGTCACCCCTCCAAGTGCTGCTGGCACTCCGGTTCCGCCCAAGTCTGATGCGATAAAGAGGGTTGAGGTGGCCGACCCGAAAGTTTTGGAGGCCAAAGAGAAGAAGAGGAAAGCTGCTGAGGCCCGAGCTGGAGGGTTAAAGGCCCGGAAGCGCCCTGCCGGAGAGGGTGGTTCTGGCCAACCTCAAAAGAGGAGGAACAAGAATCCAACACCAGTCATCAATGTGGAGTCAACTGCAACTGCACATCCCACGCCGTTGAATACCATACCCTTCGGAGGCCCTCTCCCGCATAAGACCAATACTGTGGAGAAGGAAAATCTAGAGGGTCATTCCAGCAACAACATGGATGTTGCACATGCTGAGGAGAACCCTTTCAAGGAGCGGCCGGTGGGTCATGACGGGGATCACGAAGCGTCCCGTGTTGTTGAGCAGCTGGATCCCCAGGAAGCCCGTAAGTCTTTCGTGTAGAAAAATAGAAGGGGGGGGGGTTGAATAGTTTTACCAATTAAAACTTCATTTTGAAATATTTAGATCGACTTATGTCAATCTATTTAGATGTGTATGTTGGACGTTGATAGATAGATATATAAAAGTGTAATGAAAGATAAAGAGTAAGAAGCACATAACCACGACACGAGTATTTATAGTGGTTCGTCTACAAGGACACCTTCCTTGACCTACTCAACTCCCCGAGTCACCTACTCGAGAGTTCGTAATCACTACACGACACCAACTCCTTATGGCGGAGAAGCCTTCACAACGTCGCCTACTCTTTTTTCCGGTACTAGGCTAACCACCGGGTTCTTTACACCAAGGTGAAGCACACCTACCACAATGTCGCCTACCCTTTATCCGGTACTAGGCTAAGTACCGAGTTCCATTACAATGGAGGAACTACTACCCAACACAACACAACACCTAATCCCAAAGGAGACCCACTCCTTATTACAACACCATCAAGGATATAACCATCCTTGGAAACAAGTTATAACTATTTGTATAACGATGCACCTCATCGATTATACGACCTTGGCATCCTTCACTAATGCCACTTGATTTGACTCCTAGGCATCTTTCACTAATGCCCTTGATACGAACACTTGGCCCCTTTCACTAATGCCTTCGTCTTGACTCCTTTAGCATTCTTCACTAATGCTTTTGACACGGACGTTAAGCACCTTTCACTAATGCTTTCGTCTTGACTCTTTCAACATCATTCACTAATGCCCTTGACACAACACTTCTATGGAGGAAGAAAGAACTATCAACAAGAGAACCTCAGTAGTCTTGATGATGACGAAGTATGGCAACTCATGGACTTGAGCTTGCTCGACTTCAAGAAGTGGCGATCTCGCCTTTAAGAGGAACCTAGAGAATCACACAAAAACAAACGACAAACTACATAGAAAGATCCCTTAGGATCAGTGGTTAGAGAGTTACAATCCTTGGGGAAAGTATGTGTGAGAGTGGCAATCCAAAAGAAAGAAATGACTCACTATTTATAGAGGAGAAACACTTACTGTTCCACGGATCCCTCCCTTAAAGGATCCGTCTAGTGTAAACCTAGGGATCCGTGGGACGCTCCTCTTTTCCCATGGGTATTTTGGTTATGGGTCATGGGTCATGGGTTGATCCATGGGTATTTCTTTAGATACAATGTACCTAATGAGTGCAATGCATCTAGTCAAATGGGTATGGATCAAAACCATGGGTTGTAGTTTTTACCCATTTATAATACATACTAGTTATGTGTATATTTGCCCAATATGTAAACACTAGTTGTTGTACATATGTATTACTAAATCATAAAATCACTTATACTTGTTTTAGTGTTTTATGTGAAAACGTAAGTGTGTTACAAAACTATTGGCTCAAACTATTTACGTATTTTATTTGTTTCTTTAAAATGATTTTACGTTTGTTATCAACAAAACATTAGAAGATCGTAAAACATAAATAAACGTTTTTACGGTTTATTTTTATTAACAATCTCCCCTTTTTTGTTGATGACAAAACATAGAATTATGTTAAGGAAAAACTAAAAATTCTTAAAAGTTCGAATTGGAGTTTTTACTCTCTTCTCCCCCTTTTTGTCGAAACAAAAAGAGCGTCGAAAAGAAACTAACACATTGTTTTAAGAAAAACATGTAAAAAAAATGTAAAGAGAGCAAGTGACGGGAATGGTTCTCGTCTTAACTCCCCCTTGACGAGTCCATTCCTTTGTGAGGGCGTCAAATGAATAAAAACTAGTAAGCTAATGTTTTGCAATTTTGTTTGCAAATGGTTTCGTCCTTGTGACGAAAAATGCTCCCCCCTTAAAGATTGCAACTTTGCAATGGGGTGTCATGAAGTGTAATCCAAATAAGGATTATGTTGCAAATGGTTTTGCAATGTATGGTTTGACACAAAGCTTCCCCTAGCTTAGGGTGTCAAGGTCTTCAAGTGTATTTTAAAAATCTACAAAATAAAGGTTAGAAAACAAGAGTATAGTGCATAATTTTCTGCAAATAAGACTCAAGTTAGTAGAAAATTGTTTTCTATTGCACGGATCCCACGATTCCCTCCTCTGTGGGATCCGTCTAGGCAATTTCAGGATCCGTCTGCGTGCGGTGATGATTTTCGAGAATGGTGATATACCAAACAATGCTAAATATGAAAGTGAGATATGTATACAAACAACAAACATATACTCAAAGCAATATGACAAATAAGTTATCATTCAATAAACAAAGAGATAATCAAGAAATCTCTAAAACTAACAGAATGATTTAGCCATACATATTCTACTAATACTAATAAGTTACTAAAGTCTAGAACGCAACAATGTGCTTAAGTCTAAGGATGAGTAGACTTGTTGATTTGGTCCAATCTTTCAAGAAGATGATTAAACATGAAATGCAACTCATTTCGTAATTCTTGAACAAGTCCTTGGGTGATTATACAATTAGAGTAATTATTATCTTGATTTGGAACTGGAGGAAAATGAATGTTTTGAGGAAGCTCCACGAATGATGGTGGGGTTTCATTTAGAGATGTAGGATGAGGTTCTACTAACAATGAAGGTGGTGGTAATGGAAATTCCTCCATATGATTAAGTCATTGGTGGTTCCTTGTCTCTAATGATGGACTAGTCGGTGTTGTAGGTGGTTCCCTATTTAATGAGAAAGTTGGTGAGTGAGATGTTCTCGGTGATGAATGCTCTAATGAATTGAGATTTGGGTGAGAAAGAGGCTCATTGAATGATTGTAATCCATGCTCTAGGAATGAGGCCTTAGACGGTTTGCTAGAGCTAGCTATATTTGGTTTTGAACTAGATGACCCTTTTTCTAGCCCAAAAGGTTTGATGCTAATTCTTGCGGTTCTCTTAGCAATTGTTGAATGGGTTTGTTGAGGTGGGATTCTAGCATTGTTATCTCTTACGGGAGATGATTCAGTGGATGGAATCTCATGAATCATTTGACCCTTTCTTTTGGATGAGCCTTTGGTTGAAGAGTTGTTGCTAAGTGCTTTGGTCATGGTGATGGTAAGGATGCAATGTAAGCTTCTAACTACTGATTTTTGAGAGCTAGGTGAGAGTGATGACTTAACCTTATGAGTGTTTGGTTTTTCTTGACCACTAAAAGGATTAAGCATGCACTTAGGATATTGTTCAGCTCTAGGAATACATTAAATGGTAACTAAAAGTGGTTAGATAACCAAAAGGTGGCTTAAATTTGAAGAGGAAAGCTGATTAAAGTCTTTCTACAGACACGGATCCCACGGATCCCTCTCACCAGGGATCCGTCTGGTTATAAACCAGGGATTCGTCTGTCAAACAGATACTTGATGAGATGATTATGCTTTTTGTAAGGTCTAGTACCTATGTATCTTGAGGTTTTGACTTTCCTTTGATGACTTGAGTAGTGGATGTCTTAAATGCTCAACCATAAGGAGTGAGGGTGCTTAATGATGGTTTTGGGTAGGAAAGTGGACTTTAGATAGTCTAACTAGGTGCTTGAGAAGGATACCATTTGATTTGAGATGAAAAGTGGTGGTAATTAGTCCTAGAAGTCAGATGATGGCTCAAGAAAAATTTAATAAAATCTTAAAAAAATAAGGAAAAATAAAAAACTAGTTTTGAGCCTAATTTTGAGTTAAAGTGACTAAACTCAATTTACTAAAATTGATGGACATATTAAACTCAGTGTTATAAGATGTAAGGAATAATGTGTGAGTGTTGGAGCGGAAAGATGGTGAGTTTTGATGAATTGATAAATCAAATACACTTTGAAATAGATCCTAGGTAAGTTATGGGTGAGTGTGAAGCTTTCAAATGTTTGAGGAAGACTTAGTTGGTTCTAAGGTCTTATGTTTGACTAGTGTGAGGTGATCTAGTGAGCTGTTTTTTATGTAAGGAAGTCTGTATTCCTCATCTGTAGTCACGGATCCCACGGTTCCCTTTTGGGAGGGATCCGGCTAGTTATATCGCTGGGATCCGCCTACTGCAGATCAGAAGGCTTTCAGCAAATGTGCAAATTTGCACTCTTTCCAAAATGCTTCTCCTAGTTGTTTCTACAAAGACTAAATGCAAGAACACATCAAGTATAACGCATAGCAAATTTGGGGGAACTAAAGGTACCTAAAGATGAGTGATGACGACTACTTGAATGATTTCAAGAAGTCGTAAAATCTCATCCTACACGTTCCTAAGTTAAGATTGTTTAATGCCAAGTTATGGCAATAACTATATACTACATCCTACTCTACATAAGTATTTGTTTAGATGTTACAACCCATTGTTTCAAATTGTTTTCACAAATTAAGGTCCTATGACCTTACCTTACTTCTCCACCACTTTCCGTCTTCACCCCTCCTCTACTCTTTCTCACACCATCTCTACTTCTTTTCCTTCAAGAAGTTGGCGAAGCACTTAAAGATTCCCTTGGTTTGTTGTCATTCTGGTGATGGGCTAGGAACGTCCGACAATTGATTGATGTAATCCGAGGGGTCGAGATCGGTATTTCCGAGTGGGTTGCTACTACCTTCACCTTCTCTTTGCCTCTCCCTTTCATCCGAGGAATCCGTGGGTGGGTGAGGCCTTTTGCCTTCCACCATAAACCTTGTAGTTCTACCCTCGGTCAATGACACCATAACTTTGTTGCAAAAGCTATGATCATAGGATTGTGGAGAAGGATCTAATGCAAAGATGAATGTTGCAAGACGGGTTAGGAGTATTGCGTACGGGAGCACCATTTTGTCCATGCTTCTTAAACTTGCCATTCTCTTAATCATGTAGTATGCAAGGATGAAGCGAGTCTCGGTCACTAGGCAATAGATCATAAAACTTAGGCATGCATTGGGGTGATCCTTGTTCCCTACTAAGCACAACACATTTTCCCTCTCCGAAACTTCCCATTTCCTATACAATGCGTACATCTCGGAGAGCTCCATTTGGAAAGGATCCCTATAGATCACTTTTGAGTTTCTAGTGACCCTCGATGGGGATGCCCTTGGCATGAACACGGTATCCCTTACCGTGGTTACTTCCGGGATTAACATGTTGTAGATTTCATGATGATCAACCATATTGTGTAACTCCTATAAAGACCACTCATTGGAAAACATGCAAACTCCTTGATATGGAACCCGTAGTATTCTTCCAAACTCCACAAGTGAAAGGGTGTACTCATGATCATTTATGATGAAGACAATTGAGATGGACCCATCATCATTTCTAACTATCCTCATTGTCTTGTAGAACTCGAGTACGAAAACCGAGAAAATTTGTTCGTTTATGTCTAATAAACAATCAAAGCCAATGGTCCCAAAAACTTGTCTTATGTCGGTGTTAGCAAGAAACAATGGTTCTACTACACGACCTTCATGAAAAAGTCTCTTTTCGAGCATTTTAAAGGCTTTCCTATCTTCCGGGCTAAGTCCATCCTTTCTATGGTACATTGGTATGTAATGAGCGGTATCTTGATAGTTTTGTTGTTGGTTACTTGGCATGATTGTTCCTAAACAACACAACCACAATGTGGTTTTAATTGTGAATAGTAACCTAGAGGGTTTGATCACAATTTTGCTCAAATCATTTTTATTGAATTCAAGAAATGACTTTAATTTGTATTAACAATGTTAATTCTTTGATTTGGATTATCTTAGAAAACAATGTGGTAACAAATTATGATAAACCCATTTGAACCCAACTTCTAAAAATGAAGAAATTGTAATCCTAGAAATCAAGGAATTAAATTAACAATATAGTGAAGATTATACTTACACAAGAGATTGTTATGCTTGAATAAAATGATCAAATTGCTCCTGTGAACAGTAATTGGATTTTTGTTCATGAGTCTTTGAAGGGAAAGTGGTTGTGGAACTTCCACGATGATCATTACTAACTTATCTTTGTCTTCACGCACGGATCCCCGGATCCTCTCATTAGGGATCCGGCTAGTTCAAGCTCGAGGATCCGGCATGACAAAGAAAAATTAGTTTAAGCATTCCTTGATAACTTTGGTTTGGGAGTTCTAAAAAGCCTAGAGTTTGATGTTTAAGCTCTATAACTTATGATTTGGGGTTTTGACGGTTTAATACTAATCCTATTTGACGAGATTCCCTTTTTATGAATTAGTCACAATTCTTGGGATGTTTTTCAAAGATTATGATAAAATCCTATTTTATCATAATATAAGAAATTTCACATGGATATTTATTGACATAGATGAAGTGTCAATAATACTTTTGTGATGAATAATGATTGAGGCTATCGAATAACCGAGATATCATTATTATAGATTAGTAGTGTAGTCTATACAAATCAATCGAGGAATACTATTCTTGATGATAGCTTTAATATAGATAACTACTCAAGTAATTGCTAATAGAGATTAATTATACAACTAAGATTTTAACAATAATAAACAAATGTAAATTATTAACGATCATACATTTGCTAAATATTCTTTTTAAGGGAAGAAGTATTTAGAGAAAATGCTTTGTGATCTTCTTGTAATCTCCAGATCCATGTGTGAGAAAAAAAAACAATGCTAAACATTCTTTTCACAAAAAGAAATATTTAGATAGTTTCTTCATGATCTTCTTGGTATGCCCAAATCCAAGTATTGTGAATTCTTAACAAGGAAAGTATTAGAACATTCTATCATTGTCCAACAATAAACACTATAATGATTTTTAAAACATGACTTGAAAAATCCTTCTTTGTAGTTTTCAAACATACACGGATCGTATCAAGTTTTTAAAGTACAACATACTCTAAGAAATTTGGTAACGAAACTCTGATGCCAATTGTGGAAAACTAGAAGGGGGGGTTAAATAGTTTTACCAATTAAAACTTTGTTTTGAAATATTTAGATCGACTTATGTCAATCTATTTAGATGTGTATGTTGGACGTTGATAGATAGATATATAAAAGCGTAATGAAAGATAAAGAGTAAGAAGCACATAACCACGACACGAGTATTTATAGTGGTTCGGCTACAAGGACACCTTTCTTGCCCTACTCCACTCCCCGAGTCACCTACTCGAGAGTTCGTAATCACTACACGACACCAACTGCTTATGCCGGAAAAGCCTTCACAACGTTGCCTACTCTTTTTCCGGTACTAGGCTAACCATCGGGTTCTTTACACCAAGGTGAACCACACCTACTACAACGTCGCCTACCCTTTATCTAGTACTAGGCTAAGTACCGAGTTCCATTACAATGGAGGAACTACTACCCAACACTACACAACACCTAATCTCAAAGGAGACCCACTCCTTATTACAATACCATCAAGGATATCAACATCCTTGGAAACAAGCTATCACTATTTGTATAACGATGCACCTCATCGATTATACGACCTTGGCATCCTTCACTAATGCCACTTGATTTGACTCCTAGGCATCTTTCACTAATGCCCTTGACACAAACGCTTGGCACCTTTCACTAATGCCTTCGTCTTGATTCCTTTAGCATTCTTCACTAATGCTTTTGACACGGACGTTAAGCACTTTTCACTAATGCTTTCGTCTTGACTCTTTCGGCATCCTTCACTAATGCCTTTGACACAACACTTCTATGGAGGAAGAAAGAACTATCAACAAGAGAACCTCAAGAGTCTTGATGATGACTAAGCATGGCAACTCATGGACTTGAGCTTGCTCGACTTCAAGTGGTGATCTCGCCTTTAAGAGGAACCTAGAGAATCACACAAAACAAAAGACAAACTACATAGAAAGATCCCTTAGGATCAGTGGTTAGAGAGTTACAATCTTGGGAAAAGTATGTGTGAGAGTGGCAATCCAAAAGGAAGAAATGGCTCACTATTTATAGAGGAGAAACACTTACTGTTCCACGGATCCTACGGATCCCTCCCTTGAGGGATCCGTCTAGTGTAAACCTAGGGATCCGTGAGACGCTCCTCTTTGCCCATGGGTATTTTGGTTATGGGTCATAGGTCATGGGTTATGGGTTGATCCATGGGTATTTCTTTAAATACAGTGTACCTAATGGGTGCAATGCATCTAGTCAAATGGGTATGGATCAAAACCATGGGTTGTAGTTTTTACCCATTTATAATACATACTAGTTATGTATATATTTGCGCAATATTTAAACACTAGTTGTTGTACATATGTATTACTAAATCATAAAATCACTTATACTTGTTTCAGTGTTTTATGTGAAAACGTAAGTGTGTTAGAAAACTATTGGCTCAAACTATTTACGTATTTTATTTGTTTCGTTAAAATGATTTTACGTTTGTTATCGACAAAACATTAGAAGATCGTAAAATATAAATAAACGTTTTTACGGCTTATTTGTATTAACATTTCGTATTTCTTGCTTCATTCCTTTTATACTTTTGCTTGTTTTTTTTTATATTCATTGTTTTGTCTTTATTTGTTTTTTCGTAGGGGTTTCTTCCCCTCCTCCTCAGCATCAAGAAAGTAGGGATGATGGCGAAGAAGGGAAGGCCTCGTCAAGCGCAACTTATAGGGCCAAAGAGACCTATTTACAGGGCCTGACCGATACCGAAGCGGTTCAAAGGTCGTGGTGCATTCTGGCCAGGGGAAGTCTTGAGCTTACTGACGTGCTTGTTCGCTTCGAAAACCTTGGTAATAAGCATAGGGAGTTGGTCGAGGAGCACAAAGGGTGCGCAAAAAACTGCTAAGGACAACTTTGATTATTTGAGTAAAGTGATGGAGCAGTTGAAAACAGTTAAAGATGAGCATGCTGAGTGCTCCGGTCGGGAAGAGGGTCTGAAGAGGCAGCTTCGCACTTTGGAGGTCGAGAAAGCCGAGTGGTTGAAGTTGTCCGCCTCGCAGAGTGAAAAGATTTTGGTTTTAGAAAAAGAATTGACGGAGGTTAAGGGTGCCCTAAGAAATGAAGGAGAAAAAAATGAAGTTCTTCGGAAGGAACGTACGGAGATGGCGGTGAACGTGGGGCATCTGGAGATTACCCGATCTAAGCTTGTTAAATAATTTATTCCTGAGGTTGTGACCCGTCTCCTTGGAAGTCATGAATACAAAGCTTCGTTGGCTGTCCTGTTTAGCTTGTGTGGGATGGCCGGATGTTTGGATGGGGTGGGCATTGATCATTCAAAGGAAGAGGTCAAGAAAATCCTAAATGATATGGAGGATTTGGACATTGAAGCTCCTGTTAAGTACTTAGCTGCTTATAATGACCTTTTTGTGAAGCGATATCCATATGTGGATAAAGTTCGTAATGCTTGTCACCGATCGATGGAAGAAATCATGGCCCTTATGCCGGATCCCGCTCCAGTACGTCCTTCGGGTGCAGTTGTTGGGGGAGATTTTGAAGGAGGGAAAGGTGGCAATGCGGCTGGGGCGAGTGTCGGAGGTAGGAAAAATGGTGTTTCGCCCGTTGTTGAAGCTTGATTTCTTATGCATGCTTGCATTTGTCATTTGCATTGTATTATGGATGGGGATTTTTGTAATGGTGGGATGGGTTTAATTATGATGGGGTGATTTTGTGTTTGGACCCCAGAACATTATGGTTGTTATTGGAACATTTTTAATATATTTTATGGCTTGCTTGTTCTTATTTTTACTTGCTTTGTTTATGTTGTCCTTTTTGCGTGTAATGCTTCTATACGTGCGTCATCTGGCCTGGCCCTTTGGCCCGCCTTTTGAGGGTGTGATCCGCTCAATTTTTATGCTTCGGCAACCCTTTTTTGGGTATGAGCCTTTCGGGTTTTGTGCCCTGGCATTCTTTTTATTTATGTGAACCATTTGGTGTTATACCTCGGCAACCCTTTTTGGGTATGAACCGTTCGGTTTTTACTTACGGAAACCCTTTCTGGGTATGAACCGTTTGATTTTATACCACAACAACCCTTTTTTGATTATGAACCGTTCAGTTTTTAGATACGACAACCCTTTTTGGGTATGAACCGTCTTTGAACATTGATCATTTTTCCCTGGAGGTCGCGAGCCTGCCAGGGGGTCATTTGAGAATTATGTTCAGCAAACAACAATTGTAGGGAAAATTGCTCTCCCGTCATCCGGGGAGCTATATTTGATTAATAATAATAAAGTTTGTAATGACAGGCGGCCCTTAGGCTTAGGTTTACAAAACTTTTAAACTACAAGAAACATCTTCTCAGATTTGTTGCGTTCCAGGTGCGGGGCACTTCTTTTTCCTCGGTAGTTTGTAGCTTGTAAGATCCATTCTCGTATGCTTCGGTGATTCGGTACCGGCCCTCCCAGTTTGGCCCTAATTTTCCCAGGCTTCTTGCCTGCTTGCCTCGTTCTTTCTGTAAACGAAATCTCCGACTCTGAAATTTTCGGCTCTTACCCTTCGGTTGTAGTACTATTCGACCTTCTTCTTGTATCTGGCTTCTTCCACCGCTGCTGACTCCCTTCTTTCTTGTAGAAAGTCTAGATTTAGGTGGATTTCTTCTTCGCTTCCCTCTTCTTTTATCATCATTGTCCGGAAGGTCGGCATCCCTATTTCTGCCGGGATTACTGCTTCGCTTCCGTATGTCAAGCTGAACGGGGTTTCACCATTGCTTGTCTTGATTGATTTTCGGTGAACCCATAGCACATTTGGTAGTTCGTCCATCCATCCAGCCCTGCTTTTTCCTAGCCTTGTCTTGAAGCCATGCATCAGACTTTTGTTTGCCCTTTCTACTAGACCATTGGCTTGGGGGTGGGCTATCGCGGTGTTTATCTGCTTTATGTTTAGCTTTTCACACCAGCTCTTGAAGGGGTCATGGATGAAATTGCTACCGTTTTCAGTTACAATTATGTGCGGCAGGCCGAAGCGACATATGATGTTTTCCCACACGAACTTTATGACTTCCTTTCCCGTTGTTCTTACTAACGGCTTGGCCTCCATCCATTTAGTAAAGTAGTCGATGGCCACTATGACATACTTCACTTTTCCAGGGTGATACGCTTACGCAACGCGTTCGGGGTCAAAGGAACTTCCTTTTCTTCGAGCAAGTTTTATAACACCCTAGGCAGTGAACCTAATCGTTGTAGTGTAGTATTAGGGTAAGCCACGGGTATTGATATCGTTCTCTAGGGGAATAGGAATGCTAGTGATAAGTTACTAAGCTAAGGTTGTGGTTGAGGAAGATTATTTTTTATCTTTTATGTTTTTAGGAATTAGAAAGGTACGAATCTCGGGGTTTGGATTTGGGGTTGGTATTTCACCGATTACTCTACTTGTCTAATTATCTAGTCTAAGGTATATGTAGTCTATGTCTAATTATTGTGTGCTCATATGATAGTTTAAAGATGTGTTTACTTAGGTTTTATTACTCCTTAATTATCTCCTATTGATGGTTGAATTGTCACGTCCTTATTCTTAATCGCGTTGTGTGTCTAAAGTCGTAGGGTATGCGTTTATCCCTAACTCTTTGAAACTACCAAAGGGTCTCGTCTACAAAATCTCTAGGAATTATAAACTCTAACTCTAAGGTACTCTTTGGATGGTTTAGCCTACAACTACTCTAGGTGTTATAGTCCAAGGTTCACAAAGATTAATCAAGCATTAACTACACAACGAATGACCTATCGCATTACTAGATCATTAACAATTAAGATAATAGACAACCAACCAATATTCAATAATTAAGTTTCATATTCCCTAAGCAAACACATAAGTAAATTAGCCGGACATGGAGAACATGCAAGCATACACACAAGTAATTGAAGACATAATTGAATTAATGAAGTAAAACACTTATCTTGGTGTAAGATAGGGTTTGGAACCCTAAAATCTTGATAAGATGACCTTGGTTGGTTTAGGTTTTACTCCAAAAGACTACACACTAAAGCGAAAAATTCGGATTCTATATATAAGATTACAATCGCGATGGCGCCACCTTATGTTTTGTGACGCGTCGGTCGCCGTCATTAGGGTTTCGTCTTGGCCACGTTAGTCTTGCGACGTCGTCACCTTATGCTTGTGACGCCGTCCCTTCGATCTCGACCGTCTGGATCAAATCTAGGCCGTCGAGTTGCGATGGCCTACTCTTTTAAAGCCCGACACCGTCACTTGAAAATAAGAAATTTGGCTCTTGAGAGTCACATAAGTGCTCGACGGCGTCGCATTAACACCGACGCCGTCCCTTGTATTTCAAAGACTTGAGTGTCACGATTCTTGATTTTGGCCATTTTCTTCGTATATCCGCGCCTTTTCGTCTAAATAAGTGCCATTCCAGCAATTTGCCTTTAAGAGACCTAAAAAGTGAAAAGGAACGATATTAAGTAATAACGGATACAAAAGTGATCAAATAAGGGCTTAAACGACCCCTCAAAAAGGTACATTTTAAAACCTTATCACAGGGGCTTCGGGGAGAGGGCCCAGCACGTCAATTCCCCACTGAAAGAAAGGCCACGGTGACATGATGGAGGTCGTAAGGGTTTTTGGTAACTTAGGTACCGGAGCGTGTATCTGGCAGGGTTCACATTTCTGAATGATCTATCTGGTATCCTTATGCATTGTCGGCCAGTAATAACCTTGTCTTATCAACTTCGCTACCACGGATCTTGGGCCTGAATGCATTTCGCATGCTCCTTGATCGACATAAATCCTTCTGACTGTATATCCTTCGACATCTGTCTCGAATATCAATGGTTCTTCGGATACATCTTCGGGTAACACTGGAAGGATAGCTATGGGAATGTTCATCCAATCCTCCTCTTGGTTGGTAGTCTTTCTTTTTCTATATTTTCCTCCGCCGCACACCATGTTGATGATCCTTCCTCTGCCAGGTGGATTGTCTCTCGGGGGATTCCTACCTCTTTTCCTAACGTCCTTTAGGAGGTGATCCAATTTCCCCGTTTCCAATGCTATCTTCAGTTGCTCCTAGAGGTGGTAGCAATCGTTGGTGAGGTGGCCTTTCTCGCCATGGTAATCGCATAATTTATCCAAGTTCTCCCTTCTTGGTGCTCCCTTCAGAGGTGGGGGAGGTGGTAACTTCAACTGGAGCTATGTTGCTAAGATTTCTTTTGGTGGTTTGGTGAGGAGACTTAGGTCTATTGGGCGGGTATCACTTCTGTAATTGCTCCTTCTATATTTATTTCGGTGACTATCTGATCTTGCTGGGTAGTAAGGGGTGTATTGGCCGCGAGATCGGTGCTCCACTCTTCGGTCTCCTCTCCGTCTGTCTGAGTAATTTGAGGTCCGGGGTGGTCGGTCCTGGTGTTGTGCAGCAACATATGATCTTCGGTTCAGTTCTCCTCTTGGGAGCTCCGTTGTGTTGTAGGCCTCTTCAGAGCGCACGAAGTCATGCACCCTATTCATTATCTCAGTCACGGTTTTTGGGATTTTGTCAGAGAAACGCTTCACCAACTCCGGGCACTTGCTCCCATTTATGAAAGATGATATTTGCATGACTTCCGACACTCCCGGGATGTAACTAGCCTCATCTGTCCACCTTTCCTTGAATTCTGGTAACGTTTCATTGGCTTTCCGTACGATTTTTGTAATTTCCATTGGATCCTTGAGACACTTCCTTCTGAGAGCGAATCTTTCAAGGAAACCCTCCCGGAGTTCCTCCCAACTGTTTATGCTTCCGTTGGACAGACGATCAAACCAGCCTCTAGCCGACCCGTCCAATGTTTGTTGAAACATCCAGCACCATACTGGCATTTGCCACCCACCGTGATTAGCTGCTCCCGAGAAACGGGTGATGTGATCGTCCGGATCCGTGGATCCATCGTAGAGTCTGATATTCTTAGGCAGCTCGTGTTTCGGACCTGGGAATTCTATGATTCGTCGGTTGAACGGACATCTGGGAGCGTCTTTGTAGGGTTTTTGCAGATCTTCTTCTTCGACTCCTTTCCCTTTTGGATCTTTTCCTTTTTCCACCTCCTTGGACGGTTCTTCCGTTTCCTCCCCAAAGTCGATCCGTATGGGCTTTAAAGGGTTGTTTCCTTTATCAGGGCTTTTAGTGATGTGATTTAGCTTAGTATTTGTTCTTCTAGGTTGGTAGGGTTGTCTTTAGACGGTGTTTCGGTTGAGGGGCCCGTCATCTACTAGTATCATTAGTTTGAATAACGGTCCCACGGATGGCGCTAATTTGTTGAGGTAAAAATGTGTCTTTACCTAAACAAGCAATAATCCTTCGGCTGACTCTTCGTCCAGCTCTCCGGATCAGGACCCTTCAGACCTGTTAGCACAAGAACAACACGCGTTTGCCTCGTCTAGGGTTTTATCCCTAGACCAAGCTCCGGCGTGAGAATGAGAATGTGATATATGAGAGTTACTGTGTGTAAAAGTAGGGTAGAGAGAGTTAACCTAGATGCAATAATTTATCTCCTTTTATAGATGAGAAGTCTTATCCTTACCTGAGGGTCACATGTGATGAGAGTGACCTTTTTGGGCGGGAGGTTGACTTACTCTGTTTGGCTTCTGCCTGTATCAGGTCAGAGATTCTGACTTAGGATTCCCTTCCCTTTATGGCTGGTGACGCCATTTAGCCGTTACGCCGGAGGGTTGTGTTGGGCCCTTCGGCCTGTGTTGTCTTGGAGCCTGTTTGGTCTTGTTTGTTTCGTGTGTTCGCCGAATGGTTTAGGACCCTTCGGTTTAACACTTCGGGTACATACGCCAATAGTGTCATTGGGCAAAAAAAGCCCTGTGACGTCTTGTTCGCCATTGCATCGTGTGCTCTTATTGTAAGGATCAAGGATAAGTATATATAATTTTTTAGAAACGCAAACAAGGATAAGAATATAGTACCATATATGTAACCATTTTCCAATGTGTTTGTTTAAGCTTATTCGTAAACTTATGAACTTTTGTGGTTTCGATTTATTTTTCACAACCATATTTTCTTTTTGTTTATTTTGTAACTTATGAAGTTATATAAGTTTATTATGTCATTGTAAGCTTATATAAGTTTCAAAATAAGCCAAAAAATGAGCTTTAATTTGAAACATAAGCCGAAACCAGATATGCTCATAAACCAAAAAATAAACTAAGCCAACACACCTCGACAAAGAAACTTTAGTTTTTTATGTAAACAGTAGTATACTTCTATATATATATATATCTAGACATTATATATAAGAGGAGGCATGCCACGTCATAATGCCACTTGGCATCCCATAATGCCATGTCATATTTCCATGTCATCATTGTATTTATGTGGCATTTTTTAAAATTTTTTAAATGACATGTGGCGTTTTAATTCATATATGTACAATTTTTTTTAATAAATTTTAAAATTCGGTTTTTTTATAAAGTTTTAAAAAATGACACTTGCATGATTCAAACCATGGTTGTTTTGTTAAATAGCTTGTATATTAACCACTAAGCCAACATGTTTTTTTGGTATATATGTTGCAAGTCCTAATATATATAAACACCTACAATTAATTTTGATTCCTTACCTAAATACAATTCTTTGTAATCTGCACGTCATTTTTTTTTAAATTATCTAAAAGTTATTATGAGATAAGTTTGGAAACTATTTTTTGTGTTATCTTATACAAGATTTGAAGGTGTTTCTAAAAGTTAGAATTCAATAAATTTAATATCTACATGAACCATAATATCATTCGGTTCCAAGTCTTTCAAAACCCTAATATGTTCATACTATGTTTGTTTTTACATTTATGCAGATTCTACTAATGGCCTTGCATTGATTTATCTTGCTTTTCCATGTTTTTATGGAGGTTAGTATATATCATTGTTTATGTTCTTGCTATAATCTTGATCTTTCTTTCTAACTCACGGTTGATCGAATCCATTCTCTACAAAGGTTTGAAGTTTGATCCACACCGAGTGTTAGTTTGATCATGTAGTATCTGCTCATAAGTTTGTTAACCATATTTTTCCATTATGCAGGCTGTTAATTTATTAAATTCGTATTTTACTATTAACGTTTGTGGACATGAATGTTAAGTTATTACTGTTAACGTTTGTAAGCTGTTAATGTATTTATTTTATTCACTTTCGAGACATTTGCGTATTATGCGCCAAGAAAGAGATGTCTTTAGCAAAATATGCTTCAATATTTAATATGTCCTATAAATAGTTGCCATTAGTTTTAGATATAACGATCTCCAATAGTTCAAATAAGCAAGAAACACACTAAATTTCGGTCCATCTTATGGTGCACGTTTTTACAGGAGTTCATTCTAAAACTCATCCGAAATCGAAGTATTTACAAAGTCGACAAAGTCCGACTTCTTGGTAGCGAACAAGAGCTCAAGGCTTTACTGAGTTTGCTTTTGTAGTCGTTGTTCTAATCTAAATTTTGTGGTGGGTCATCGGGCATACCGAATCTTGACCCATTTCTGATGGAAGTCTTGGAAAGTGGGGCTTTACACAAATGTGACAGAGTCTCGCACATCATATTACACGATGTATATGTCCTAAACCGGTCACCATGATTTCACTATCCATTTCGCTAAAATTTATTTCTTGGTTGTAGTAGGCACTAAAGAAAAACAACAACTGCTTCCGCATCTCATTTGTAATAGAACCAAACGTACCCGACAAACTCCCTACAGTGAGTGAAGTTTCCCGAAATTGTTACGTGTAACATATGCATCACATTTTAAATTATTACTAACCATTGCAACTTATTGCAGTTGCAGGCACAAACTATAAACTGGGTCCGTGCACTATCGTTTCAAATTAAAGTAACACTTGCAGGCTCAACATGACCCAAGGTTAGTTACACTATTAATATATCTCTAATCAGAAAACGCTGTTATCAGCACTATATTTGACGATTTCTTTGCATTTTCAAAGGTTCATCTTATTTGTGTTTAAAAATTTTGGTTTCATCCAGGGCCACCGTTAGAATATGTTTATATGGGAATGTGTGACCAAGTATGTCAGCATTGTGGGGCTAAGTTTTGGATTCAGGAATCAAAGTATGTTTGTTTTTTCTCGATATAGTTGGTTCACGTTTTCTTGCTTTGAAACGAGGCATCGGTCTGCTCTGTTGGGATTGGGTTCATGTTTCTTTGCTTTGAAACGAGGCATCGATTTTCTACAAATATGATCCACCATATTGCTAAGTCAATAGAATATAACACCACTGTTAGTTTACCTATGATGAATCATCATGAACTATTGCTTGGAAATCCATTCATAACGAAAGGTTAATATATCTTCTGGAGTTTTATGTTAAATTTTACTCTAAATTCTTCACAGAATGACTGTTGTTGGTTTCGTTGATCAGGGTATAGTGATGACAAAGAAGTTATCGGTACAATGGTGGACTCAGAAGGATGGTTCAAGACTGGCGATCTTTGTTACTTTGACAATGAATGCTTCTTATTTGTTTTGGATTGGTTAAAAGAATTGATTAACTTATATAAAGTTTATCAGGTAACTTATATCTTATGAAATTGATCAAACACTTAGATTAACTTCTTAGGGCTAATCTTGAGATTAGAAATTGGAAGCTACTAAAGTTTTCGTAAAAGAGTGGAGTACTACTCAAGTGGTGGAAGATTTATAGCAGATTGATAGTAATCTTCAAGTTGTTCACATGACGTGTGGATACTAACGTGAGCTTGGTAAGTTCCTTTACTTTATTTTGAAGTGCTTTCAGAAAGGGATTGCTCAATTTTCAGTCTTATCACTTGCATACCATGAATGTTCAAATGGCGGTCCATCGAATTCCTCGTGTGTCATTATAAACAGGTAACATGGTTGGAACATATGGAAGTCGAAGAAATAATGCCAAATCACACACTCTATGATCATCTCATCCGGAGTGGGCTGGCATTTGGAGTCGAAAGAATGCTAGCGTGTCTTGAAAGATGGCATGAAAGAATGTCACATATGAATGATATCTATCACATCAGAACTCCCGACTTAGAAGGAAAAGGTACTCACATTCTCATTGATTTGGATATCTGTAAACTATTTATTTTACTAAAACAAAATGAGTAATTTTTTTTCTTAATTTATGAGTCTTTAAGTTCATATAAGAAGAAATATTTAATGATATAAATTATGAGTATACAATAAGTGTGTCAAATCTTATAAAAGTAAAGATTCTTTCATTACTAATGTACAAATATGAAGACCCCTGATCGGTTTGATATAATATTTTGATTTCTTCACTATCAGTAGGTCATAATGACTGTGAACACATTCAAACGCTACTTCTATAAACCGTATCTTATTCGGTAATTTGACACATATATCGATAATCACTTGCAATGTGCACATCCAAACACCCCATAGTACCGGTGTCGTCAATTTATCAAAATCGGATGACTTGCCTAAAGGCTTATTAGTGGTATTGACATTCAGATTTGTATTGTTAATTATCTGCTATATATGTATTTCAGCTATTAACTCTATATTTAGACAAAGTAGTTATATGGTGCTGACTTGGAAACTTGTACATTTGGTAGTGGTTTACCCAAAGAGGCTTACCAATTGACGGATTTAGATAAAAAGTACATTATATCAGGTTGGAACTTGAATACTTTCCCAAGGCTTCCAGGATCACTACATTCATATGCGATCAGTGATATATCTGGTGTTTTGGTGCCATGGTTGTACGTTGGAATGTGCTTTTCATCGTTTTGTTGGGTGAGTGGATATTGCCTTCTATTTCTGTTTTAGGCAGTTTGATGCGCCATTGGATATTATGAATATTTAATTGTTTTTTCGTGCCTGTTCTTTTTCAATATTTCGAAGAACAACATGTTGAATATCATCATCTATATTCAATGAATTACATGCATTTGAGGTGGAGGAAACCGAGGCCACGGAGGAGAAGGAAGAAGGAAATACTCCCGTGGAAGTTCCTCTAATTGACAAATGGCCACTGCACATAAGGTTGGTGGCATAATTGGTCAAAATGAGGAGTACATAGAGAAAACGTATGAGGAAAAAAAGGCTCGCATTAAGATTCTCGATGGTCCTCCCTGTACCAATGAAAGATATGTATTTCTAAAAACTTTATTTTGTTTGAAATTGTTGGTTATTGATGCATGTTTGCCGAAGTTCTGTTATGATGTTGTGACCTTTGAAATTGTTAGTTATGTCTTTGCAACTCCTCTCTTTTTCATACAGTGCCCACTCAAAATAGCTACTTCTCATTTGAAACCACAATTTTCTATGGACTTGTGTTTATTGAGTCCATAATTATCCGCTTGTAAATTGAATTGGGAATCACCTTGCTAATTTCATAGATAAAGACACGTATTTTGTTTGGATATTGTCTAAAGTAATTTGCATAGTGTGTAATTATGTATATGAATTGTGAAATAGAATAAAGTAAGCATAATAATGATGTTTAAACCAAATTATAATTGGAACCACAAGAAATCCTTATCATATACCAATGGAACGACTTCTTCTTCGCGTGGCTACAATAAAAGTTTTGGTTTGATAAAATTTACCTACACAATACCACAAATATCAATATATTCAGAAATGATTGGTAAAAGATATGTATTTTAGGTACAAAAAGGAATTTTGTATAATTTTTTCGCATACTGAAAAGATTTTTGTTTCTATACCGATATCCTCGGACAAAGATGCGTCGCTCATAAATAAATGGTGCAACAAGTTAAGTATGTTTTGATAAGATTCATTCTCAAAATGTACTACAGGTGGGTCAGAAATCTCAAAGATGGAGCATGCTCTCTGCAGTTTCAAATGTAGACACCATCTGAGAAAAAATTTCAAGCACGATCTTGACACTTGAGGCCCTAAGCAAGTATTGCTGATTTAGATAATTAGATTTATCACTTTCAGAACATAGCACTAAAACCCCGTGAAGTGGTATAATCAGACCTGCAGTTATAGAAGGTTTTGTAGGTTTGCAGCTTGACGTAGCCACATGTTTAAACTTGAACAATTTTGTCCCGTTTGAACCTGATTTTACACTCTAATGAACCACAAAGTTGTGGGTTTTCGGTTCATGCTATTTACAAAACTCAATTCTCGGGTTGGGTCGATTTTGGTGGGTCGGTAAGGTTTTGGACCGTAGGTAGCCGACTGTTGTAGATGAAACTAAGCGTTACCTTATAAAAGTCTACTGTGAGAAAATATTTGAATAAATTCATATTTGGTTTTTAAGCTTGCAAGTTGTCAGATATGGAGCAAATGAATGTCATCTGCTATATTTGTTGTGCCTAAATGAACACACTCTACAAGTATTACTTATGAGTTTATATTATTGGGAGAATTTAATGTATGCTGAGCTATTGAGCTGTGATGATATACTCTTCTTTGTTGTATTGATCTATATTTGATAAATGATATTACTTGGTAGTCGGTATGCAATTAGTGAATTATTATAATATGTAGTTAAGAATGGTGATTTTGGCTTTAACTATCCTAAACTGGATAAATGTTACGATTTTAGTTAAGAAACATTAGTATTTTAGTTACTTTGAGACGTGTTAAAATTAGTAACTTTTCTGAATCAAGCTATGTGTAAGTATCGAACATTCACGAGGGTGATATGTTAGGATACATAGGTTCATCGTTAGGATCTGTTGTGAGCGAATTAGATGTTTTGATGTTACAATTGTAGCTTAGTTGGCTTAAGACATGTAGAGAATGTTTAATCACGTGTTTTGATATGGAACTAGGTGTTTAATCAATGTTATCACGTTAATTTTGGTCTTAGACGTCTTACAAGTGATGGTTAGAGTTTGAAGGTACTAATTGTGCCAATATCAGCTCAAGAAAGCCTACAAATTTTATTCCGAATCAATTTGTATGTGGTTTTAAAAATTACAGAGTTTGGTAAGATGTTGAGCAAATGAGTGTTGATGAGTGTGTAAATACTCATCATTTTTGGTTAATTCTGAACTGCAAAACGTTTAAAAATGCTCAGAAATGCATCAAAATACTGAAAATATCTCAAAGTTGCATTTTATATGTTTCGGATGCAAAATGTTTAAAATCGATGAAAATGAGCTAAGTTTGCATAATTGGCGGTTTCACCCCAAGTTTCAAAAGTTGTCGAACTTGGTCCACGAGCACATAATTTCAAAAGTAAAATCACCAAAGGTCCTTTTAAAATCAAAAGTTGTCAAAATTAGTCCTTTGGTGAAAAATATCAAAAGTTTTGAGAAATTACAAGTTTGGTCCTCCAAGTTTCAAATTTGGCAAATTTAGTCCTTGGAATTTTGAAAATGTCAAGTTTGGTCCTTGTATTATTAAAACTTGTCACTTATGGTCCCTTGGAGCAACTTTGATGAATTAGCGTAATCGTCCTCTATTTTCGAAATTGCAACATTAGTCCTTGTGATTTAAACCCTTTACACCCCTTTGGACTTGTCAAAACTAATTGTGACCCTGCCAACCCTTCTTGGACCCCCCTGTTTTGAACCCTTCCCCTTCTAATATTTAACCCACGGTCAAATCTGGTCAAACTGGTCAAAATCCAGTCAAACAAACAACCCCGCCATCTCCTTTCCCTCTTTCCCTCCCCATGTCTGCCCACCATTGCAACCACCCAGCTCACAATCCCCTTTCCTTGTTCCCCCCACCTCCACCAAACAACAAAAGCAATTAATGCTTCTCTCTCACCATCTCAACCCCCCCACTGGCTTATAAGCAAATTTGGCGCCAAAAATCCATTCAAAGGCCAGGATCATTCTTAGCTAATCCAATGGCCAGGAATCAACTGGGAACTGCTCAGAATAGAGAGAGAAAGATCTTGGAGTATAAAGAGAAGCATTTGGAAGCAATAGAGAGTAGTCTACTAGTTTTTATTTTATCTTTAATGTCGTTTTTAATAAAAAGTTCTAGTTAAGTTAAGAAACTTGTAATCTTTTGTTGTAAGGAACTCTTTATAAGTTATTGGATCAATATAAATCATTTTCAAGTGATTAATTCAAGGTTTATCTCAAATTCAAATTTTGTGTCCACTGTTGAAAATTTCCATCTCAAAATCTTGTATACTAGCTTTCATTAGCTTATTTTTAAGCTTAAACAGGTTCATATTAGCTTATTGTACCTTGTTATAAGCTCATGCTCAAATTTTAAGCTACATTGGATATTGGTCAACAAAAGTCAAAACGGGGCAAAAATGGCAATGAATTGGACATGGGTGTAGGAGAGCTGGATTTGGGTTGATTTGGAGTCCAGTGGGTTGATATAAATAGGTTAGTTGTTCATTGGGTGTTTGTGCAAGCCATAGTGGCTATGGACTATTTGTAAGTTATTTCCAAGTTGTATTGCAAAATCTGTCTTTGTAAGTTGTAATAAGTTCTAATCTGTTTATTAGGCTGTATTTAAGTTATATAAACTTAGTTTGATCATTACAATATGTTGGTTCAGTGAAAAACTCATTTAATTTTCAAAACAGTTAAATAAAGGTGTGTTTGGATTAGTGCTTAAATCTGTGTTCAGGGCTTGTTCAGTGTTTAGCTCTTGTTGTTTTAAGTTTACTTAGCTCTAAATACTTCATATCTGTCTTACTTTTGTGCCTGTAATCCACCAAAGTCAAAATCCATATCATTTGCCTTTAACAGGTTCACTGTTGGATTTTTGCAAAATCAAAAACTCAATTTGTGTTTAAACATCATATATATAGCTTGCTCTAGCCTCATTTCATCCATTAACATCAATATCAGTCTACAAATCAAGTTCAAACTTCATAAAAGTCAACTACACTCAACTGCTTCAAAAGTCAAATTGGCAAAATCAGTTTTGAGCCCATATGGAAGGAATTTTCATGGACTCATCCTTGGACCAAATTCAGTGAGAATTGTTGTTTTAGAAACTTAAGCTGGTCTCATTTCTTATAGTCATTTTTGTATAATTTTACAATTTTTATAAAAGCTTCAAACAAGCTTGTCTTTTAGGTGTCATCTCCCCTGTTCACCATGTTCAGCTTATGCTGAGTTTTCTCATTTTGTGCAGCCTATGCACAGAGCTCATAAGAGCTGGTCATAGTCTAGTTTTTGGTTTGTAAGGTCTCACCTAGGTCTTGATTAAGTTCCAATTTGTAGTTTTCAGTTTTAGCTTAATTTGTAGCTTGTGCTTGTGTCCAAAGTAGCTACCCAAAACTGTTGTTGCACTTGAAACTCAAATACATCAAATCTGTGTAAATGGAGATTTAGAGGTTAATAGCAGTTAAGATCAGTTGCATTTAAGTACTTGTAGTCTATTTTAGCTTCTGTAAACAGTTGGTGCTTGTTGATCTTCTTTTGGCTTATTCAAGTGCTTATTTATAAGCACTTGTGATAGCAGTTTCAAATTCCTACACATAAGCACCTGTTTTTCCATTTTTCCTAGATTCCAAATATAATTTTAGAGTTTTCCTGAAATTTTAGATTTTTCTAAGTTGGTTTGCTATTTTACGCATTTAAATTAATTTTAGGCCTTTTTAATTAGCTTTAAATACAATTAATTAAGAAAAGCTTCAAAAAATAATTTCTCATTTTCTTAAGCTTAGATAAATATAAAAGTCAAAAAATATTTTCTAGATTTTCTTAGTTAAATTTGTATTTTAAATAATTTAATTAGTTTTTAATAGTATTTAATTCCTAGAAAATCCAAAATAATCGAAAAATACAAAATAGTTTTGAAAATTCTTTTTGATATTTTAGATTTTCTAAGTCTTAATTTTATTTTTCTAGCTTTGTTTCATATTTTCTTGTATTCTAGGTTAATATTTAATAGTTAAAAATAGTTTTTAATTAATAATAATTAGATAATTAGTTATAAAAATACTTTTCTTTTTCTAATAATTTTCTTTTATCATTAGGTTTGTAAAAATATCATTTTCATATTTTTAGGGTTTATATTGTGCAAGTTTTATATTTTCTGTTGTACATAACGTAGTTTTTAATTCAGTTTTTTTTAAAAACATAAAAACAAAAACATCATTTTAATTATAGTGATAGCGTTTATTTAATATTTTTTAATCTTTTTAATTTCCTTTAATTTGCATTTAAGCCGTTGTAATTTGTTGGCTTTTTGTAGTTATAATAATTTACAATCCCTTTTTCGTTCAAATTCCTCGATCACTTTACGTTTGGTAATCCATTGCATAGCTCGCTGGGACATAACGACCCGGGGAAACCCTATACTCCCCAGATCTTCATTGCATTCGTGCTTGAGCCGTTTTAAGTTTGTTACGGTCTGCCATTCACAAGTGGCAGACTTGAGTGATAAACTCAGCGGTTTGTACGGATCAAATTTTTGGCGCTTGCTTGGGAGTCAGGCCGATCTATCTTCCGTTTAGCAGATTAGTTGTTTGAATACTCACTCTTTGTTCATACCATCATTCTCTATCTATATATATCCATATTTTTATAAAAAATCCCAAAAACCCAAAAACAGCTAAAAACGTATAAAACACAAAAATATTTTCCTTTTGTTTCTATATATGTATCAAAATTAAAAATACAAAAAGATTTGTCGTTTTCTTTAATAATAACAACTTAAAAGATTACCACCACAAACCAAGGCAAAGGCACTACCTAGCGGGGTGCGACCATAATAAGTTCCCGAACTAAAGATTTAAAACTTGCCTTTGTGTCCTTGTGATTGGTGTACCTTTTTCAAAGAAGCCATTCATATTGTGATTATTGGTTAAGTTCATCGTTGTTTTGCCTCGATTTTGTGTTAATTGATTTTGTTGTGATATCTACTTGTCGAACCGGAAAACCCATAAAGATTCTTCTCACCCCATTTTTATAAAACGTCTTCATAATTCTCATTCTCATCGAAAGATTTTCATAATTCCATTTCTCCTTAACTCGAGATCCCTTAGAGTTAACTCTAGTGTATGCTTTTCGCTCTTCTAGATCTGTTAGCCCATTTCGTGAGCTTGTCAAGATTCCAAGAAGGCGTGTTCAGACTTTCGCTTCCATCGATCGGATCGAGATCCGGACCGCTTCACACTACTTCCGTTATCATGGCGGAAGAACGCCTATGTGTGAGCTTCTCCAGGCACCCATCGACGGGTATGGAGATGCTATTGTTGTACCGACCATTGTGGTGAAAATTTTGAACTCAAGACCAGGTTCTTGAATCTTGTAACCTCAAATCAATTCTACGGTTTTGAGCGGATGATCCTCGTGCTCATATTCGATGGTTTAACAAGATTGCATCTACCATCAAATACAAGAATGTCCCTTGATCTTTGTTAAGCTTCACATTCCCATTTCTCTTGAGGACAAGCCGGATTTGGCTTGAAAACAACCCCTCGATCTATTGAGACATGGGAAGATCGGTGAAGAAATTTGTGAATGAATTCTATCCACCTTCCAAACCACGAGTCTTAAAATGAAATCATCAAGTTCACTCAAAAGTTTGATGAACCCTTGATGGTGTGGGATCGTTTCAAGGAATTGCTTGCAAATGTCCTCACCACGGTTTCTCCGAGTTGATGCAACTCAATACTTTCTACAATGGGTGAGTCAACTGATCAAGATTCTCTCAATTCCTCCGCGGAGGAAATTTCCTAAGCAAAGCTGTCAAAGAAGCTTTAGCGATCATTGAAAACAAGTCTAAAGTCCGCCTTTGCACGAAGCAAGCTGTTGTTTCCCAAGTCGGTGTTGGACCTTCTTCTTTATCGCCTGTGAGTCGGTCTAGCACCGATGCTAAGATTGACAAACTCACGGAAGCTATTCAAGCTTTGGTTCTCTCCAACCAAAAGAAAGTCTCTTTTCCACAAACTTCACCTCTGTGAAGTTAAGAAAGTGGAAGTCGTGTTACTGTGGTGGCCCCATGCTTATTACAAGCTGTATGGCCACCGATGGTAACCCTTCAAGCTAATGTGGGCGGATTTCTAATCAAGGAGGCAATCAATATCGTGCTCCTGTGACCCGAACCACCGTCCTAACCACTACCTGGACCTCCGGTTTCAACCAAAACCGTAATCAAAATCGAATAGACCAAACCAAGGTTTTCAAAACCAAGGTAATTTCGGTCAAACAACGGTTTTCAAAATCAAAATCAAAATTTCCAACATCAAGGAAATTTCAATAGAAACCAGTCGGGAATTTCAACCCGGGTATTTTCATGGAAATAGTCAAGGAAATTTTCAAGGCCCTAATCCTAACAATAGAGGCCGAATTTTCTGTTCAAAATCAAGCCATTGTTCCAATGGACCATCATCGATGAGTTGTTGAAACAATTCATGAAATCAAGAGGAAATGAATCGGTTGTTGGTCACCGATTTCGACATTAAGAAGTCTTTAAATGATCGACCCTCGGGCTCGTGTGCTTTACCTAGCAACACGATCGCTAATCCGAGAGGCGCCGCAAAGCGATCACAACCGAAGTGGTGCTTCATATCTTGGACCCGCTATTCCTACTACATCTTCTTCTTCTCTCCCAAAGGTAGTGGAAAGTGAACCTCCGACACAATGGACCTATGACTCCAATGCCTCCTCCACTGTGGCAATAAGTCAAGTTACCAAGGAAACAACGGACAAGGTGCATTATTCAAGTCCACAGTATCGACACGTCCCACCTTCTGTAGTCCAACCTCGAGTTGTCCGAAACCCAAGTCAAATCAAGGAGTTGTTTTGAACCTCCTGTAGCTCTGCTGAGAATCAATCCAAATCTTCTATTCCTTACCCCTCACGTTTACATGAGCAAAAGCTCGCGAGAAAGCTAGTCATCGGATGGAAAAATTCTTTCAAATTTTCCAAGAGCTACACTTTGACATAAGCTTCATGGATGCCATCATGTTGATGCCCAAGTTTGCATCTACTCGAAACACATGTTGAGCAACAAGGAAAAGTCGTTTGAAATGGCTAAGACTCCTTTGAATGAGAATTGCTCGCAGATCTTGTTAAAGAAGCTTCCCGAGATGCTAGGAGATCCCGGAAAATTTCTTCTTCCTTGTGTTTTCTGGGATGATTGAATGCTTTGCCCTTGCCGATCTTGGTGCAAGCATCAATCGATGCCGTATTCGATGTGGAAGAAACTTTCTCTTAGGAACTTATTCCTACCGCATGACTCTTGAGCTTGCGGATCGTTCTATCTCGCGTCCTCTTGGCATCGCCGAGGATGTATTCGTGAAAGTAGGAAAGTTCCATTTTCGGTGATTTTGTGGTTGTTGATTTCGATGCCGATCATCGGGTTCCTCTCATTGTTGGACGAGGATTCACGAGAACCTGGCCGTGCTTTCTTATCGATGTATTTGAGCAAGAGATCACTTTACGTGTGGGTAACGGTCATATTTTAACCTCGGTCAAACTTCGAGGTACTCCTCAAATTGTGATATTGAATCGCTTAATCGAGTCGATTTAATTGATATTGCTTGAGGAGTACTCTCAAGAGTTTCTTGGTTATCTTCATAATTCGTGAGTGGGAATTCCAATTCCACCACATCTTCTCAACCTATCATTGCCGACTCTTCCCCTCTCTCACTCCATTTGAGGGAGGTGACTTCCTCCGGAAGAGATCGATGAATTTCTTGCTCTTGATGAATCAATTCCACTGGAATTGATGGTGTTTATGATTCGGAGGAGATATTCTTTATCTTGAGCAATTGCTTAATGAAGATCCATTACCTTCACTCCTCCGAAAGAAATCACAATTGAGGAAATCAAATCGGACAAACATCTCGATGAATTTCAGAGGTTGAACTAAGGACCTACCCCTCATCTCGAGTATGCATTCTTGGAGGGTGATGATAAATTACCGTCATAATTGCTAAAGACTTGGTGAGGAGGAGAAAGCTGCTCTCATAAAGGTCTTGAAGTCACACAAGCAAGCAATTGCTTGAAACTCTCCGATATTAATGGTATCAACCCCGAGTTTTGTACTCACAAAATCTTAATGGAGGATGACTTCAAACCAAAGCAATTCAACATCGAGAGAAGGTGAATCCTAAGATTCACGAGGTTATCAAACAAGAGGTTCTCAAACTTCTTGATGCGGTTTAATTTACCCGATCTCGATAGTCCTTGGGTCATCCCATTCATTGCGTTCCAAAAAGGGTGGCATTCTTGTTGTCACGAATGAAGAAAACGAGTTAATTCCGACTCGATTGGTTACGGGATGGCGTGTGTGTATTGACTATCGTAAGTTAAGCGAAGCCACCCGTAAAGACCATTTTCCTCTACCCTTCATGGACCGGATGCTTGAGAGATTAGCGAGGAGCAGTACTATTGTTTCCTTGATGGTTTCTCGGGTTACTTCAGATCCCCATTGATCCATTTGGATCAAGAAAAACCACATTCACTTGCCCATACGGACGTTTGCCTGCTGACGTATGCCTTTTGGCCTATGTAATGCTCCTGCACGTTCCAACGATGTATGATGGCAATTTTCCACGACATGATCGGGAAACTATGGAGGTGTTTATGGATGACTTCTCGGTCATTGGGGACTCATTTCAGACATGTCTCCCACTTAGACAAAATGCTTAAGCGGTGTGAAGACACCAATCTATGTCTAAAGCGGGAGAAGAGCCACTTTATGGTCAAAGAAGGCATAGTCCTTGGCCATAAGATTTCCAAGAATGGGATTGAGGTAGATAGAGCAAAAGTTGATGTTATTGCTAAATTACCTCATCCTACTACCGTCAAAGGTATTAGGAGTTTTCTAGGTCATGCCGGGTTTTATCGTAGATTCATTCAAGATTTCTCTAAAATCGCTCGCCTATGACCCATCTTCTCGAAAAGATGCTCCTTTATCTTTTCTCCGAGTGCATCGAAGCTTTTGAAACACTTAAGAAAAACTACGGGCACCCATTCTAGTTGCCCCTGATGGGATTTACCCTTTGAGCTCATGTGCGATGCAAGTGATTTTGCTATCGGTGCGGTCTTGGGGCAACTCAAAACCAAACATTTTCGGCCTATCCACTACGCAAGCAAAACTATGGTGAAGCTCGGACCCATTACACCACTGCAGAAAAAGAATTATTAGGCGTGGTGTATGCCTTGAGAAGTTTCGCCATATCTTATATTGACCAAATGCGTGGTGTATACGGATCACTCGGATCTCAAATATCTCTTTGCAAAACAAGATCAAAGCCGAGATTGCTCCGTTGGGTTCTCCTCTACAAGAATTTGATATCATTATACGTGATAAAAAGGAGCCGAGAACACAGTCACGATCATCTGTCGATTAGAGAACCTCACCAAAATGTGTTCGAGAAAAAGGAAATTAATGAAACATTTCCTCTCGAAACACTCAATGTGGTTTCTTTTCGTGGAGACTCTTCACCCCATGGTTTCTTGACTTTGCAAATTACCATGCGGGTAACTTTGTGGTGAAAGGGATGTCGTCCCAACGGAAAAATAAATTCTTTAAAGATGTGAAACATTATTTCGGACGACCCCTACTTGTTTAAAATTGTGCGGATCAAGTCATCCGCGATGTGTATATGGTCGGGAAGCTATTGACATTCTCAAAGCTTGCCATTTCGGACCCTCTTGGGGACATCATAGCCCCAACTACACCGCCAAAAGGTGTTTGATTAGGATTCTATTGGCCCACAATCTACAAAGATGCCCATGAATTTGTCAAAACACCTCGACGCTTGTCAACGTCACGGAATATCTCATAAAGGAATGAAATGCCGCAAAACGCCATTCAAGTGTGAGATTTTTGACATCCGGGGCATTGACTTTACGGGCCATTTCCTTCTTCCCGTGGTAACAAATACATACTCGTGGCGTTGACTACTTGTCAAAATGGGTTGAAGCTAAGGCTTTACCCACCAACGATGCCCGAGTTGTGGTGAAATTCTTGAAATCTCTCTTTGCTAGGTTTGGAACTCCACGAGCCATAATCGGTGATCGTGGTGCGCATTTCTGCAATGACCAATTTGAAAGAGTCATGCAAAAGTATGGTGTAACTCACCGCTCTCTCTGCGCACCACCCCGAACAAGTGGGCAGTGGAAGTTTCTAACCAGGGGATAAAGAATTCTTGAGAGGACGGTTGGTGAAAACCGTGCCTCTTGGTCGGATAAGTTAGATGACGCTCTGGGCCTTCCGTCGACTTACAAAACACCCATCGGGTGCACTCCATACAAGCTTGTATCACGGAAGGCATGTCATCTGCCGGTTGAGCTCGAGCACAAGGCATCTTGGGCCTTGAAACATGCTAATTTCGATATTCGATACGGTGGTGATCATCGGAAAGTTCAAATGAATGAATTAAATGAACTCCGTGATCAAGCTTACGAGAACTCTTTGATCTACAAACAAAAGACAAAGAAGATTCATGACTCAAAAATCAAGAACCGCGTTTTCAACGTTGGTGATCGAGTCCTTCTTTTCAATTCAATATTGAAGATTTTCTCAGGAAAATTAAAATCCCGCTGATCTGGACCATTTACCATTGCTAAGGTTTATCCTTATGGTACCATTGAGTTATCTCAACCCGATGGTCCAAACTTTAAAGTGAATGGTCATCGAGTGAAGCATTACTTTGGAGAGGACATTCCATCCATGGTTGTCCCGGACTTACAAACTTTCCCATGAACCAATGAATGCGGGATCGAGTCAAGCTAGCGACTGGGAATCAAAAACGATAGCATGCCATATGGGTTCTCACCCATATTTCGACTTCTTACCCTTTCTACCACCTTAGTGTGGGGTGATGCCCATATGTTATATATATATATATCTTCAAAAAAAAAAAAAAAAAAAAAATCTTCTCTAAATAATGGTAGTAGTATTTCCCTTTCACGTTCTTTGTTTCGCATAATCGCGGTACTTTGAATATTGAGGGCAATATTCATTTCTAAGTGTGGGGGAATTCTCACTAATTTTATCATGTAATTATACCGCTAATTCCCTGTTTTTGGCCAAAATTTTTTGGAGTAAGTGTTCTACACTTACTCAATTGGTTATCGATCGCTTTGTCTAATAAACAAAAGGATTGGCTAATCCAGAGCAAACGGCTCTTGGTAAAGATATCTCAATCCGTTGACGACTTGCAATTTGCCTAAAATTGTATGGTATTATTTCACCATATCCTAAAAAGTGAAGAGTTGGCTAGCCGCAAGTTTATGGCTTGTGGTAAAGGCGATGGAAAAACCATAATTGGTAATCGGCTCACCAAAGATAATATTGATAATTTATCTAAGAGTTGGCTAGTCGAGCAAGCGGCACGGTAAAGACAAACCAATCCGTTGAAAGTCGGTGGTTTGCTCAAAATCACATGGTTATCGATGTACCATGGTTCTTACTTGAATCGAAACATTTGGCTACTCCGAAGTAATGGCTTTTGGTAAAGAGTTTCAAATCCATTAAGTTTTTCTCAAAAGATTGCTAGGGACTAGCAATGTTTAGTGTGGGGATTGATGAGTGTGTAAATACTCATCATTTTGGTTAATTCGAGCTGAAAAGCGTTTAAAAATGCTCAAAATGCATCAAAATCTTGAAAATATCTCAAAGTTGCATTTTATATGTTTGGATGCAAAATGTTTAAAATCGATGAAAAATGAGCTAAGTTTGCATAATTGGCGGTTTGACCCCAAGTTTCAAAAGTTGTCGGAAAGCGGTCCCCGAGCACATAATTTCAAAGTAAAATCACCAAAGGTCCTTTTAAAATCAAAAGTTGTCAAAATTAGTCCTTTGGTGAAAAATATCAAAAGTTTTGAGAAATTACAAGTTTGGTCCTCAAGTTTCAAATTTGGCAAATTTAGTCCTTGGAACTTTGAAAATGTCAAGTTTGGTCCTTGTATTATTAAAACTTGTCACTTATGGTCCTTGGAGCAACTTTGATGAATTCGCGCGAATCGGTCCTCTATTTTCAGAAATTGCAACATTAGTCCTTGTGATTTAAACCCTTTACACCCCTTTGGACTTGTCAAAACTAATTGTGACCCTGCCAACCCTTCTTGGACCCCCTGTTTTGAACCCTTCCCCTTCTAATATTTAACCCACGGTCAAATCTGGTCAAACTGGTCAAAATCCAGTCAAACAAACAACCCCGCCATCTCCTTTCCTTCTTTCCCTCCCCATGCCTGCCCACCATTGCAACCACCCAGCTCACAATCCCCTTTCCTTGTTCCCCCCACCTCCACCAAACAACAAAAGCAATTAATGCTTCTCTCTCACCATCTCAACCCCCCCACTGGCTTATAAGCAAATTTGGCGCCAAAAATCCATTCAAAGGCCAGGATCATTCTTAGCTAATCCAATGGCCAGGAATCAACTGGGAACTGCTCAGAATAGAGAGAGAAAGATCTTGGAGTATAAAGAGAAGCATTTGGAAGCAATAGAGAGTAGTCTACTAGTTTTTATTTTATCTTTAATGTCGTTTTAATAAAAGTTCTAGTTAAGTTAAGAAACTTGTAATCTTTTGTTGTAAGGAACTCTTTATAAGTTATTGGATCAATATAAATCATTTTCAAGTGATTAATTCAAGGTTTATCTCAAATTCAAATTTTGTGTCCCTTGTTGAAAATTTCCATCTCAAAATCTTGTATACTAGCTTTCATTAGCTTATTTTTAAGCTTAAACAGTTCATATTAGCTTATTGTACCTTGTTATAAGCTCGTACTCAAATTTTAAGCTACATTGGATATTGGTCAACAAAAGTCAAAGCAGGGCAAAATGGCAATGAATTGGACATGGGTGTAGGAGAGGATTTGGTTGGGTTGATTTGGAGTCAGGTGGGTTGATATAAATAGGTTAGTTGTTCATTGGGTGTTTGTGCAAGCCATAGTGGCTATGGACTATTTGTAAGTTATTTCCAAGTTGTATTGCAAAATCATCTTTGTAAGTTGTAATAAGTTCTAATCATTTATTAAGGTCAGTATTTAAGTTATATAAACTTAGTTTGATCATTACAATATGTTGGTTCGATGAAAAACTCATTTAATTTTCAAAGCAGTTAAATAAAGGTGTGTTTGGATCGGTGCTTAAATCGTGTTCGGGGCTTGTTCGGTGTTTAGCTCTTGTTGTTTTAAGTTTACTTAGCTCTAAATACTTCATATCTGTCTTACTTTTGTGCCTTAATCCACCAAAGTCAAAATCCGTATCATTTGCCTTTAACAGTTCCTTTGTTGGATTTTTGCAAAATCAAAAACTCAATTTGTGTTTAAACATCATATATATAGCTTGCTCTAGCCTCATTTCATCCATTAACATCAATATCAGTCTACAAATCAAGTTCAAACTTCATAAAAGTCAACTACACTCAAGCTGCTTCAAAAGTCAAATCAAATCGGTTTGAGCCCATATGGAAGGAATTTTCATGGACTCATCCTTGGACCAAATTCGGTGAGAATTGTTGTTTTAGAAACTTAGTTGGTCTCATTTCTTATAGTCATTTTGTAGAATTTTACAATTTTTATAAAAGCTTCAAACAAGCTTGTCTTTTAGGTGTCATCTCCCATTCACCATGTTCGACTTATCTTGAGTTTTCTCATTTTAATGCGACCTATGCACATAGCTCATAAGAGTTTGGTCATAGTCTAGTTTTGGTTTGTAAGGTCTCACCAGGTCTTGATTAAGTTCCAATTTGTAGTTTTCAGTTTTAGCTTAATTTGTAGCTTGTGCTTGTGTCCAAAGTAGCTACCCAAAACTGTTGTTGCACTTGAAACTCAAATACATCAAATCTGTGTAAATGGAGATTTAGAGGTTAATAGCAGTTAAGATCAGTTGCATTTAAGTACTTGTAGTCTATTTTAGCTTCTGTAAACAGTTGGTGCTTGTTGATCTTCTTTTGGCTTATTCAAGTGCTTATTTATAAGCACTTGTGATAGCAGTTTCAAATTCCTACACATAAGCACCTGTTTTTCCATTTTTCCTAGATTCCAAATATAATTTTAGAGTTTTCCTGAAATTTTTAGATTTTTCTAAGTTGGTTTGCTATTTTTCTGCATTTAAATTAATTTTTAGGCCTTTTTAATTAGCTTTAAATACAATTAATTAAGAAAAGCTTCAAAAAAATAATTTCTCATTTTTATTAAGTTTAGATAAATATAAAAGTCAAAAAATATTTTTCTAGATTTTTCTTAGTTAAATTTGTATTTTTAAATAATTTAATTAGTTTTTAATAGTATTTAATTCCTAGAAAATCCTAAAATAATCAGAAAAATACAAAAATAGTTTTGAAAATTCTTTTTTGATATTTTAGATTTTTCTAAGTCTTAATTTTATTTTTCTAGCTTTGTTTCATATTTTCTTGTATTCTAGGTTAATATTTAATAGTTAAAAATAGTTTTTAATTAATAATAATTAGATAATTAGTTATAAAAATACTTTTCTTTTTCTAATAATTTTCTTTTATCATTAGGTTTGTAAAAATATCATTTTCATATTTTTAGGGTTTATATTGTGCAAGTTTTATATTTTACATTTATGCGTAGCGTAGTTTTAATTGATTTTTTTAAAACATAAAACAAAAACATCATTTTAATTATAGTGATAAGCGTTTATTTAATATTTTTAATCTTTTAATTTCCTTTAATTTGCATTTAAGCCGTTGTAATTTGTTGGCTTTTTACGTAGTTATAATAATTTACAATCCTTTTTCGTTCAAATTCCCGATCACTTTCGTTTGGTAATCCATTGCATAGCTCATTTGGGACATAACGACCGGAAACCCTATACTCCCGGATCTTCATTGCATTCGTGCTTGAGCCGTTTTAAGTTTGTTACGGTGCGCCATTCACAAGTGGCAGACTTGAGTGATAAAACTTGACGGTTTTGCACGGATCAAGTGTTATTTGCTATTTTTCGTTACTTAATCTAAATAAGAATATAAGCATTTTCTTCAATACTACAAATGGTTAATTCGCTTTAAAAATAGTTTGGGAGTCTAAAAGAATGGATGGGTGATGCATTTGTTTAAAGATATTTCTGTTTAAGTGGTGTGGATAAATTAGAGATAACCATGATCTTAATGATCTTCCATAAATTCAGATAACTCACAGTAAAGCTCATGAAGAATAAAATGTAAAGCAATATTCCCTCTAGATTTAAGATAGAGGACTTTAAAGAGAAAACATTCTCAAGGATTTCTTGAAAATGCTTGATAAGCAGGTAAGCAATGTTTATTCAGAGACATTTAATTATAAGTTTTTTGTTCTAAGGTGTTTGGTTGTTGTTTTACTGTCAAAAGGGGTGTTTAGTAGCTGGTCAAAAGGGTTGTTTCGTTGTTGTTATTGTTGTCAAGGAGGTGTTTGGTTGTTGTATTTTTTGGTCAAAAGGGGGTTGTTTGGTTGTTGTTTTTGCTATCAATAAGTGGTTGTTTGGTTGTTGTTTTTAATGTCATAATAGGGGCTGTTTGGTTGCCATTTTATTTGTCAAAAGTGGGGGATATTTTGTTTCCATTGTGCTGTAAAAATGGCAGTTTGCTTGCTAGCTTTTGTTGTCAAAACAAGACAGTCAAATTAGAATTATTGTTAGTATGCATAGAATTCAGTATTTGATAAAATTTGCAACTTGTCAACATAGGAGTTGGATATTGAAATTCGCTTGTACCCGAAAGGAGTAACCTTGATAATATAAGCATTGGTACTGAGATAAGCTTAATGCCTTCGGTCATTTTATCTCAGTGGCAAGAGAAGGCCAGTGGTTTCTTTTCATCTCCAGGTAACTAACTTATCGATAACCCATAATAGTAAAAATGCTAATACGAATCCCGTTACCTTATAGTGGGTTAGTGGGTTTTATTTTATCATCAATAGGTCTAAAGCGTTAATTTTTTAAACTTAGTTAATTTAGAGACTGATTTGATAGGTTGAAAGTCTCCCAAAGCGTTTCAAACATTTAAATCTTAAAAAACAACATTTTACTAAAAGAGTATGGATTTTAAATTGAGCTATAGAGTTTTCATAATGTTACTTAAAACATCAGTTTATATAGAATTTAAAACAAATGAAGAAGTATTAATTGGCCGAAACGCGATCCATTTGGACCCGAATTATAATCTTTCCCACTTTGATCCATTTACCGTACCACCTACATTTTCCACATCTACAAAACATACCTTACAAACTTATATATTGTTTTACTTCGCAATTCTGAGTCCCCTTTCATACTTTTATTGTATAATTCAGGGACAAAGTTGAAAGAGGTTAGGCAGTCTGTAGGGTTTTACTGATGTATCTCACAAGACTGGAATAATTTTACCCGAGTTTGTTGTATCTCAATGACTATGCTGAAAAGAAGATCCGGCCATATAGGTCAATAGTCACCCAAAGTATAATATACGGAGTATTAGATTATTCATTCATAACAAATGTCATGATCAAGCAAAAGAGTTTACACTAAATCAAATTACTCTATTATCAACCAAATGAAAAAGTAGTTATACGCCTTACTATACGCGCATTTGATCTTTTTCTTCACATGGTGGTATTTTTACTTCTGATTACATGCTCTCTTATTATCAAGGTAAGAAGCTCCCACTCCCAATGCCCTTGAGTCCTAAACACATAACCTGACAACCATCTAACCGGATCAATTGCAATTTTGAAAGGTAGTTCCTTGGATAATAGTGAAGAAACCGATGACGAGGATGGGGAAATTGAGGCATCTAAGAAACCTGAAGATGCTGATTATGACCGTATTGTAACCGAACTTCTAGAAGACATTGATGTAGTACCAAAACCTAACAGAACTGCAAGTGATTCCGATGAGAACTTTGACAAGCCTCAAAGCCCGACTTCTTCGAAGAAACTGTTGTATCAATGAATCCTGATGATATCTCGAAGAATGACAGAGAAACTGATGTATCAATAGATACGGAAGAAATGTAAAAGATGTTCGTGATTAATATTGTTTAGAACAAAATGTTAGAAAAAAGTTACCTACTTTTAGCCGTTTTATGGATTATGGTAACATCAATTATACTTCTTAACCGTTTAATTTAACTTTTAATAACTTTTAACTATATATTTGTTCTACTAAATCCTAAAAATAAAACCACAAATCAAATTACTTAACCCTTTCATTTAACTTTTAATTACTTTTTAGTATATATTTGATCTACTAAATCATAAAATAAAAACCACAAGTCATACCAGTCCATCGGATGAGTTTTCACTAGTATATATATATATATATATATATATATATATATATATATATATATATATATATATATATATATATATATATATATATATATATATATATATATATATATATATATATATATATGGGATAACTTAGCTACAATTTTTGTAGCCAATTATTCTAATCCTTTATAAAAAATACACTAGCAATGAATCTGGGACCACGAGAAAAAAATCGGGACCACAAAAGAATCGGGACCCACATTATATAGCACAAAATTGTAGAAATTGGCAATAAATTGTAATATATTCCCATATATATATATATATATATATATATATATATATATATATATATATATATATATATATATATATATATATATATATATATATATATATATATATATATATATATATATATATATATATATATATATATATATATATATATATATATATATATATATATATATATATATATATATATATATATATATATATAGGTCACGTTCAATGCGAGAACCAATATTTTATACGAACTTTCTGAACCATTTAGATTAATAAAATTTAATATTATTAAATATATTGGGTCACGTTCAATGCAGAACCAATATTTTGTACAGAACTTTACAGAACCATTTAGACTAATAAGAATTTAATATTATTAAATATATTTATTTAAATGTAAAGGGTATAATAGTAAAACAAATTTTCACTATTTTTTTATTTTTAATTAAAAAACGTTTTTGAGGGCCCTTGATTTTCGGAAATAAAAATATAATAATTTTTTTTAATATTTTTAACATTCATGTTTTCTTTAAAAAAAAACAAGTGCATATGTGTTTTTTTGAATATTTTAAATTTAAATATGTTTCTTGTGTACAATTATTTAACAATGAAACTTGTTTTGCTTAAAATGGTAAAATGCACATATGTTTCTACTTTCTAGTATACATTATCTTCAAAATTTTATAACAAAAAACATAAATATATACATTAAATTTTATAACAAAAAATGTAAACATATACATGTAATTCTAAATTTATAACAAAGCAAAAACATAAATACAATACACAAAATTGATATCAAATAAAATACAATTCATGTACAAGTATCTTGATTAATATAAATATGCACGTCATTTAAAAACATGTATGCACTCTTCACTTTCTTATCAAATTCATCAGAATATATGTGCACGTCTTCCAAAACATATGTGCATGCTGCACTTTCTCATCAAATTTATTAGAACATATGTGCACGCCTTTCAAAAACACGTATGTTTGCGGTGACCACGTAAACTAAACTTCATGACTAAAGCATCAAAAATAGAATCCATGTCTTGAAACAAAAACAAAAAGAAATAGTTAGATCAAATTAGCTAAAAAAAATCAATCATCAAAGCAATACAAACGTAAAGTCATCTACATATGTCGAATGAAAAAAGATACAATAAGCAAAATTATTAACTATTTAAGTATTTGACCTTTTTTACAAGTCTCGTGAGATTATTTTGTTAAGATGAGCATTTTGACTTCCAAGTTCCAACTCACACTTTATTTACTTAGTATTGATAACTTAGTTTAGTGTGGCTTCTCACATTCGTTTGTATATATATATATATATATATATATATATATATATATATATATATATATATATATATATATATATATATATATATATATATATATATATATATATATATATATATATATATATATATATATATATATATATTAAAAAGGAGGACTAAGCTTCAGGAAATTCAAATCCAAGTAGATAAAGATCCACATAATGCAAGTCTAAAAAGTGAAGAAACAATTATTCTGTGTGAATATAATGCAGCTGTTAAAGATGAAGAAAGTTTTCTGCAACAACAAGCTAAAGTGAATTGGTTGAGAGATGGGGACAAGAATAGTAAGTTTTTTCATAGCATTCTCAAGGAAAAGAAGCATAGAAGCAGAATTGCCATCATTAGAAATGATCAAGGGGATATTTTTGAAGGGGATAATGTTCCAAATCAGTTTGTAACACACTTCCAAAACTTCCTTGGATCTAGTTTTCAAGTTCAAAACATTGAAGACACTGATATTAACATAATGCAGCTTGTGGATATTAATGATGCTGATCATATGGTTAGAAGCGATCGCGATGAGGAAATTAAAGAGCAATGTTTGATATTAAAGATACAAAAGCTCTGGTCGGATGGATATTCTTCTAGATTCTTTAAGAAAGCATGGGAGGTCATTGGTGCTGATGTATGCAGGGCTATAAAAGAGTTCTTTGAGAAAGGCAAATTACTTGGAGAGGTCAATTCCACCCTTATTACTTTGGTGCCAAAAATAAGTAATCCTACAAAAGTATCTGATTTTAGGCCAATTGCTTGTTGCAATGTGATATATAAGTGTATTAGTAAGATCATCACTGACAGAATCAAGAGTACTCTTTGTAAAATCATTAGCCTAAATCAGAGTGCCTTTATACCTGGAAGACAAATCACTGATAATATCCTTCTGACTTAGGAGTTGTTGAGGGGCTATGATTGGAAAAATGGTGCTAAAAGGATTTCTTGCGAAATTGATATTCAAAAAGCCTATGATATAGTGAACTGGGATTTCCTTGAAAAGGTGCTCATCAAATTTGGTTTTCATGGGAAAATGGTGCACTGGATTATGACTTGTGTAAGAACTGCAGGATTTTCTATTTGTGTTAATGGAGATAGACATGGGTATTTCAAAGCTGGTAGAGGACTCAGACAAGGGGATCCTAAATCTCCTTATCTTTTCACCATTGTTATGGAAGTTTATAACATTGTTATGAAGCAGAAGATTAGTGAAAGCAGTCAGTTTAGATACCATTGGGGGTGTAAAGATCTTACAATCTTACATTTGTGCTTTGCTGATGATCTCTTGGTCTTTTGTCATAGTGATGTGGCTTCTGTTAAGGTGATAAAGATGGCTATGGATATTTTTAGTAAGGTTTCTGGGCTCATCCCTAACCTTGGTAAAAGTACCATCTTCTTTGGGAATATAAGTGAACAAGTGAAAGCTAAAGTCTTAGAAGTTATGCCATTTAAAGTGGGTAATCTCCCAGTTACTTACTTAGGTGTCCCACTCATATCTAAAAAGATTGGAATTAATGAATGCAAATGCTTGGTGGATAAAGTGAGAAACAAAGTACTTAATTGGAAGAATAGACTATTGACTTATGCGGGAAGATTGCAACTTATTGTACGTGTTGGCTTGATGCATTTATCTTGGGCATCTGTCTTTATGATTCTAAAAATGAGTGTTAAGGAGATTGATAAACTTCTCAAAGGTTTCCTTTGGAGTCACAGTTATAGTGCTAAAGGAAGGGCCAAAATTTCTTGGAAAAATGTTTGTAAACCAAAGTCTCAAGGAGGTCTAGGACTGAAAGAGTTGGGGAAATGGAATGAATTTCTTATGACTAAACACCTATGGAAAATTACATGCAATAAAGAATCTATATGGGTCAAATGGATCAATACTACAAGGTTGAAAGGGAAGAGTATTTGGACAGTTAAAAGTGAAGCCAATTCTAGTAGTGGATGGAAACAAATTTTGTCTCTTAGGGATGTAATCAGACCACACATTATAAAACAACTTGGAGATGGTAGATCCACATCCTTTTGGCATGATAAATGGTGTGATCAAGGTCCTATGAGCAGTTATGTAAACATGGAGAATGGTTTCTTTGATGAAGAAGAAAGTAAGATGAGTGTATACAGTATGGTTGGTGATTGATCTGTGCTGAACTAGTCAAGTCTAATCACACAAGCTAGCCACTTGTGAATGGCTAACCGTAATAGACTTAAAACTGCTTAAAACACAAATGCAATGAAGTCCTGGAGAATAGAGTGAATTCCCGGGTCGTTAAGTCCCACGGAGACTCAATGGTGTGTAAAAACTAATTCAGACGATAGAATGATCACTAAGGATAGTGATCATTAAAGGTTGATTGATTGAACAATTATAACTAAGGAAAAAGGAAATAAATTACAGAGGCTTAAATGCAAATTAAAGGAAATTAAAAAGATAAGAAATATTAAATAAACGCTATCACTATTTTTAAAATGATGAACGTTTAAAACCTAAAACATACGTTTAAATAAAATTACGTAAACGTACAAAATAAAACGTGAAAATAAAGAAGGAAAAGACCTACGGATATGAAAAATACATTTTTACAATCCTAATGATAAAATAAAATTTTTAGAAAAGAAAATTATTTTATAACTATTTAATTAATTATTATTAATTAAAACTATTTTAACTATTTAATAATAACCTAAAATACAAGAAATTATGAAATAAAGCTAGAAAATAAAATTATGACTTGGAAAAGTCTAAAATAACAAAATAAATTTTCAAAACTATTTTTGTATTTTTCGATTATTATTCTATTTTCTAGGAATTAAAACTATTTAAAACTAATTAAATTACTTAAAATACAAATTTAACTAAGAAAAATCTAGAAAAATATTTTTGTCTTTTATATTTATCTTAACTTAAGAAAATGAAAATTATTTTTGAAGCTTTTCTTAATTATTTGTATTAAATGCTAATTAAAAATGCTTAAAACTAATTTAAATCAAGAAAAATAGCAAACAAGCTAGGAAAAATCTGAAAATTTCAGGAAAAGTCTAAAATATTATGAGGAATCTAGGAAAAATGGAAAAACAAGGGCTTATGTGGAGGAATTTGAAACTGATGTGCCAAGTGCTAAGAAATAAGCACTTGGAATAAGCTAGTGAGCACCAAGGGCCACCAAATGAAAACAGGAACTTGGATAAGCTAAAAGAACCCAAATGCAACAGATTACAACTATTTTAAACCACAGAATTGTAAATTACCAAGATTTGATGAAATTGAGCTTATGAGCTAAAAGCAGTTTTGAGGCCAACTTAGAGCTTATGCACAAGCCATTCAATAAGCTAAGACTTAAAACAGAAAATTGGAACTTGGAGAAGACCTGGCCAAGAACCTTAAAACTAAAAACTAGACCTAGAGGTGCTCAGATGAGCTCTGTGCAAGAGCTACAAGATCTGCACAAAACCTGTGCAGATCAGTCCCCTGCACAGGGCATATAAGCTCTCATTCACAAGCCTGTTTGGGGCTTTTAGAAAATTCACAAAAATATACTAAAATGGACATGAGAAAATAGACCAAGAGGACTTTCTAAAACCACAAGTTTTATTGAGAATGACTCGAAATGAGTCCAATAAAATCCTTCTATCTTGTGGCCGAGTTTTCACCACTTTGACTTTTTAACAAAAGCGAAATGTTGACTATATTGAACTTTGAATCAAATTTATGAGCTGGAAATGATATATTATGATGAAATGAAGCTAAAGCAAACTAGTTATATGAATTTTGAACACAAAATAGGCTTTTGAATTTGTAAAACTCAACGATGAGGTGCTAAGGCATTTCGATTGGAATTGACTTTTGTGAGTTGCAAACACAATTTGATGACTCAAATGAGCTCAAATGAGCTAAACAGACTTAAACTAACAAGACTTAATCACTGAAATAACTTTAAAGACAAATTTGCTGTCAAATCCAAACACCACTTAAACATTGATATGCAAACTTAAACTGAGACAAATACTGAACCAGATAGTACAATTGATCAAAATGAGCTCACATGACCTAAATACAACTATATGAACAAGTTTACACTCATCGATAACCACGGATACTTAGACAAGCATAAAAATGCAAAATGGCTTGAAAAGTGAAAATAAGAAAATCACTCACCTTGTCCATTTGTTATGCGGCTAAAACCAATTCCAACCACACTAAATGCAACTATTCCAACCCAAATCAAGCATACGCAACAACCATATCCAATTCCATTGCAATTTGAGCTCATAGTTGACTTTTGTTGACCATATGACAAATTTGTTTGAAAATGATTTGAAAGCTTATCAAAAGCTAAAAGAAGCTTAAGTGAGCTTGTATGAGCTTATAAATAAACTACTAACACTTATACATCAGATTTTTGAAACTGAAAACTACAACAGTGACCAATAAACTTAGAACTTGAATAAAACTTGGATTGATACTTAACAACACTTTACAATGATAGTTTAACTTAAAAGTGATACAAAGAAACTGAGATTACAACATTTTAACTAAACTAAGACATTGATTAAAAAAAACGACATAAGGAAAATTTTATAAAACTAAAAAACTCTCCTTCTCTGCCTCTTTCTTCTTCTTTTTATATACCAAAAGTGCTTCCACTTGCCTTCTCAGCATATCCCACCTTTTATCTTAGCCATTGGATGCTTTGAGTCGATATTGGCCGTAGATTGCATTTTGGCGGGAAAACATATTAGCCAGTTGGAGAGGTTGAGTGTTTGGGGAGGGGATACAATTAATGTATCTTGTTTTGTGTTGAGGTGGAGGAGACAAGGAGGGTGAGTATGTGATGGTGGAGGTGAGGTGTGTTGAGGCAGTTGGGAGGGAGAAGAGAAAAAGGCGCGGGGAAAGGGGTGTATGTTTGTTTGGTAGGGTGAGTTGACCGGGTCTTGGGTGGGTTGACCGGGTAGGATATTGGACGGGTTTGGATTAAAGGATTGGGCTTGGATATGTTAACTTGGGCCTAGTAGTTAATTTAGGGACTAAATGTGTCAATCCATAATTCGAGGACCAAGCTGTAACCCGAAAAATTATCCAAGGGCTGATTTTGTCCTCCAAACAAACCAAGGACCAAACACAAATCTCAAGTAATACAAGGACCGTATTCGCCAAAATTGAAACTACGGGGACTAAACTTTAAATTCTCAAACTTTATCAAAGACCAATTTTGACAAGTTAGAATTACCAAAGGACTAAAATGTTCATTTTCTAATTTAAAATGTCCAAGGGTAAATTCATCAATTTTTGAAATTTCGGGACTAGATTTGACAACTTTTGAAACTTGAGGACTAAAGCGCAATTTTGCAAATTTGATATGTTTTCATCCGATTTTGATATTTTGCATTTAAAACACATAAAACAACGATTTGTGATATTTTCATCATTTTGATGCATTTTGAGTGTTTCGGATGTTTTGCGATCTAAAAGGTATAAAATGATGAGTATTTAGACACTCATCGATGATCAAGGATGGGCCGCCAAGATGGTTCGGGAATGATAATATAAAGTTCTATTGCGGTACCAAATTTGATTAATGGAGTAAAAGACAGAACTATGTGGGTAAATAATAATGGTGATTGTGTCCCTTTTACAATAAGCAGAGTTTGGCAAGATTTAAGAAATGATGATCAAGATACCATATGGAGTGAAATGGTTTGGTTCTCACATTGTATAGCTAAACATGCTTTTATCCTGTGGCTTGCAATCCATGGTAGGCTTGACACTCAAGATAGAGTTAGAATATGGATCCCTAACTGTGACTTGAAATGCCCATTGTGCAAAGAATGCAGTGATACTCATTCTCACCTTTTCTTTGAATGCTCTTTTTCAAGGAAAGTCTGGAGTAAGATTATCAATTTCTTGGATCAAGGTGATTTTAACTATGAGTGGGAAAATATTGTTTTAAAAGTTTGTTCAATGAAGTGCAACAATAACATAGCAAGCATTGTTAGAAGATGGGTAGTGGCTGCTTGTGTAGACCACATTTGGCAAGAGAGAAACAAAAGATTGTTCACTGATGTGCAGAGGGGATATAAGGAATTGGTGCAGAATATTGTGAATGAGATAAGGTTCAAAATGACAGGTTTGAAAGTGAAAAAGACTAAACAAGTTCAAGATATGGCAAGTAAATGGAAAGTGCGTATGAATATTCAATCTAATCAGGAAAACATTATTGATGAAGATAGCCTGCAGTTATAAGAAATATGTGTGTTATGTGGCCACTTGAGGGAAGTATAAAAGCTGTTAGTATATCAAAGAAGGGAGCATGATTCTGAGTATGATTCTGAGAAATTTGCTTTTCATCTGGTTCTGAGTCTTCAATCAGTTCAGATGATCTAATCAAGCCATTACAATGGGTAGAAGTCTTGTACCTTGGAGTTCTAACTGGTTAGTCTTTTCCTATGTTATCATCTTGTCTGTGATAATTTGGCCTTGGGAGGAAATTATCTGAGCTTGATTGGCTACATAGGAGGCTAATTGATGCAGAATGTACCATAAAGTAGATTCTCCCATTGTGAAGGGTAAATGGCTTTGGAGGATGGTATATGATGGGTGGAATAGAGAGGAATGAAAGATGATCCTTCTTGGTCCACCCAATATACCATCATAGGAGAAAGGGTGGTCATCATGGGGAGAGTGTTTCCTTGCGGTGAATCCTTTCTTAGAAGGAAATGTAGTACATTTAGGAAGAGCCCTTCCATGGATAGGTCAGGGTTCCTAGTGAAGCCACACTCTTCTTACATCTTGCTGTTGTGGGTGATGGTTGAATGGCTTGATGTAGAAGTGATGTGGAAATGTAGCTAGATGGTTGGTGCATACATGGTGATCTTATGTCTGTGCTCGCATGGTTTTGATTAAAATGCAGCATGGTCTTTTGAGCATTTCTTGATTTGGAAAGTGCTATGCTTGGTATCTCTGGTTTGAGTATTATCAGTCATAAGGATTCTACAACCAGTTTGATTTGATATTTTAGTTGATGTCGTTTCTTGTTTGTATTCAGTTTGTAAGCATTAGATTTGGGATATGTCCAAATCTGTTTTTATTCCTTATGATGTAATTCATTGGAAGTAATATAAAGTTCACCATTTGCACCAAAAAAAATAAAAATAAAATAATATATATTAAAAAATACAAAAATAAAAAATAAAAAATAAAACCCTATGTTTGGCTGCAACCCGAAGCGGAGGAGAGTTCGTAGTGAAGGAAACCAAACGTTTGACAAAGTAGGTTAGAGAGCTGGACTTGGTGCGTACAAAGGATCGGAATGGAGTTAAAGATGTGAAAGCTAGGTGGCAGTTCTTTGAAAAATGTGTGACCCCGTCTAAAACGGTGCTATAATTCAGTTTGGAACGTGAGACGTGTGAAGACTCTAGCATACGATCAGCAACCATTTTCGATGTGGTGCAACGACTGTGGTTAACTTCACTAAAGGCCGGGTTGTTGGGTTTTACTAATCATAACAATTATAGAAAACATGTAAACATCATCAAAGCATGCAGCGGAAGTAATATGAATAATACTTGTAAATTAATTAACCGAATTAAAAGTATATGCGTACCTTTTGCGAATCAATGCAATTAGGGTTTATGAAAAAACCCCAATTAAGATCAAGTACCAAGAAACCTTAAACCCTAATAAATTAGGGTTTATATAATTCGACCACCTTAGATGTCAAATACCCAAGATATGCAAACACAAGTGTATTTGCTCTTCGTTCTTGTACACACATATTAGTAGCGAATCAATGAGAAAAGCTAGGTTCTTGATCACAATAGATTAACCAAACACCTTTGTTATGCTCAAGGTCACTCGCAAATCCCTTACATGGGGTTTTGCTTCATCGACCTAAGAACAAGAGGGAAGAAAGAAGAAGTTTGGCCTTCTATTGAAATCTAGTGTCCCAAAGGATGAATACATAGGGATGTATTTATAGCCTTATGGTAGATGTCAAGATTGCTATAGTTTCCGATGTGGGATTCTATAGTTTTCGGCCAAACACAAGCCCAAAAGATGATTCCTAAAACCTTCTCTTGACTTGTTAACTTTTCTTCATATCCCGTTGACATTTAATGACCGATAATCAAAACTCGTCAAATATTAAATATCATTAAGTATTTATTTCGTGATCAAATAATTAAATATAACATTTATATATTAATTATTTATACATTGATTCTCATACGTAATGTGTGCAATCCGAAATCTCGAGTTCGAATCGGTCATATATATATTAATAATTATCCATAAACCTTTCAGCTCCCACTTGGATATTACTTAATATAGTAATGACATTGGTTAGTCTAGCTTTAACACATAATGCCCCCAATCGAATCGAGTATGGTCTCTGGAAAAAACCATTTAATGATTCATCATTTTACTTATCCTTTTGTTAGTAATACTACATTAACTATGAATATGGATCAAGTCATTTCATAAGTTAATATTACATTTCTCGTTGTATTTGATTGAACAAGATTACCAAATCATGCGAGCGTATTCGGATAGATCTTGGGTAAGGCCTTACAAACATCTTGCCAATCCTACGAGGGCCCAAACGATATTATGCTTTGAAACAAATTCAAAGGAACAAATTCTCTTGACTACAAACATAACTCATGAACTTTGTAACACTTCCGAAAATAGCCCTTATAACTACGATTACGGATAGCGTTAGACTATCTTACACAAATACTACATTCATATCATTTATCACGGTATCTCAAGTCGAGGATAAACACTTCATGATATACTTAATGACAAAGATCCATAAAGTATCATCATGTAAAGTTGGGATCTGTCCTATATTCAATTCATTGAATATCATGTAATTGGCATGTCCCACGCATCAATATACTTAAAGTATATTCTACCAAAACTCGATTTGTCTTAGTTCAATGACATTCCCACATCATTGATCGACAACGGACTTTAGAATAACATAAGTTATTCACGGATTAAACATGCAAATATAGGATATAATATTAAGAAAATGAAAAATAAACATAACCAATATTTTATTTCATTTAAATAATATTTGTTCATAACATCCCTTATCCAAATACTAAATAGATCAATGCATGATAATATTGGTTAATGAATTATGCCTCAGGTAATGACAATCATACTTGTTGACAAGGCATAATTTCAACTAACTTTGATCTATTGGAATTTTGAGAATACTTATTTCAAGAATTCAACTAGTGAAGTTCTTGTATGTGTGCATTCAAAATATCTTGATATTGCCACATAATATTTCATAAAATGTGTGACATCCTCAACCACCAATTTATGACAATCAAACTTTCAAACATTTTAAAGTTTAAAGTATTCTAATTCTTTAATGTATAATGCAACTATGCTCTTAGTTGAGCACAACTAGTTCACATGACCATTTATAAGGATGAAATCCTCCCATGACTAGTATTGAGTGTCATCTAAATTATACCAGCATCATTGTATACAAACAACAATATGCTATTTTTAAAATCTCCGTAAGCTTCAATATCTACAGTGTAATGTTTGATGCCTTCCAAACTTTCAAGTTTGTTGGCTATGACAATTACGCAACAATTGCTGTATTGCTCATCAGTAGAATTTTGAGAGCAATTCCAGGCTGAGGAATGTAATTTTAGATTCAAACATATTCCATTAGAATATTCATTACACTAGTTATTTAATAACTTCATTAGATATCAATGTTGTCAAATCATTTTGCATTCAAGCATGATACAACAGTAACATGATGTACATGAAAAATCCTTATGTCAAACGAAGATTAAATTCATGTTCTACATATCCATTTTCCAAATGATATATCATGTTCTATTAGACTCATTTATTTTACCGCACATGTTTATTAATAATAAACATATATTCCAAGGTTGTATGTCTTATTTTCTAAATCTTTCAAGTGGAGTTCCATTCCAAATTAAACTAACATTTATCTTAGATGGAATGTTACTACTCACAACAGTTAAGATTTTAAAGAAAATAAACACAATACTCCCACTAGCTTTCAGGAATACTTAGAAATTATCTTATTTTAATTTTTAAACCAAAGTTTGATTTAATAGTTAAACATAAGAATCATCTCCTAGATGCATGCATATATCCATTCATGGATTCTTGCAGTTTGTACATTTTCAAAGATTTATGTGAATTCATAAAACTCCTTTCGATTGCTTATCGTCCTCATAAAGCAATCACACAAGAAATAGTTTTAATATTCCATTGTCATTTTTCATATCAATGAAAATAAGCATGACAATCATAATTATTATATATTTAATGTGTCTAGGAAAGAATATTCAATCACAGTTAATTGCTTAAATGTAATTAATAATCTATTCACAAGTCATGCATTAAACATATGTACAATATTGTTCATATGATTTCTACACAAAGATTTAAACCACTAGGGTTTTCCTTCTTTTGAAGAAACTCATCTTTATTAAGATAAACCAAGTTTCCAAAGTTGATTATCTTTTTGAACAGCATCTTAACATTCATAGTATGAATAATTTTACCACAATTCAATATTAGGTAAATGCATCATCATGATTAACAAGTTTACCATGATCCTGTAATTCATATTTCTCATCATATCAAATATCTGAGATATCCTTGCGGATCTATGAATGAGAATTCCATCATCTTGAGGTCTATCATCTTTGACCTCATCATGATATTTACTAGTGTATTTTAGAAGATTATGTGTTTTGTAATTGTAATTTAATCTCTTCAAGATCTAAACAAAACTCCCACTTGCTTTTGTAATTTAAAGACTATCTATAAATACTTTAGCAATTAGAACAACACCAAATTGTTTTCTTTTGGGATATTATAAATCACATTAACAGTTCATAAATCTTGTTCATTAATAACCTACTCCATAAGTAGTTTTAACAAATTAGAACTTTAATATAAGACTCAATGTGATTCATCACATTTCATACTAAAATGGTGTCTTAATAATCTTCTAGGTTTGAGTTTTATTAAGTATATCCAATCAATACTCAATTTTCTAACCTTGATAACTTTTGGAAGAAAAGAAGATATAGTTATCTTGAATCAAACAATATAACAAATGTTTGATTCTTCTAACTGAACATTTCATATACATACAGTATTTCATTAGAATTAATATTGTAAGACAATCTAACAATATGTAAGATAAACTTATTCCATTTGGCTTACCTATTTACCAACTAAGTCAACTTAATGGTATAATACAATATTCAAGCCAATTGCATGTTTTATAACATAAGTATTCTTTGACCAAGTCAAAAGACATATGATTATAATATCTTACTTTATATTATAAGTCTTTAAAAGACTTCATGTTTGTGAGTTTATCTGAAACACATAACCATGTATAATTTAAAGTTATTATGAACACCACGCCATGGTTTCAATTAAGTAATTTTCAAGTTAATAAAATATTTATGTCATTCCAAGAATACACAAATATTTAAAGTAGCATTAGATTACTTTATTTTAATTATGTCATCCGTTGAAGTGTCCAACTTAAGAAACCGCAAATCATCCACTTTGATCCCACAACAAGTGGTGATTTACCTTGAGATTACAATCTAGCCAAGATCTCACTTAACCTAAAATGTAACTTCAAGTGTTTCTATAATTTTAATGACATAAGACATAAAAGTAGTCTATGCTATAATCTTGACACATGTTCTTTAAACAAGACAATCTTAATCTCTTTCAAGAGAATCCATTAATCATATTTATATGTGTTGTTCCTTTGTACACAATAAATACTTCTCCACTTGTGCATAGAACAACATCATATAGTAGATAAACACCATGACATTCGTTTGTTTATGTAAGTAATATGATAGTGTCATAGATATATAAGTATTATAAGTAGATGTAGGACCACTTAATTATCAAGGAAGCGTTCATGACTACCCTCGAGAATATGAATGTCTACATTTGTGAGCGTAATGTATTATTTCAAGAAAATCTAGAAATAATCGAGTTACTACCAAGATAATAAATCTTGTAACTCCCATCGAATTAGACAACGTTACAATAATGTCTTATTCAAGAATACACCATACTCCCATTGGATTTGACAACATTGTAAGTGTTGCATTAACCGATGAAAATAGCGTGCTATTACGTTGTAACTCCTTTCAAAGACTATTCGTAACAATTACTTAGGTACTAAAAGAGTGTATTCTACTACAGATGATGAATCATCCATCATACTATTAACTTGAAAAATTGAGCATGCAATTTCTTCCTTAATAGGTCTACTATCCCCACAATGGTGTGTAGCACCTTTAATTGGTCAAAGCAAAACAGCTAGATAAAATATACTAGTTTGTCTTTTACAAATTTTGCGGTAATTAGTATAGCTTTTAATTTTAATAACTCATAAAATGTCAAACATGTTTTCTAGTTGACCAAAATGTCATATAAGAATTCAATCACCAACAGAGGGTAATGAAATCTCTTAAGGAAAACATGGTGTGCAATTTCTTAACTATTAAAGTTGCTATGAGTTATATTAGAATTTAGACAATTCTAATGTTCCTAATATACCTTTCTCAATCATGAAAAGGAATAGGATTGAGTCTCACTCTTCTTCCATGGAAAAGAGTTTATGTTTGTCTTTTAGTAAATTTTTCTTGATCAAACATTTGTTTGAAAACAGAACTAGATCAATTTACCAAAGCCCAAACTACGTTTACGGTTTAATGTTGCATTAATACAATAAAAAAGAATTATCAAAATTCAATTTTAGTATTTTCGATAATTAAATCTTTCAAGAAAATAAAATACCCTTTGGTCAATATTCATATTAACCATAGAATTTTCCTTGAATCTAGGACCCTCATTATCATAGTTTCACCACATCAGTTGATCTGCTAGTGATGAAAGTATAGAATAGGTAATTGTCGAAGAACAATAATTGACAAACAAGTTTTCAATTCCTAGTAAATATGGGATTTACAATTTTGCCAAAACAATTAATGCAAAACGTAAGCATGTTTTATCCCATCTTATGCCTTAAGTTATAGGTCTCACTAACTAACTTAATTAAGTTGTCTAATTTGGAAACAGCAAGTTATTTAAGCTGAGGTCTCACACAACATAAAGATTCACCTTGTCATTGTAATCTAGCTCAAGGTCTCACATAACTAAATTACAACTTCAAGTGTTTCATATCATTAGATGGCATAAACTTAAATTTTAAAGGGTACAATTTTTTATGTGTAATCAAAACTTATGTATGAAGAAGCATGCATACATCTTCATAACACAAAAATTTCAAAACCTTACTCATAGTTTTAAATTCTACAAAGTTTTAATCGATGCGTTGAAAAACTTACAACTTTGCACTAAAATGCTTCGTACATAGAATAGTTATACTAGGTAGCTCCAATCGAATGCAGGAGGAGAGGACCGTAAGCACCAAGCATAACCTTAGACATCCTTTCGGTGCGATTGCGCACTTCTTTGAACCCCTTTTGAGTTTGTTCTAGTGGGTGAGCCATTCTAACCATTTTATACGATCGCATCAATCGATTAAAGTTCAAGATTTAATACTTAGAAAACAAATCAAATTTTCGCCATTATTTAGTCCATTTAATTTTCTATTCTCAAAAAACCCTTTTTGCTTACTAATGTGTCATACAATATAAACAAAAAGCACTTTAATAAAATTAAAATGAACTCAAATAATATACATATAACTTAACAATTAACATATGTAAAACAATTAGCCACATGCATAATTTGTTCGATAAAACCCTAATAATCAATTCTAGGTTTAATAATGCATATGTTTAACCAAGACTTCCACGTGTTTTCATCAAGTACAACGTGAGCCACATACATCGATGAATCGATTGCGTAAGTCTTAGCTAAAATACATACCACATAGCACATAATTGATTCATTATATATATTGAGGTTTTCCCCAATTCAATATTTATCAAAACGAATTACATGTGAATAAACTTAACAATTAACGATAAATATATACTTAACAATTTAATCATATAATCAATAATCCATGATAAAACATGCATGTATTTACCATGAATTCCACATAACAATTATTCAATCCCAAGATACACATATAATCATGGCACATAACAATTATTTATGAAAACCACATAAAATATACATGCAATCCTAGGGTTTCTACAAGTTTTACAAAAAATAACCTAATAAAAAAATATAAGGGTAATCGACCCAATATTAAAAAATTAGGGTTCCAATTTTCAAAACCCTAGAAACCATAAAAGCATATAATAATCATAAAGATTCAATTTTTATGTGTTTGATGATTAATTACAACATATTAACTACTCGTGATGCCTTGTTGGGTTTTACTAATCATAACAATTATAGAAAACATGTAAACATCATCAAAGCATGCGTGAGTAATATGAATAATACTTGTAAATTAATTAACCGAATTAAAAGTATATCGTGCCTTTCATGAATCAATGCAATTAGGGTTTATGAAAAACCCCAATTAAGATCAAGTACCAAGAAACCTTAAACCCTAATAAATTAGGGTTTATATAATTCGACCACCTTAGATGTCAAATACCAAGATATGCAAACACAAGTGTATTTGCTCTTCGTTCTTGTACACACATATTAGTAGCGAATCAATGAGAAAAGCTGGGTTCTTGATCACAATAGATTAACCAAACACCTTTGTTATGCTCAGGTCACCGCAAATCCCTTACATGGGGTTTTGCTTCATCGACCCTAAGAACAAGAGGGAAGAAAAAGAAGTTTGGCCTTCTATTGAAATCTAGTGTCCAAAGGATGAATACATAGGGATGTATTTATAGCCTTATGGTAGATGTCAAGATTCTATAGTTTAGATGTGGGATTCTATAGTTTCGGCCAAACACAAGCCCAAAAGATGATTCCTAAACCTTCTTGACTTGTTAACTTTTCTTCATATCCGTTGACATTTAATGACCGATAATCAAACTCGTCAAATATTAAATATCATTAAGTATTTATTTCGTGATCAAATAATTAAATATAACATTTTATATATTAATTATTTATACATTGATTCTCATACGTAATGTGTGCAATCCCGAAGTCTCGAGTTCGAATCCGGTCATATATATATTAATAATTATCCATAAACCTTTCACGGGTGGTGTACGAGTCTTTATAAGAGATGCGGTGCATGTACGTGCATCAGTGCATGTACATAGGGATGTGCACAATTTGATTTGTTCGAGCCTAGGAATCAGTCAAACAAATAGTTCAGCTTTGATATATTTTTCCCAATCAAACTAGACAAGATAGTCTCTCAATTACTCTCAAATCAAACAAATGCACTTTGGTCGCTTTAAAAGAGATGAATATTATCGAAAGGCATTGCACTTTTTACTAAAATGTACGTTATTATAAAAATGTATTATATCTTGTAATAATAGTTAGAAAGATGTGTTATATAAGAAAAGCCATTCTGTCTTTTGGTAAAAGCTAGAAATATCTATTAAATCAACGATCTATCAATCTAACGTGATGTCCTAACAGATACTAGTAGTTTTTCTTTGGTTTTCTTTTTGATGTTGTTGTGTATACAAATATTGAAATATATAGTAATCTTCTTAACCATGAAGCTGATAACTATTTAGATCATGCACAATGAAGATTTTACATGCATTGCATCCTTCTTTGCCAAGTTTGCATTAGATATAAACGTTTGTTACATGGAGTAATTAACAAGTTTTTGCAATGTAAGTGTAACTTTACACTTCGCAATAATTATCTTAGAAAATGAAGAGCTGGTGAGGGTGGGTGGAGCACCTTGTTTTGATTTGATAGAAAAATTAGGTCAAGGAATAAGACCACTTAAGAACTAAAACGACTTTACTTTTCATAATGTCATATATGTTTGTTCTATTCACTTTATCAGTAATTTTATACGCTGTGTTTTCAATATATTTTATTAAATTTTTTCCTAACAGACGCATGTCTAATTAAATAAGAGATTTTGATTTTGAAGAGTTTATAAATCTTCCTAAAGTTTGAGCTAGAAGCTTTTAATTAAGAAATATACAACACAGTTTTTCATTTGCAGTCTACTAATTACTAAACCAGAAATGGTTAAATAGCTTAAACAATAACCCTATAAAATACGATAAACTGTATCCAAATATCTTTGTGCGACTCCCTCTATACCGGACCAACTATCTATTTTTATAATATACACAGTTTAAGAAAAGTACGTAACAATAGATGAATAAAATATTATCTTTAATTTTTCGTAACATTATAATCGAATGAATTTGGAAAAGGACATTGATATATATTGGGACAACCGAAAACGGAAAGATGTACATTCTATTTGGACGGATGGATTAATTTTAACTACGGTTAATATAAGTTTGGCGTCTTCTATATGCATCGAATTAAATCTTGTATAACATAGGTCACCCCAGAAAGAAAATCAATCTAGTGGAGAGCAAACAAAATTCTTCGCCGCCATATTATGATTACTTTCAAGACTCAAATTTGTTAGATTTTAGTCCTTTTCCAGCTTTCATTTATAAAGAAAATATCTTTCCATATCTACAGTACTGTGCTTAACAAAGCTTTTTTTTTTTTTTTGAAAATGGATATCACGTTTGTTTAGAAGGTTTCTTAGTTATATACGTAACACCAACATCAAGCTAAGACGTTTAAATTTAAGTCCACTCTAAAGTGCATGAGATCAGTAATGAAGTCAAAAGCTTATGTGATGTACCAATTTTTTTAAAAAAAATATTGATGCAGGATAAACGCAACAATGTTTAGACATACTTTTAGTCATGCCAGTTAAACGTTTCTTTTCTAATTATCACTTCTTACCAAGAATGTCATAATATTATGCCCATATTCATAGTGTTGTTATTTAACAAAAAAATCAAATTTACAAATATGTTATAAGTGGATTTAGATATTAGTCCAATCATACAAGTACCTAATCACAAATAATATCACATTTTTCTTTCTCCGTATTACGTTAAAAAAAAACTTTTACTAAATAAGGATGTAATAATTATGCGTCTCCAATTATATATGTTAGAAGAGTATGTTGTTAACATTTTACAAATTGTTCACGTTGCTTATCATAGAATTGAATAGTCTTTCATGCACCAAATTATCAAAATACCATGAATGATAGTAGAAGAGATAGATTCACATTTAGTTCCCAACTAACATATGATGCATTAATTAATACGTGCAGTCGTTGTCTCATCTATTTACGCAGTGAAATTCCAAAAGAAAGAAGAAAGAAAAAAAATGTCACTGAACAATCGTTAATATTGCTCGAAATGAACGCACGCTCGAGCTCGAGCCTTATAAAATTAAATGAGCCGAGCTTGAGTTTTGGAAAGCTCGGACTCGGCTCACTTCCACCCCTGATCGTTAATTGCTCAACAAATTTAATTAGCAAGAGGTTGGCAATAAACACATAGAAAAGCTACTCTATTATTTTCCTTGATCTAGAAATGTTCACAACGTTTAACCAGTTTTTATACAAGATTGATAAATAAGTACACTGTATCTATGTTAAAAATATATATATTTCACAGGATAATTTAAATTTAAAATAACAATAATGTGAATGAGCATAAGAGTGCACGGTGAGGGAACGAATAACACGCAAAGTTGCAACCATCATCACCAATGGCGCCGCCATTGCCTCACCATCTCCGGCGCCATTCGTCCGCCAAAGCATTTTCGCCATTGAAATGGCCGACGCCAAACGATTTTTTTTTTTTTTTTTTTAAAGCGTTAAATAAAATGAAAAAAGTGGAATCAATAACGTATTATTGGTGTGTTATGAAGGAGGGTATTTTAGTTGTTGGTGTGTTATTGGGAGGGTGATGAGGTGGCGCTGAGGTGGCAGACGAATAACGTGTTATTCGTCGTTACCTCACCTTGCACTCTAAGTTTGTGACATCTTATTAATTCACGAGTGGGACCTTTCCATTTACATGTGAAAAAATCTTAAAAATATCTAAATGTTAGACGCAAATATCATATTACAAAATTTGTACAACTCCATTCTATTAAAATTACAAAGTAACAGAATAAAATGCTACCAAAGAAAATACAAAGATATACTTATGATTTTGCCAATTGTCATATGAAAGTGACTTTTTAACTTAATTGTTTTAATGTAACCAAAAAAAAATTGCAAGTGAGGAAGGAAGCAAAAAGGAATTTGAATAGTAGAGATCAATTTGTAGATTGATCACCGATTGTTGATTCTTATCCAGAAAACAAGAATAACTATATTGTAACTACAAGTTGCGTTTCACACGAGATTGAGTATTGTTGTTGTAATTACAAGTTGTGACGAATGTTGCATCCAATTAAGTGAATGCTAATTCATAGAATTAATACTTCGTATATACAGTAAGCATTAGAATTTTTTGCCAATCTTATCAATATTAAGTAATGTGAACAAGAAATAAGAAGATGAATCACAACTCGGATTTTATAAATTTTAATTAATGAAACAAATATGTATAACATAAGTTTGTATATGTACAAAAGGGAATTAGCTAGTATAGTGTAGTAGTTTAACAAAGAGTGACATCTACTTGTGTTGGTGGTTTAGGATTCTTTTGGACATGTTGTATAACGACTTGTTCTTGTCTCGGAGGTTCACACGGACACGGCAATGCTATGAATCTTGCAATTCGATCTCCCGGCATTACCACTGGTAAACTCTCATTCGACTTTTGCGTCTTTTCCTGTTCACAACAACAAATTCACATTTAGTATTTTGTAACAATGTAACTTTCTGTTTTAATCGCGAATAAATTAAGAAAAACTATTGTATTAGTTTTCCGCCTCAAAATAATTGTCCAACTTATAATTTTTTTTAAATAAATATTTACATTTATCTATTAGGTAAAAGTAAAACTGTCATTTTTCTGAATTCACTCTTTGAGTTACGCTTTTAGTGAACAAATATTTTGAGATAGAACAAATACTGGTTACTCATAGATTTTGAGACAGACCGAGTAAGTAGGTTTAGGCTTTGTCGGTTCATGATCATGATCAAGGCCATCTCCATCTGTGTCGGTGAACGAGCCGCGAAGGTGACGAAGCTTGTCCCAATGATAACAACACGAAAATATACCACTTAGACTAAAAATCACAATCAATAACAAGGCCGTCCCAAGCGGAAATCCTAAAGTCGGACGAGACGAATCTGAATGATGCAGGTCTGGCGCATAACTTGGAGACTCCATTAGCTTGTCTAAAACTATTGAATTGTATCAATGATGATGATAAAATAGTGTATGTTTGGTTAAGAGGTTGTATTAGTTTTGCCCTCATGAAGGGTTAATACAAGAATGGGGAAAATGGTGGGAAAATATAAAATGTGTGTGAGAGGGGTTAGGGGGTGGTGTGAATTTATAAAGGAATTGAAGTTGAGTTTGGTATACAGCTAGCTGTAGCTGTGTGTCCCCGCAATGGTACGGAGGAAGTGGGATGATGTTATCTGCTACTTTTACAACTTGCGTTTTTAAAATATGAGTTTATCACTTTTGGAATTTATGAGGATTGATTCTAGTTGTGCATCTTAAAGAAGCTTACATACGGGCTTCTTCTATTCGTGTGAATTCGTATGTTTAATGGAATTAATTATACGGATGAATAAATAAGCTAGAATGGTTTTGAACTTACAACTACAGTGAATTAGAGTTTTGAAAATTCAAACAAACAAAGGGGAAAATCATGTCATCCAAAATTAACAAACGAGTAAACGTATGTGATTTTCGCTGTTTCGGTTATTTGAAGAGAGCGAGCCTTTTTGACTCAGTTGTACACGGTCTTACCGGTGTTGGAATTATATAACATGACATTCAAATAAATAACCACAAAACATCAAAGTATTGACGAGTTTTATAGGATTTATTAATGAACAATTAACTAACATAAAAGAATATGCAGACATTTTTCGATTCAGCGAAAACGAATCAATCCACGGCCCAGCAATTAGGATGAACCCTAATTAGGGTTTACTGAGATTATGTGAATTACCCTCACCGCTTTGTAATTCAATCCAAGATGATAACAAAGTATGTTATTCTTATGTTCTTGTCACACGCGTCTTAAACCGAATTAAAGTAATGCTAGTTTTTATCAAACAAATAACTTGGTTTGTGGAAAAGTAATGGATCGACACCCACAAGGGTTATACGATCGGTTTGGACAAGAAAACACACAAAACAATTTTAGGGTTTAAGAATGAAAGCGCGAGATGGAAAAATAAAACCCTGGCTTGTTTATATATCCAACTAAACTTGGTGAACAAGTTGGTTTTCTTTCCTTGTTTTGCTCCTTGGCGATCGGTTTGGTATCCCTAAAGGGATTAGGAACCTTCCCAACTTTTGCAATTTAATCCTTTTCCATAAACATTTAACGACAGTTAATCAATTACATTAATTACTTAACGTCCGTTAGTTATTTCGTTTAATAAATAAATAAATATAACATTTATATTTAATTATTAACTTTAAATTCTCATACGTAAAGTGTGCAATCCCATAGTCTCGAGTTCGATCCTAACTCACGTCTACTAATTTATATCCATAAAACCAACGACTCCCACTTGGATATATCTTAATAGAGTGATCACATTCGGTTAGCGTCAGCAACACCGATGCCTCTAGTACAACTCGAGCAAGGCTCTGGAAAACCTTTTAATGATTTCTCATTATTATTATCCTTTTGTTTCTAATACCATGTTAAATAAAATATGAAATTAAGTCATTCTTTATCCAACTATTCATTTTCGTTATAAGAGATTGAACAAGATTACCAAATCTTTCGAACATATTCGGGAGATCTTTGGGCGTGGCCACGCAAACATCTTGTCAACCCTACGAGGGCCCAACAAGATTAAACTCCAAATAAATTTGAAGAACAAATTCTATCTTGACTACGAGAATAACCCACGAACTTTGCAACACTTGAAACAACCCTTATGACTACCGATTCGTATAGCGTTAAGTTGTTCCGAAGTGCACTACATTCATGACACTTATCCGGTATCTCAAGTCTGAGGATAACTATTGATAATTTACTTATAACAATATCCACAAAGTAAATTATGTAGTTGGGATAAGTCCTATATTCAATTCATTGAATATCATCTGAAATTGATATGCATTCTCATCAATATACTTTCAAGTATATTCTACCATATCTCTCAGATTTGTCTTAGTTTAATGATACTCCCATATCATTAATTGACAATGGACGATTTAGAATAAATAAATTTATTCACGGATTAAACATGCAAATATATGATACAATATATTATAAAATCAATCATACCAAGTATTTGATTTATTATAACAATCGTTTAACATCCCTTATCCAAATACCAAATAAATCAATGCATGAAAATTCCTGTTGATGAATTATGCCTCAAGTAATGACAATCATACTTGTATGACAAGGCATAAATCAACCAACTTGATCTATCGTAATTTTGAGAATACTTATTTCAAGAATTCAATTAATGAAGTCCTTGTATGTGTGCATTCAACAATCCATAATAATTCATAAAGTGTGTGACATCCTCTATCACCAATTTTATGACAATTTAAACTTTCAAACATTTTAAAGTTTAAAATATTCTTATTATTTTAATGTATAATGCAATCAAGGCCTTAGATAAGCACAACTAGGTCACATGGCCATTAACAAGGATGAAATCCTACCATGACTAGTATTGAGTGTCATCTCAATTAAACCAGCATCATTGTATACAAACAACAATGTGCTCATTAAAACTCCGTAAACTTTAATATCTTATTGTGTAATGTTTGATGCTTTCCTAACTTTCAAGTTTAAAGCTGATGACAATCTGCACAACATTTGACATATTGTTCATCCATAGAATCTAGGAGCAAATCCAGGCTGAGGATGTAATTCTTTTAGAATATTCATTACACAAGTTATCTAATAACTTTTAGTTAGATATCAATGTTGTCAAATCACTTCTTATTCAAGAATGATACAACAATTTTAATACACAACATGATGTACATGATGAATCTACATTCAAACTTAGAATTCATTCACTTTCTATCTTGTCAAAAGATATTTATCAATTTCCCAAATGATATATCATGTTTTATTAGAATCATTTATTTTTCTGCACATGTTTATTAATAATAAACATATATTTCAAGGTTGTATGTTTTAATTCTTAAATCTTACAAGTGAAGTTTCATTCCAATCTAAGACTTAACATTTAGCTTACAAGGAATGTTACTTACTCTATGTTATACAACATATAAGATTTAAGAAACTTAACATAATACTCCCACTAGCTTTCAGGAATACTTAAAATTTATCTTACTTTAATTATAAATCGAAAATGGGATTTAATAATTAAACATAAGAATAATTTTATAGATGCATGCATTTATCCATTCATGAATAATTGCACTTCGTACACTTTCAAAGATTATATGAATTCAAAAAACCCTTCGATTACTTACCGTCCTCGCTCAAGTAATTTCTCAAGAAAGAATTTTGATATTCCATTGTCATATTTCATATTAATGAAAGCAAGTATGACAATTATCATCTTTATATATTTAATGTGTCTAGGAAAGAATATTCAATCACAATTAATTGCTTAAATATGATTAATAATCTTGTCATAAAACATGCATTAAATATGTGTACAAATTTTGTCCATATGATTTCTACATAGAAATTCAAACCACTAGGGTTTTTCATCTCTTTGAAGAACTCATTTCCATTCTCTAGTCTAACTATTAAGATAAACCAAATTTCCAAAATTGATTATCTTTATGGACAACATCTTTAACATTCATAGTATGAGTATTTTACCCAATTCAATATTTGGTAATCCATCATAATGATTATCAGGTTTACTATACTCCTGTAACTCATATTTCTCAGCATATAAGTCAAATATCTGAGATATCCTTGCAGATCTATGAATGAAAATTCCATCATCATGAGGTCTATCAATTACATGTCTAACCTCATCATGATATTTACTAGTGTGTTTTAGAAGATTATGTATCTTGTAATTTTATCTTTCAAGATAAAAAAAAAACTCCCACTTGCCTTTTGTAATATATAGACTATCTATATATACTTTAGCAATTTAGAGCAAAACTACATTGTTCTCTTTTTGGGACATTACAAATACACATTGATAATTCCTGACTTAAGTTTGTTAACAACCTATTCATAAGTAGTTTAACAAATTCAGAATCTTCGATTTTAAAACTTAATGTGATTCATCACATTCTATAATAAAATGGTGTTTTATCAATCTTCTAGGTTGGAGTCATATTGAGTATATTCGATCCATACTCAATTTTCTAACCTTGTTACTTTTTAAGAAAGAAGTTATGGTTATCTTGAATCAAACAAATCAAATAGAGTTTGATTCTCCTAACTGAACATGGTATTCATTAGAATTAATATTGTAAGACAATCTAACAATATATAAGATAAACATATTCCTTTTGGCTTACCTGTTTACCAACTAAGTCAACTTAATGGTATAATAGACTTTCCAAGCCAATTACATGCTTTATAACACAAGTACCTTTTAACCAAGTCATTTCATATCCATGTTTCAACAAGAAACATAAACTGTTATAATCCCATTATACGTTATAAATCATTGATCAACTCAATAACTTCTTGTATATGTCTTAATTAAAAAACATAACAAGTTAACGTCTTACTTTATTATAAGTCTTAAAAGACTTTATGTTTATGTCTTTACAATGAATCATAAACATGTTTAACTAAAGTAATTATGAACACAACTTTTGGTTTCAATAGTAATTTCAAGTTAATTTATTTACTTCACAATAATGTAGGACTACATTATTTTTCATGTCATTCCAAAATACATAAATAAACAAATTGAAGTAGGATTAGATTACTTCATTTAATTTTATGTCATTCTAATAATACACAAATATTTAATTTGAAGTAGTCTTATATATCATTTTTGACACATGTTCTAAATACTTGTCTAATTTAGAAACTGCAAATATGTCCATGCAAGGTCTGACTTCACATAGAGATTTACTTTGTTGTTGCAATCTCGCCAAGTTCTCACATGACGTAAATTGCAACACCAAGTGTTTCTTAAATTAGATATGTACAAGTTATATTAGAATGTTAGTCTCTTACCTTGCAGTCAAGAGAATCCTTTAAATCATATACTTATATGTTGTACCTTGCACACAATATAGATTTCTCCCACTTGTGCATGGAACAACATCATGTAGCAGATAAACAACATGACATATGTTTGTTTATGTGACTAATACGATTGTGTCATTGATATTAGCATAACTAGTAGATGTAGAACCACTTCATTGTCTAATAAGGAAACGTACATGACTATCCTTGAAAACATAAGTGTCTACAAGTGGAAGTTAATTATCTTCAGACATTCTAGAGATAATCTGGGTTACTACCAAGATGACAAAGTGTTGAAACAGACACAGACCTTGATAGATCTTGAGCTCGTGGATCGTTATATATGCCTATGTAATCACAAGCACAATAAAAGACAATCTCTACTACTAATGTTTATCGGTGAATATAAACACAAGTAACAAATAACTAAGAACTTCTTGATCCTCTATGGATCTTAATATTAACTAAAGCGAGTTTTTCCAATCGGTACATAAACCTTTCTAATGTGTTCCTTTTATAGATAAGGAACCTAAACAATATCGCTAAACCGTTTCCCAAGAAGCGTATAATCATAAAACTAAACAAGATATATACAATCACTTCCTAATAAAGCTCATGTATATCCACACTAAATAAACTAAATACGGAATAAACACTTCCACGAATCAAACTAATCACTATTATTCTTCTTGAGAATAAGTCTTGATGAGAATCCACTTCACTTGATAGAAACCCTTGGCATTAAGTTCAAGATAATCGAGACTTTCACATAATTCCCAACAATCCTCCCTAAAGCGGAATTTGGTGGTTAAGTTCGGTTTCTTGATAGATCTTCTGACACCGGAGGATTGGACACGAACAACAACAATAGCAAAGAATCGAAAGAACATCTCTATGATGAAGAAACTCGGAAACACCATATCTTTGCGACAACAAATGACAAAAGTACATCAAAGCAGTTAGTTTCATACTATTCTCATCACATCCGGTGTGTTAACTCACGTGAGAGGTGAATCATTGAAAATAAATGGATTTGATGTCTCTTTACCAATAGCCATCACTCTTTGGAGTAGCCATATGTTTTAGTTAAGTAAACTATGGTACCCGATAACCATCGATTTATTAGCAAACCAAAGACCATATAAGCGGATTTGAAATGTCTTTACATAGCCGTTTGCTCGGGACTAGTCAATTCTTAGGATTGGTGAATTGAGAACCAAATATGGAATGCCACGCCTTTACCACAAGCCATATACAAGTGGGCTAGCCAATTCTTGGATTCCAAGCAGGAATAAACCATGGTGAATTGAAAACCATACAACACTCAACAATGAAGCATGGGTGGTTGCATACCCTATGATTTTGAGCAAATCATTACTGACTATCAATGATTTGATGTGTCTTTACCAAAGCTGTACCACTTTGGACTAGCTAACTCTTTGACATACACAAAGTATACCGGGTGAGTCAATAACCAAAATATACAACAAACTGCAAGAAAAGTTAGATAAAACAAAAAACACATTTTTTTTTTTTTTTTTTTTTTTTTTTTTAACTAAAAACAAAACAAATAGTACAAACTAGTACAATCAAGATGAACACTGTAAGTGATATAAGTGATTACGAATCAAACCAACACATTGAGTAGCATGCGGTCATCATTGCCAGCGTAATTAGGAGGAACTACCAACTTGTGTTCAAAGAATCTTTCCATAAAAGTATCGGATAAAGGATAAAGCTTATCGATAGCATACACAAAATCATCATCATTAAAAGAATCTCCTAAGATAAGTTTTGCAAGAGTAGGATCAAGCACCTTGAGAAATATAACCATCCCATTGATCATCGATAATCGTAGGAAAGAAAGCATCAAGTTCTAATTTCCTTTCGGAGACAAATCGAAGCATAACGATCTTGAAGAAACTTAGCCACCACGACTCTTCCGGATATTTTCATAATCGAGAAACAATCCACTGAGCTTGATATTGTTCTTTAGTCACTTTACGATTTTAGCAAATCATCAATCACGGGATCTGTTACGTCTCGGAAGATGTCTCGTGAAACAATTTCGTGAGAACCAATTTGAGCTTGAAGAACCAATCAAACCCACATCGGAAGAAGCAGTTGAGACAATTCCTCAACGGTGTAGAAAACTTCGGAGAAGCATTCAATTTATACGTTCTACCAAAGAAGAAAAACTTCTTCATCATCTGCTGAAAGTGAATCATTTGAATGTTCGGTATAGATGAAGTCGACCATCGTAGTAACCTCATTCATTAAACCATCGGTAGATGCATCCTCCATATTTAGCTCCTTTGATGTATCAGATACCTTATCCAAAGAATGTCTTCTTCTTTTACTAGTATATAGAATAGGCTCCTTGCTAATCTCCTTTCTTCGTGAAGATTTAATATTAGAAGAAGGAACATTAGATGTTAATGCCACATCGCCAATATATCAAGAGACTCATTAAGATTCTCTTGACCTCCTCCTCGGAAGAAACTAAACATCTCTTTTACCCTTCCGACTTAGCAAATTCTCCAAGTGTTCAACTTTAGACTCCAATTCCACAATCTTGACCAAGAGCGAGACTTGGTTTCGTCAGTTCTTTCTTAAGACCGGTCACCTCACTGTAAGCTTGTTCACGGATCATATAATGATGTAAGTGAAATAGGATCTTCATCGACTTCATGTGAATGTTCGGTGAAATTGGAACTTCATTAGGCATTCGGATACAACATTAACTGATCAACATTAGAGCATCCTTCACCAAATGGAGTCCTCACGGGACTTGGTGTAAGCAATCTGTCGATATCAACTCGAACTTCATCAATTTGATCACGAACTTCTTCAATAGGAACTTGGATAAATCTTTGGACTAGAACATGGTCTTGGTGAAAGTATAGATGCTTGACAACAACGGAAGGACCTCATCACCATCTCTTGAAGAAGTTTCCAGTAGGATTGGAAGAAGGTAAAACTACATTAAGCTCATTATCGGTCTCATTCTCACGAGGTAACATTGCGACCAACAAAGGATAATGTGTCCTTCAAACTTAGTCCTCATTGAAGCAAATAACTTGGGAGTCGAACACTTATGGGATGAAAAGCACGGGTTTGTGTAGAAACATTCAATATTATCTGTAAGAACCTAGGGTACATCAAAACTTACCCTTTTCCTAGTGATGTTTTCTACCATATTATCAAAGATATACTTAGAGAAATTATAAGTCAAACCCTTAGATAAGCAAACAATACCACATCCCGGTTGTGTTGAAAATTGATCGACTTCGATTTATTGCTCATGCATTGTAACAAAGTATGAACCAAGAACCTCCACATAGGACATAGCTTATTTTTCAACCACATATCTGTCCTCGTACTTTGATATCCAATAGCTCTAAGTCCTTCAAGCACTATCGTAGAATCAGAATGATAAACCCCATTCTCATCGTCCAAGCGAAGTTGTCTTCTGATCAAATCTTCTGTCACCACATACACTTGTCCATCAACACTTGCAACTATTTCATTATCACCTCTCTTTTCTGCCGACGCCCAAAATTGAGTAAGCAAAGTTTCATATATAGCATCAGGAGAATGCGTCAATGCATATACAATCTTTGATCGTAGTAAGAAAGAAATCATCGGCCTATAAAGCTCATCACCTCGAGCCGTACCAAGAAAAGCGACCTTGTTATGATCGTGTTTAAATTGAAGTGCCATGAGTGATTTTGAGGTTTAGGGTTAGGATTTTGCACAAAAGGAAGTGTTTTTAATGATAATAGTAAGCGAATTATTTATGTGGAGTGAAAATATATCGTAACGAATAAATAGAAGTTTCCCAAATTTAGTCAAAGTTGACCAAGGATGGCGTGGACTTCTACTTTTACTTGAATTCACTTATAACTTGGTGAAGCGAAACACCATTCTGCTCAAGTAGAATACTCGATGAGAAACAGGATGACTTACTCATGAAGCTTGATAAATATCTTTTCTTTGTTTCACCCACACGCATTAATTCTCTTACCACTTGAACCCGTCTATAAAACAATCCCAATGCACCTTGACTTCTTCATCAAAATCCCCAAATAATATATCAAACCCTAATCTCTTCAATCCTTCAAAATTAACCGAATAACCATGAGTACCAACCACGAGATCATAGATCTCACAACAACATCCTCAACATCATCCTCATCATCTAGTGAAGATACCAATACATGGTTTAACTATTTTCCAAAACCATATCCTTTACCAAAGAAGTCACCTTTTCTCTCCTCATCGGAAGATGAAAGTGTTGAGAAACCAAGTGTATCTGTGAAGATTCGATGAATCCTATAATGAGGAACTTCTTACTCCCAACCCTCAGCACCTAGGCCTCAACGAAGGCCACGGGCCAAAAATCCACCACTTCCTATGGGAAGAAAGGTGGTGCTTGGTCTCTCTGCATCATGTTTTGGTGCATCATCACATATCGTATCGAGGAATGGAAAAAGGAAAATGATGTAAGTTGATGTATGATTGAAAGAGTAGATGATATGCAGATGAAAGTCTTTCAGTCTCATCTCTCTACCACAATCAGCTTCAGCTTCTTCGTTTGCATCAATCCATCCTCTCCATTTTGATCCTTAGCATCTGTTAGGGTTGGTTATGCTTTCACAAAGGCATAGCCAGCATTTAGTGCCATAAGATGTGAGCGATCGTGCATATCCAACGACTATTAGTGTGAAAGATGTGAGCGGTCATACTCATCGTGCTCATCTTTAGATGTTGGAGCAGATGATATGTAATAGATTAGAACTATTAGATCATGTAGATGCTTTTGATGTTGCCGATACTACGTAATCAGTAAGTCAGTAAGCTGTTTCTTGAATGAATGAATGAACTATTTGTACATACTTCTTTTGATTGAATCATATAACTTGATGCTTCAACTTGGAGGAAACAAATAACACACTTCAGCACAATGAAATCAGTGGAAACCAGCTTAAGCTTTCTTGACCAAAACACAACTGATCAGGGACAACCATTCTGCAAAACAAACACAGAAATATACACAAACAAACATAGAAACACACTAAAATTACATTAGCAGGTTAGAGTTAGTTACCAAAACGACCAAATATACAAAATTACATAGCAAAAATGCAAAGTTATACATAAATCCTCCCCTGAGGCATATGCCTCCCCTGAGGCCTATGCCTCCCCTTAAACTTTGCAGTTAAGGGTTAAGCATGCCAATATGGACCACAAGGTGTTGAAACCTTGGTCCTTCAAAAGCCTTTGTTAATGGATCGGCCACATTATCATCGGTATGAATTTTGACCACATTTATCAAATTTTATCATATGCATCTCTTATAAAGTGGTGCTACGATTTCAATATGTTTTGTTCATTGTGAAAAGCTGGATTTTTAACAATGCATATGGTACTTTGATTATCAATAAAATTGTTGTGTTCATGAAATTATACCCATAATCCAACAAGCGATTTTGAATCCAAAGAACACGTCATGACAATTAGCGTGACCACATACTGCCTTGATGAGATGAGGTAGCCACAATAGTTTGTTTCTTGCATTGCCAAGAAATCGGTCTTTGCCAAGGAATTGGCAACCTCGATGGTGGACCTCCTATCCAGTTAGCACCGGCATAGTCACTATCACTATAAGCTTCCAACTTAAAAGGAGACTCTTTTGGGTACCAAAGACCTAGAAAAGGTTGGCCTTTAAGATACTTAAAGATCTTCTTATGACATTGAGATGTGAAGTCGGTGGAGTAACTTGATGTCGCGAACAAACACTCACGACAAAAAAGTAATATCGGGCTGGAAGGCTGTTAAATACATCAAAGACCCAATCATAGACACATACAAATGAACATTCACGGTGGATCAACTTCATTATTGGTCTTTGACTTTGGAGCTTCATAAGGTGTAGTGTGATCCTTACACCCTCCATACCAAACTTCTTCAAGATGTCCTCACATATTTGTCTGGTGATAAAGATACCATCAGTTTCTGCTTGAACTTGAAGACCCAAAAGAAAGTCATCTCTCCCATGGCACTCATCCGAAATTCTCCTTCATAAGCTCCTCAAACTCCACGCACCAAGCCTCCTTTGTGGATCCAAAGATAATATCATCCACATAGACTTGCACAAGAATAATGTCGGTGGAATTCTTCTTTAGGAAAAGAGTCTTATCAATTGCACCTCTTACGTAACCATGCTTGGTGAAATGTAGAGAGCCTAGCATACCGGGCCCTAGGTGCTGATGTAGTCCATAGAGAGCTTTGACTACCTTATAAACATGATTAGGATGATCCGGATCTTCAAATCCTTTAGGTTGAGTGACATACACCTCCTCTTCAATTTCACCATACAAGAAGGCTCCTTTAACATCCATTTGATAGACCATAAAGCCCATATAGGATGCATAAGCTAAGAAAATTAGTATAGCCTCAACTCTTGCCCTTTGGTGCAAACACTTCATCATAATCTATCCCTTCCTCTTGTCTATAACCTGTGCAACCAATCGGCTTTGTTCTTGATGACAACACCCCGAGCATCTCTTATTCTTGAATCCATTTTGTCCCAATAGCATACTTACCATCGGTAGTGGCACCAATATCCAAACCTGCGATTTTGAAATTGTTGCATCTCATCCTGCATTGCTTCAAGCCAACTTGAGTCTTCAAGAGCACGAGTAACTTTGGTTGGTTCCACTTGTGAGAGAAAACAAGCAAGCAGACAATGTTGATAGTGCGTGTGATTGTCTCTCTTGATTTGAGACATAAGAGACAAAAGCCACTGTCCATATTTAGAGCGCGCCACGGTACCTCTTGTTCTAACGGTGCATTAGGATCACCAATAATATTAGGCTGTGGATGAACATTGTTGATCCTTGTAGTAGTGGTGGTGTTGACATCAATGGAAGAATCAAGATTAGTCACATTAGGTTCAAAGTCGATTATCATAGGAAGGTGTGTTGAAGATGCACTTTAGGTTGATGATGACCAAGATCGAAGGTTTTGGAAACCTTGTATAAGGTTCACCAAGATCATTGACACTTTAGTAAAACTAGGAGTAGTGTCACCATATCTTTCGGCCGAATTGGAGAGGTGAGGAGAAAGCAGAACTATCTTGTTGAGAATTGAAGTTTCACGAGAGCTTCATTTGTACTATTTTCAACATTCCTCTCGACATCTAAATTGGGTGCATACTCTTGTTTCTTGATCAGCAAGGTCCTCGGCATAATAGAATTCATCTTCACCCACATCGGTATAATCTTTAGAAGTGTCACCTACAAAATTGTTAGGAGAGAAGGAAGGCACTACAATGGGTTGTTCATCATCGGACCATTTGTCGAATTAGCATCCAAAGTGTACGTATTAGGAGTTGGAGATGCTTGAGAATCGCATTTGATCGACCTTATGTCTAGCATAACCCAAGTAATCGGTCAAGTAGTCAAGATCAAATGACCAAACATGACCACGGCCTTGAACATTAGGCTTGTCTTCAAGATACCTCAGATTCAATGTCTCCTCAATCTTCTTTGCGGATACATTGTAAACTCAGTATGCCTTACTATGAGCGAATACCCACAATGTAACCATCATCGACTTTTTCATCAAATTTGCCCAAAGGATCCTTGGTATTTAAAATTGTCACTGACGACCAAACGGTTTAAGGTAATGAATAACGGGAACTTTTCCAAAGAGAAGTTCATATGGTGTTTTAAGATGTGGTCTAGTAATGGACACTCTATTGAGTACATAACAAGTCGTACCAGCGACCTCGAGTCAAAACATGGTAGGAAGTTTAGAGTGCGCTAGCATTGATCTTGCGACTTCTATTAAGGTTCTATTTTTCTTTACGCCACCCCATTTTGTTGAGGGTTCTTGGAGTGCTATAGTCCTTTTGATTCCCTTTAACTGCGAGTTCTATCGAATGGCATTTTGAACTCTGTACCATTATCACACCTAATTCCTTTCACCTTTTGTTCAATGATTCTCAATAAGGGTAATGAAGTCTTTCAATATTTGGATGTTTCATCTTTGGTCCTTAGAAAGAATACCCAACAAAATTTACTAAATCCATCGGTGATCACCGGACAAAAATATTTATGATCAATGCTTCTCACTTTAGTTGGACCAAGCAGATCCATATGAAGCGGTGAAGAGGTTCGATAATAATGGTTCTCTAGCATGTGAGAACACCTTTGTAGGAGGCTCTGTGTTGCTTTCCTTTGTTGCATGCAACACGCTTATGATCATTAGTGAATACTTTGGCGGGAAGTCCTTGAACAAGACCCGGTTTAGAGAGTGGTTGATGGTCTTGAAATTGACATGGGCCATCCTTACATGCCATTTGGTGGACTCATCCACGGATGCTTTAGCCACCAAACATGTTAAGTCACTTTGGTTTGACATTAGTTAAGTTGAATGTATACAAATTGTGACTACGAGGAACCTTCAAGAGAATTGAAGTATCTTACGGGAGTTTGAAGTCTTTAGACGACAAGACATTCATCCTCTGTGAAGAGTACTTTGTTCTTAGTGTCACAAATTTGTGAGGCGAAAACAAATTGAAGTGTTGAAGTTCCTTAACATAGTAAACATTCTCAAAGTCCAAGCGAGGTGTTTTGATGGTCCCTTTTCACGTAATTCGTCCATCACTTCCTCCAAAGGTTACATTGCCTCCACCTTCAATAGGTATAAAGTTATGCATCATGTCCTGTTTCACGACATACTTCTAGAACGACCACTTGTCAACAATTCCAACATCTTTATGCTTAGGGGATGATCCTACAACAACAAAAATATACAAAGAATTAGTACACTATGGAGGCTCAAGTCATTCTTGACTTGAACACGCCTTATGGATCATATGAGTTATGCCATGTAGAAGTATAAGATCCACTATTGTTCTTGGGTTTCCAATGAAACTTAGGTCTCGTTTATTCCAAGAACAACTCTTTGAGGTCTTGATGATAGATCTCATACCACTTTCCCATTAGTCATAGGGTTAACATATCTAGGCCAAAACCATTTTAAAATATTCTTTGGTTGGTTGAACATATGGTTTTCCAAATGATCTTCTCAAGGAAAAGATGTATTATAATTAGAAGCTTGTGGAACATAAGGTGGTATTTCATGCACATTGGTCCACATAGGTCTAGATTTCCTAGAATCACCACACCTACTCATTCTTTGCTCATGATAATCACAATCCTTAATTAAATGAGATTTACTTCCACACAAAACATTTCTTCAAGAGAAGATTTATTCAAACCAAAAGTATTCTTACAAGCAAAAGTATTCAAACCAAAACCATGAAAAGAATTGTTTTAACAGTATTATTATGCAAAGAATTAAAAGCAAGTCTTGAGGCAAGCTGTCTTGGAAGGGCATTCCTTGGCGAAGAACTGTCATGCTTATTGGTAGTCTTGGGTGCAAGAAGGTGAAGACTTGGGAAGGTCGGACTTGTCATTTGAATCACACTCTGTAGACCCTTGCTTGGAGGACTTGTCACTTTGTTAACACAAGAGACAAAGTCATTAGTAGAAGTATTAGGTGCAGCAAGTCTTTGACTTTTGCCATACGAGATGGTGTGATCCATCAAAGTCATTAGTAGTGGAAAGGTCAATGGGCATGTGTTCACCTCTAATTGGTCCACGAACAGCATGTAGGTCACCTTCTTTCACAAAATGTGCTAGGCTGCTTTGGTGTAGATCTCGTGTGTCATCCCTAGCTTCTAGGCCTACATATTTCTTAAAACCTAAAGCCATTTGTAGAATTGGGAGCTTGATCGCTATAAATGAGACTAGCCAACTTACTACCATTCATCATCCACTCATTATTCCTAGCAATTTCCTCCTTAAGTTTTTCCTTAAGCTCTAGATTTTCGACTCTACATACGCTCTTAACTTCTCGGACCATTTTAACTCATTTGTAGCACATTCAAGATCTCTTTCTAAAACACCTATTTTCTCACCATAAGCTATTTCATTCTTACGTAACCAAACCTTTTGTCTTTCTAGTGTTTTTAAAGCTGTTTATAAGCTTCTACTTCCACATAGTATTCATTATATTTTGGTTCCATAATATCATAAGCTTGTTTTAGTTCATTATAACGCTCACTACAACCAAACAAGCAGTTTTGTACACGAGAGATGCCCATCAAGGCAATCGATCATGCCTATCCTCAAGTACGACTGCAATCAACCCAACATTATCGAACCATCATTATCGGACTCCTCATGTAGCTTCCGGTCCACATTGCTATCAAGAGTGACCAATGCGGTTGATCCCTTTGAAGTTCTGCATCCTTACGATCTGGCGATAAGTAGAGTATCGTACTTCATCACCGACTTTCTGTCTTTGCATTCTCTAGAAAAGTGACCTATCCGGTGGCATGTGAAGCATTTAACCTTCCTTTATCAAACCTTCTTTGGATCGCGTCCTTTGAAATCAAACCGTCTTCCGACTTTGCGCTCAAAGTCTTGATATCCATGGAAAGCATGGCCACTTGCCATTTCGACTTCATCTCTTCAAAATCAAGTGGGTCCACTTGATCAAAATCCTCATAAGCCGGTTCTGCTGAGGATCATAATCGACAAAGAAAGATCCAAGAACATCTTCCATAATTCCACTTTGGATCTAGGAAGAGAGCTTGATGAAGGAGCGACATTAGATGATGATGGATATGAGCTTGGAAAATAGCTTGACTTTGGAGTAGAGGCTCCAACAAATGCGATATGACTCATGATGAAGATGATCGAAAAGGGCTTCTCACATCATGTTCAAGAGCTTTAAGCTTGTTGTACTGACTCATCAAAGGTCATCATGTCCAAACCACCTTTAGCTTTTAAAGCTATGCTCACATGTAGCCAGGATGGAGGTAATGACCTCGAAACTTAGAGTTCTGATCATCATTATCCGGCTTAGCTGAAGTGGTGCAAGTGACTCAAGATCTTGTGAAACTTATCATAGCCCTTGTGAATTCCTTCCTCTTGAGAGATCCGAAAGTCTGAAACTGTTGTGCGAGCATGGACTTCTTGACCTTCTAGACTCCTCATTCCCACCGAACTTTGCTTTAATAGCTAACCATATATCCTTGGCGTCATGCATGAAGTGAAAATCACTCAAGTGATCCTCGGGAATAGCTTGCGGAAGAATAGTTCGACCTTTGTTTCTCTCTCGAGCGCTAGCAACTCTTGAAGATTTTGGGAGGAACATTAATCATGTTCAATGACATCCGTGGTAGTTCTCTTCAAGTGTTCCCTTCAAAATTATCGCCATAGATTCCAATCAATGTTGGAAATCGATTCGCATCTTCATAGCCCAAAGATCATATTCCTCCCTTTTAAGGTAAGGAAACTTAGCATTGCTATTAGCAAGACTTAGTTCTTTGAGATGGGTGGAGTTTTGGTTGTTGGTGAGTTCGGTTCGAAGATCCGAACCGGGCATGGTGTTATTGTAATGGTTGTATTGGTGTTAAGAAAAGCTTGTCCTTAGTATCGTAGAGACTCTCACGAGGCTCGATACCACTTGTTGAAACAGAATACGACCTTGATAGATCTTGAGCTCGTGGATCGTTATATATGCCTATGTAATCACAAGCACAATAAAGACAATCTCTACTACTAATGTTTATCGTGAATATAAACACAAGTAACAAATAACTAAGAACTTCTTGATCCTCTATGGATCTTAATATTAACTAAAGCGAGTTTTCCAATCGGTACATAAACCTTTCTAATGTGTTCCTTTTATAGATAAGGAACCCTAAACAATATCGCTAAACCGTTTCCCAAGAAGCGTATAATCATAAAACTAAACAAGATATATACAATCACTTCCTAATAAAGCTCATGTATATCCACACTAAATAAACTAAATACGGAATAAACACTTCCAGAATCAAACTAATCACTATTATTCTTATTGAGAATAAGTCTTGGCGAGAATCCACTTCACTTCAGTAGAAACCCTTCGGCATTAAGTTCAGCATAATCAGACTTTCACATAATTCCCAACACAAAGCTTGTAACTCCCATTGAATAAGAGATCATTACATTAATTCCTTATTCAGTAATAAGAACACAACACTCCCACTGGATTTGACAACATTGTAAGTGTTTCATTAACCAGTGAAAGAAAATAGTGTATTATTTACTTCCTACACCTTTGAGAAAGTCCATACATAACAATTACAAATGTACTTAAAAGAATGTATTCTACTATGTAGATGATGAATTTTATCCATCAATGCTATTAACTTGAAAAATTGGGCATGCAATTTCTTTCTTAATAGTTCTACTATTCCAACAATTGTAAGTAGTACTTTTAAATGGTCAAAGCACAACAACTAGATAAAATATGCTAGTTTGTCTTTTACCAATTATACAGTAATTAGTCTAGCTTCTAATTTAATAACTCAGAAATATGCAATTTTCTTAACTATTAAAATTTGCTTACGAGTTACGTATTTAGAATTTAGACAATTCTAATTGTCCTATCATACCTTTCTTCATTCATGAAAAGGAATAGGGTTAAATCTCACTCTTTCGCGTGAAAAGAGGACTAGGTTTATTCTTTTAGTAACGTTGACTCTACTAAAACCCTTACAGGTGTAGATCAATTTTACCAATACAGGAATAACCTACGTTTACGGTTTAATATTGCATTAATACATTTAAAGAATTAGCAAAATTCAATTTTAGTATTTTCGATAATTAAACTTTTCAAGAAAATAAAATACCCAAGGTAATATTCATATAACCATAGAATTTTCTCGAAAACTAGGATCCAAATTATCATAGGTTCATTACATCGGTTGATCGCTAGCAACGAGCATATAATAAGGTAATCATCGAACATTAATTGGCAAACAATTTCCAACTCCTAGATCATTATAGGATTTATATTTTCCAACGCTATTGCAAATATAAACATGTTTCATCCCATCTTATGCCATTGAGTCCAAGTCTCACTTCCTACTCAACTTAAGTGTCTAACTTAAAGAACTGCAAATATGTCCATGTAAGGTCTCACTTTACATAGAGATTTACCTCTCCATCACAATATAGCCAAGTACTCTCATGACATAAATTGCAACTTCAAGTGTTCCTTTTAATTAGATGGCATATTCTTAATTTAAAAGGGTACTAGTTTTGATTTTATGAGGTCAAATCAAATATGTACAAAGATGTCATGCATTCATCTTGTAGCATAATTTAATAAAAAACTTTTTATTACCAATTCATAAAGATCAAATTATCAAAGTTTTGATTGAGGTATTGAGTTCACCAATCAAGGAATTTAGTGTTAATTATCATCCATTATACCGTACTTTTGCATAAGTGTAAACACTTAGTGTTTCGGATAATTACCACCGAAGTGGCGCATGGAATTAAAACTAATTCGCCCTTAAGATGAGCTTGTACATATTATGGCTTACTAAGTAGCTCCATTCGAACATACAGAGGGCAATGGACTGTAAGCGCAAAAGCATAACCTTAGACATCCTTTCAAAGGTGTGTTGCGCGCACTTTAAATAACCCTTTATAGTTCATTCTAATGGGTGAGCCTTTCGGTCATTGTACCAAAGTCACCAATCAATTAAACTATTGAAAACTTAACTCTTCCAAAACAAATCAAATTTCGCCATTGTTTAGTCCGTATTATTTTTCTATTCAAAATTACCCTTTGCTTAAAACTCTAACATAATAAACAAACAAGTAACAAATAAAAATAAACTACTAAAAACAATGCGCATATAATAAACAATTTATACGTGTAAACAAGTAGCCACATGCAACTTATTCGATAAAACCCTATTAATAATCAATATCTAGGTTAAATTAATGTATATATTAATTTAGGGTTTTCACTCCAACAATAGAAAGTGAGCCACATACATCGATGAATCGATTGCGTAAACCCTTAATTAAATTATACCAAATTGCACATAATTGATTCATTAATATATATAATTGGAGTCTTCCCAAATTCAAGATTTATCGTAATAACATATGTCATAACAATTAAACAATATCAAAGCAACTTATCCATGACTAACATGCATGTATAATCATGGATACATCATAACAATTATACAAATAGTCACAAGATCGCATATAAAAAATTCCATGACACATAACAAATTATTCATGAATTAAGCACGTAATTATGTATTAATTCTAGGTTTTAATAAGGTTAGCAAACAATTTTCAAAACCCTAAAAATTTTTATGTGTATGTCGACTTAAAAAAAATGGGTACGCCCCAATTAACAAAAAAATCGACCAAACAAAATAAAAAAAATAAACCCTAGATCAAACATATCAAACATCATACAATTATATGTTTTATTACGCGTTTATGTAATTAATTACTCATTAAAACCAATGGCTCGTGATGCAACTGTTGGAATTATATAACATGCCATTCAAATAAATAACCACAAAATATCAAAGTATTCAAGCGGAAGCTTATAGGATTTATTAATGAACAATTAATTAACATAAAAGAATATGCGTACCTTTTCTTGATTCTAGCCGAACAAGAATCAAATCCACAAACTAGCAATTAGGATGAACCCTAATTAGGGTTTATAGGATTATGTGAATTACCCCTTACCGTTTTGTAATTCAATCCAAGATAATAACAAAAGTATGTTATTACTATGTTCTTGTACACACGTACTAAACCGAATTAAAGTAATGCTAGTTTTTATCAAACAAATAACTTGGTTTGTGGAAAAGTAATGGATCGACACCCACAAGGGTTGTACGATCGGTTTGGACAAGAAAACACACAAAACAATTTTTAGGGTTTAGCAATGAGCACAAGAGATGGAAAAATAAAACCCCTAGCCTTGTTTATATACCCAACTAAACTTGGTGAACAAGTTGGTTTTTCTTTCCTTGTTTTGCTCCCTTGGCCGATCGGTTTGGTATCCCTAAAGGGATTCCGGAACCTTCCCAACTTTTGCAATTTAATCCTTTTCCATAAACATTTAACGACCGTTAATCCATTACATTAATTACTTAACGTCCGTTAGTTATTTCGTTTAATAAATAAATAAATATAACATTTATATTTAATTATTAACTTTAAATTCTCATACGTAAAGTGTGCAATCCCATAGTCTCGAGTTCGATCCTAACTCACGTCTACTAATTTATATCCATAAAACCAACAACCGGGTCATCCAAAATTAACAAAATGCATAATAATTAAAGAATTCATACACAAGAAAACATGGAACAAACCAGACATTTTCTGTTCGGGTGAGTTAAAGTGAAATCATACACAAGAAAACATGGAACAAACAAGACATTTTTTGTTTGGGTGGGCTAGAGTGTATATAGGGCATGTTTATTTATATATTGTGTTTGTTTTGTATAGTTTGTGTTTTTAATAAAATCTAAACCTTTGTGGCGATGACCCAAACAATGCCAACTACACTTGTGATAACCATCTAAGCCACCATAATTTTAATCATGATTTCAAACTAAATAATTACTCTCTTCGTCATGAAAAGTGTGCAAAACAAATTTAACAACTTATGTTATGCTTGTTGACTATCACGATAATATCCGATAACAATATAACTGATTTTGATTGATTCTCTTCACAAATACAATGAGCGCATATATCTACATGTACAGAGTATTCTAGAGGTTGGGCTAGAGCCCATTACAAAAATATGTCGGGCTAATACTCCCACACAGTCGTAGCGGGAGGACACCGGAAGCTGAGACTGGAACGAAACTCCTCAAACAAAGCCGATGGTAAACCCTTGGTGAAGATATCCGCATACTGGTAGCGAGAAGGTACATGCAAAACTCGAACCTGTCCAGTGGCAACCAGATCTTTGACAAAATGAATATCTATCTCAATGTGCTTCATGCGTTGATGTTGAACTGGATTAGATAGACAACACTAACATTATCACAATATACAAGTGTAGCAGAAGATAAAGGGAGTGTGGAGCTCTCGTAGTAAATTTCGTAACCAGCACGTCTCAGCCACAACATTGACAACACCGCAATACTCAGCCTCTGCACTTGAACGAGAGAGTGTCGGTCGACGCTTAGAGGGCCAAGAAAGTAGATTGTTACCAACGAATACACAATAGCCCGATGTAGATTGACGTGTAGTGGGGCATCCCGCCCAATCAACATCTGAATAGGCAACCAACTCTATAGTAGAAGATGAATACAGCTGCAAACCATAATCCAGAGTCCCCTGAACATATCGCAATATCCTCTTGAGCGCAGAGAAGGAGACTCTCGAGGATCATGCATGAAAAGACAAACCTGCTGAACTGCATATGAGATTTTCGGTCTAGTGAATGTAAGATACTGTTGGGAACCAGCAAGACTCCTGTATTATGTAGGATCAGAAATCGGATCCCCATCAGCCCCAGTTTAGGCTCAATATCAGAAGGAGTCTGACTGGGGTTACAATTAAGCATATGCGCTCTCTCCAAAACCTCAATAGCATATTTCTTCTGAGATAAGAACAGCCCAGAAGAATCCCGTGTAACTGAAATGCCCAAAAAATAATTAAGCGGCCCAAGATCTGTCATGGAGAACTCCTGATGTAAGGAAGAAATAACCTGCTGTAACAGAGTCTCAGATGAAGCAGTAAGCACAATATCATCAACATATAGCAACATGTATGCAGTGTTCGTCCCCTGTCTGTATATAAATAAAGATGAATCACAGCGACTATGAGAAAAACCAATCCGAGTGATATAAGATGCGAAGCGCTGAAATCAGGCTCTAGGGGCCTGCTTTAGCCCATACAAAAAGCGTTGTAATAAGCATACATAATCAAGATGCTCAGGGCCCCGAAACCCCGAAGGCTAATGCATATAAACAGTCTTTGATAGGTCCCCATGTAAAAAGGCATTATTGACATCAAGCTGATGAATCGGCCAATGTCGAGAAGCAGCTAGACTGAGAACAGTCCGAATAGTACCCGGTTTAACTACCAGACTAAAATTCTCATCAACATCTATCCCCTCTAATTGGTTGCTGCCATTCGCTACAAGTCGAGCCTTGTAGCAACTAAGCGTACCATCAGCCAAATACTTATGACGAAAAAGCCACATACAGCGGATAATGTTGGTATCCGTAGGTCGAGGTACAAGAGTCCAAGTTTTGTTCTTAATAAATGCAGTGAATTCATCACGCATAGCATTTTGCCAATTTGTATCATTGAAAGCATTACGATAGGATTTTGGTAAGGGAGAGACATATAACACATGCATGTTGAGACGCTGAGTGGGACGGTTAGTCCTGACACGGTAACGTGTGACCATGGAATGAGTTGACACAGGGTTTGGGTTGTGAGGTGGATTAGGAATAATATTTGGGTATGGGTTTGGGGTGGGTGAAGGTTTAGGCGTGTGCTCTGGAGAGATTGGAGAGAGAGGCGAATTAGGGGCAGGCTTGGGTTGAAGGGTATTTGTGTTGGTTGGTGTAATTGGTTCATTTGTGGGTGGGGTCACAATGGGTGGTGTAGTGGGATGTAATGGGATAAATGGTGGGGTTATGCCAGGTGAGTCATCTAGGAAAGTGTATGTAGGTGCCGAGGTAGGTGTAGAGGTTCCGTATGTAAAAACAATCTCATCAAAGGTTACATTACGAGAGAGGATGATTTTTGTAACATATTCGATTTCACAAACACACAAACCACAAGATCAAATAGGCGTATAATTTAGATGGTTTAGAGAGAGAAAGTGGGATATTCTAGAAAGAGAAACTCATGGAAGGTTAGATTCCAAATGAACATCCAACCTTCTCCCTTGTAGGAGAGGCTATTTATACAAACTATAACGCCTCCTACGGGTCATGGATCGCATACAATGGGTAAAGACCCGTCCTTCCTCCACGGTGTTGCACTAGACTACGCTAAGCTAATAACTGACTAACAACTAACATAATAAACGATATGTCTACGAGCTAACTTAAGCTAGATTATACTTGGGGTGACCGATGCTTCACAATAGAATTTCCAATTCCTAACAATCTCCCCATAAGGGAGGTCACCCCATGAATTACATTGTGAATCATAGCATTATAATTAATCTTTAATCTTGAGCTCGTAGACATCAACACATCAAAATATTTAAACATTGTGCTTCCGTGGTGATTTCATCATTGTCCAACTATAATGTATATTTCGTGGAGGTTATAGAGTCGATCCACTTTGATGACCTTTGAGCTTTAGTAGAGATCATCACCACGTTAATCTCAAAGATCACCCATTGTATTGTTGCCAAGATATGATGTTGTGACATTTGGACCGACATGCTCACATTCGGATCATGATATCTTCTTATCGAGTAGCGGAAGCTTCGTTGATTCATGATATTGGCGTGATGTAGCGAAGCATGGAGTGAAAATATCGAGACATTGATGCACTTATCATGATTTCTTTAGAATGAATGTGTTGTCATCATTGTGTGAGCATGCGGCTATGGATTGATCGCTTCATTCGATCACCGCAAACGTCGGGTGTAGTGCATACAATAGTTAGCGATAAAGAGCACGAAAGTGTCTTTGATCACTTTTGTTGAATTGAGGTACACGCCCACGGTTCCCGTTGATCAAGACAAGTCTTGCATGTTATCGTATAATTCCAAAGAATTTCCTTGACAGGTTTCGCAATGTTCTAGTTGTTCTCAAACCGAACATCTCAAAGAAGACAACACAGAGTGAGTGAACCAAATAATTGAGATTCACCGATTGATACGAAGAGATTTGAAAAACAATCGTGTCGCTCAATAGAAATTGTTTTGCAATACAACGAAGGTTTTAATGAAAATCAATTATCAATCATAAATGACTTTTAATTTGAAATATGTACGATCGATGTGCTAAGGAAAAGGATTTTTAAGCACAATGACCAGCTTTTTCAAAGGTATCCATCAATCCATAACTCGAACGTGATTGATTCAATAGATTGAATCGCCCCATTGTTTCTGCGGTTATCACATGGTTGATCTATTGGATAGATCTCACATGCCACCCACCGAGGAGCTTGTATGATGTTGGCTCGAGAAGGTTTTCCATCTTCATTGTGAATATGTTTGCATATCACTCGGATGTTCTAGCAATACCACAAGGATAATGCGTAGGACTCATAAGATATAATCTCTCTTTCCACATTGTGTGAAATAGAGAGTCTTCATAGACAGTGTCCTAATGAGATTTATAGATGATCTCGTGGCTCTAGACTCAATTGTGCATATTTGGATCTTATTTCGGAGACTAGGGAGAGGGTATCCTTCTTCAATATCAACAATCTCTAAGAGAAAGTCGATAGATTATGTCGGTTCCCCGTGAGAATGAAACAAGTCCTTTTAAGAGGAACTTGAGTGGTTTGGGAAGTTGAAGTGCCGTGCATCACTGGGTCCATGACGTCTTGTATTCAATACCGATGTTACCTTGGTAACCACCAGTAGCATATAAATAGAACCCGGTTTCTGCCCAAAGGTTGAATTATTGGAGGGCTATTTATTTTCACCCTTTTCTCATTCAATTCTTTTTCATTCTTCAACCCCTTCAGTGCTTACCGAGACTTTATAACTAGAACCTTGTTGGGTTTATTCCAGTACTAGCTCAGTCTTAGTCTGCACTCTTCCCATATCTCATTTTTCTCTCTCTTTTTTTTCAATATACCTAAGGACTTCTACACTATCTAGTGGATTGTCCCTGGGTAGATCCCTCCGGTTCTGACGGATCGTGGGAACGAATACCTAACCTCACCATCCTTATAACTCCATACATAAAGTAAAATGGTATGTCTTTTGGTACAGTTCATTCTTCCTTGAAACCAATTGAAAAATCATTTGGAAAAACAATCAAGGCACTTGTGATACGAGATCAAAGCATTTTGTACCTTAATAGTTTTGATCATTTAGAAAAGCTCCCCCTCAACATGTGCATATGATCTTGAAATTGTTTAGCACATGGAGGCAAGAGTACTTTCAAATATTTCCTTGATCACAATTTCTTATGAAAAAGCCATTTGATTTTCTTGGTAAATTCTCCCCCTCAATATGTGCATAAGATTTATGAAAGCATTTTATCACATAGAGGAAAGAGATGTTTTTTAAAATACAACCACGATTACCAAATATTTAGAAACCATTTAACACACAATCAAGGTACCTTATTTAAAAACATGGAAATCTTTGTACCTTGAAGATTTGAATTAGTTTTGAAATGCTCCCCCTTAGTATATGCTTCGAGATTCGAAAATAGTTTAGCACATATTAGAGAGCAGTATGCACTTTGAGACAAAATGGTCATCTTTTATCATCTTTCATATTTATATCACATTTCTCCCCGATCAAAAATTTCAAATCCTTTGAGATTTTGGATCTCAAGTGATTTAAATATGTATGAAACAAAACATTTGTTGGAGAAAAATGTGTCCGATTTTATATGATCCGAAGTGGACATCATCAAGTTCCCTTTTAGACACAAAGGAAACCACAATACATAACCTAACACTATTACATGCATTATAGTTGTTCATAGTTTGTACACCACATTTTACACATTAAAAAATACAAAACAGAAACTACTTCCGGAAGATGTCTTCATTCAGTTCTTTGAAGCAGTTTGTAATGACCATCACGAAGTCTACCACCAACAAAACTTTCAAGGCTGCGGAAGATCATTCGAGTCTTAAGTCTTCGTCTGATTACAACAATGAAATCTTCACACCTCTTCAAGTCCTCATCAGTCCAGAATTTTGTTTTGTTCCACGGCTTCAGATCAACTTTGATTTCATTCACTCTAGAGTTTAATTCTTCTTCGACCATTTTGAGAGTACCATAATCGAATTTGTAGAGCTCGCATACAGCCTCATTAGCATGCGAGTCCCGTGATCTGTCGGTGAAGATGACGGCTCTAGGAGTGTCAAGAACTCTATATTCGTGACGAAATTCATGTCCCGAGGCGTTCCATTGTGGACTTGTAAGGTTGACCCGGGTCTGGTAGCTTTCCATTCCTAGCTGAAAATCCTCAACTCTTTTTCGAATTACCAAGCCTCGATCCGAGGATTGACAAAGAGAGAGAGCTTTCTTCTCACGAACATGTAGGTGATTAAGATGTCCTTGAAGGTTTAAAAGATAGAGATATTTAAAGTCATTTGGCAGCAGATGTTTGAAGTCATTTTCTTCTATCACGTAATCTTTCATGTCTGCTCTTGGAAGAACAATCTTCTTCAGGTAATCATAGCCATAGATTTGGAAGATTTCTATATTGACAACACTTAGAATCCTTAGCTTGGATCTAACAGCTTTGCGTCTTTTATCAGCTCCATGTCTTTCAATGTAGAATTGCTTCTTTTTGAACCACCAATGCGAAATACCATATGAGGCAGCAATATTATATTCTTGTTCTTTATCTGCCCAGAATTGATCCGGAACCATCTGTTCAAGACCCTGATCAGAGTAGGTAGCAGCTTTCATCTTAGAAATTGATAAAGCTGGTCTTCTTTCAGATGAACGAGCACATAGATAGTACAGGTCATGGTTGAAGAATAACTCGATCGAATGGTCATTTGTCGTGTTCACCACCGAGAGGAAGAGGCATGTTTACATTGAATCGGTGATCCGCTCATCGACTTGATCACTCAAAGATCTTATGACATTCTTCCATTTGGTATTGAAGTCGATTGGCATCCGAGTGAAAACCTTGACAATTTTGAATGCTTGTCCTTCAAGATCCTTTGGAGTTATGGACGAGATTCCTTCATTCACAAAACCACCTAATGAAGCTACCCATATCACCGGTGAAGTGCGAAGAGAGTCTTGGTGGGGCTTCATAGTTATTGGTGATAGTTGATGCCCAGTTGTTATCAGGAATCATCGTGTTAGTCTCAGGGATGGACCATGAAGGTTCTGGAGTACGAGGTCTCTCTTCGGTGAGCCAGCTTTGAATTGTGTCCTTTGAAGGTGCAACTCTAGATGTGTTAGAGCGTTCACCAGACACGTATGTATTAAACTAATCATCTTCAGACGGCTTGGGGATATGCTTGGTGGATGCATCATCGTCATCGGATTCTGACTCTGCCATGACATATGATTCTTCATGAAACACTTGATCTTTAGAAATAGAAGAGGATGTGGGTGTGAACCTTGAATCAACTGTGGTCCAAGCCGCAGATTTCTTCTGAGTTCCCTGATTTCCGGATAGACTAGGTTGATTGGGAGGTTTTGGTGGTGATGATGGTGGTTGTGATGGAGCTGCAGAGGTTGTATTAGAAGTTCCTCCAGCCCCAGAAGTTCCAGCTCCTCCAGTTGGAGGTGGAGGAGGTAGTGGTGGCTTGGGACCTCCTGACTTATCAGTTGATTTCTCTAGAACAGTCTTTCTTTTCTTCTTGTCTTCCCTTTCTCGTATATCCTCTACAAACTGCTGATAATTATCACGTCTCATCGATTCCTCGAGTGCCTTGTATAATTTCTTATGCGATCGTCCAAATGCTCTCGCTTCATACATTCTTTCGCAGAGTCGATCTCATATCGTAAATTGGCAAGTCTTTGAATCAGCTGCGAGAATGGAGCCTTCATTGCCCATTCAACCGCATCTTTAATGTAAACTTCTATTGTCTTTGAAACAATCTCATTAAGGTTAATATCCTCGACCTTTTGACACGACTATCAAGATTATCGACTGGCGATAGGAAAATGCTTCTCAATAGTTGCAATACGTGACATAGCCTCTTCAAGTAATTGTTCAGTAGTTTTGACTGGAGGTGGTGAAGCAGGAGGTGGAGAAGCAGGAGGAGTGATGGTTCCACTGATGGTGACAACATTTGATGGATCATTAGCGGGTTTGGGTGTTGGAAGTACGGTTGAATGAGGTGGTGCTGACATAGGCAGGATGGTTGAAGTGTCTTGCAGTATGTTGACAGTATACATGGATTCTACTTCCTCTTTCTCATTACTTTGCTTCATAGTCTCGGTGTCTGAGGGGTTGTCATTCAAAAACTGATCACCGAAAGAGTAGTCTGTATCTAGATTCTTCAATGAGGATAGAGAATCAATTGACAGATTTGGTTCATCCAAATGCCTGGTCTCATCAGATATTGACTCAAGGTTCTCTTGTGAGTCTTTCTGCAACTCTTCATCAACATTTTGATCAGACTGGGTATCACTTGATGCAAGAGTTTCTTCTTGTGCTTCAGATACCTCCTTTTCCAATCCAGATTGTTCTTGAGCTGAAGATGATTCACTTCTTTTCTTCAGCTCAAATTGAGTGGTAGTTCTTGATGGTGAAGAGGAGATGGTCAGAAGCATGTGAGCGGCTTGTTCGTCATCTACACCAGCAATCCCTTTCCCTTTGTCTTGTGTGAATGGAGTTGTATGGCGAGGCTCAGGTTCAGGTTCTCTTAACACGACACCTCCAACTGGTGCTCTCGCATTCGACTTTCTAGGCTTTGCTTGATACCCGATTGCGAGCAAGATCATCTTCATCAATCAAACTTGTATTACCCTCGAAACCTCGGCCTCAACGCTTCCTTTTTCACTTCCTTCTTCTTTCTTTTACGCTTATGGGTTGTGGTGTCGGTGGGTTGTGACCTTTCACGTCTCCTTTTGGAAGGGCAACATATGAAGTATTTGAAGTCTTTGAAACAGAAGCAGACTTAGCCGTTTTGGGTTGTGGTGGAGTGGGAGAGATATCAACATTAACACTGGATTTGGATGCCCTTTTCTTATGCAGGTTTGAAGTGATCTGTCTTCTTAATATCATCGGTGAGAAGAATATCGTGAATTGGCGGTCAAAGATCTCTTTATCAACACCTCTAGTAATATATTTGAGGTTGCCGAGAACAAATTAATCCTTAGCATTATGTAGGCGATTCACTCCTAGGGTTGAAGTTGTGAGTCATTGCAAGAACTGGATGACAAGCTTCAAAATCGACGCTAGGAATCACAAGTTTGTTTACTTTCTTTCGACCACCGAGCTTTATTTCGAAAGTTCGTTCTATCGAGATAAATGTGTTCATTGACAACGATAATTCTTCCCGTGATCGTCCGAGACATTAACATTCACCCCATTGACGATACCCCATAGGATTTGCAAGATGGGAATCCTCACTTTATCGAAGCGATGTTTTGCGGATAAGCATAAGTTGAGAGCTGTTGTCATTCTCTCCGTGGTTGATACATGTGTCCGTGATGATGTCGAAGCCCTTGATATGCCAACTTGATAGCCCAAACCAATCAGAAAGACTATTAGCTCTTCTGCACTTGGTGGAGGTTCAGATCGTATGGTGGGGTTGCAGTGTGTGATTCCTAAGGCCTTGCTGAGAATGTCTGAATTGATCACAAATTCCTTATCATCCAGCTTGCAGGTATATTGAGCCGTGATTTTGTCCCAATCAATGGTGTTCCAAAATTGTTGTAGGTAAATGGTGGGAATTGTGCATTGTTTGTGTTAGGTCACTAGTTTTACAAACACAAGTAATATAGAAAGAGATGAAGGCGGATGAACAAATACCAAACACACACACATATATAATAATAATACGGTTAAAGCATATAGAGTGAAAGAAAGAATAACTTGAACAACCAACCCTCAAATGAGGGTTTACAAGAGATTTATAGGAGGAAGCTAGGCAACACCCTAGTTCCCATCCTTTCTTATATGGGCTTGGGCCTAAGCTTATGGGCCTTCTACATAAGCTAGACCTTAAACAAACATAAAGGCCATAATAAGCTACCTATTACATATGAAATATAAATACTTGAAATACGTTTAGAGTGATTCCAACAATCTCCCTCAAGTATATATGAATGTAAACGGTGAAGGCGTTGATGTAATAGTAGCTCGACGCTCTTCGACATTCTTCTTTCTTGTGAGAGGAATTGCCTTGATTCGAACAATCTCCCAGCGTAGAGAGATAGTTATCTTTGAACAGCTTATGCTTTGACGTCATCTTAAACTTTGTTCTTTGATCATTGTTCTTTGTGGTGGAAGTGATAGTATGTTGTTGTCTCGCATCAATCGCTTCAGTTCGCTTCACGCTCCAAAGGTTCCACGTCATTCTTCAACATGCTCACACGCCTTTGACGTTGGAATTCAATACCGATGAAGTTCTCTAAGTCTTTAACTTTGTAGATTCTTTGGTTTGACGAAGAATCATTCGACGGTTGTGTTGCTTTTGAATAGAACTTCCATTAGTGATGATGTTGGCGTGAGCATGAGAAGAATCAAGACGATCATCCCGCTCCCGAGCTTCCATAAGAAGAAAACATTTCAAACGGTTAGTAATAAGCGTGTTCCAAGACTTACAAGTTTGAACTTCGAGAGTGTTAACAAAGATAGTGTGAAAACACAACTCTAATTTTACAAAGGCCGCTCTCGAACCGGAGTCCCACAAGTGAGATAACACGATGTACCAAGTACATCTACAGCTCGATGAGTCGCCGAGGTACACCAAGCATCACCTCACGATCAGACCGCTTGAGACACACCGCGTAATCCACGGGAGTTACCGAAGTGACCGCCGTGGTTGTTTGATGTTGACCCCGGCAGAGTTTCCATTCAATCACCGAGGATCACGTAGTGAACCTCTCATAAATGTTCTCGATGATTGCTAAGATCCGTGAAGGACTCGATATGAACCATCGAATCATCAAGATCTTATTTGTTGATCAACAAGTGATGAAATGTCAAGTGTTCCTAAGAGATCTTTTGATGAATCTCGTGGCTCTAGACTCAATAGTGCTTTGGTTTTCCGAGCGGAGACTAGGAGAGGGTCTCCTTCTTCAATACCAACGATCTCTAAGAGAAAGCCAATAGTTTACGAGGGTTCCCCGTGAGAATGAAACAAGCTTCGCTGAGAGAAACTTGAGTGGCTAAGAAGGTTTAGTGCATGCGCCACCGGGTCCATGACGACTTTTAATCTTCAATACCGGTGTCACTAAGTGACAACCAAGTATATGAATTGAACCCGTGTCCGCCTCTAAGTTGAATAACTGAGGGTATTTCTTTTCACCCTTTACTTTACATTTCTTTTGATTCTTCAACTCCTTCTTTCTCCGATTCTCATTTTCTCCTTTTACAATCATTCCTAAGGACTTCTAACACTAACTAATGGTAGTGTCCTTGGGTAGATCCCTCCGCTCAAGCGGATCATAGGACGGTTATTCCTAACCTTAGTCACCTTATAACTCCATGACTAACCTATGTTGCCATTAAAACCACGTTATGTGAAAAATCTCTCAAATGGTTTGTAAATGAAAACATGTTTGAACCATCGTGAGAGATAAGGTTTTGCATAAATACTCCCTCCACATGTGCTTAAGAGTTTTAATGGTTAAATGCACAGTGAGGAAAGAGCGCACACTTTTGAATTGATCCATCAAGATAGACAATCCCCATGAGACACGGTTACGCTGCATAGTTAAAGAGTTACATTGTCGCCTTTTAGGTGACAACTAGCTCTAATAACTACCTTGAAGGTGTAGACAAACCTCGAAAGGTTGTCATACCCACGAGTTCATGTCTATCAAGAGTTTCTCGAATGGTACTTTCTACTTGGACAAGTCCTTTCATGAGACACGCTTACATTACTAGCGAACTAGCTTGAAATTATTACCCGTCTGTGACAAGTCTTTTCGAGTTACAAACAGTTTAGTACCACAATTCGTTGGTTAAGTCCGAGGTACACAGATTCATTTGCATTTTGCACAACATATTTCTTATCACACAAATTTTCTCCCTCAAAATGGCATAAAATGTTATTTTTGAACGGTTGAGAATAAATATGACCATTTCGAGTGTCATGGGAAGATGACCACTATGAACAATTTGTGAACAAAGTTTTAATTCAAATACCCCTCAACTAGTGATATAAACGGTTGAGGTTTTGAAAATCATATGGGAAGTACTTGTCTTTTGAGCAAAACCTTGAAAATGAAAGGTTTGATAGGTTTTACTCAAAATAAGAAGCTTTCGCTCCTTTTATAAGGATTGTGGCACCGAGGCGCACTACGTGGTCCTTTCTTGACAATTACGGGTTGTACATCGTTATGTGTGCACAAGCCATTGACATATATCATCATACATCCAAATTTTTAATGAAAGAACCAAATCAAGGAGTACCGTGAAGTGCAAGTGATGTTCCTGTGAGTACGAACAGTATGCTGATAGCCGTGATGTTGATCCCGGTCGACCACCAACAAAGCTTTCCAACGCTCGAATCGATCCCTTCGAACAACCGCTCATCAATCATGGTGATGATCCTTCTCACATTCCTCCGATCCCGAGAATTCCATCGCTTAGGGTTCCCAATGTTTTCACGTATATCCTTCAATCGATAAGCTAATCCATCCCTAACCATCTTCAAAGTATGATCTCCAAATTTGTGAAGCTCATTACACGCCATCAAGCAATTGCGATGAAGTTCATCGCGATAAACGACACCAAACGGTTTGTCGATGAGCGTTAATTGTGATAGTTGGTTGATATCGGAAGATCAAGCCGTGGTGGAGTGAAGTTGACACGCTTCGATATGATTCAACGGCAAGTCAAGATCTTCAACACGCTCTTTGATGACTATGCGTCGATGAAGATGAGCAATGACTTGATGAATTCACGTTGTACTTCGCTTGAAATTGTCTCATGCGACCTTGAACTTTGGCAAGGTACATGTCTTCAATATCGTTGATGTTCAAATTCTCAAAGTCGCCTTCAGAGAATGCATAGTCCTTTCGCCTTGTCTTTTGACCACAATCTTCTTGAGAAAAGTGTAGTCCCATTTAGACGATAGACCAACATGTTGGATGGCCACGATACTTTTAGTATCGAACACCGCATGTTGAGACTTCGACCAAGCAACTCGTAGTAGATTCTTCGCGCCCGCCAATGGTGAATCCCATACATTGCATCTTGGTCATACGCTACCACTTTGTCGGAGAACATGTGGGTAGCACGCCTCGATGGCTATACAATCGAGTATATGGCGCAGGAATGGAAGTGTCGAGATGTAGCGATTTCCTTGAACCATCGCCACCGTGTTGAAGAAAATCTAAGTCTTTGTTGAAGAAATGTCCGAAAGGAACTTAGGTCGATCAGTTGGCCAATGGTAGGTAGAGGTCGAGACCACCGGTGTAATATGGAGGATTGTCCCGCTTGGTGAAGTCGATGTTTGCTTCGGGTTGAGCCAATCCATGTTATTAGACATGGCTCGAGCAATGTTTTCAAGGTGATATTCAACCTCGATTGCACTTTCCGAAATGTCTTTCAAAAGTAGGAATGCTTCATTCTTGATGCGCTTCAATTCGATTTCGCCATCTTCTTCACACGGAACCTTTCTTGCAAAATCTTTGCATGCTCCAAGGTACTACCGCTCACCAATTCTTGACCTTCTTCGTGGTAGGAGTGTTGTTAACAAGTGTAGCAAACCATTCAAATTCTTTCGCTTTATCGTCATCTAGCCATGATATGACGCCAAGATGAAGCGCCTTCTTCTTCTTTTCAAGGCTTAGATGATGATGCCGGTTTCGTCCTTGTTTGGGAGAGGTGGGTTGTTGTTGGGGCTCAAGGACCTCTTCATCGTCACCACCCGTATACTCAAAGTAATCACCGTTTTTGAGTCGGGTGGTAACTCGAATCGTCCCGAGGTTTATCAAGAGAAGACCGAGGTGGAGGAGACTTCGCTGAGAAGAAGTCCGTTGTGGAGGAGGTGGCATCAAGAAGATTCACCGATTGCTTCCGACGCTTAGATGCGAGTCCTTGTCCTTATCATCGCCATCTCTTGGCCGTTTGGGTTGATCGGCCGACCTTGCATGATGATCCGAGTTGAAAAGCAAGTAGACCTTCAAAAATTTAGCTTCATCCAAGTAAACGCTCCGCATCGCTTTGACATTTGCATCACTAGTTTAGCGATTAACCCGTATTCGAGAGATCGCCTTCTTTGGCCATTGTATGTTTAACCAATGCGACGATGTTAGGGGTGAGTTGTCCGAAAATACTTTCTAGTCACACCGGGACAAAGGTCGAGAAGAAACTTGTGGGTATGATCTCTTGTCGCCTTCTCCAGCCTTTTGGACTTTAGGAACGATATCCCAAGGTACTTGTTAGTGTAACCTTCGATCATTTCGCTCAGCCCTTTACGATGATTCTTCATGAACTTCGAACAAACTCCCTTTCTTTCTCGCATCTTGTCTTTCTCATCATTTAAGCATCAGATTTGGTCAAGAAACCAATTCGCTTTTTCAGAAGTATGTCCTTCTTTTCGACTTGTTGGACAAATTTTCACAATTCTTTCATGAGTCCGAGAGATCCAAGATTTAGGTGGTTTCTTCACGATTTGGATGATGATTTGGTTGACTTCTTTGATGGTGGTGGTGATGAATGAGATGAAGAGTCCGATGATGAGGAGACATGAGGAGACTTCCGGTCCTTAGGAGTTTCGAGGTTTTCTCCTTTGAGTGTGTTGGACTATCTAGAAGAAACTTTGTATAATCATCATCGCCATCTCTAGACTTTTCTTTCTCGCACTTCTTGGTTTCCGGTTCCTCAAAGTCATATCTCGATAGTATCCTCCACAAGTCGTTGTTGTTGTTGTAAGAGTGGTGGTACCGCATCCCTTATCGGGTCGATTAACCGCATCAGATCCGGAGAGAGGGCAAGACCACTTGATCCTCCGGGCCACCCATTTGATCTTTAGCAAATTCTTCACCTTTTGAAGGTGTCTCGACGATTTTAAACTTCTTCCCGTATGATTTATCCAGTTGCTCTTCTTCTTCTTCGAGCTCTCATCATAGGGTACAATTGTCGGAGTCTTCCTTTTCTTGGACAAATGGAGGACTTGGAGGTTTTGCTATCGAGGGTGTGCTTTGTTGTTGCGATTGCAGAGTAATGAACCTCTTCATCTCAGACAAGATCTTCGAGCTCTCGCCCACAAGCTTTCTTTGTGGTTCAAGTGTGGGAATAGGTTCGGCTTCCTTTACGGAACAATCCTTTTAGAAGGAGGATTCCTTTAGGAAACTTCTTTGACTCACAAGATTTGTTGCGCTTCTCGCACTTCCTCTTCGGTTCTCCTTGTGTGTTCCAAGATTTTTCGTCGAGATGACCAACTTTGCCTTGTCTAACCGCTCCAGATACCTTTTGTACGCTTCGAGCTTTCGACATCTTCGCTAGAAGGAAATCGCAACACAAAGACCTTGTTTCTTTGTAGACGATTCCTTGATTCTCGACAGATAGAATAGGTTCCGCCAACATATCGTGATTGTCGGGGTCATTGAGCCTCTTGGGAATATCGTGATGAAGTCCAAGTGCTCTCGGATCAACAGCTTAGTATATCCGATGTAGGGAATCTTTGAGCCAAGCTTGTTGAGAAATGACATCATGTCATCCCAAATCGAGCTTCGATAGCGATGTGTTTCATGTTGACCAATGCCCAAAATATTTGCGCTCCATGAGCTTAGGATGCTCATAGCCACCGTCACGACCGTAAATGACTTGGTGATGATCATGTAGAGAGTTCTCCATGGTTGAGGAATACTCTTAAGCTCTACGTGAGAATGCTTGGTGATTACCCCGTAGCCTCGCCATAACCGATATCGATTAAGAATTGGAGAGTGAGCTCTTCAACAGTGTGGCATATAGTTTGGTTGGTTCGACTTTGTGAATTAGGAGAACAACCCTTAAGTCTCGCAGTGTAATGGTGACTTGTTTGTGATTCGTAGTCACCGTCACAAGCATCCGTCCTTTGACCCTTTCCATAGTGTTCCGTAACTGCTGGATATAGATCTCGTGAACAGCTTGCAGAGTGAGTGAGCATATTTCGATACGGATGAGTCCTCGTAATATCAATAGCAATTAAACACGAAGATTCGAGCAAGTGAGGGTGTCAAAGTCAACACGGAGATTATTCTTTCCTATCTTCATTGGATAGCCATAAGGATAGATATCAAGAATGGAGAGAACTTCGATGCATCCACATTCATTTGTTCACCATGTCGTGATCTCGAAATAACATTAGCCAAAAGAACCAACATATCGAAGACATAATGTTAGTCAATGTAAGGTCTTATTGTCTAGTTATTGAATGTACAGTGATAATGATTGTTACGAGTCCTAAGTCACTTGTTTGTCCAATAGTCTAATGACGTCGTGAAATGTTTCGTGAGTTAGTTAACTTTAAGTTTTAAAGTTTATGTTATCACTTATTGTTCACAACATATCAAACGATTAAGTTTATTAGTGACATTATTGGATTCGTGATGATATGATAAGTTTATTAACAAGTTTGTACACGTAACAATTCATAATGAAGGTCCATCCAGGCTTATGCGTAGCAATGACAAAGTTATGCGTAAGCAAGTGTTTTATACGCGTAGTTATAAGCTTACGCCGTAGGATCCTATCTTACGCGAGAAAAAGTTACGCAGAGGAAAAGGGGACCTTACGCGAGATCTTACGCAGAGGCGATAAAACCTTACGCGTAAGGTTTACTCGTAAGAGTAGACCTTATGCGTAGAGAGATCGCCACGCATATCCTTCATGTGATACGCCGTAGTCCCATCAGAACCTTACGCGTAGGCATAACCGATCACGCCGTAGGGTAATCCTTATGCGTAGAAATGCAAATGACCTTTGTTCGAATTTTAAGCGTAACAAACTCGAAATAAGTTCATCAAATCATTAACATTATCACGTAATATCATTTTAACAACAATTTATGGCAAGAACACATGTCAAACAGCTTATGCGTAGAAAACTTACGCGTAGTTTAAAACCCTAAATCTACGCTGTATGAATTTTAGCCATAGAATTTGCACCAAAGTTTTTCGGTATGTCATAGATGTTGTGAGAGTATATTGACCAAGTTTTAACACTTAGTTTGCAAAGTGAATCAAAATACCCAAACTCAAGAACCTTAAACCCTAATTTCTAATTCGACACAATTAGTGTTTCGGGTGGTTATAGAGCATACAAAATCATCAATTTATCATCATATAAACATTACACAACAACCTTTTGACCAAAACACTTCACATTTGAAAACACCCAAATTTGACTCATAAACCCTAACCATTACAACGTGTTTCTGAGTGTGTTTTGAGCTTAGAAACGATATCATAGATGTTGTTAAAACATTTTGACACATTCCTTTTAACCACAAACACCCATTCTTGATTGGGTGTTCATACGTTTACGCATAGATCACTAAATCAAGATTACACGACGTTTTAACCGTTGGATTCGTGTAAAATTTAAAACCATTGTTTAAAATCTTGTTAGGAACATGAAATCACTTACAAATTGACGATCTTAAACACGGTTTTGACGAACGATTCTTAGGCGTAGGATGTTTTAGGTTTTGAGTAATAAATGAGAAGTGAAATGTTAGGTGGAGGATATTTTTATTCAAAATATCTTTAAGGTTTTGACAGTTTTGGTCCCTCCACCTTTTCCTTTTTCAAACAAAGCCATTTAACTTCCATTTTGGTTACCAAACAAAGATTTTTAGGAAAGAAACTTGACGACACTCCCCCTCGACTTAAGAAATAATGAAAGGTTATAAATTTAGTCCGAGGAGTGTCATTTAACCAGAAAATTCACCACCATTGTAAAATGAAACAACCGAGATATGAAAACATGCAAGTACACTGATGTTTTGAAACAGTTATGAAAATTTTCTCCCTCAACACGTGATCGTAAAAATACCGAATTTTGAAGGATTATAGTGTTGAAGGAAGAAATGTACTTGCCATGTTGAAAGATTATAGATTAGAAGAATATTTTTGTTGTTTTATAAGATTTTATATTTTTGTATTTTGTTTTGAAAATTTATTTACAAAAGATGTTTTGGTGTTTGATGTGTTTTAAGACTGCTTTTAAGAGGTCATCCAATTCCTCTTGAGTCAAACACCTCATACCAATCCGTGGACCAACTCATTAAACCTAGCGGGAGGCAAGGCTTTGGTGAGAAGATCCGCCAATTGGTATTCGCACCACAAAGTATAATTCAACGGCACTGCTCCACGTGGTCCTTGATGAAATGATAGCGAAGATCGATGTGCTTTGATTTCGAAAGTGTCGAATCGAGTTGCACGAGATCGCAATGGCACCGATTGTCGCAAAGACATCGATTCTGTCAAACACGTAACCATAGTCTTTGAGTTGTGTTCTCATCCGATGACTTGAGCACAACACGCGGACATGGCTACATATTCTCGCTTCGGTTGATGACAATGATGTACAATCCCGCTTCTTTGATTGCCAAGACACCGCTTATCACCAAGAAATTGTAGAGCTCCTCAAGTACTTTTCCTCGAGTCTAAGCATCCCGCGTGGTCGCCTCAAAAGCGATTAGTTCAAAACCGTAATCCTTCTGATACCGATCCCCAAGTTAATGGTTCCCTTGATGTATCGGAGGATTCTTTTAGCCTCGAGAGGTGGGTTTCATTGGTCGCGATCGATAACGGAGCATAGATAAACGGCAAAGACAATATCGTCTCGCTAGTCGTTAGATACATGAGGACCCAATAATACTTCGGTATTTGGTAGGGTCAACTAATTTCCCATGTAAATCAAAGATCTAGCTTCTTGGTATGAGTCATTGGTGTGGCATAAGTATCACGTGTTTTCATTCCAAATTTGTTTAACAATTCAAGGGCATATTTGATCGACTCAAGAAAATACCACGGGTGATTGATGAACTTGCAATCCTAGAAAGAACGTAAGTTCACCCATCATGGACATTTCAAAATTTTTCTTCATTAGTTTTGCAAAAGCGGTTGAAAACTTTTATGTGTAGACCCAAAATGATGTCATCCACGAATTTGAACAATTAAGATATGTGCCCGTGATATTGTATAAAAGAGTTGGGTCAACCGAGCCTTTGGTGAAATTATTGGCAATGAGGAAAGATGATAGCTTATCGCACCATGCCCGAGGGGCTTGTTTGAGACCATAAAGAGCTTTGTTCGCTTTGTAGACATGGTTCGGGAACTCGGGATCAACGAATCCATCCGTTGGTCGACATAGACCGCTTTTAAGTTGTCCATTGAGAAACGCCGCTTTGACATCCATCCGATAGACCGTCATATTCATATGAGTCGCGAACGCGAGAAATATCCGAACAACCTCAAGACGAGCAACCGGAGCAAAAGATTCTTCAAAGTCTATTCCTCTTCCCGACGATAACCCTTAGCAACTAGACGTGACTTGTTTCGATGACGCCCTTCAAAGATCCAATTTGTTTTTCCAATCCATTTTAGACCAATGACGAGACCCCGTTGGTCTTTCAACCGCTCCCATACTTCAAGACGCTTGAATTGGTTGAGTTCTTCCCGCATGGATTCAATCCGCTTGTCTTTTGTCATTGCGCCTTTAATGTTTTTAGGCTCGATTGGCAGACGGTGAGTGCATAAATGCAATGTTCACCATCTCGTGCGAAGACGTTGTCTCGTGAACGATCGGTTGATTCGGGTTGCCAATAATGTTAGCCGAGGATGGTCTTTTGTCCATCGTGTGTAGAGGGTTGATGTTGGTATACATTGTGCGATTTCGAGGATTCAAATGGTTTGTTGAAGATTCCGCGACATCCGTGCGCAGCCTCATTAGCAAACGGGTCAAGAACGATTTGGATCAAAATCGCAGCGGGGTACTTCATTCGTAATATCATCACCGTTCATCATTGTTGGAAGCGTGTGTTCAATGTTGTGTTGGAGTCAATCGTGTAGGTGCATCTTCAAAAGAGTTGTTGTAGCAGTGTATCGTATAGGAATATTATCGTTGTGCAATGGAAACAATGGATACACCGAGCACGCTCATCAATATCGCCACGTAACGTAGGAGCAAATAACCTTTCCATTTGTTGACGAGTTAGTCGGGGCTTTGTTCACCGATGATGGGGTTGAGGAAGTTTAAACGGTTGTGACCGGTTCTAAGTCGTTATACTCGTAAGCCATTTCCGTGAGTTCATCAAAATGAGCATGAATCGCTTCCATTACCTCCTTAGTTCGACGATTCCGATTCGAAACCTTTAGAATTGTCACAAGATCCAATAAAGACCCAATATCGCCTTTGGCTTTGAGCTTTCCAAAATCATCACGATCATTATTCGGATAGCAAAGGGATCCAAATACATGAAAGTGTTTGAGGTTCGGTTTATAGTTGTGGACAAGCTCGAAAGGTGTTTTGTTGTATGCTTTGTGATCATAGAACGGTTTTGAGTATAGCATGCAGAGATACTTCGCCCATAAGTAATCTGGAAGTTTAGCATTGATTAACATTGTTCTGCAGCCCACTAACGCTCGGTTTCGCTCTTTCAACAACTCCGCTTTGTTCGTGTGTACGCAATAGATGTTTGATGTCAATTCCACTTTCTCATAGAATTCACGAAGGGTTTTGTTAACAAATTCAGCCTTTGTCTGCTCGATTATCCCGACGGTGTTATGGAGTCGAACTCAGATTTTGTGAGAAAGGTGATGATCATTTGTGGAGCTTGGTCTTTGCTTCAAGAAAGTAGACCCAAGTCCATCGTGAGTAGTCATCAACAATTACTAAGATGTAGCGTTTGCCATTGATCGCTTGCACGCGCAGATCGGGCCACACAAATCCATGTGAAGAAGATGAAGCACATGTCGAGAGTCGTGTTCCACCTTTGAAGGAAAATGAGCACGAGTGCTTTTCCCTTGTTCACAGTCGAGCAAAGGTGATCTTTGAATACCGGAATCGGGAGTCCTTCAACTAGTTTGTGTCGAGCAAGGTTGGTGATGGTTTGAAAGTTTAGATGAGAGACGACGGTGCCATAGCCGTGGATTTTGTAGATGTTGCCTTTGAAAGTAAGCGGATGGGAGAGGAAGCAACCATGTCTTGCATAGAGATAGTGTAGAGACTAGAATTACGCGAGCCGACATAAGGTCATTTCCTTGTAGATCACGAATGAAACAAGTTTTCTCCCGAAAGCAACCTCCAAATCTCCATCACAAAATTGACCCATCGAAACAGATTGTGACCGAGGCCTTCCACATAGTAAACCCCGCCGATTTCGATGTTCCCATTGACATAATCTCCGAGCCCATGATAGTCGCAAGTGATCGCTCCCGAACCGACAAAGCCAATGAACTTTGCAATAAAGTTTGATAACAGCTTAAGGTTGCTCGTCATGTGTCGGGAACATCCGCTATCAACAATCCAGAGAATGATCTCAGATCACCGCATTACACATGCATTTACACGATGGAATAGAAGTAGATGTGGAACCCAAATGTTAGAGGGTTCCAAGTGTATATTAGACATACACACATTAATAATTTTAGGCATCCATTTAAATCCTAGTGTGTTATATATCCATTTCGCCATCTATAACTACTCTTTGCTTTAGTCTTAGTGAATGCACTAGGTGGTACTACATTCTTAGGAGGTGAAACCGAGCTACAATGACAAAGAAAGTTTGCCTTAGAATCTAAAGAAGGGGTCTACCAAGCACGACTTAGAATGATTAGTGGGCCTAGAGATATTCCGATTCTTAGGATTCCGTAATCGAGAGATTATAGCTTTAGCAACACATTTGTCATGACAATCGAATTCATACTCTTCCGACAAATAACACAAGGTGCATCGATCAATATCAAAAGTACTTAACGGTTTAGCATTCGTTACATCACTATTTCTATTACATTTGCCGACGCAACATCTATAGTGGAAGCAACATGAGTCTTATTCGTAGTCCTAGGGTGTTCTTCTACTTTAGCATTCCTTATTGATCTTTTCTTAGGTCGCAACTTCCTATTCTTCGATTGAGTGCTCCTAGGTCGTGAAGTGCGGACGCTTGGAAAAGATGCAACTATTCCTGCTTCAAGAGAGGGAAACACATTAGCAACTTGTGATTTGGCAAGAGGAATTCTAGGTTCACGATTACTAAGTGTGACGGTGCTATTCTCTTAATCACGGTAGGCGGAAGTTGTTCATACTTTCCTAACATTTCTCTTAACTTAGAGATAGTGTGAATCAAATCTTGATTTTCGTAACTAATATTACCAAAGAAAATTCATGACTTCTCTAGTGTGAGCAAGATAGTGATCAAGTTCGTTTGATGCTTCATGACGAGTCTTATTGAGCAAATCAAATATGACACCATATTCTGCTTAACTTTTAAAAGTTCTTGTTCATATTTTGAGATTTGACTTTTCAAAGACACGCTTTGATCATCCAGCTTGCTCAATTTTAGGATCGAAGATTTTGCACTCAACCGAGCGATTTTCTTTTGAAAACTAAGTTGATGATTGTGAATATCTTTTCACACCAATGAAGACGACGCTTTGCATTGTAAATTTCATTGAGTAATCGCTTATTTTTCGCTTTTAAAGACTCGATCCAAGCACATTATCGGTGTTCTCAACAGCTATAACATTTTCAACAATATCGCAGAGATATAATCGATGCAAATGGCAAAGAATGAAGTAACACAACATTATGGATATCAAGACAGATAACATCTTCCAAGAGTCGATCAACATCTTTTCTCAAGAGTTTCTTTTACGCTTAGTGTTAGAAATAGATGTTTCGCTTTCTCGAAAACGCTTTTCATTACCCCAAGTTCCTTATGAAAATCCTTTTCCTGTGCAATTGCACAACTTTTCAAGTTTTTAACATTAGGTAAAAGATTTTTCGAAAAATGTCTCTTTGTTCTCGCCTGAGGCGATTGAAAGTGTTCAACTTTGATTTCGTAAGCGATATTCTATCTCATGTTGTAAAATTTTGAGGTCACCATGAAAATGTCAAAATATCTAAGAATATTTCGATTTTCGTGTTTTGAGTTTACTTCACTAATGGAAGGTAAAGGACCATAAGTTTGTGCATAACTGCTTTGGGATTAACATTAGAAGACTGTGTGTTTTGATGATAACCCTTGGTGTGTTAGAAGAACCGCTGGTGTGACGAAAGTGACCGCTTTTATAATTAAAAGGTTTGTTGTAAACAACGTTTTTAATTTTGATCGACTCGCCTTCTCGCATCTAATTCCTCTTGACGATGATATTCAACAACACTCATAACAAGATTATCAATTTTGTATTCTCGTGACCGAAACTTCGTGAGTTGGTTTGAATGTTTTAGTGAAAGCTTTGGTTTGTAATCGCCTAGATTTTTTCCATATCCTTTTGATTGGGTTTTAAGGTAAACTTTTCAATAGTCATATCGATTCACCATGTTTGTAAACACAGCTTTAAACTCTTTAAGTTTGTTTTGCAAGTCGATAATTTCTTCAAGAAGGTCATCTACCCGATTCGTTGAATGCTTTTGTATGCGGAGAACTGCTTTTGACAATTTAACAACTCACTTTAGCTTTTTGATTTTCCAAGGTGAGAGCGTTAATTTGCTTTTTATGTTCATGTTTCAGCTTGTTCTAATTCGCATAACAAAGCATTCTTCGAGGCGGCTAGATCACGATCCGTCTCTAAATATTTTTCGCTTTGATGAGATTTTGCAAAGCGGCTTCAAAACCTTTTTCACGGTTTTCTTGAGTTTTGAAAAGTTGAGTTGCATTTGTAAGCATTCAAAATCCTTGGTTAGCAAAGGCATTTTACTTTTAAGGTTTGATTTAATGCAACACATTCAAGAATTTGGGATTGTTGGTCTTAAGTAATGTAACAAGATCCGATGAGGCAAAGGTTCATCGTGTTCAACGTGAGTCACAACATGATCATTATTTAGATCCTCAAGTATAACCACGAGTCAATTTGATTATCAAGGAAACCATAAGGTCATCCGGATCGCCAAATGTAACTACGGGTTTATTTGAAAATCGCCGAATGAGATGTAGATGACTCATTTTGAACATTCCGAGTCGTGCCGGATTCAGATATTGATGGAGATATTAGTTCGATATGATGATGGTTTGTTCGGCACCGAGACAAGCCATCGTTGTCATACACCGGGCCTGTTTCACTCATGTGTAACTCTTGCATATTAGCCATCAACATAATAAATGATTGGCCTCGCAAGTCCTCCATATCATCATCCGAGTCTCGTGATCCGCCATAAAGCTCGTTTTGTCCGTGAGAGATCCACCACTTCATCCTTAAGAGCCAAAAGTAAAGCCTCTTTGAAATAAGCACCGCCCCTAGTCCTTGGCTTTGGGCATGCATTAGCCGTGTGTCCTTCTCATTGCGCTTGTAGCATCTAAGACCATTTAACCGATTCTCGAGCATTTCTGCTCCACCACTTGAGCTCGTTGTTATTCCTACCCACAAGATTAAACCCTTGACCACCGCCCATCCGACGCACCATAATCACGATTTCAACTTCAACACGCCCATTGTTCACAACACTTGAGTCCGTGTGTTAGATGAGGAACGAATACGATTGTTGGATTTGTTGGTGTAACGCCAAAAGCATTAGCAATCATCACAAATCCTTGTTGCAATGCTTCGAACGGATCGATTTCGCCGCTTCATCGACATATGCTTGAGCATTGTTGTTGTATGGAACCAATTGATTTTGTTGAGGTTGTTGCCGTGAAGGTGTGTTTGAAGCGCTTGGTTGAGTTGTCGGTCGAGAGGATAATTCGTTGAGCATACAAGGCAAGTTGTTGATTATCCGGATGTGACTGCTTAGCAATTTGAGCACGGAGAATCCTTTCCCGATCAACTTCCTTTTCATGAGGCTTCAAGTAATCGTACAACAATCCATAAGTAGAATGATGCATATTCTTCGCTTGACGGAGAAAAATGACATACTTCTCCCATTCGTGACCAAGACTACTCAGAACTTAGTATTCACCGCAATTCTTGGCATGATGATGTTGTGTTTATCCAAATCATTGATGATGTCTCGAAAATCGATGATGATAGGACTCTAGTGTCTCCGTGTTCAATCATGAAGTGTTCATAAGCCAAGTAAATTTTGGATTCCAAATCCTCCCGATTGAGTATGATCCTTCCATAAGAAGACTAATATGATCCCACATTTTTTGTGCTTTTGAGCATCAACACTACGAAGAATTGGGTTTGGTAATCCTAAGAGGATGTATTCCATTGCAAGTTCATCACTTCATAGTGTAGAAGTTCAGTAGCATTTAGATCCGCAACAAGAGCAATGTTGGTTTGTTCATCTCTTGGTGGAACAAAGCAGCTGATCTCCTGCACAATGACAAGAGGCATCTCAAATGGACCTTCCAAGATAACCTTCTTTAAGAACTTTCCATGTGGCTTCTTCGATCACAAAACCTAAAGAACCTTATCACCCATTGATCGTAGTTTCGGAGTGAGCATTGGAGGTCTATCAAGTGATCCACTTCATGAATTGATTGTTGGTCGCTTAAAGCTTCACACATCTTTGCAAACCAAGTGGGTTCCTTCATAGTGTTCCTTGATGGATGTTGATTGAAATCATTTGTGTAGGGTTGAACTTGAAGGCTTGGTGGTGTTTGAACCATTTGTGGTGGTGGAATTGCACCAATTTGTGGAGTATGTTGTCGATTAAATTGTTGTTGATAAATAGCTTGTTGTTGATTCCATTGTTGATGTTGTGGAGTTAATTGTTGTTGTTGTTGATGATTATAAGTGTGAGGAAATAGTTAGAGTATGGTGGTTGAGACATGTTGTTAAACTTGTGTAGTAAAATGGATCTTTGTAGTCGAATGAACCTTTGTTGATGAAGTGTCCTTAGGCGAGAAAAGACAAGAAACCAAGTAGCACTTATGCGTAAAACACCAAAAGTTACGCAGAAACAATAAGGAGTTACGCAGAGGATTTAGCTTACGCGTAAGTAGGATAAAAGCACTAAAGTTATGCGAGACAAAAGTTAGGCGAGAAAGTTAGGCGAGGATTACCTTATGCGAGACCTAAGTTTACGCGTAAAGTGAATCTTATGCGTAGGATTTCACGCCGTAAGCTTATGCTTATGCGTAAGTTTAGGGTTTTGCTCAAATGATCTTTTACACTATCACAAAGGCAAAAGATATCCAAAGTCGACGATTTTCGACTTATCCAAGTAAGAAAACACGGAATAAACCACGAAAATGAAGATCAAACCAAGGATAATCTTACGCGTAATTTTAGGGTTTCAATACGCGTAGGATTACTCGTAATTTTGATTTTGCCCAAATGTGTTTCTAAACCGATTTTTGTTATGGAATAGCTTCAATAGTACCAAAAGAACACAAAAGTGTGAAACTTGATGTACCAAAATCGCTAAACGGGTTACGCGTAGAACGACACCCAAGAACAAAACAAGCTTAAAACGATATCCACGCATAAAGGTTGAAACTTTTGCCAAAACAAGTATTTTAACACCTTAAAACATTGAAAGTACAAGAATCTTGGATTAAAAAGTGTAAAAACAAGTTTTAAGCGAACCAAAGTATCAAGGTGTTAGTTTTAGGCGAGGACCAAAACCCACTTCAAAACAAACACGATTCACCCAACTAGTAGGCGATTGATACCATCGTTAGGTCACTAGTTTTACAAACACAAGTAATATAGAAAGGAGATAAAGGCGGATGAACAAGTTATACCACACACACACACACGATAAAAGAGAAAGGTTAAGCGTAGAGCATATGTGAATGAAGAGAAAACTTGAACAACCAACCTCAAATGAGGGTTTACAAGAGATTTATAGGAGGAAGCTAGGCAACACCCTAGTTCCCATCCTTTCTTATATGGGCTTGGGCCTAAGCTTATGGGCCTTCTACATAAGCTAGACCTTAAACAAACATAAAGGCCATAATAAAGCTACCTATTACATATGAAATATAAATACTTGAAATATTGTTTAGGAGTGATTCCAACACATTCAATTTACAAATACAATATCACGCAATGACAACCCATTAAAGCAATACATAAACCCTCAAAACATTCCTATAAAGTCTAGACATTTATCTCAAGCATGTTAAGTGATCCCATTAACGCAAATCCATCAACAAACCTAATTCAGGGAATCAAGTGATGAGGTTCAGATGCACGGTGGGAATCTGTAATGGGAACAGAGTTAGGATAGCATCTAAATCATAAGTTAGAAAGGCTGAGTGTAACATATTGGATTTCACAAACACAGTAAATCATAAACACAAGAGGTGTATAAGATGAGTTTTAGATAGAGAAAGTTAGAGGTTGGGAACTTTAGTGAGAGAAAATGAACATATTAATATGAGCTCCAACTCTCTACTTTGGAAGGTAGAGAGTATTTATAGTACTTACATAAAACGCCACCTACGGGCTGTGGATCAGGCATACAGTGGGTAAAGATCCGTCCATCCTCCACGGTGTTACTTAACATTAATCAATCTATGACTACGATCATTCTAGTGATTACATATACTTGAGGTGACCGACTCTTTAATAACCGGATTTACTAAATCCTAACAATCTCCCCCTAAGGGAGGTCACCTCAAACACACATTAAAATTACATTGAATACAAACAGATATTACATTAAAAAATTATTCTTGCATTCTTGATGTAGCTCTTTGCTCAGGAGCTCGTAGTCATTGATTCATCATTATTGCATGTTTGGATAATCAATGTGGAGGTCTTTAACCGATCTACGTGATAATGAGTTTTGAGCCACTTTGAGATCATCAACACAAGAAATCTCGACTCGTCCATTGTGGTGTTGGTATGATGTGATGTTGTGACATTTGGACCGACATGCTCACATTACGGATCATGATATATTATTATCGAGTAGCGAAGCTTTTCGTTGATTCATGATATTGGCGCAGCAGTAGCGTAAACATGGAGTGATAATATCGAGTCATTGATGCACTAATCATGATTTCTTTAGAAATGAATGTGTTGTGTGAGCATGCGGTCGTGGATTGACCGCTTCATTCGATCACCGCACACGCCGGGCGTGCGCATAGCATATAAAGCGCACGAAAGTGTCTTTGATCACTTCGTTGAATTGAGGTACACGCCCACGGTTCTCCGCTGATCGACAAGCATCGCCTCGTGATCGTATAATTCAAGAATTCCTTGATGTGGTTTCACAGTTGTTCTAGCCGTTCTCAAACCGAACGTCGCAAAGAAGACAACACGGAGTGAGTGAACCAATGAATGGAGATTCACCGATTGATAAGAAGAGATTTGAAAAACAATCGTATCGCTCAATAGAAATTGTTTTTGCAATACAACGAAGGTTTTAATAGAAATCAATTATCAATCATAAACACCTTTTATTTTGAAATATTTATACACGATCGATGTGCTAAATAAAAGAGTTTTAAGCACAACGACCGCTTTTTCAAAGGTATCCGTCAATCCATAACCTCGAACCAGATTGATTCAAAAGATTTAATCACCCCATTGTTTCGCTCGCTTGTCACATGGTTGATCTATTGGGTAGATCTCACATGCCACCCACAAGGAGCTTGTTGGATGTTGGCTCGTAAGGCTTTCCATCTTCATTGTGAATATGTTTGCTTATCACTCGGATGTTCTCGCAATACCACAAGGATAATGCGAGGACTCATAAGATATAATCTCTTCCACATTGTGTGAAATGAGAGTCTTCATTGAAAGTGTCCTAATGAGATTTGTAGATGATCTCATGGCTCTAGACTCAATTTTGCATATTTGGTTCCTAAGCCGAGACTAGGAGAGGGTCTCCTTCTTCAATATCAACAAACTCTAAGAGAAAGTCGATAGATAATGTCGGTTCCTCATGAGAATGAAACAAGTCCTTTTAAGAGGAACTTGAGTGGTTTGGGAAGTTGTAGTGCGGTCGTCCACCGGGTCCATGACGTATTGTCTTCAATACCGATGTTACCTTGGTAACCACCAAAGAGTATATGAATTGAACCGGTTTCTACCCTAAGGTTGAATAAATGGAGGGCTATTTTTTTCACCCTTTTCACATTCAATTCTTTTTCATTCTTCAACCCTTCATGCTTACCGAAACTTCATAACTAGAACCTTGTTGGGTTTATTCCAAGACTAGCTCGCCTACCACACTCTTCCCATATCTCATTTTTCTCCTTTTTCAATATACCTAAGGACTCTACACTATCAAGTGGTTTTGTCCTGAGTAGATCCCTCTCGGTTCGGCGGATCATGGACCTCAACCTAACCTTATCATCCTTATATCACCATGCATAAAGTAAAGTTGGTCGGTCTTTTGATATAGTTCTTCCGCTTTGAAACCAATTCAAAACCATTTGAAAATCAATCAAGATACTTGTGATATAAAATCAAAGTATTTTGTATCTTAATTGTTTTGATATTTTAGAAATGCTCCCCTCAACATATGCATAAAATTCGTAAATTGTTTAGCACATGGAGGCAAGAGATCTTTGAAATCGTTAGATTAAGAATGAAAGGTCCAATCTTTTGATTAACATTTTCTAAAATGATCATCATCACTTCCCAATCAATTTGAGTAGATAAAACATTTCGAGGAAGGACGAGGTTTTCAAAGTTTGCTCCCCTCAATATGTGCCTCAAGTTTGAAAGAGTTTTGCACATATTGTAGGAACACGACTTAGAGACAATTCAATCACGCTTCAATAATTTAAGGTTTAAAATAGATTCTCCCTCAACATGTGCATGGAAAATTTGAAATCGTTTGTCACATGCGGGAGGAAAACTTGCTAAACACTTATGAACCCATTTATCGAATTATCGTTTAAACCAATTTAAATCACAAATTCTCCCCGATCACAATTATCAAATCATTTGAGATTTGTGATCTCTCAGAGATTTAAATTGATTTTGAAAGCTTTAAGGAGAATTGTGACTTGATTATGAAAACATTTTAACCGATAAGGATCGATTTTGAGACTTTAAACTCCATAGATTAAACATGCATGATTATCTTTTAAAAATAATTGTATAACAAATAACCTTTTGATTTAATTGAAATCATTCTCCCCCTCAATCAATGACATAAGTTGTTGATTGAGAGATAGATATTTTAACAAAAGTTAAGTCTAGATGATTTACAAAAATAGAGTACGAGTTATTTTTCAAAGCAATTAGTTTTCATTAGATTGAAAGCAATTGTTAATAGAATCAGAGCATGAGATTTGAAAAAGCAAGATAAAGCATGGCTCGTTCTTTCTTTGAAAAGTGGGTTATGCTCGAAATGACAATAAACCATATATTCCACTTTCTCCCAATTTTTTTATTTTTATTTTTTTGATTTTTGATTTTTTAAACATTCGAACAACATCTAAAGTCCGTGTCATTCTTTAAGTGACAACACAAAGACCGTAGATATTTTCGAATCGAGAAAATCATGACAAAAAGAATTTTTTTTTTTTTTTTTTTTTTTTGAATAAATATTTACAAGAGATGGATGAAGAAAGACCTTTACTCCTCATTTTCCTCTTGAAGACGTTTGAGTGTTTCCGGTTGTAGACTTTTAAGACCAAGTCGTGGAAGAAACAACTCAAAACGTTATCTAGGAAGAGCTTTGGTGAAGATGTCTGCTAACTGGTATTCAGTCCTCACAAAGTATAGTTCCACCACACCATTTTCTACTTGATCCCTGATGAAATGATGTCGAATGTCGATGTGCTTTGATCTTGAGTGTTGTACGTTGTTGCATGAGAGAGCAATAACACTTTTATTATCACAGTACAGAGGGATTTTGTTGAATTCAAAGCCATAGTCAGATAATTGGGATATCATCCATAGGATTTGAGCACAATAGGATGACATGGCTATATATTCAGCCTCTGTAGAGGAAATAGAAGTACTCATTTGCTTCTTTTGAAGACCACCACAAGCTTATCACCCAAAACCGAGCACCTCCGCACGTATTTTCGACGAGTATCTTGACATCTGCATGATCGGATCTCGATAGGTCGTTAGTGACATACCGGTGTCCTTGGTACCAAAGTCCCATATTTATGGTTCCTTGGAGATACCGAAGACCCGCTTAACCGCTTCAAGGTGCTTTTGGTAGGCTTAGCCTTATATCTAGCACACATGCACACAATGAACAAGATGTATGGTCTACTAGTCGTGAGGTACATCAGGATCCAATCATACTACGATATTTCGTTTGGTCTACCATGATCCCCGAGTGGTCCTCATCTAGTTTAGTACGCCTATCATTGGAGTGTCAATAGGGTCACTAGAATCAAATCCAAATTTCTTTAAGATCTCATTTGCATATTTAGATTGATTTATGAAAATGCCTCCGGACTTTGCGAAATTTGTAATCCCAAGAAAATGACATTTGTCCCATCATTGACATTTGAAATTTAGAACCCATTTCATTAGAAAACAATACATTCATTGGGGTCGGTCGAGGCAAAGATAATATCATCTACATATATTTGAACGTGAATTAAATGTTTGCTCGACTTTCTCGTGAACAATGTTGGATCAACTGCTCCTTTGTGAATCCAAGAGATAGAAGAAATTTTGATAGCGTATCATACCAAGCCCTTGGAGCTTGCTTCAAACCGTAAAGAGCCTTCTTCAAATGATAGACGTGAGTAGGATGCTCTGGATTCACAAAGCCTTCAGTTGGTCGATGTATACGACTTCTTTAAGATCTCCGTTAAGAATAGCCGCCTTTACATCCATCCGATATACAACCATGTTCTTACTTGCAAGATTAGCCAAGAAGATTCTCGATTGCCTCGACACGAGCAAGCTGGAGCAAATGATTCTTCAAAGTCAATACCCTCCTCTTGACGGTATCCTTTTGCAACCAATCGAGCCTTGTTCTTTAAAACATCACCATGCTCATCAAGTTTTACTTTGAAGATCCACTTTAGAGCGATGATCATTGCAATAACTGGAGCGGTACTAATTCCATACATCTAGTCGATCAAACTCATGAATTTCTTCTTGCATGGCATTGAACCACTATCTTCATTCATGGCGGTTTCACATCTTTGGTTCGATCTTAGAGAGTACGAATTGAAAAAGCACCATAAGGCATCGGTTGCAAGTTGTTTCCGTGTGGATACCGGACGAGAGAGGTTTCCAATGATGTTGTCCAATGGATGATCATGTGTCCATTTCAAAGATGTTCATGTGGTTGTTGTTGAGGAGATGAAGTAGCAGAGTCTATATCTCCGATGACGATGGTTCCGATGATGATTCAGGAGCAAATATGTTTTCAAATGGTTCATCTTCTGGAGTACCAAAGGGATTAACTTCATCATGGGTGCCAGAAACAATTCCATGGTGTACATTCGATGATTGATGATTTGTTGATGAGACAGAGTGATCAGCAGCAGGCGCTTCTTGACTTAATGATATTGAGACTGGAGGATTTACTTCATTCACAGGTATAGGATCAGCCTCTGTTGATGGAATTGACATTTTATCAGCATTCGGTTCATAGTGTTCATCAAACATTGGATCAAACAATTTCTTTAAATCATCTTCTGATGGAGGTACATATGGAGTTGCTGGAGAGGGATTAGAAACAAGAGTAGAACCGATAGGACTACTTGATAAAGGTTGAGATGCGGTCCGTAACTAAATTGTCACGGAGCCATTTGACCGGTCACCATCGAATGTAACGTGAATTGTTTCCATGATATTTCGGGTTCTCTTGTTGTAGATTCGGTAACCCTTCTTGTTTGATGCATAACCAACAAAAAATCCAATGTCTTCTTTAGCTCTTAATTTTCATAAATCTTGACCGTCATTTGTTGGATAGCACAAAGCACCAAACACACGAAGGTAGGAAAGATCAGGTTTTCGTTTATGGACAAGTTCATATGGAGTTTTTCCATGAGAGGTGTGAATAAGGGAACGATTTTGGGTGTAGCAAGCAGTGGCAATGGCTTCAGCCCATAAAAACATCGGAACCTTTGAATAAATTAGCATTATTCTTGCGGCTTCCACAAGAGTTCGATTTCGTCTTTCAAATACACCGTTCTGTTGAGGAGTTCGTGGAACACTTCTTTGATGACTGATTCCAACACTTTCATAAAGCGAATTAAGTCTTTGTTAACAAACTCGTGCCATTGTCTATTCGAACAATTCTAACAAGATTGTTGAGTCGAACTGAAGTCGTTTGATAAGTTTGATGATGACATCCGGAGTTTCATCCTTTGTCCTCAAAAACTTTACCCAAGTAAATCGAGAGTAGTCATCAACAACTACTAGAATGTATTTCTTCCCATTTATCGCTTGCACTCTCATTGGTCCGCATAGATCCATATGAAGGGTATGAAGAACTTCCATTCTTGAGTTTGTGGGTTTTGGTTTGTGGGCATATTTCGTGCTTTTTCCCAACCGCAAGTCGAACAAAGATGATCTTTTCATATTTCAATCTAGGTAAGCCTCGACAAGATCCTTCTCGAAAGGTTATTAATGGTACCAAGTTCAAGTGATTGTGACGACGATGCCATAACCATGACTTTGTTTTTGAAGCCTTTGACAGCAAGCAGATGGGTGAAGATTTCATCATATCTTCGATAGAGATGGTGTATAGGTTTGAACCACGAGTTCCTCTGAGAAGTTCCACACCATCAAGTTCTCTAACAAAACAAGTATGCTTTCTAAAAGCCACTTCTAGATCGGAATCACAAAATTGACCAACAGAAAATAAGTTATGACCAAGACCTTCCACATAATATATCCTGGAAATTACACTTTTACCAACCACATAATCTCCATAACCCATAATAGCACCAAAATGATCGTTTCCGAATCTCACAGTTCCTATGAATTTACACACGAAGTTCATGAGCCGCGACCGGTCTCCAAATATATGCTTGGAACAAACTGAGTCCAGTACCACGTAACGATTTGAACGATCCGCATTGAACATGAGACAAGAATGGATAATCGATAATTGGGATCCCCATGCAAGAATGGGTTCCATTTGGTTAGTAATGATGATTGGAACACCCACATCGAAATAGAAACACCCATATCGTAAATAGAAGCAATGGAATCATTAGGAATAGATGCGATGTTGGTGTCAGATTTGACCTATTCAAAGTATGTTCACTTCTTAAAGGAATAGTTCTACCAAGAGGCATCCATTTTCTAGTGGGCATTGTCTTAGCGATAAAGGTATCCATTGATAACCTATCTTTCTAAATGTTCTTCTGTGGGTTTCACGCTTTTAACTTTCTTTCATCTTTGCCTTTTAGCCTTCTTAGCATGATTTTAGCATTAACAATTTTAATCGGGCATTTGACAAAGATTAGACAAAACATTCACACCACATTCATGATTAGCAATGTAATTCAAGCGAGACATCATTACATGGTTTGCGATAGTATCGAATTTGAATTAATTACAAGACGCCTATGGCTAATACTAGAATCAACACGATTCATTTTATTCAACTCAAACTTAAAGTTCCTAGGTTGGTCTTCTACTCTTCCAATGCACATTCTTAGCTTGCAAGGTCCTATCTTGCTTGGTATTGCATGGAGGCTTTGACCCGCTTGCTTTAATTTCACCGATTACTCTGTAGAGGGAATTATGGGAACATTATTTGGTTGATCTACTTTTGCATTCCGAACTAGATGTGCAAGGATCCGAACTACTAGAAGGCACATTAGTGTTCACTTTCTTAAAGTCGGGCATGGAATGGTTTGTATGCTTGGCACTAGGCATAGAACAAGGCATCACAGACTTTACCTTTCGCACCTAAGGATTTAGGACATGTTGCTATTAAACATTCTAGCAGCTCTTGAGATCGTTTGTCACATGTTTCCCTTTTTCCTGACTCCTCAGATTCTCAATTTCTTTTTGTAAAGAGGTTATTTTTTCGTTGTTTTTGTCACGAGTGACTTTTATTGAATCATATAACTCTTTAAAGTGACGTTTAACCTTTTCATTTTCTTCTAGAAAGCTCTTGTTTTCCTTTTGTAAAGCATTTACTAAGTTCTGAAGATGAAAAGTTTGAGAATCTTGAGAATCTAAAGGAGGAGGCATTTGGGTGCCGTCACATTGTTCTTTTCACCCTTTAATTGAGAGATTTGGGCTTTCAACTTTCTCGATCGTGTTACAATGAGCTCGAATCTGCTCATCACATTTTCTAATTTCAAAAGCGCATCAAATTCGGGAACATCCAAGGATGTCTTGATATTTGAGGTTTTAACATTTTCTTTCGTGTGTTGATATTTTAATTGCAAAGCAAGATGCTCAACTTCCAATTTAGAAAATTGTTTTACAAAGTTATCATGATCATCCTGCTCAACTTTATCATGCCGTTTAGAGTTAGTTTTTCAAGCTCAATGACACGATCATGGGAGACTTTCGAGCAAAGATAATTCATGAAATTGAGAAGCATTAATGGAACAATTTGTAGCGATGTAAAACACATCTTGAGCAATACATTCGAAATAAGATTCTCATTCAAGGTATGCAAGTTCTTCCTCTCAATCTCATTATATTTTAATTCTCGCTCATAGTCACTAACCTCAATAATCATCGCATCAAATTCCTTTTCCATTTCTTTAATATCTAAGTCCATCCCTTTTAAGACTCTCAAATTGACCTTTTAATTGTTTAATGAAAGGCATGATCTCGCTTAAATAGCATTCTTTAGTTTGCTCAAAACCCTTTCCCTTGATTATCCCATGGGTGTGATCCTTTTCTTACAAGTTTTCTCAAAATCAACAAATAATTGAGAGATAACATATTGATGATTAAGGTCTTGCTTTTAGTGGCAATAGTTCTAGGAACTAAATGCATTGGTGTATTTGGAGAATACACAGATTGTCAAGGCATTTTCCTAAAGGGGGTTTGTTACAACAAGATTCTCGCCTTTTGCTTATCTAAATCCTTTTCCGAACACTTGTTCGGGTGTTAGTAACGCTTGAGGCTTAAACATGTTCAAGGAAATCCAATTTTCCTTTTGCGGTCATGGGTCCGATAATTATGTTTTCTCTTTATATGTAGGATTGTTGAGTTTCTTATCCATTTTCTCCTAGTGACCTCATCGATTTCTTATCTTCCTCGGTGCACTCAACGCAACTAGGTTTCGCCTAGGTTTAAGGATTTCATTGCCATCATAGATAACATTTTGAGCGACTTTTGCTATCTTACCATACTCGTGGTTGGATTCCTTTATAATGGGATACTATGCTTATCACGAGAACTCTATGCTTCGTGATCATGTGAGCGATCTGAATGGTATTCCTTGTACGCACAACTTATTTTCGAGCTTGTTTTTCAAGGTTTTAGATTAGAAAATCATTCAAAAGTTTTGATTCCTTAGCACCTGAATTCTTGCTTAAGCATTTTAACATTTTCTTGAAGTTCTTGTTTTGCTTAGCGCTTTAGAAAGCTTTTCTTGTAAGGAGTTTAACTCTTGTTTTAATACTTCTTCTCTAAACTTACTTTTTCTAATAGTTGCACGCATTTGGTCATCCATTTCACGCTCACGGTGGTTAACTCAAACTTAGCACTGCTCATAAATAGCAACTTGTTCTTTATAGGCATTCGATTCGTAAACAACAGAATCATCATGAGCACATGCGGTGTATTCATCAAAATATAGTTATCATTGACTGCGGAAGATGCATCACTTGGTACAGTCTCACTTTTACTTTGTTTCACATATTGATCATATGAGACAACATTAATATTACCCATATTTTCAATATCGACTCAAAAGTTTCGATTGATTGTACTTTGTCATGTATCTTTTGCTCATCAACATCATCGTATAGTTTTAATACCTCGAGATGATTGATTCTTTGGATGGACTAGCTTGCGTGGTGAGGAACATTTGGAGAGACCATTGAGAAATGCTAGCCATGAAAATTGTTTGTGCGAGAGGTTCTTCATCGACGCCGAGTCGTATGCATCACATCCGCAACTTGAAAGGCATTCGATGATTATGACCTATCTCCCGAGTTGGTTGCTCATCCACATCGCATCATATGTCTTGGCATTGCCCTCAAGAAGAAACAATGACTCCTCTTCATCCAACACAACTCCATTATCCTGAGCTTGCACAAGTAACATCTTGTCTTTGAAGTACTCTGCATTTTGAGGGTGTTTTGGAGAAGTGTAGTTCCTAGAAATGTGTCCATCACCACCACAGTTGTAGCACTTAATTAACTTTGTTTGTCTTTGATTTCCATTCCTTTCCCTATACTGATTTTCCACATACCCTCCTCCTACTCCACCTCTTCTTTGTTCATATTGTCTTCCTTGAGATGGTTACACTGTAACCTTTCCATCTCTGACCAAAGCATGATTGTGTAGATTGGATGCAGTCCTGATTTCATTGTTAGTGTGAAGTCTGTTAGTATGTGGAGTGAAGGTTAAGTTTTGTTTAACCATAAGAGCCAGTTTATTGATAAAGTGTTCCATGACTGCATTGACATCAGGTTGTTTTAAATTTGGATCTGGAATGACTTGAGATGCTTTGGTAGTAGTTCCATCATTGGTGTAGAAGGCTGTTGAATCATTTGATGAACTTATTTCTCCCTGGTTGGTTTTGAACTGATCAAGAATCCCTTTTTCAAACATAGCATGTCTTTCATTCTGAAGAAGAAATGCATAGAGTTGCTCATAGTTTGTATTCTTCAATCCTTTGGTTAGCTTCACAGAGGTAACAAACTTGTGCCATTCAGGATTAATGTTGTTCACAAATTTTGAGTTCAGCTGAATGTTTGGCATGGTCATTTTGATGTTCCTCATGTCATTCACAAGCTTATGGAATCTCACGTAGTACTCATAGACACTCTCATCATGTTTCATCTTGAAGTGTTCAAATTCATCATCTGATTGTGATTCTCTGTCTTCAATAGTTAATTTAGAACCCGAGAGAAGCATCTTGACATTATCCCAAACCGCCTTGGCTTCGGTGTTGTGATTTATCGACTTGTAGATGTCATTTGAAGACCACAGTAGTATGATGTTTGAGGCCACGATATCAAGATCGAACCTCTTTTTCTCCTTATCATTGAGCTCATCATACGTCTTTGGTCTATCTATTCCATAGATCATTGTTCCATCCGCATTGTATCAATTAAGTCTCTTGTAGTCTCAATCGATAAGGTCCTTCATCAATAGACTTGAGAATGTTGACTCGCTTTCCTTTCCAAGACAAGATAACTGATTCGTTGTGCCCAAGAGTCGTAGTCGGTTCTCATCAAGCATAGGTGGACGAGTATCCGAACCACCGCTTGAACATCCTCAGCAATAGTGGAGATGATTGTGGGTACGTTGGTAGACATGTTAACTGATTAAACGGGATTTTAAAACTCTATGATTAAACCGGGAAATAGATTCTTTCACGGGATTTTACTAAATCAAGAGAAAGCCGTATAACAACCAAAAGTTCAACCAAGTCGCTAAGAAACCTTGAACCAAGTCGCTAAGCACCAAGTTGCTACAAATTTTGACAGCAAGTCGCTAAGTACCAAGTCGCTAAGTCGCTAAATAGAAACTCGCTAAGGTTCAAGTCGCTAACACCAAGTCGCTAAGAAAACTTAAGTACAAGTCGCTAACAAAATTAAAAGCAAATCGCTACCTTCACCAAGTCGCTACCCGTAATGGAGAATCCACTAAGTGTACTGTTTGTCGGCTTGTCTCAATAGACAAGTCGCTAGGACCAAGTCGCTACCAAAAACCACTATAACTCGCTACCTTTTACTGAAGCAAGTCGCTACGATGAATATCACAACGTGAACCAAGTCGCTACCAAGAAAAACTTCAAAAACATACTTTTCAATCCAAAAGAAGCTCAACCACAGTGATTCAAGCTTACCAAATCAAAACCCAAGCACATACAATGATCCTAAACACAAAAGTACACCCAAAATTCAAACTTTAACACTAGAGATGATCCAAATGATGCAAAAACTACTAAACTTTTTCAAACTCAAAAACCACTAGAAATCCAAGGATATGTAAGAGATGATCTAACCATGGCTCTTGATACCATTTGTAACATATTGATTTCACAAACACACTAAATCATAAACACAAGAGGCGATAAGATGAGTTTTAGAGAGAAAGTTAGAGGTTGGGAACTTTAGTGAGAGAAAATGAACATATTATTATGAGCTCCAACTCTCTACCTTGGAAGGTAGAGAGTATTTATAGTACTTACATAAAGCGCCACCTACGGGCTGTGGATCAGGCATACAGTGGGTAAATACCCGTCCGTCCTCCACGATGTTACTTAAACTAAATACTACTTAACATTAATCAATCTACGACTACGAGCATTCTAGTGATTACATATACTTGAGGTGACCGACTCTTTAATAACCGGATTTACTAAATCCTAACACTGAGAATGATAGATATAACACATACCACAGTAAGTCGCTAGGATGAATTGATTGCGAGAGAGAGAAAAAAAACTTTTTTTTTGAGATTATGAAAATGATGAAAAACTGCGTTAAGTCGCTAGGGGTATATGTTGGAATCACTCCTAAACCATAATCAAGTGTTAGTAATTAATATGTTATAGTTAGCTTTATTATGGCCTTTATGTTTGTTATTAGCCTTAAGCTTATGTAAAAGGCCCATGAGCTTAGGCCCAAGCCCATAAAGGAAAGGAAGGGAACTAGGAGTGTTGCCCTAGCTTCCCTCCTATAAATACTCTTGTAAACCCTCATTTGAGGGTTGGTTGTTCAAGTTATTCTCTCTTTCACTCTATATGCTTTAACCGTATTATTACTAGTATGTGTGTGTGCGTATAACTTGTTCATCCGCCTTCATCTCTTTCTATATTACTTGTGTTTGTAAAACTAGTGACCTAACAGAGGTATCAATCGCCTACTAGTTGGGTGAATCGTGTTTGTTTTTGAGGTGGGTTTCGGTCCTACGCCTAAAACGCACATTTGATACTTTGGTTCGCTTAAAAACTTGTTTTTTACACTTTTTAATCCAAGATTCTTGTACTTTCAACGTTTTGAGGTGTTAAAATACTTGTTTTTGGCAAAAAGTTTCAAACTTTATGCGTGGATAGTTGTTCTTGATCGAGTTTTTAAACGTGGGTTCTATACTACTCAGAATCGCTTTTAGAGGCTTTGGTTCATCAAGTTTCACACTTTTGTGTATTTTGGTGTTATTGAAGCTATTTTATCACACAAAACCGGTTTAGAAACACTTTTGGACGAGAATCAAAATTTTGAGCATTCCTACGCCGTAGTAAAACCCTAAAACTACGCGTAAGTGCTACCTTGGTTTGATCTTCATTTTCCTGGTTTATTCCGTGTTTTCTTACTTGGATAAGTCGAAAATCGTCGACTTTGGATATCTCTTGCATCGTGATAGTGTAAAAGATCATTTGGGAAAAACCCTAAAATTACGCATAAGCATAAGCTTCACGCCAGAAATCCCACGCCTAAGATTTTTCCCACGCCTAAGCCTAGACTTACGCATAAGAAAATCCTACGCCTAACTTTCACGCCTAACTTTAGTGCTTTTCCTACTTATGCGTAAGCTAAATCCCACGCGTAACTTCTCATTGTTACGCGTAACTTTGGTGTTTTTACGCATAAGTGCTACTTGGTTCTTGTCTTTTCACGCCTAAGGACACTTCATCAACAAAGATTCATTCGACTACAAAGATCCATTTTACTACACAAGTTTATCAACATGTCTCAACCACCATACTCTAACTATTTCCTCACACTTATAATCATCAACAACAACAACAATTAACTCCACAACATCAACAATGGAATCAACAACAAGCTATTTATCAACAACAATTTAATCAACAACATAATCCACAAATTGGTGCAATTCCACCACCACAAATGGTTCAAACACCACCAAGCCTTCAAGTTCAACCCTACACAAATGATTTTAATCAACATCCATCAAGGAACACTATAAAGGAACCCACTTGGTTTGCAAAGATGTGTGAAGCTTTAAGCAGCCAACAATCAATTCATGAAGTGGATCACTTGATAGACCTCCAATGCTCACTCCAGAAACTACGATCAATGGGTGATAAGGTTCTTTAGGTTTTGTGATCCGAAGAAGCCACATGGAAGGTTCTTAAAGAAGGTTATCTTGGAAGGTCCATTTGAGATGCCTCTCGTCATTGTACCCGGAGATCCTAATGTTGTTCCACCAAGAGATGAACAAACCAACATTGCTACTGCGAGATCTAAATGCTACGAACTTCTACACTATGAAGTCGATGAACTTGCAATGGAATACATCCTCTTAGGATTACCAAACCCAATTCTTCGTAGTGTTGATGCTCAAAAGACCGCACAAAAATGTGGGATCATATTCGCCTTCTTATGGAAGGATGCAGACTCAATCGGGAGGATTTGGAATCCAAAATTTACTTGGCTTATGAACACTTCATGATTGAACACGAGAGACACTAGAGTCCTATCATCATCGATTTTCGACATCATCAATGATTTGGATAAACACAACATCATCATGCCAAGAATTGCAGTGAATACTAAGTTCCCGAGTAGTCTTGGTCCCGAATGGGAGAAGTATGTCATTTTTGTCACACCCCAAATTACTGCTTTTTTGCGTGAATGGAATTCGGGATTGATCGTCATAGCATCACATCACAATCAGTTATATTGAACGACCTAAAGTGTCGTTTGGAAAATACATCGCTTGATTTAATAAAATAATCGAGTTTACAAAGTAGGTCCCAAATGTAAATCAACTTGTGCGGAAATAAGTTTGTTACAATTCAAACGATGTTTTAAAAAGCACGAAACCCAGTGAGACGCGTCGTCATCGCGACTCCATGATGTGTCCAAATGCATGCCATGAAGTGAATGCCTTAGATACCGAGATAAAACATGCTAAAAGTGTCAACACAAAGGTTGAGTGAGTTCATAGAGTTTGAATTGAAATGTAAAGCCTTTCAAAATCGTTTATGCAAAGAAAGGCATTGAATCCACCGCCCAAGTTCCGCCCATACAAAACTTGCAACCCGTGTATTCACAACCCATTGCCAAAGTGTAATATAGTTTATGTTCAAGCCCAAATCGTCAAATGAGTTCACAAAATAGTGCCTAACTTAATGTATCCATAGTTACTTAATATAACACCTAATTCAGACGGTTTCAAATTGTTCCATGACCATTAGTGCAATGATTATACCAAGACCATCGCTCAATGAATGTACCAAGACCATCACCAATGAATGTACCAAGACCATCGCCTAATGAATATACCAAGACCATCATCCAATGAATATACCAAGACCAATGAATATACCAAGACCATCCAATGAATATACTATGGAAATACTACGATGGTAATACGGTTACTTTGCATGACTAAACATTCGATTCGCTTAAACATGTAGTTTCAAATAATCATGATAGTTATGAAAATAATTGAGCATGTATCTCCCCAAAACATTTATGAAAACAAGTAAAAGTAGGGCTATGGAACTCACTGGTGGAATGATGCGAAGACAAAAGTGAGTACACCGAGATGTAATGTGATACGTTAATCTTGACCTATTGTGAAGGATATGATACGTAATGAGTTGCAATGTAATGTTATGCATGCATTTCAGATGTTATTTATACCATTTACGGTTTTGAAAATATTACTCGTCGTCGAAAAATACTCTTTTGACGCCTTGACCCTTCAAAATGACTTTACAAGTTTTACGCCAAAATGTCATCCTACAATGGTTTTATAATGATTTTTGGTGAAATTACCACTTTTCGTCGCAAAACAATGTCGCCGGAATTTTCATGAAATTAACAAAATGGCTTTGGAAAACTAGTCGTAAAATGGTGTACGCCGATCGTTAGAGAACGAACTCGACGGTTTTGGAAAGTTTGTATCGATATCTAGAAGTTTCAGTCAGAGTTTTCGTTCAAAAGGTCTCGATCATAAAGATATCAAGGGCTAAAGATAGTGATTTTTGCTAATTGTGTGCGTAAAATGAGTTTCGCCAAGTTTGAACATCCGTAATTAATTTACTATAACTCCGCTTTACAAACAAGCTTTTTGTTTTGAAAAATATGGCCGATGAACTTGATTTTACTAGAAGACATTTCGCTCCAAAAGTTTCACAACCTTGTTAAAAAAACAAGAAACATGGTCGTTATAACTAATGTAACACTTGTAACGTAAAAATAATATAGTTTTTCGTAAAATAATAGTTACGGCAACTTTATGAAAACGTGCATATCTTTGTCGCTTTAAACCGCTTTCACGATAATATGTCCTTAGCTTCGTATCAAGTAAACTAATATATTTTTGACTAGTCGAAATAATTTGTGAAGCTTAAGGCTGCTTTTGACCCGAACAATGTAAAACAAAGCATGCTGAATTTTTCAAAAATATTTATTTCGTCGTCAAACTTTAAAAATCCATAACTTCTTCGTTATAAGTCCGCTTTTATCCGCTCAAGCGCCACGGATTCGCTTTTAAAGTATATTTTCTAAATATCAAGGCCAAAGTTTCGCATCAACAGTAGGTTTTTCCAGAAATTCAAATAAGGACAGAACATAAATATATAGTTATCGAAAATAGTTTTTCTCGGACAAAACCTATTCTAATCCCTTCAAATCAACTCCAAAACTAATCTAATCCTACCATACACCTTCTTAGGGTGTCATGGGTTCCTAATCACCATCAAGACCAAAGAATACCATGGGAATATTTATAGGATGACCAATATATATATATAACTCTAAAATCATGAAAATGGTATAAATCACATATCATGCATACTATCTCCAAAATGAAAAGAAACATATGAAATGAAAAGGAAACATGAAAATGATAGAAACATGCTTACTAGTGAAAATGATGAGGTGAAAGTAACAAGGATTAAACCTAAATACTCTTGGTTTTTATTTCAAAACCATATAAAGAGTATAACTAGATTGTAAATAACACTTGAACTTGAGAAAAATTTTGATCCCTTTGAACTCTTGATGTATGACCGGTTATGAAGAACCCAAAGAGAGAGAAAAATTTTTCTTAACACTTGTGAATGTATGAGAAATGAATGAGAAAATAATAGAGATGTAAGACTTTTGTATACAAGTTGTGTAGACATGATTTTAATGAACCAACACATTTAATGACTACCCTCCCTTGGCCGGCCAAGGGGGTGTGTCTCAATATATTTTTTTTTTTTTTTTTTTTTATAAATGTATTACTTGTATATATTTTGTATAAAATTTGTAAAAAGTGTAAGTAATGTGTAGAAAATATAACAAGTAAGGTAAATGGAAATTTTGGTACAAGTAAGTTTTTAATAGGTCAAAATAGAATGTAATGAGATAATAAAATTGTAAAATACATTCCTTGTGAAATTTGAGTGATAAAATAATTATCGATAATTTTTAAGAAAACGACGTAATAATTTAACTTTAACGATTTATGTACCAAATAAATTTGAAACACTAGGAAAACTAAAATATAGTTTTTATAAACTAAATGTAAGTTTAAAAATACATCGGATCATTTTTGAAAGTAACGGATTAAATATACAAAATAATAACTCACGCGATAAAGATTATTAAATATAAAAATTACGCGTTAAATGTGAAATGAAATGTCATGAATGAACTAATGAGATGCAAATGATGTCAATGAAATGTAGACTAATCTTAGTCCATATGAAATGTACGTGATGTTATGATCATGAATTCGCCGCTAAACCTTAAAGGTTACGCGATTTGGAACAAGTAAACCAAGTTTACTATAAATGTTGAAATAATGAGGCATAAATTGTGTCGAGAAATGACCGAAAGTACGGGTTGTCACATTCACCATCTAAAAAGGAATTCATCCCCGAATTCAATCGTTGTTAGTCTATCGGGTTTAGGGTTTGATGTGGCAAACTTTCCCATTCCCGAGCAAAACCCTCAAAGATTTTTGGTAACCGATTTTACTTAATCTCACAACTCATCAAACAAGAACCGCCATGAGATTAGGCTAAATCGGTTTAGGTAACGACTTGTTTCTAGCTCGATCTTTGCAACTCATCAAACAAGAACTGCCACGCGGATCAAACCGGAAACAAGTGGTTTGAAGAAAATCTTTGAAAATTTGGCTCGACACGGAATTGCTTACTCATATGAGACTACTACTCCCTTCATTGCATGATTCTTCCCGAATTAGACATAGGTGATCGTGCTATGTATAATTTAGGAGTAACTATGCAATGCTTGGACTAATCGACTCATATGTTGTTTGGTGTTGAGTCAACTCGATGTTAAAATTGTGATGAACATCGAGGAGAGAAGACATGGAGAAGTGTCGTTAAAATGATAGTTGAAGTAAAAGAATTAAAATCCTCGTAAATGATAACAAATCGGAAAGAAAATAAAGTACGATAGATGAGAATATTTTACAACGAGTGGTTCAGCAAAAGTAGTACATCTTTAAGTTATAAAGTTTCGGATACGATGATTAGACATAAACTTGGTACGACATAGTACATAAGGAGAAATAAGACCGTTAGTTTCCGAACTTCTTCGCCTTCCGTCGTTGATACCTTGACGAGCTCCTCCTCCTCCTTCTAACATATATACATTCCCATGAGCACCTTCGACTTGTTGACCTTGGTTTTGAGGACATTGATTCCGATAGTGTCCTTGCTCCCGTGATCCGTAACATGTAACCATGGCCTTGCCTCTACAATTCTCGGCAAGGTGTCCCGCTTGTTGACACTTGTAACACTTAGCGTGACAAAGACCCGTGTGATGATACTTACATCGATTACATAGTGGGTAGGTTCCAAGATAACCTCTCGCTTTCATCGTGCAAAGAACATATACCATTGCGCTTTCTTGCCCTCTTTTCGTTGTTGATGATGGTTAGTGTTGCGGTTTTGGTTGTTGTTGTTATAATCTCCTTGGTCGCTTTTCCCATTTTCTTTTGTTGTGGTTGATTTGGTTATCTTCGTTGTTGTTGTTGTTTTGGTTATTGTAGTGGTTGGTGCGGTTGTTGGGGTTGTTGTTGTTTTGGTTAGTGTTGGGGTACTTGCCTCTTCACTACCCGGCCATGAGCTTTTGAGTCAATCGAATAGCTTCCTCAATCGCTTATGGGTCAAGAAGTCACATCGCCTTGAATAATTTCGGGAGTCCTTCAATGAAAGCCTCCAAGAGCTTCTCATTATCCGAAACCATAGATGGGCATAACACGCCAATTCTTGAAATCTTCGAATGTAAGTGTCAATATCGCACCCAATAGTCCTTAGTTCATAGAATTTGCTCCAACTTCTTCACTCCGCACGAGGACAAAACTTAGTCACCAAACTCTTGAATTGCTCCCAAGTAAGCTTGAAAGCATTCTCCATTCCAATCGGTTGAGCATATGAATTCCACCACGACAATGCTCCATCGAGTAATGTACTTGTAGCATATTTGACCTTACTATCATCCGGCGCTACACAAAGAAAACACAGACTCCAATTTCTCGAACCATCGCACCATGGCAGTGGCTCCTTCATCCCTTTAAACTTGGTGGGATCTCCACTTTGAAATCCTTGTAAGAACAGCTCTTAACTCCGGATCCTCCCGCATTTCAAGAAGAAGAAGAAGCCTTGCGGCTACAAAGAAGTAGTCATGGCCTCGGCAGAAGAAGAAGCAGCCCACCGCTTCCTTTCAACTCTTAGAGCATTAGCAATGCTATCATTCACTAACTTCGAATAGCCGCTTGGGTCATTTCAACTGTAGCTTTCTTCGTGCCATATCTTCTTCAAAACAAGAGGAAATGTGAGACGAGCAAAATCCGATGTTAATAATAAGCGCTCAAAGAAATGTGATAAGAAACGATGAGTTTGAGGTTATTTTTCAAAATGATCGACGGTTTCCTACGAAATGGGTTATGATGTGTCGTAAGTGCTTCAATGTATGATGGTTTAGAGACTTAATGTGTGAATAAAGTGTAACTCGACATGTTAGTGGTGAAACAAAGGAGTGAGAGCGACTTCGCCCTATTTAAAAGTTTATCTCGGCATTCGACGTTATCGATGATGAATCACCGATATAAAAATTGTGATAGGGAATGACAAGGAATTCTCCACATTAGAGTATGAAGAAAAGATAATGGAATGGGCATTTAAGGGCATCCATGTGACAATCGTTATGAAATGAAAGTAAATAACTCGAAAAATGTACGATAAACCGCATGTAAAGTGAACATGCACTTATGATGAAATGATGAGATGCTATGATAATGTAGTTATAGTCTAGGTCAATGATGCAACCTAGTTCTCTATAATCAAGCTCGATGCCAATCTGTCACACCCCAAATTACTGCTTTTGCAATGAATGGAATTTCGGGATTGATCGTCATAGCATCACAATCACAGTTATATTGAACGACCTAAAGTGTCGTTTGGAAAATACATCGCTTGATTTAATAAAATAATCGAGTTTACAAAGTAGGTCCCAAATGTAAATCAACTTGTGCGGAAATAAGTTTGTTACAATTCAAACGATGTTTTAAAGCACGAAACCCAGTGAGACGCGTCGTCATCGCGACTCCATGATGTGTCCAAATGCATGCCATGAAGTGAATGCCTTAGATACCGAGATAAAACATGCTAAAAGTGTCAACACAAAGGTTGAGTGAGTTCATAGAGTTTGAATTGAAATGTAAAGCCTTTCAAAATCGTTTATGCAAAGAAAGGCATTGAATCCACCCGCCCAAGTTCCGCCCATACAAAACTTGCAACCTGTGTATTCACAACCCATTGCCAAAGTGTAATATAGTTTATGTTCAAGCCCAAATCGTCAAATGAGTTCACAAAATAGTGCCTAACTTAATGTATCCATAGTTACTTAATATAACACCTAATTCAGACGGTTTCAAATTGTTCCATGACCATTAGTGCAATGATTATACCAAGACCATCGCTCAATGAATGTACCAAGACCATCATCCAATGAATGTACCAAGACCATCGCCTAATGAATATACCAAGACCATCATCCAATGAATATACCAAGACCATCATCCAATGAATATACTATGGACCATACTATATACTATGGAAATAATACGATGGTAATATCACTTTGCATGACTAAACATTCGATTCGCTTAAACATGTAGTTTCAAATAATCATGATAGTTATGAAAATAATTGAGCATGTATCTCCCCAAAACATTTATGAAAACAAGTAAAAGTAGGGCTATGGAACTCACTTGGTGGAATGATGCGAAGACAAAAGTGAGTACACCGAGATGTAATGTGATACGTTAATCTTGACCTATTGTGAAGGATATGATACGTCATGAGTTGCAATGTAATGTTATGCATGCATTTCAGATGTTATTTATACCATTTACGGGTTTTGAAAATATTACTCGTCGTCGAAAAATACTCTTTTGACGCCTTGACCCTTCAAAATGACTTTACAAGTTTTACGCCAAAATGTCATCCTACAATGGTTTTATAATGATTTTGGTGAAATTACCACTTTTCGTCGCAAAACAATGTCGCCGGAAAAATCATGAAATTAACAAAATGGCTTTGGAAAACTAGTCGTAAAATGGTGTACGCCGATCGTTAGAGAACGAACTCGACGGTTTTGGAAAGTTTGTATCGATATCTAGAAGTTTCAGTTCAGAGTTTTCATTCAAAAGGTCTCGATCATAAAGATATCAAGGGCTAAAGATAGTGATTTTTGCTAATTGTGTGCGTAAAATGAGTTTCGCCAAGTTTGAACATCCGTAATTAATTTACTATAACTCCGCTTTACAAACGGCTTTTTGTTTTGAAAAATATGGCCGATGAACTTGATTTTACTAGAAGACATTTCGCTCCAAAAGTTTCACAACCTTGTTAAAAACAAACAGAAACATGGTCGTATAACTAATGTAACACTTGTAACGTAAAAATAATATAGTTTTTCGTAAAATAATAGTTACGGCAACTTTATGAAAACGTGCATATCTTTGTCGCTTTAAACCGCTTTCACGATAATATGTCCTTAGCTTCAGATCAAGTAAACTAATATATTTTTGATAAGTCGAAATAATTTGTGAAGCTTAAGGCTGCTTTTGACCCGAACAAACTAAAAAAAGCATGCTGAATTTTCGAAAACTATTTATTTCGTCGTCAAACTTTAAAAATCCATAACTTCTTCGTTATAAGTCCGCTTTTATCCGCTCAAGCGCCACGGATTCGCTTTTAAAGTATATTTTCTAAATATCAAGGCCAAAGTTTCGCATCAACAGTAGGTTTTTCCAGAAATTCAAATAAGGACAGAACATAAATATATAGTTATCGAAAATAGTTTTTCTCGGACAAAACCTATTCTAATCCCTTCAAATCAACTCCAAAGCTAATCTAATCCTACCATACACCTTCTTAGGGTGTCATGGGTTCCTAATCACCATCAAGACCAAAGAATACCATGGGAATATTTATAGGATGACCAATATGTATATATAACTCAATAAATCATGAAAATGGTATAAATCACATATCATGCATACTATCTCCAAAATGAAAAGAAACATATGAAATGAAAAGGAAACATGAAAATGATAGAAACATGCTTACTAGTGAAAATGATGAGGTGAAAGTAACAAGGATTAAACCTAAATACTCTTGGTTTTTATTTCAAAACCATATAAAGAGTATAACTAGATTGTTTTAACACTTGATCTTGAGAAAAATTTTGATCCCTTTGAACTCTTGATGTATGACCGGTTATGGAGAAGCAAAAAAGAAGAGAGAGAAATATTTTTCTTAACACTTGATGAGTATGAGAAATGAATGAGAAAAATAGAGATGTAAGACTTTATGTACAATGAATGTAAAGACATGATCAATTAATGAACCATAACACATTTAATGACCACCCTCCCCTGGGCCGGATTTTGGGGCCTTTGTGTCCAAAATATATATATTTTTTTTTTTTTTAAAATGTATAACTTGTATACATTTTTGTATAATTTTAATAAAAAGTGTAAGTAATTGTGTAGAAATGTGTAAGTAAAGGTAAATGGAAATTTTGGTACAAGTAAGTTTTAATAGGTCAAAATAGAATGTAATGAGATAATAAAATTGTAAAATACATTCCTTGTGAAATTTGAGTGATAAAATAATTATCGATAATTTTTAAGAAAACGACGTAATAATTTAACTTTAACGATTTATGTACCAAATAAATTTGAAACACTAGGAAAACTAAAAATATAGTTTTTATAAACTAAATGTAAGTTTAAAATACATCGGATCATTTTTGAAAGTAACGGATTAAATATACAAAATAATAACTCACGCGATAAAGATTATTAAATATAAAATTACGCGTTGAATGTGAAATGAAATGTCATGAATGAACTAATGAGATGCAAATGATGTCAATGAAATGTAGACTAATCTTAGTCCATATGAAATGTACGTGATGTTATGATCATGAATTCGCCGCTAAACCTTAAAGGTTACGCGATTTGGAACAAGTAAACCAAGTTTACTATAAATGTTGAAATAATGAGGCATAAATTGTGTCAAGAAATGACCGAAAGTACGGGTTGTCACATTGAATTAGACATAGGTGATCGTGCTATGTATAATTTAGGAGTAACTATGCAATGCTTGGACTAATCGACTCATATGTTGTTTGGTGTTGAGTCAATCGATGTTAAAATTGTGATGAACATCGAGGAGAGAAGACATGGAGAAGTGTCGTTAAAATGATAGTTAAAGTAAAAGAATTAAAATCCTCGTAAATGATAACAAATCGGAAAGAAAATAAAGTACGATAGATGAGAATATTTTACAACGAGTGGTTTAGCAAAAGTAGTACATCTTTAAGTTATAAAGTTTCGGATACGATGATTAGACATAAACTTGGTACGACATAGTACATAAGGAGAAATAAGACCGTTAGTTTCGAACTTCTTCGCCTTCCGTCGTTGATACCTTGACGAGCTCCTCCTCCTCCTTCTAACATATATACATTCCCATGAGCACCTTCGACTTGTTGACCTTGGTTTTGAGGACATTGATTCCGATAGTGTCCTTGCTCCCGCATCCGTAACATTGTAACCATGGCCTTGCCTCTACAATTCTCGGCAAGGTGTCCCGATTGTTGACACTTGTAACACTTAGCGTGACAAAGACCCGTGTGATGATACTTACATCGATTACATAGTGGGTAGGTTCCAAGATAACCTCTCGCTTTCATTGGTGCAAGAACATATACCATTGCGTTTCTTGCCCTCTTTTCGTTGTTGATGATGGTTAGTGTTGCGGTTTTGGTTGTTGTTGTTATAATCTCCTTGGTCGCTTTTCCCATTTTCTTTTGTTGTGGTTGATTTGGTTATCTTCGTTGTTGTTGTTGTTTTGGTTATTGTAGTGGTTGGTGCGGTTGTTGGGGTTGTTGTTGTTTTGGTTAGTGTTGGGGTACTTGCCTCTTCACTACCGGGCCATGAGCTTTGAGTCAATCGAATAGCTTCCTCAATCGCTTATGGGTCAAGAAGTCACATCGCCTTGAATAATTTCGGGAGTCCTTCAATGAAAGCCTCCAAGAGCTTCTCATTATCCGAAACCATAGATGGGCATAACACGCCAATTCTTGAAATCTTCGAATGTAAGTGTCAATATCGCACCCAATAGTCCTTAGTTCATAGAATTGCCTCCAACTTCTTCACTCCGCACGAGGACAAAACTCTTAGTCACCAAACTCTTGAATTGCTCCCAAGTAAGCTTGAAAGCATTCTCCATTCCAATCGGTTGAGCATATGAATTCCACCACGACAATGCTCCATCGAGTAATGTACTTGTAGCATATTTGACCTTACTATCATCCGGCAATTACACAAAGAAAACACAGACTCCAATTTCTCGAACCATCGCACCATGGCAGTGGCTCCTTCATCCCTTTAAACTTGGTGGGATCTCCACTTTGAAATCCTTGTAAGAACGACTCTTAACTCCGGATCCTCCCGCATTTCCAAAGAGAAGAAGAAGCCTTGCGGCTACAAAGAAGAAGTCATGCCTCTCAGAAGCAGCAGCCCACCGCTTCCTTTCAACTCTTAGAGCATTAGCAATGCTATCATTCACTAACTTTTGAATAGCCGCTTGGGTCATTTCAATGTAGCTTTCTTCGTGCCATATCTTCTTCAAAACAAGAGGAAATGTGAGACGAGCAAAATCCGATGTTAATAATAAGCGCCCAAAGAAATGTGATAAGAATGATAAGTTTGAGGTTATTTTTCAAAATGATCGACGGTTTCCTACGAAATGGGTTATGATGTGTCGTAAGTGCTTCAATGTATGATGGTTTAGAGACTTAATGTGTGAATAAAGTGTAACTCGACATGTTAGTGGTGAAACAAAGGAGTGAGAGCGACTTCGCCCTATTTAAAAGTTTATCTCGGCATTCGTCGCTATCGATGATGAATCAGCTGATATAAAAATTGTGATAGGGAATGACAAGGAATTCTCCACATTAGAGTATGAAGAAAGAATAATGGAATGGGCATTTAAGGGCATCCATGTGACAATCGTTTTGAAATGAAAGTAAATAACTCGAAAAAATGTACGATAAACCGCATGTAAAGTGAACATGCACTTATGATGAAATGATGAGATGCTATGATAATGTAGTTATAGTCTAGGGTCAATGATGCAACCTAGTTCTCTATAATCAAGCTCGATGCCAACTGTCACACCCCAAATTACCTGCTTTGCAATGAATGGAATTTCGGGATTGATCGTCATAGCATCACAATCACAAGTTATATTGAACGACCTAAAGTGTCGTTTGGAAAATACATCGCTTGATTTAATAAAATAATCGAGTTTACAAAGTAGGTCCCAAATGTAAATCAACTTGTGCGGAAATAAGTTTGTTACAATTCAAACGATGTTTTAAAGTACGTAAAACCCAGTGAGACGCGTCGTCATCGCGACTCCATGATGTGTCCAAATGCATGCCATGAAGTGAATGCCTTAGATACCGAGATAAAACATGCTAAAAGTGTCAACACAAAGGTTGAGTGAGTTCATAGAGTTTGAATTGAAATGTAAAGCCTTTCAAAATCGTTTATGCAAAGAAAGGCATCAGAATCCACTCGCCCAAGTTCCGCCCATACAAAACTTGCAACCTGTGTATTCACAACCCATTGCCAAAGTGTATATAGTTTATGTTCAAACACATGATGTCAAATGAATTCACAAAATAGTGCATAACTTAATGTATCCACAGTTACTTAATATAACACATAATTTGTACGGTTTCAAATTGATCCATGACCATTAGTGCAATGATTATACCAAGACCATCAGTTCAATGAATGTACCATGACCATCAGTCCAATGAATGTACCAAGACCATCAGTCTAATGAATATACCAAGACCATCACCAATGAATATACCAAGACCATCATCCAATGAATATACTATGGAAATACTACGATGGTAATACGGTTACTTTGCATGACTAAACATTCGATTCGATTAAACATGTAGTTTCAAATAATCATGATAGTTATGAAAATAATTGAGCATGTATCTCCCCCAAAACATTTATGAAAACAAGTAAAAGTAGGGGCTATGGAACTCACTTGGTGGAATGATGCGAAGACAAAAGTGAGTACACCGAGATGTAATGTGATACGTTAATCTTGACCTATTGTGAAGGATATGATACGTCATGAGTTGCAATGTAATGTTATGCATGCACTTCGTATGTTATTTATACCATTTACGGGTTTTGAAAATATTACCGTCGTCGAAAAATACTCTTTTGACGCCTTGACCCTTCAAAATGACTTTACAAGTTTTACGCCAAAATGTCATCCTACAATGGTTTTATAATGATTTTTGGTGAAATTACCACTTTTCGTCGCAAAACAATGTCGCCGGAATTTTCATGAAATTAACAAAATGGCTTTGGAAAACTAGTCGTAAAATGGTGTACGCCGATCGTTAGAGAACGAACTCGACGGTTTTGGAAAGTTTGTATCGATATCTAAAAGTTTCAGATTCAGAGTTTTCATTCAAAAGGTCTCGATCATAAAGATATCAAGGGTTAAAGATAGTGATTTTTGCTAATTGTGTGCGTAAAATGAGTTTCGCCAAGTTTGAACATCCGTAATTAATTTACTATAACTCCGCTTTACAAACGGCTTTTTGTTTTGAAAATATGGCCGGTGAACTTGATTTTACTAGAAGACAATTGTTCCAAAAGTTTCACAACCTTGTTAAAAACAACCAAGAAACATGGTCATAAACTAATGTAACACTTGTAACGTAAAAATAATATAGTTTTTCGTAAAATAATAGTTACGGCAACTTTATGAAAACGTGCATATCTTTGTCGCTTTAAACCGCTTTCACGATAATACGTCCTTAGCTTCGATCAAGTAAACTAATATATTTTTGATAAGTCGAAATAATTTGTGAAGCTTAAGGCTCGCTTTTGACCCGAACAAACTAAAACCGCATGCTGAATTTTCGAAAACTATTTATTTCGTCGTCAAACTTTAAAAATCCATAACTTCTTCGTTATAAGTCCGCTTTTATCCGCTCAAGCGCCACGGATTCGCTTTTAAAGTATATTTTCTAAATATCAAGGCCAAAGTTTCGCATCAACAGTAGGTTTTTCCAGAAATTGAAATAAGGACAGAACATAAATATATAGTTATCGAAAATAGTTTTTCTCGGACAAAACCTATTCTAATCCCTTCAAATCAACTCCAAAACTAATCTAATCCTACCATACACCTTCTTAGGGTGTCATGGGTTCCTAATCACCATCAAGACCAAAGAATACCATGGGAATATTTATAGGATGACCATATATATATATATAACTCAATAAATCATGAAAATGGTATAAATCACATATCATGCATACTATCTCCAAAATGAAAAGATACATATGAAATGAAAAGGAAACATGAAAATGATAAAACATGCTTACTAGTGAAAATGATGAGGTGAAAGTAACAAGGATTAAACCTAAATACTCTTGGTTTTTATTTCAAAACCATATAAAGAGTATATAACTAGATTGTAAAACACTTGAACTTGAAAAATTTTGATCCCTTGAACTCTTGATGTATGACCGGTTATGATGAAGCAAAAAGAAGAGAGAAAATTTTTCTTAACACTTGAAGACTTATGAGAAATGAATGAGAAAATAATAGAGATGTAAGACTTTTATACAAGTTGTAAAGACATATCAATTAGTGAACCATACACATTAAATGCATACCCCCTTGGGCCGGTTTTGGGGGGTATGAGGTATCAATATATTTTTTTTTTTTTTTAAAACTATTACTTATATATATTTTGTATAAATTTGATAAAAGTGTAAGTAATTTGTAAGAAATGTGCAACTTGTAGGGTAAATGGAAATTTTGGTACAAGTAAGTTTTAATAGGTCAAAATAGAATGTAATGAGATAATAAAATTGTAAAATACATTCCTTGTGAAATTTGAGTGATAAAATAATTATCGATAATTTTTAAGAAAAACGACGTAATAATTTAACTTTAACGATTTATGTACCAAATAAATTTGAAACACTAGGAAAACTAAAAAATATAGTTTTTATAAACTAAATGTAAGTTTAAAAATACATCGGATCATTTTTGAAAGTAACGGATTAAATATACAAAATAATAACTCACGCGATAACGATTATTAAATATAAAAATTACGCGTTGAATGTGAAATGAAATGTCATGAATGAACTAATGAGATGCAAATGATGTCAATGAAATGTAGACTAATCTTAGTCCATATGAAATGTACGTGATGTTATGATCATGAATTAAAGGCCGCTAAACCAATAAATGTTGAAATAAAGGTTACGCGATTTGGAACAAGTAAACCAAGTTTACTATAAATGTTGAAATAATGAGGCATAAATTGTGTCAAGAAATGACCGATCAAGATGACTTTATGGTTTCCCTTGATAATCAAAAGTACGGGTTGTCACTCGAAGAATGCTTTGTTGTGCGAATTAGAACAATCAAACATGAACATAAAAAGCAAATTAACGCTCACCTTGGAAAATCAAAAGATAAGGCCGAGTTGTTAACTTGTCAAAACAGTTCTCCGCATACAAAAAGCATTCAACGAATCGGGTAGATGACCTTCTTGAAGAAATTATCGGCTTGCAAAACAAACTTAAAGAGTTTAAAGCTGTTGTTTACAAACATGGTGAATCGAGAATGACTATTGAAAAGTTTACCTTAAAACCCAATCCAAAAGGATATGGAAAAATCTAGGCGATTACAAACCAAAGCTTTCACTAAAAACATTCAAACCAACTCCTCAAGTTTCCAAGTCGAGAATACAAAATTGATAATCTCTGTTATGAGTGTTGTTGAATATCATCCTCAAGAGGAATTAGATGCGTAAGGCGAGTCGATCAAAATTAAAAACGTTGTTTACAACAAACCGCTTAACTATAAAACGCGGTCACTTTCGTCACACCAACGGATTCTTCTAACACACCAAGGGTTATCATCAAAACACCGAGTCTTCTAATGTTAATCCCAAAGCAGATTATGCACAAACTTATGGTCCTTTACCTTCAATTAGTGAAGTAAACTCAAAACCCGAAAATCAAAATATTCTTAGATATTTTGACATTTTCATGGTCGACCTCAAAATTTTACAACATGAGATAGCATATCGCTCAAATCAAAATTGAACACTTTCAATCGCCTCGCGCGAGAACAAAGAGACATTTTTCGAAAAATCTTTTACCTAATGTTAAAAACTTGAAAAGTTGTGCATTAGCACAGGAACCGGATTTTCATAAGGAACTTGGAACTATGAAGGTCGTTTGAGAAAACGAAACATCTATTTCTAATACTAAACGTAAAAGAAACTTTTGAGAAAAGATGTTGATCGACTCTTGGAAGACCTTATCATCTTTGATGTCCATAATGTTGTGTTGTTTCATTCTTTGCCATATGCATCGATTATATCTCTCACGATATTGTTGAAAATGTTGTAATCATTGAGAACACCGATAATGTGCTTCGGATCGAGTCTTTAAAAGTCGAAAATAAATGATTACTCAACGAAATTTACAATGCCAAACGTCGTCTTCATTGGTGTGAAAAGATATTCACAATCATCAACTTAGTTTTCAAAAGAAAATCGCCGCTTGAGTGCAAAATCTTCGATCCTAAAATTGAGCAACTGGATGATCAAAACGTGTCTTTGAAAAGTCAAATCTCAAAATATGAACAAGAACTTTCAAAAGTTAAACAGAATATGGTGTCATATTTGATTTGCTCAATAAGACTCGTCATGAAGCATCAAACGAACTTGATCACTATCTTGCTCACACTAGAGAAGTCATGAATTTTCTTTGGTAATATTCGCTCGAAAATCAAGATTTGATTCACACTATCTCTAAGTTAAGAGAAATGTTAGGAAAGTGTGAACAACTTCCGCCTACCGTGATTAAGAGAATATCACCAATACACTTAGTAATCGTGCACCTAGAATCCCTACCGCCAAATCACAAGTTGCTAACGTGTTTCCTCTCTTGAAACATGAATAGTTGCGTCTTTTCCAACCGTCCGCACTTCACGCCTAGAGCACTCAATCGAAGAATAGGAAGTTGCGACCCAAGAAAAGATCAATAAGGAATGCTAAAGTAGAAGAACACCCTAGGACTATGAATAAGACTCACGTTGCTTCCACTATAGATGTTGCGTCTGCAAATGTAATAGAAATAGTGATGTAACGAATGCTAAACCTTGAGCACTTTTGATATTGGTCGACGCACCTTGTGTTATTTGTCGTAAAAGTATGAATTCGATTGTCATGACAAATGTGTTGCTAAAGCTATAATCTCTCATTTACGGAATCCTAAGAATCGGAATACCTCTAGGCCCACTAATCGCCTAAGTCGTGCTTGGTAGAACGCCTTCTTTAGATTCTAAGGCATGTGTTGTTATCACCGTAGCTCAGCCTCACCTCCTAAGAATGTTGTACCACCCAAGGCCTTCACTAAGACTAAAGCAAAGAGTAGTTATAGATGGCGTAAATGGATATATAACACACTAGGATTTAAATGGATGCCTAAAATTATTAATGTGTATGTCTAATATACACCTTGGAACCCTCTAACATTTCGGGTTCCACATCTACTTCTATTCCATCCGTGTCGTCGTGTGTAATGCGGTGATCTGAGATCATTTCTATTGTTGATAGCGGATGTTCCCGACACACGACAGCAACCTTAAAGCGTTATCAAACTTTATTGCAAAGTTCATTGGCATTGTCGGGTTCGGAACGATCACTTCACAGACTATCATGGGCTACGGAGATTATGTCAATGGGAACATCGAAATCGCCAGGGTTTACTATGTGGAAGGCCTCGGTCACAACTGCTTTCGATGAGGTCAATTTTGTGATGGAGATTTGGAGGTTGCTTTTGGGAGAAAACTTGTTTCATTCGTGATCTACAAGGAAATGACCTTATGTCCGCTCTCGTAACTCTAGTCTCTACACTATCTCTATGCAAGACATGGTTGCTTCCTCTCCCATCCGCTACTTTCAAAGGCAACATCTACAAAATCTCGGCTATGGCACCGTCGTCTCTCACATCTAAACTTTCAAACCATCACCAACCTTGCTCGACACAAACTAGTTGAAGGACTCCCACGATTCCGGTATTCAAAAGATCGCCTTTGCTCACTCGTGAACAAGGGAAAAGCACTCGTGCTCATTTTCCTTCAAAGGTGGAACACGCTCAAAGATGTGCTTCACCTTCTTCACATGGATTGTGTGGCCCAATGCGCGTGCAAACGATTAATGGCAAACGCTACATCTTAGTAATTGTTGATGACTACTCACGATGGACTTGAGTCTACTTTTTGAAGCAAAGACCAAGCTCCACAAATGATCATCACCTTTCTCACAAAAATATGTGTTCAGCTCCGCAACACCGTCGGGATAATCGTAATGCATAAAGGAACCGAATTTGTTAACAAAACCCTTCGTGAATTCTATGAGAAAGTGGAATTCAACATTTACATCTATTGCACGACACCGAACAAAACGGAGTTGTTGAAAGACGAAACCGAACGTTAGTGGAAGCGCAAGAACAATGTTAATCAATGCTAAACTTCCAGATTACTTATGGGCGTGTCGTATCATCGCATGCTATACTCAAACCGTTCTATGATCACAAAGCCACAACAAAATACCTTTCGAGCTTGTCCACAACTATAAACCGAACCTCAAACACTTTCATGTATTTGGATCCCTTTGCTATCCGAATAATGATCGTGATGATTTTGGAAAGCTCAAAGCCAAAGGCGATATTGGAGTCTTTATTGGATAATGTGACAATTCTAAAGGTTTCGAACGGAATCGTCGAACTAAGGAGGTAATGGAAACGATTCATGCTCATTTTGATGAACTCACGAAAATGGCTTCGAGTATAATGACTTAGAACCCGTCACAACCGCTTAAACTTCCTCAACCCCCATCATCACCGAACAAAGCCCCCACTAACTCGTCAACAAATGGAAAGGTTATTTGCTCCTCCGCTCGTGACGATATTGATGAACGATGCTCGGTGTATCCATTGCTCACCGCACAACCCGATAATATTCCTATACCGATACACTGCTACAACAACTCATCGTTGAAGATGCACCGACACCGTTGACTCCAACACAACAGTTGAACACACCGCTTCCAACAATGATGAACCGGTGATGATATTCGAATGAAGTACCCCACTGCAGATTTTGATCCAAATCGTTCTTCAACCCATTTGCTAATGAGATCTTTGCCCGGATGTCGCGGAATCTTCAACAAACCATTTGAATCCTCAAAATCGCACAATGTATACCAACATCAACCCTCTACACACCGATGGACAAAAGAGCATCCTCGCTAATATTATTGGCAACCCGAATCAACCAATCGTTACGAGACAACGTCTTCACACGGATGGTGAACATTGCATTTATGCACTCACCGCCCGCTAACTGAGCCTAAAACATTAAAGACGCAATGACAAAAGACAACTGGATTGAATCCATGCGGGAAGAACTCAACCAATTCAAACGTCTTGAAGTATGGAATCGGTTGAAAGACCAACAGGGTCTACGTCATTGGTCTAAAATGGATTTGGAAAACAAATTGGATGTGAAGGGAACGCCATCCGAAACAAGTCACGTCTAGTTGCTAAGGGTTATCGTCGGGAAGAGGAATAGACTTTGAAGAATCTTTTGCTCCGGTTGCTCGTCTTGAGGTCGTTCGGATATTTCTCGCGTTCGCAGCTCATATGAATATGACGGTCTATCGATGGATGTCAAAACGGCGTTTCTCAATGGACAACTTAAAGAAACGGTCTATGTCAACTAAACGGATGGATTCGTTGATCCCGAGTTCCCGAACCATGTCTACAAACCGAACAAAGCTCTTTATGGTCTCAAACAAGCCCTCGGGCATGGTACGATAAGCTATCATCTTCCTCATTGCTAATAATTTCACCAAAGGTTCGGTTGACCCAACTCTTTTTATACAATATCACGGGCACATATCTTAATTGTTCAAATTTACGTGGATGACATCATTTTGGGTCTACACATAAAAGTTTTCAATTGCTTTTGCAAAACTAATGAAGAAAAATTTTGAAATGTCCATGATGGGTGAACTTACATTCTTTCTAGGATTGCAAGTTCATCAATCATCCGTGGTATTTTCTTGAGTCACCCAAATATGCCCTTGAACTGTTAAACAAATTTGGAATGACAACTGTGACACTTATGCCACACCAATGGCTCATACCAAGAAGCTAGATGTCGATTTACATGGGAAATTAGTTGACCCTACCAAATACCAAGTATTATTGGGTCTCATGTATCTAACACTACAGAGACTGATATTGTCTTTGCCGCTTATCTATGCTCCCGCTATCGATCGCGACCAACCGAAACCCACCTCTCGAGGCTAAAAGAATCCTCCGATACATCAAGGGAACCATTAACTGGGATCCGTATCCGAAGGATTTCGGTTTTGAACTAATCGCGCCAGACGCCGATCACGCAGGATGCTTAGACTCAAGGAAAAGTTCTTCAGAGCTCTACAATTTCTCTGATAAACGGTGTCTTGGCAATCAAAGAAACAGGATTGTACATCATTGTCATCAACCGGCAGAGTATGTAGCCATGTCCGCGTGTTGTGCTCAAGTCATCCGGATGAGAACACAACTCAAAGACTATGGTTACGTATTTGACAAAATCCCGATGTATTGCGACAATCGGAGTGCCATTGTGATCTCGTGCAACTCGATTCAAAGACTAAATCAAAGCACATTGATCTTCGCTATCATTTCATCAAGGATCACGTGGAGCAGTGGTACCGTTGAATTATACTTTTGGGTACCGAATATCAATTGATGATCTGCTCACCAAAGCCTTGCCTCCCGCTAGGTTTAATGAGTTGGTCCACCGGATTGGTATTAGGTGTTTGACTCAAGAGGAATTGGATGACCTCTTAAAACAATCTTAAAAACCTGTCAAACACCAAAACATCTTTTGTAAATATTTTTCCAAAAACAAAATACAAAAATATAAAACCTGATAAAAACAAAAATATTCTTCTAATCTACTTTTCTCTCAACATGGCAAGTACATCTCTTCCATCAACACTATAATCTTTCAAAAATTCAGTATTTTTCCGATCAAGTGTTGAGGGGGAGAAAATTATCACTTAATTGTTTCAAAACATCTGTGTATTTGCATGTTATCATATCCCGGTTGTTTCTTTTAACAATGATGGTGAAGTTTCTGGTACAATGACACTCCTCGGACTAAAATTAATAACTTTTCATCAGTTTTCTTAAGTCGAGGGGGAGTGTCGTCAAGTTTCTTTCCTAAAAACTTTGTTTGGTAACCAAAATGGAAGTTAAATGGCTTTGTTTGAAAAAGGAAAAGGTGGAGGGACCAAAACTATCAAAATGTTAAAGTTAATTTTAATAAATACCTTCACCTAACTTCCACTTCACATTTATTACTCTAAACCTAACAAGATCCTACGCCTAAAATTCGCTCATCCTATCGTGTTTTTGATCATCATATCGTAAGTGGATTAATGTTTCTAACATGTTTTAAACATTGGTTTTGATTTTCAAATGAATCCAACGGTCAAATCCATCGATATGGGTGATTTTGTGTTCTTCGCACACGCGAAGAACACATGATCATGTGTTATGTGTTTGTGGCTAAAAGATAATGTCAAAATGTTTTAAAACATCAATGATATGTTTTCTATCCTCAAAACAAACCCAGAAACGCGAATTGAATGACTTTGAAAATTAGGGTTTATGCGTGGTTTTGGGTGTTTTTCAAATGTGTATGTTTTGGTCAAAAAGATTGTTGGGTAATGTTCTTATGATGTTGAATTGATGATATCCTTGCTCTATAACCACCCAGAAACTCTAAATTATTAACAATTTGAAATTAGGGTTTAAAGTTCTATAGTTTGGGTATTTTTGATTCATCATGAACTAGATGTTAATACTTGGTCTAAAGACTCTCACAACACTCTTGAACTACCAGAAAAAGTTTGGTGCAAATCCTATGGCTAGAAATTATACGCGTAAATCTTAACCCTTAGGGTTTTGACCTACGCGTATGACTTTCTACGCATAACTGTATTATGAATGTTCATGCCATAACTTGTTGACAAAATGATGTTTTGTGTTAACTCTGATGATTTGATGAACTTATTTCAGGCTTTGCTACGCTTAATATTCAGAATCAAGGTCATTTGCAACTCTACGCATAAGGATTACCCTACGCGTAGTAAAGTTATGCGTAAGAATAACTCTACGCATAACCATTACGCGTAAGGTTCTACAATGGGACTACGCGTATCCTGTGAAGGATATGTGTAAACAGTGACCTCTACGCATAAGGTCTACTCTTACGAGTAAGCCTTACGCGTAAGGTCTTCATACGCCCACGCCGTAAGCCCCACGCATAAGACCCCCTTTCCCACGCCGTAACTTCTCTTACGCGTAAGTTAGGATCCTACGCGTAAGCTTTCGCTCACGCATATGTCATTCTTGTTTACGCTTAACTTTGCCATAACTACGCTTAACCTCGGATTGACCTTCATGATGAATTGTTACGTGTACAAACTTGTAAATAAACTAATCATAACGTCACTAATCCAATAATGTCACTAATAAACTTAATCGCTTGATATGTTGTGAACAATAAGTGATAACATAAACTTTAAAACTTAAAGTTAACTAACTCACGAAATATTTCACGACGTCATTAGACTATTGAACAAACAAGTGACTTAGGACTCAGAATAATCATTATCACCGTACATTCAATAACAAGACAATAAAACCTTCTATTGACTAACATTATGTCTTTCGATATGTTGGTTCTTTTGGCTAATGTTATTTCGCATCACGACATGGTGAAAAAATGAATGTGGATGCACCGAAGTTCTTACAATTGTCGATATCTTTCCAAATGGCTATCCGAGAAAGCTTGGAAAGAACAACCTTAGGGTTGACTTTGACACCCTCACATGCTCGTAATCTTCTTGTCTCATTCTTGTGGATATTCTCGTGAATCATCCCTACCAAAACATGCTCTCACACTCGCCACGAGTTCGAGATCTACATTCAACAATTCAGGATTCTATGCAGAGGATCATCGGTCAAAATGTTGTGAATGTGACTCTTAATCACAAACAAGTCACTATCACTCCCGATGACTTACGAGTGTTCTCATCATTCCGGACATCGCCCCAACCGACTTCTTTGCCACCCCTACCGAGCAGATCGTCCCGCAATTCTTGATAGATATTGGTTATGATGAATCTAAAGGAATCATTACTAAGCTCTCTCACGTGGAGTCAAGAATATTCCTCAACCATGGAGGACACTCTATATGATCATCACCAAATCGGTCTCGGTCGCGCGGTGGCTATGAGCATCCCAAGCTCATGGAACGCAAATTTTCCGTCGTTGATCAACAAGAAGGACTTTATAATTGAAGCACTACTATGGGAAGACATGATGTTGTTTCAAAAGAAGCTTGGCTCCAAAATTCCCTATGTCGATACACTAAACTATTGATCCGAGAGCTCTTGGACTTCATCCGAAATCTCCGGAGACTCAATGACCCGTGATAATCATGACATCTTGATCGAGCACATACTATCCGTCGAATCAAAGAATCGTCTCACGAAGAAACAGGTGCTTGAGTTGCCGATCACCTTCTTACAAAGGAAATCAAAAGTCGAAAACGTACAAAAGGTATCGGTAGGCCGTTAAAGAAGGAAAAGTTGGTCATCTTGATGAAAAGGCTTCGGGACACCTACTCGGAGAACCGTAAGAGGCAAGATCTTGGAAGTGCCACAAGCACGGAGAGTCCAAGGAAGTTCCCAAGAGGAACCCTCCTTCAAAGAGGATTGTTCCATCTAAGGAAGCTACTCCCATCCCAATTCCCAAGCCCGAACCGCAAAGACAGCTTTTGGACGAAAGTTCAAGGTACTTGACACATATGAAGAGATTTCTTACTCGAACCGCTAAGGATGACAATCCTTCAAGACCAAAACCTCCAAGTCCTCAAACCGATAAAGGAAAAGGAAGACTCTGCACTTGTACCCTATGATGAGAGCTCAAGATGAAGAAGAGCAATTGGATCAATCCTACAGAAGACGGTTAAATTCGTTAGTCACCTTCAAAAGTCAAGAATTTGCAAAAGACCAAATGGGTGGACCGGAGGAACAAGTGGCGGCGCCCACTCCTCACCGATCTTGATGCGATTAATCGACCCGACAGGATCCGTGCCACCACTCTTCCGCAACAACAAAAGCTTGTGGAGGATACTATCGAATATGAGTTTGAGAACCCAACCGAGAAGTCCGAGAAAGATAAAGATGATGATTATGACAAGTTGCTTCGAAAGTCCCACACATTCATAGAAGGAAACTTCGAACCGCCTAAGGACCCCGAGCCTCCTCATGTCTCCTCATCATCGACTCTTCATCTCATTCATCACCACCGCCATCAAAGAGATCAACCAAATCATCATCCAAATCAAGAAAGAAACCACCTCGTTCTTGGATATCTCATGCTCATAAACGATTGGGAATGTTGTCAAACAAATCGTAAAGAAAGACATTCTCCAAAAGAAGTTGAATTTCTATGTCGATCACATACAACATTTGTATGACGAGCATGAAAAGATGAAAGAAGAAAGGAAGTTTATTCAGAATTCATGAAAAGTCATCGTCAAGAGGAACCGAACGAAATGATCGAAGGTTACACTAACAACTACCTTCGTAATATCGTTCCTAAAGTCACAAAGGAGCTGTTTACGGACAACTATATCCAAATCGATGCAAATCGCCAAGCAAACTATCCGATCAATGCCCATAACCGTAATAATCAATCCAACCGATCCGGTAGTTTTCTAACAATGAATTGGTGGCCAAGCTTGTTACACAAATGTCGCCACGAGTGCAATGTTAAATTCGAAGAAGCAAAATTGTATCAATCATTGCTAGACTACCAACTTCAAGAAGCTTGTAGATTTGAGGCGAAAAGTTGAAACGTCCTAGAGGCGATGAAGATAAGGATAAAGACAAGGACTCGCACCTAAACGCCGAAGCGCCCGGTGAATCTTCTTCGATGCCACCTCCTCCACAACGGACTTCTTCTCAACGAAGTCTCCTTCACCTCGGTCTTCTCATCGATAAACCTCGGGACGATTCCGAGTTACCACCCCGACTCAAAAACAGTGATTACTTTGAGTATACGGGTGGTGACGATGAAGAGGTCCTGAGCCCTACAACAACCCACCTCACCCAAACAAGTGCAGAAACCAGCATCATCATCAAGGCCTTCCAAAAAGAAGAAAAAGACGACTCAGCCTGAAGTCATCTCATGGCTAGATGACGATAAAATCGAAGAGTTTGAATGGTTCTCCACACTTGTCAATCAAACTCCCTACCTTTATGAAGGTCAAGACTTGGTAGACGGTTCTACATTGGAGCATGCTAAACTGTTGCAAGAAAAGTTCCATGTGAAGAAAATGACGAAATATGAGTTGAAGCGAATCAAGAATGAAGCGTTTCAACTTCTAAAAGACTGACTCGAAAGCGCCTCGAGGTCGAATATCATCTTGAGAACATTGCTCGAGCTATGTCTAACAACATGGATTGGCTCAATCCGAAGCAAACATTGACTTCACACAAAGGGACAACCCTCCATACTACACCGATTGGACCAAACCCTACCGACCATTGGCCAGCAGATGAACCACGGTTTCCTTCGATACTTCTTTAACAGAGACCTAGATTTTCTCTTACACGGTAGCGATGGTTCGCGAAAATACGCTACATCCTTGACTCTTCCATTCCCGCCGCTATTTACTCAAACCGCATAGCTATCGAGGAACGTGCAAATCGCTTGTTTTATGACAACGCAAGCATACGACCGAGATGCATTGTATGGGATTCATCACCGGCCCGAACGCCAAGAATCTACTACGTGTCGCTCGGTTGAAGTCTCAACACGCAGTGTACAGTTCTAAGGACATCGTGGCCATCAAACACGTTGATCTCAAGTCTAAGTGGGACTACACCTTCTTGAAGAATATCATAGTAAAACGACAAGATGAACAGACTATGCATTCTCGAAGGCGACTTTGAGAATTTGTCCTCAACGACATCGAAGACATGTACCTTGCCAAAGCATGTGGTCGTATGAGACAATTCTCGATGAAGTTCAACGCGAATTTATCAAGTCACTTCTCATCTTCATTAGACACATCGTGATCAAAGAACGTGTAGAAGATATCCGGTTGGTCGTTAAATCTTATCGACGCGTGTCAACCTCACTCCTCCAACGCTTGATCTTCCCGACATCAATCGCTATCTCAATATACGCTCATCAAGAAACCTTTGAGTTGTTTACCGTAGTGAACTTCAAAGAAACCGCTTAATGGCGTGTAGTGATCTTCGTAAATTCGGAGATCATACTTTGAAGTCGGTTAGGGACGGATTGGCGTCTGATTGAAGGATATACGCCGAAAATTGGGTCTCCTAAGCGTTGGAATTCTCGTGAAAGGAGGGATGTGAGACGAATCATCACAATGATTGATGAAAGGTTGTTCGAGACGGGATCGCCTGCACGATTGGAGAGCTATGTTGGTGGTCGACCCAGATTAACATAACCGCTTTCAACGCCTGCGCACTCGGGAACATCACCGCACTTCTTGGTACCCCTTGAATTGGTTCTTTCATTACAAATTTGGATGTATGATGATATATGTTTATGGCTTGTGCACACATTACGATGTACAACCCATTCTTGTCAAGAAAGGACCCCGTGGTACGCTTGATGCCACAATCCTTATAAAAGGAGCGAAAGCTTCTTACTTTTGAGTAAAACCTATCAAACCTTTCATTTTTAAGGTTTTGCTCAAAAGAACAAGTACTTCCCGTATGATTTTCGTAACCTCAACCGCTTATATCACTAGTTGAGGGGAGTATTTGAATTAAACTTTGTTCACAAATTGTTCACAAGTGGCCACTCTTCCCAACACTCGAAATGGTCATATTTATTCTCAACCGCTCAAAATAACATTTTCATATGCCATTTTGAGAGGAGAAAATTGTGTGATAAGAAATATGTTGTACAAAATGCAAATGAATCTGTACTTGAGACTTAACCAACGAATCGACGGTACTAAAGCGTTAGTAACTCGAAAAGACTTGTCCGGACGGGTAATAATTTCAAGCTAGCTCGCTAGTAATGTAAACGTGTCTCGCAAAGGACTTGTCCAAGTAGAGTACCATTCGAGACACTCTTGGTAGACATGAACTCGACGGGTATGACAACCTTTCGAGGTTTGTCTACACCTTCAAGGTAGTTATTAGAGCTAGTTGTCACCTAAAACCGACAATGTAACTCTTTAACTACGCAACGTAACCGTGTATCGCGGGGATTGTCTATCTCGAGTGGATCAATTCAAAATGTGCGCGCTCTTTCCTCTTTGTGCATTTAACCATTAAAACTATTAAGCACATGTGGAGGGGAGTATTTATGCAAAATCCTATCTCTCACGATGGTTCAAACATGTTTTCATTTACAAACCCTTTGAGAGATGTTTCACAAACAAGTGGTTTTAATGGCAACATAGGTTAGTCATGGAGTTATAAGGTGACTAAGGTTAGGAATAACTGTCCTATGATCCGCCAGAGTCGGAGGGATCTACCCAAGGACATCACAAATAGTTAGTACTTAGAAGTCCTTAGGTATGATTGTAAAAGGAGAAAATGAGAATCGGAGAAAGAAGGAGTTAAAGAATCAATAAGAAATGCAAAGAAAAGGGTGAAAAGAAATAGCCTCCAGATTATTCAACTTAGGGCGACACCGGGTTCAATTCATATACTCTTGGTTGTCACTTAGTGACACCGGTATTGAAGACTAAAAGTCGTCATGGACCCAAAGGACGCATACACTAAACCTTCTTAGCCACTCAAGTTTCTCTCAACAAGCTTGTTTCATTCTCACAGGAACCCTACATAAACTATTGGCTTTCTCTTAGAGATCGTTGGTATTGAAGAAGGAGACCTCTCCCTAGTCTCCGCTCGGAAAACCAAAACGCACTATTGAGTCTAGAGCCACGAGATTCATCAAAAGATCTCTTAGGAACACTTGACATTTAATCATTTGTTGATCAACAAATAAGATCATCGATGGTTCATATCGAGTCCTTCACAGATCTTAGCAACTGTCGAGAACATTTATGAGAGGTTCACATCCGTGATCCTCGGTGATTGAATGGAAACTCTGCCGTGGTCAACATCAAACGACCGACGGCGGTCACTTCGGTAACTCCCGTGGATTACGCGGAGTGTGTCTCAAACGGTCTGATCGTGAGGTGATGCTACGGTGTACCTCGGCGACTCATCTCGAATAGATGTACTTGTACATCGTGTTATCTCACTTGTGGGACTCCGGTTCAGAACGGCCTTTGTAAGAATTAGAGTTGTGTTTTCACACTATGTCGTTAACTCTCGAAGTTCAAACTTGTAAGTGCGGAACACGCTTATTACTAACCGCTTGAAATGTTTTCTTCTTATGGAAGCTCCGAGCAAGATGATCGTCTTGATTCTTCTCATGCTCATGCCAACATCATCACTAATGGAAGTTCTATTCAAAACAACACAACCGTCGAATGATTCTTCGTCAAACCAAAGAATCTACAAAGTTAAAGACTTAGAGAACTTCATCAAGATTGAATTCCAACGTCATAGGCGTGTGAGCATGTTGAAGAATGACGTGGAGACACCTGGAGCAACAAGGCACTGAGGCGCATCGATGCGCATAACAACATACTATCACTTTCACCACAAAGAACAATGATCAAAGAACAAAGTTAAAGATGACGTCAAAGCATAAGCTGCTCAAAGATAACTATCTCTACACCGGGAGATGGTTCGAATCAAGGCAATTCCTCTCACAAGAAAGAAGAATGTCGAAGACGTCGAGCTACTATTACATCAACGCCTTCACCGTTCATCACCAACACTTGAGGGGGAGATTATTGGAATCACTCCTAAACCATAATCAAGTGTTAGTAATTAATATGTTATAGTTAGCTTTATTATGGCCTTTATGTTTGTTATTAGCCTTAAGCTTATGTAGAAGGCCCATGAGCTTAGGCCCAAGCCCATAAAGGAAAGGAAGGGAACTAGGAGTGTTGACCTAGCTTCCCTCCTATAAATACTCTTGTAAACCCTCATTTGAGGGTTGGTTGTTCAAGTTATTCTCTCTTTCACTCTATATGCTTTAACCGTATTATTACTAGTATGTGTGTGTGCGTATAACTTGTTCATCCGCCTTCATCTCTTTCTATATTACTTGTGTTTTTAAAACTAGTGACCTAACAGTATAGGAAGAGATATTTTACAAAAATACCAAGTTGCCAAATTAAGTCCCTGTAATTTAGTGAGCGTTTAGTAACTCGCTAGCAAAGTGTATTAACAAGTTTCTAAGATATTACATAACAAGTCGCTAACCCAAATTTAAGATGCCTAATTGCAAACTCTGTTAAAGTTAAGTTGCTATCTATTATTTCAAAAGCAAGTCGCTATCTTACCATATTATGTATTATTGAAACTTTTGGTTCACGAAATTATACGATTGCAAACAAACACAGATAGCATAATTAGATAAGCAAACAAACACAATGGACACCATGAAACAGATAAGCAACAATGGTACAGAGAACACGAGATAACTTGTAAAATACTCCCCCTCAATCAATGTTACAAATGAACATTGATTGAATTTACCCCACCCATTGTACAACAAGAGTATATCTTTTTGTTCGAACTTCATCTATGATCCTGTGTCATTATTGAATGACATTTCTAGGATCGTAGATGTTATCGATAACAAGAGATATATCTTTTATTAGTTTGAGGGAAACAATCTAAAACATAAATTACAAAAAACATGATTTTTGATCTAAAACATAAATTTAATTAAAAAAATGATCTTTAAAAGAAAATGATTAAAAAAATTTTAATTTTAAAATTTTTTTTTATTATTTTTTTTAAATTTATTATTATTATTTTTTTTAACTGATTTGTACACAGATCAATAAGAGCGAGTCCTGATTCAAGTCGAATAGGAGTCAAAGTACGAGGTACATCAATTCTGGCAAGCTATAACTCCTGAGTGAGCAATATTCATTTCTGATGGAAACCAAGTCATGATGTTCCTGATTGAATTGAGCATTGTACCTGAAAAAGACTGAGGACACATTGCACTAGAAGCACATGTAGTATTGCAAATGGATGAGTTAGTGACATGAGTAATCTCACTATTGGATGATGCACAGTTTGATCTAGTCGTGTCATTAATAGAGATCCCTTTAGGTTCAATATTCTTGAAGAGTTTTCCTGTGGGCATCCACTTAAGGCAAGATCTAGGTATGTAAGTCCGTTTGGATCCTGTAAACTTAAATAATCTGCCAGTGGGAATCCATTTGAAACAGCTGCTAGTAGATTTGGATGTAGGCATTTCCCTCTTTTGAATATTGGTCATTCTGCAATTAGTTGGTTTCTTAGGGGATTGATTAGCCATTTGATGCTTCTTATGAGAACTAGATGAACTCCTAGTATTCCTTATCTTTGAACTTTGAACATTAACCAGGGGTTTGTTATTCATCATGTCGGAATGAAGTAGTGAAGTGACTGGTTTTGTCAAAGCATTATTCGCATCAACTTGGGAGGCAAGCCTAGATTTCGAAGGTTTAAATCTTTCAGTTCTAAAAGCATTGGGCTGCGTAACTACAATATGTTTTGAGTTGTTCTGGACAGTTGACTTTTCCAAGGTTGATGGTTTTGCAAACTTAGTGTTCACCCTATTTCCAATAGATTTCCTAAGCTCATTTTTCAAGGCAACAATAGTGAAGCTCTTATCCTGAATTTGGGCTTTGAGGGCATCAATGTCAACCAAAAAGGAATTAGTTTTATCTATCAACTTGGAATTGTTCTCTAATAAGTTCTTTCTTAAGGACTCATTTTCCCTCAATAGGTTGGACACACATAGAGCCAATTCATCATTCCTAGATTTAAGTGTACTACTCACCTCATGGTTAGGATTGCTTATTTCTAGATTACATTTCTTATGCAGATCTGAGAGTTGTAATTTCAGATTGCATATGGTTGAATATTTGTCCTGAATCTGGGTTTTTAAGTGGTTAATTTCAAAAAAATCTTGAAATTTTGGGAATTCCGGATTTATGCAAGATTTTGTGGCACGAAAACTTTTTTCTCTTTGTTGTATTGCAATTTCCAAGGAAATACAATGTTTTTCAAGAATTGAGTATTTGTTTGAAAGTTTGATTGGCTCCTGACGGTCAGTCTTTTATCACACAAGTCAACCACTTGTGAATGGTCAACCGTAATAAAAGCCAAACAACGAAACCAAAGCAATTAAGTCCAGAGAGTTTAGTGTTTCCCGGTCGTTAAGTCCCAACGAGTCGCATGGATGAATAACCAAACGTATAGTGATCGGGTGATATTGAACGGGAAAAGGTTTGTGATTGATACTAGATGACAAAGGAAAAATGAAATAAAATTAAAAAAGCTAAATTATATTAAATAAACGCTATCACTATTTTTAAATTTTGAGTTTCTTGATTTTTCTTTTATAAATTTAAATTAAAAACTAATTTTAACTTTTAAAACTAAATTAAAATACTAAAAATTATGAAAATAAAGAGGAAAATTGTGAAACTATTTTTCAAAAATCTAAAATAACTAAAGAGAATTTTCAAAACTAATTTTGTATTTTTCTGATTATTTTTCTATTTTCTATGAATTAAAAACTATTTAAAACTAATTAAATGGCTAAAATTACAAATTTAACTAAGAAAATCGGAAAAATTATTTTTTGCTTTTTATATTTATCTTAATCTATGAAAATTGAAAACTTATTTTTTTTGAAGATTTTCTGATTTAATTGCAATAAAGGCTAATTAAAAAGTCCTAAAAACTGTTTTAAATAAGGAAAAATAGCAAACAGTACCAGAAAATTATGAAAAATTTAGGAAAATTCTAAAATATTATTCTAAGTTTATGAAAAATATAAAAACTAGGGATTATGTGGACGAAAATGAAACTGTAGTGTAATTGACTTGCAAATAAGCTACTATCTTAAGCTAAAAAGTGCAATAAGCTACCAAACTTCACCAAATGATTACTGAAACTATTTTATGCTAAAACTACCTTAAAGAAGCTAGTTATTACCAGTCCTAACCTCTATTAATTCAACAATCAAATCTGAGCTTATTATATGAACTAAACCAAACAGTCTCTAAGGGGGATGTTTAAGCTACTGCACAAGCTAGCTGAGAAAACCAAAGTAGAAAGCAGATATTGGGATCTTAAGTTCACCAACCAGACTACACTTAGACCAAGTTTCAGCTCCTCACAAGCTCTTATGAGCTTGTGAAGAGATCGGCAAGATGGCTGAAAAACATGATGTGTGACACAGGGCACATAAGTGCTTATTCAACAGCTGATTTGAACCTTTAAAAAGCTTGAAAAAAATTTGTAAAGATATGTTTCCACTTTTTGACCAACTGAGCTAGAAAATGTCCAAGTTTCAAAGATTTTTATGTAGAAATGAGCTCATGAAGATCACAAAAAGTTCTGTGAAAACTGGATTTTTCAATTTTGACTATTTTATGACAGAAATGAAAGGTTGACTAAAATGGATTTTGATTCACTTTAATGAACTGAAATTGAAATGAAATGATGAAATAAGACTAATGTAGGCTATATTACAACTATAGTTACCTAAATGCAAGATTAATTTATCCTTATACTCACTGATGCATTAATATAAACTTATACCAAATGATTTTGACTTTTGCTTAGTACAGAGGTAGAATACTGACTAAATTAACTCAAGTGGCCTTAATTGAGACTGAGTATGCAGATTTCAAGTACTAACCAAAGCTTAAACTCAAATAAACTAACTTATCCAAACACCACTGATTAAAACTAAAATGCAATCTGTTTTATCTAAATGATTATACTAACATTGAAACTATATTAATTATAGTCTAGAAACAATAATAGAGCAGATATAAACTAATGCTAATTACAAATTCAAGCAGAACTAGATTATGCAAATAATACTTAGTTTTTTTAAATAAGAAAAGTACTACAAGCAAATCAAACATATGCGATTATAAGAACCAAATCTATCACTATACTAATCTAATTCAACCCAATCCAAGCTCTGCAACAACCAAATTCCATTTCCATAACTGCTTAACCAAAATTTCCCCACAGTTGACTTTCGTTGACCAAGTTCCAAATTTGTTTGAACTTGAGTTATGAGCTTACCAGAAGCTATGAGTAGCTTAAATAAGCTTATTGGAACTAGAAATAAGCTAATTGAAGCTTGAATATAAGAGCATGAAAACTGATTTTTTAACAGTGAACATAAAAACATGAAACTATGATAAAACTTTGAATTGATACTTGAAAATAGATTACAATGATAAAACAACTTAAGTTGAGTACATAGAAACAGGAGATTACAACTTTAAACTTAAACTAAGACATTGATAATAAAAACGATTTTACAAGAAACTCTAAAAATTAACTAACTGTCTTCTCTGCCTTCTCCTCTTCTATTTATATATCAAAAGTCTTCCCACGTGTCCTCTGAGTAAATCCCACCACTTTTCATAGCCATTGGATCACTTGGGATGATATTGGCCGTTTGATGAATTTTGGCGCCAAAAAGATATATCAACTGGGGGGAGGATTGAGTGTAGGGAAGGAGAAGCTTTAAATGCATTTTGGATTGTTGGGTGAGGTGGAGGGATAAGGGTGTGGGAGGTGAGCTGGAGGTGAGGGGGTTGAGTATTGCAGGTTGAGTGGTTGAAGAAGACAGAAAAAGGAGGGAAAGGGAGGTGGGTTGACTGGGGTTTGACCGGTGATATATTAGACAGGGGGTCAAATAAGGGGGTTCAAGGGTCAAGTTGGCAGGGCTCAAGGGTGTTTTGACAGGGGGCCAAGGGTCAAGTTGGTTTGGTATTAATACAAGGACCAAACTTGCATTTTCTGATATTTGAGGGACCAAAACTGCCAAATTTTCAAAGTTATTTCAAGGGACCAATTATGACAAGTTTCAATAGTACAAGGACCATTAAAGATATTTTTAAACTTCCAAGGACTATTTTTGCCAATTTTGAAACTTGAAGGACCAAACTTGTAAATTCTCCAAACTTTTTACCCAAGGATCATTTTTGACAAATTTTGATTTTGAAAGGACTTGGGTTGACTTTTATTTCAAAATAAATGCTCAGGGACTGATTTTGTCAAGATTTGAAAGTCGGGACTGAAGCGCCAATTATGCAAACTTAGCTCGATTTTCATCGATTTTAAACATTTTGCATCCGAAACATATAAAATACAATTTTGGGATATTTTCAAGTATTTTGATGCATTTGAGCGTTTTAAGTGTTTTGCGATTCAGATTGACCAAAATGATGAGTATTTACACACCCATCAATCCCCACACTAAACTATTGCTAGTCCCTAGCAATCTTTTGAGAAAACTTAATGGATTTGAATCTCTTTACCAAAAGCCATTACTTCGGAGTAGCCAATTGTTTCGAGTTCAAGTAAGAACCTTGGTACAATGATAACCAAATGATTTTGAGCAAATCACCGACTTCAACGGATTTGATTTGTCTTTACCGAAGCCGTTTGCTTCGAACTAGCCAACTCTTAGATAATATATAATATCTTTGGTGAGTGATTACCAATTATGGTTTTCCAAGCGCCTTTACCACATGCCATAAACTGGCTAGCCAACTCTTCACTAATTAAAGATATAGTGATTTGAACACCATACAATTTTGGGCAAATTGCAAGCGTCAACGGATTTGAGATATCTTTACCAAGAGCCGTTTCTTGGATTAGCCAATCCTTTTGTTTATTAGACATGGCGGATCGATAACTATAAAGTGAGTAAGTGCAAAACACTTACTCCAAAAAAAAATTTGGCTAAAAATGGGGAATTGGGTCGTATAATTACATGATAAAATTCGTGAGAATTCCCCACACTAGAAATGAATATTGCCCTCAATATTCAAAGTACCGTGGTTATGCCAAACCGAGAACGTAAAAGGAAATACTACGGCCATTATTTTAATTTTTTTTTTTTTGAAACTTTATATACAACAATGGGCAACTCCCCACACTAGGGTGGTACAAAGTAGAAAGAAGTCGAAATATGGGTGAAAACCCATATAGTGTACTCTTGTTTTGATTCCCGAGTCGCTAGCTTGACTCGATCCCCGCATTCATTGGTTCATGGGGAAAGTTTGTAGATCCGGACAACCACGGGAGGAATGTCCTCTCCAAAATAGTGCTTTAATCGATGACCATTCACTTTAAAATTTGGACCATCGGGTTGAGATAACTCAATGGTTCCATAAGGAAATACTTTAGTGATGGTGAATGGTCCGGACCAACGGATTCTAGTTTTCCGAGAAAATCTTCAATCTTGAATTGAAAAGAAGGACTCGATCACCGATGTTGAAAACGCGGTTTTGATTTTGGAGTCATGAATCTTCTTTGTCTTTTCTTTGTAGATCAAAGAGTTCTCGTATGCTTGATCACGGAGTTCATTTAATTCATTCATTTGAACTTTCCGGTGATCACCGGTATCTGAATATCGAAGTTGGCATGTTTCAAAGCCCGGTATGCTTTGTGCTCAAGCTCAATCGGCGGATGACACGCCTTCCGTACACTAGCTTGTATGGAGTACACCGATGGGTGTTTTATAAGTCGCACGGAAGGCCCAGTCGTCATCTAGCTTATCCGACCAAGAGGCACGGTTTTCGCCTCTTGTCCTCTCGAATTCTTTTAATCCTCGGTTGGAAACTTCCACTTGCCCACTTGTTTGGGGTGGTATGCGATGAGAGGCGGTGAGTTACACCATACTTTTGCATGACTTTATCAAAGCGGTCATTGCAGAAATGCGTACCACGATCACCGATTATAGCTCGTGGAGTTCCAAACCTAGCAAAAGAGATTTTAAGAATTTCACAACAACTCGGGCATCGTTGGTAGGCAAAGCCTTCGCTTCAACCCATTTTGACAAATAGTCAACGCCACGAGTATGTATTTGTTTCCTCGAGATGAAGGAAATGGCCCCATAAAGTCAATGCCCCGGATGTCAAAATCACACACTTGAATGGCGTTTTGCGGCATTTCATTTCTTTGTGAGATATTTTCGTGACGTTGACAAGCGTCGCGGTTTTGACAAATTCGTGGGCATCCTTGTAAATCGTGGGCCAATAAAATCCGAATCAAACACCTTCTTAAGCATGTAGTTGGGACTATGATGTCCCCAAGAGGTCCGAATGGAAACCTTGAGAATGTCATTGGCTTCCGACCATACACACATCGCTGATGACTTGATCCGCGCAAATTTTGAATAAGTAGGGTCGTCCCAGTAATGTTTTACATCTTTAAAGAATTTGTTTTTCCGTTGGGACGACATCCCTTTCACCACAAAGTTACCCGCATGGTAATTTGCAAAGTCGACAAACCATGGGGTAGAAGAGTCTCCACGAAAAGAAACCACATTGAGTGTTTCGAGAGGAAATGTTTCGTTTATTTCCTTTTCTCGAACACATCTGGTGAGGGTTTTCTAGGCGGACGAGATGATCGCAGCGTGTTCTCGGCTCCTTTTTATCACGTATAATGATATCAAATTCTTGCGGAGGAGAACCCAACTGAGCAATCTCGGCTTTGCATCTTGTTTTGCAAAGAGATATTTGAGAGCCGAGTGATCCGTATACACCACGCATTTGGTCAAGATAAGGTATGGTAGAAATTTCTCAAACGCATACACCATGCACTAATAATTCTTTTCCGTAGTGGTGTAATGGGTTTGAGCTTGATCATAGTATTACTCGCGTAGTGGATAGGTGAAAATGCTTGGTTTTTGTTGCCCCAAGACTGCACCGATAGCAAAATCACTTGCATAGCACATGAGTTCAAAGGGTAAATCTCGATTCGTGGCAACTAGAATGGGTGCCCGTAGCTTTTTCTTTAATGTTTCAAAAGCTTGATGCACTCGGTGAGAAGATAAAGGAGCATCCTTCTCAAGGAGATGAGTCATAGGCCGAGCGATTTTAGAAAAATCTTGTATAAATCTGTGATAGAAACCGGCATGACCTAAAAAACTCCTAATACCTTTGACGGTAGTAGGATGAGGTAATTTGGCAATGACATCCACTTTCGCTTTGTCAACCTCAATCCTATTTTTTGAAATCTTATGGCCAAGGACTATGCCTTCTTTGACCATAAAGTGGCTCTTCTCCCAATTTAGACAAAGATTGGTGTCTTCACACCGTTTTAGCATTTTATCTAAATGGGAGAGACATGTTTGAAATGAGTCCCCAATGACCGAGAAGTCATCCATAAACACCTCCATTGTTTCCCCGATCATGTCGTGGAAAATTGCCATCATACATCGTTGGAATGTGCCAGGAGCGTTACATAGGCCAAAAGGCATACGTCTGTAGGCAAAAGTTCCGTATGGGCAGGTGAATGTGGTCTTTTCTTGATCCTGTGGATCAATGGGGATCTGAAAATAACCCGAGAAACCATCTAGGAAACAATAGTATTCGTTCCCTGCTAATCTCTCAAGCATTTGGTCTAACTCATGTGTCCCGATGGGATGATCCGAAATGACGATCCTTGGTTTGCTGACTTTGCAAACTACCTCGCCGGAGGAATTCTCAGAAAAGGACTAACTCATGCTCAAAGAAGCAAATTCTTTTCGGAACTCAAATACTATTTTGGGAAGAGCCATATCTTTTCAAAATGTGTCCGATGGGATGATCCGAAGATGTATTTTGGTTCCGAAACTAGTAAAATTCTTGACGAATGTCACCACAGCCTCTTGGGGACATTATGGTCCTTCCACCACGCCTAAGAAAGTTTTTGATTTGGATTCTATTGGCCAACAATATTCAAAGAAGCACATACACTTGTTCAAAGCTGTGACGCTTGTCAAAGAACCACCAATCTCTCTCGAAGGGATGAAATGCCATTAACAAGCATTCAAGTGTGTGAAATATTCGATATTTGGGAATAGATTTCATGGGACCTTTCCTAAATCCCACAAACTCGAATACATTCTCGTTGCTATAGATTACGTGTCCAAATGGGCGAAGCTTTACCGACAAACGATGCTCGTGTAAATCGTTAATTTTCTCAAAAGCTTTTAGCTCGTTATGGAATTCCCAAAGCACTCATAAGCGATCGTGGAACTCATTTCGCAATCAACAAATGGAAAAACCATGAAAAGATATGGAGTTCATCATCGATTTGCATCGCTTATCATCCACAAACTAGTGGTCAAGTCGAAAATACCAACAGAGCTCTCAAAAGAATCTTGGAAAAAGCAAGAAAAGACAATCCGTCTTTATGGGCAAGAAAACTTGATGATGCTCTGTGGGCATTTAAACGGCTTATAAAACACCAATTGGTACAACTCCTTACGAGACTCTGTATGGGAAGACTTATCATTTGCCGTTCGAAGTTGAACATCGTGCTTATTGGGCGCTCGAGACAATGTAACACCGATCTCAAAATAGTGGAGAGAAAAGATTTACGCAATTGCACGAACTCGATGAATTAAGACTCCAAGCTTATGAAAACTCCAAAGCAGTATAAAGCCGAACAAAAGCTTATCATGATAAAAAGCTACGAATTGAAAAGAATTCAAAGCCGGAGATAAAGTTACGCTTTTAACATGAAATTCAAATTCAAAGCTCTAAGTTACAACCAAAATGGTTTGGACCATATGTCGTTAAACATGGATATCCATCCGGGTATGTCAAACTCTATGACAAACAAGGTGGAAGTTTCATTGTTAATGGACACGAATCAAGTTATATTACGACAAGGAGCAAGCGAATGAAGTTTCGATTCTTGACGGTGTCACGGAGACACCATGAGAATGAATTGAAACTATTACCTTTGTAGCACCATTTCTGGAAGAATCCCACAAACTATTCCATGGAAACCAAGCTACGAGTTAAATGCGGGACGAAGCTCTTGTGAAGAATTCTGTACATCCCGAACTTTACAAAATGTTCAAAGCTGCCTTGCAATTTGAATAAGTCGGGAAGACTCGAGTCGGTGATGACTCGATAATAAAACAAGCGCTTCTCGGGAGGCAACCCATGTGTTTGATTTGATTTTACGTGGTCACTCCCAAAGTTTTAAACCTTTGGTTGAACTTAAGTGTGGGGGGTGCCATCTTTAATAAAACCTTTTGTTTGTTTATAAGATTGTGTGCGGTGATGACTTCTCCGGTGGGCCTTGAGAATGAAGAAGATTTTAAGTCGATAAACTCGTTGACATATCTCGGTTTCATCTCTATTTTCCTATTTCTATACTTTGAAGTTCGTTTATCATTGAGGACAATGTCTAACTTAAGTGTGGGGGGTGAATAGGAAAATTAGAGTTTTCATGCTTAAATTTAAATTTTGTTTGCCTTGTGATCTAGTTGTTTTCACACTTTTAGGATTATCTATTAGAATAACTGGATCAAACCATGGTAAAGCGGTAATATTTGAAATTTCGAGATGTGTTTCGATTACTATTGCAATCCATTCGGGATCGATAACATTTGCTAACACATATTATACCCTTTCCACTAAATTGTGAGGATTTGAGCCTATGTCTTATTAGCATACATCTTTTATGCTTAGAATTTTGTTATGAGTGTCTTGGGTGATTTTATTTATTCTAGAACTTGTGCTTGTAAATCATTACCAGACCGCAGTGGGATTGCATTCGTGCGATTTAAGTAAATTCGTGTGATAAAGAGGCACCTTAGGATTTAACCCAAATGGCCTTCCATTTTACATCTAATGTTATATTAGCTAGCCTCATTGGTTAGTTAACCACCCACATGGACCCATTTGTAGTGCTCATTTTTAGCACTAGATACCCCTAGTTACACCTTCTGAGCCATCCCTTTCGTTTTTGCTTCACCCAGAAAATACAAAAAGATTTTACATTTTAAACCTTAAGCCTACCCCATATCAATGTCTAAACGGTTGGTTGCTAGTTTCATGGAAAGTGAAGATTGTTCAAATGATTATGAGTACCACATCCTATGTGATTGATTGAGCCATGCATTATGTATGAGTTAAAAAAAAAAAAAAAAAGTTGTGTTGAAAGTATGGAAATAATAGCCAATGTGCTATGTCCGTGGAACAATTGTCATGGCAAAGCAAAAAGCTGTGGAAAACGAAAAAGAAGAAATTGAAGCTATAATCATTTATTTGGTTCGTGGAATGTTTGATAGCTAGCAACATGGGTATTAGACTTGATTTCATTTTTATTTTAACACCAATTTCATTAACATTCCCATGCCTTATCCATACCCTTAACCCGAAGCCTATCATTATAACCCGAATAAAAGCCCTCTTTAGATGTTTTTACTTGGTGCTCACGCCACATTGGTGGAGTTTTGTTTCTTGTACAAGCTTATGGTAATAATCTAATCACGACTGAGCAATGAGTGTGATTTATCTTGTTACTCCACTAAAAATGAGTGATTGAGTGAATTATATTCCATTATTTTCGTGAGGTGTTTTGAAATGTTATCATGCAAGAAAATCATTGGATATTGTCAAACATCTTGATGTTTCACCTTTATAAGCATAATTGATGAATCTTCTCTCGTATTTATACTTGGTTGATTTGCATCACATTTTTCATAATCACGATCCGGTACCGGTGGATGTTTTCCTAGATTTGCTTGAGGCAAGCAAAGTTTAAGTGTGGGGAATTTGATAACACTCAGTTGTGCATGTTTTAGTAGTATTATGTGTACTTTTATATCATTATTTGGTTATATTTGCGTGATTTTAGTACTTTATCGTATCTAGAGATGTTCGTCTAGTATTTATAACCAAGTGCGTGGAAATGGAGGAAAATGTGGAAATATGCACTAATCGAAGATTCCGTTTCAAGAAAGCTAAATCCAAGTACCTTTGAAGACCTTAGTGATTGAAGAACCAAGTTCTACAAGTCGAGTGAAGAGTGAAGATCAAGTTACGTATCTCGGAAGATCCAACCGGATCGGTTACACCTTCAGTAGGATCGGTTGGAAGTTGGTCGGAATTAGTATTTTTGCCATAGCCAACCGATCGGTCGCAACCCGCAACCGGATCGGTCGGCGTTATTATTGAAGACCGGCCGGATTGGTTGGTCGTATGACCGATCCGGTTGGAGAAGCCTGCAGTTGTCAAATCTTCATCACTAAGCTTCCCTTTGCATCCAAACGATTCTAGGTCCTTCTCTTGGTGTATTCTAGTCCCTTCCTTACTCCTTGGAGGCCAAGTTAAGCATTTAACACCCTAGGCCTTGGAATTAGTATAAATAGAGGCTAATTGTGAGCATATGAGACACACCTCAATTACAAAGCTCTCTACTCATCAAACCAAGCCTTAACCTCTTAAAATTCGTCCTTAGAAATCTAGAGAAGTTTGGAGTTCCAGAAGTTCGACCTTTGGAGGCCAAAACACTAAGAAGTCCACCACGATCCTTTGGGAATCATTACTTCATCATTTGTAATCTTATTCCAAGCATTGTAAGACTTTTAATCATGTTTTCTAATGATCAAAGTTATGAGTTTATGTTCATGTTTGCTATGAGTGGCTAGTTTCTTTATACACTTGCTTAAATGATGTTGATTATCATATGATTAGTTAGTGATTGTGTTAACATGTTTTAATTCAATTTCAAGTTAATTCTAAGATCCAATCGTGCTAAAGTTTCATAGTGACATTTGTTAATCAAGTTTGGCTAATTGGTAGTAATCGTTGGGGTCGAAAGAACTTCGTGTTATTCAACTAGTCATAATCATTTTGTCTATGGATGATTGTTTTACCCATTATTCTTGATTATACAAAGGAACTAAGGTGTGGTTGTAATAGAAAGCGTTTTTGATTATCAAATGGGATTGGTTGGAAACATCTAAATGGTCGTAAGATTAGTTGTTGAGAATCAATTGTAGCCTTTGTCTATGATCGGTTACCTTTTGCATTGACCATTTCTTAAGCAATTTGATGAGCAAGCGGATGTTTTGTGTTTAAGTTTATTGATATAGACTTATGAAACTTGAATTGATCTTGAATTGATTGGTTAAACTTAAAGCTTGTTTTTATGAACTAAAATCTTGACGAAGGTTTAACTTGTAAGAACAATAGATTAGTTTTAACTAATTATCACAACCAACATGTTAAGTAGTTAACACAATCACATTAATCTATGTTATGATACTAGTTTAAGCAAGTGTAATTTTAATCATCTCGAATTTCATTATATCTATTTGCTTTGTTATATGTTTTGATAGACTCGTTAATTCAAACTTGTGCTCGATTCACTCAAATCCTCGCGATCGATCCCGACTTACCTTCATAATCTTGCTATAACGGACGAGTATACTTGCTCGTATGTGTTATTGGTAATATTGGTAATTCACCTTTATAAATTTAAAACTTGCACCAACCGGCACATCACCAATCGAGTTGGAATTAACTCGTTTTCTTCATTTGTGACAACAATTATGCCACCCTTTTTGGAACACGTGGATGGGGATGACCCAAGGACTATCGGAGATCGGGTAAATTAAACCGGCATCAAGAAGTTTGAGAACCTCTTGTTTGATAACCTCGTGAATCTTAGGATTCACCCTTCTCGATGTTGGATCGCCGGCTTGAAGTCATCCTCCATCAAGATTTTGTGAGTACAAAACTCGGGGTTGATACCCTTAATGTCGGAGAGTTTCCAAGCAATTGCTTGCTTGTGTGACTTCAAGACCTTTATGAGAGCGATCTTCTCCTCCTCAGTTAAGTCTTTAGCAATTATGACAGGTAATTTATCATCACCCTCCAAGAATGCATACTCGAGATGAGGAGGTAGGTCCTTAAGTTCAACCTCGGGAAGTTCTTTAGTAGATGTTTGTACGGATCTGATTTCTTCAATCGTGATCTCTTTCGGAGGGAGTGAAGGTAATGGATCTTCATTTAACAATTGCTCAAGATAAAGGATATCTCCCTCCGAATCATAAACACCATCAATTCCTGGCGGAATCGATTCATCATTAGCAAGAAACTCATCGATCTCTTCTAGAAAGAAGTCACCTCCCTCAAACGGAGTAAGAGAGGGGGAAGAGTCGGCAATAATTGGTTGAGAAGATGTAGTGGGATCCCCACTCACAGAATTATGAAAATAACCAAGAAACTCTTGAGAGTACTCCTCTGAAGTAATATCAATTAAATCGATTCGATTAACCGATTCAGCATCATAGTTTGCGGAGTACCTCGAAGTTTGATCAAGGTTAAAGGTGATGACTTCATTACCCACACGTAATGTGATTTCTTGATTAAATACATCAATGAGAGCACGGCCCGTTCTCGGGAATCCTCGTCCAACAATGAGGGGAACCCGATGATCGGCATCGAAATTAACAACCACAAAGTCACCGGAAAATGGAACTTCCCTACTTTCACGAATACATCCTCGGCGATGCCAAGAGGACGCGATATAGAAACGATCCGCAAGCTCAAGAGTCATGCGGTAGGAATAAGTTCGGAAGAGAAAGTTTCTTCCATCTTGAATAAGGCATCGATTGATGCTTGCACCAAGATCGGCGAGGGCAAAGCATTCAATCATTCTGGAAAACACAAGGAAGAAGAAATTTTCCGGGATCTCCAAGCTTCTCGGAAGCTTCTTAATGAATCTATTGGCGGTTCTCGTTTAAAGGAGTTTTAGCCATTCCAAAAGTTTTCCTTGTTGCTTAACATGTGTTTGAGAGTTGATGCAAACTTGGGCATCAACATGATAGCATCCGCAAAGCTTATGTCAAAATGTAGTTCTTGGAAAATTTGAAATTTTTTTCCATTTGATGGTAGCTTTTCGCGGAGCTTTGCTCATTTAAGCGTGATGGGTAAGGAATAGAAGTTTTGGATTGGGGTTGTCAATCGGAGGTTCAAAACAACTCGTGTTTGGTTTTGGGTTTCGGACAACTTGAGGATGGACATCGTTGGTACCTCCGTTATTAGTAGGAAGTTCCTTGTCCTTTGTTGCCTCGGGTTCACTTTCCACTACCTTCGGGAGAGAAGAAGAAGAGGTAGTAGGAATAGCGGGTCCATCATATGAAGCACCACTTCGGTTGTGATCGCCTTTGCATCGCCCTCGGATTAGCGATCGTGTTGCTAGGTAAAGTACACCGAGCCCGAGGGTCGATCATTTAAAGACTTCTTAATGTCGAAATCGGCTAACCAACAACCTATTCATTTCCTCTTGGGATTTCATGAATTGCTTCAACAACTCATCGATGATGGTCCAGTTGGAACAATGGCTTTATTTTGTGTAGGAAAATTCGCCTCTATTGTTTGGATTAGGGCCTTGATTTTGAAAATTTTCTTGATTATTGCCATGAAAATACCACAGGTTGAAATTTCCGACCTTGGTTTCTATTAAAATTTCCTTGGTGTTGGAAGTTTTGACTTTGATTTTGAAAACCGTTATTTTGACTAAAATTACCTTGGTTTTGAAAACCTTGGTTCGTTCTATTCGATTTTGATTACGGTTTTGGTTTTGGTTGAAACCGGTGGTCCAGTAGTGGTTAGGACGGTGGTTCGGGTCCATAGGAGCACGGTATTGGTTGCCTCTGAATTGGAAATCCATACACGTTTGCTTCAAAGGGTTACCATCGGTGGCCATACAGCTTGTAATAGGCATGGGGCCACCGTAAGTAACACATACTTCCACTTTCTCAACTTCACAGGAGGTGAAGTTTGTGGAAAAGAAACTTTCTTTTGGTTAGAGAACCAAAGCTTGAATTGCTTCAGTGAGCTTGTCAATCTTAGCATCGGTGCTAGATTGACTCACGGCGATGAAGTAGAAGGACCAACACCGACTTGGGAAACAACCGGTTTGCTTCGTGCGGGCGGACTTTAGACTTGTTTTCAATGATCGCTAAAGCTTCTTTTACGGTTTTGCTCAAGAAATTTCCTCCAATGGAGGAATTGAGAGAATCTTGATCGATTGACTCACTCCATTATAGAAAGTATCGAGTTGCATTAACTCGGAGAAACCGTGGTGAGGACATTTATGAGCAACTCCTTAAAACGATCCCACGATTCTTGAAGGATTCATCAAACTTTTGTGTGAATTTGATGATTTCGTTTTAAGACTCGTGGTTTTGGAAGGTGGATAGAATTCGTTCAAAATTTCTTCACCGGTCTTCCCATGTTTCGATCGATTGAGGGGTTGTTTTTCAAGCCAAACCGGGCTTGCCCTCGAGGAAAATGGGAATGAAGAAGCTTGACAACATCGGTAGGGACATTCTTGTATTTGATGGTAGATGCAATCTTGTTAAACCATCGAATATGAGCATGAGGATCATCCTCTCAAAACCATAGAATTGACTTGAGGTTACAAGATTAAGTAACCCGGTTTTGAGTTCAAAATTTTCACCACAATGGTGGGATAACAATAGCATCTCCATACCCATCGATGGGTGCTCGGAGAAGCTCACATAGGACGTTCTTCCGCCATGATAACGGAGTAGTGTGAGCATCCGGATCTCGATCCGATCGATGGGGCGAACGTCTATGGACACGCCTTCTTGGAATCTCGACAAGCTCACGAAATGGGGTCACGAGACCAAGAAGAGCGTCTTGATACACTAGAGTTAACTCTAAGAAATCTCGAGTTAAGGAAGGGAATTATGAAAATGGGGAAAGAAGAATCTTTTGGGTTTTATGGTTTTGAAAAGTAGATATAACAACAAATCCAATTAAAACAATATCGAGGCAAAACGACAGTGAACTTAAACCAATAATCACAAGATGAATGGCTTCTTTGAAAAAGGTACACCACTCACAAGGACACAAAGGCAAGTTTTAATCTTTGGTTCGGGAACTTATTATGGTCGTACCCCCAGTTAGGTAGTACTCTGTCTTGGTTCTCGATGGTAATTTTTTTATGTTGTTATTATTAAACAAAGAAAACGACAAATCTTTTTGTATTTTTATCTTATATATATATTGAAACAAAAGAAAAATATTTTTGTGTTTTATACGTTTTAAGATGTTTTTGGATTTTTGGATTTTTATAAGAAAATATAAATATATATAGATGGTATGAACAAGGAGTGAATATTCAAATCACTAATCTGCTAAACGTAAGATAATTAGCACAGCTCCCCGGCAGCGGCGCCAAAATTTGATTGGCTCCTGACGGTCAGTCTTTTATCACACAAGTCAACCACTTGTGAATGGTCAACCGTAATAAAAGCCAAACAGTCTGAAACCAAAGCAATTAAGTCCAGGAGAGTTTAGTGTTTCCCCAGGTCGTTAAGTCCCAACGAGCTGTGCGACTGAATAACCAAACGTATAGTGATCGGGTGATATTGAACGGGAAAAGGTTTGTGATTGATACTAGATGACAAAGGAAAAATGAAATAAAATTAAAAAAGCTAAATTATATTAAATAAACGCTATCACTATTTTTAAATTTTGAGTTTCTTGATTTTTCTTTTACAAATTTAAATTAAAAACTAATTTTAACTTTTAAAACTAAATTAAAATACTAAAAATTATGAAAATAAAGAGGAAAATTGTGAAACTATTTTTCAAAAATCTAAAATAACTAAAGAGAATTTTCAAAACTAATTTTGTATTTTTCGATTATTTTTCTATTTTCTATGAATTAAAAACTATTTAAAACTAATTAAATGGCTAAAATTACAAATTTAACTAAGAAAATCTGGAAAAATTATTTTTTGCTTTTTATATTTATCTTAATCTATGAAAATTGAAAACTTATTTTTTGAAGATTTTCGATTTAATTGCACTAAAGGCTAATTAAAAGTCCTAAAAGCTGCTTTTAAATAAGGAAAATAGCAAACAAGACGAAAATTATGAAAATTTAGGAAAATTCTAAAATATTATTCTAAGTTTATGAAAATATAAAACTAGGGATTATGTGGACGAAAATGAAGCTGTAGTGTAATTGACTTGCAAATAAATTCTTATCTTAAGCTAAAAGTGCAATAAGCTACCAAACTTCACCAAATGATTCTTGAAACTATTTTATGCTAAAACTACCTTAAAGAAGCTAGTTATTACCGGTCCTAACCTCTATTAATTCAACAATCAAATCGAGCTTATTATATGAACTAAACCAAACAAATCTCAAGGGGATGTTTAAGCTCTTGCACAAGCTAGTGAGAAAACCAAAGTAAGCGAGATATTGGGATCTTAAGTTCACCAACGAGACTACACTTAGACCAAGTTTCACTCCTCACAAGCTCTTATGAGCTTGTGAAGAGATAAACAAGATGGTGAAAAACATGATGTGTGACACAGGGCACATAAGTGCTTATTCAACAGCTGATTTGAACCTTTAAAAAGCTTGAAAAAAATTTGTAAAGATATGTTTCCTCTTTTTGACCAACTGAGCTAGAAAATGTCCAAGTTTAAAAGATTTTTATGTAGAAATGAGCTCATGAAGATCACACAAAGTTCTGTGAAAATTGGATTTTTCAATTTTGACTATTTTATGACAGAAATGAAAGGTTGACTAAAATGGATTTTGATTCACTTTAATGAACTGAAATTGAAATGAAATGATGAAATAAGACTAATGTAGGCTATATTACAACTATAGTTACCTAAATGCAAGATTAATTTATCCTTATACTCACTGATGCATTAATATAAACTTATACCAAATGATTTTGACTTTTGCTTAGTACAGAGGTAGAATACTGACTAAATTAACTCAAGTTGCCTTAATTGAGACTGAGTATGCAGATTCAAGTACTAACCAAAGCTTAAACTCAAATAAACTAATTGATCCAAACACCACTGATTAAAACTAAAATGCAATCTGTTTTATCTAAATGATTATACTAACACTGAAACTATATTAATTATAGTCTAGAAACAATAATAGAGCAGATATAAACTAATGCTAATTACAAATTCAAGCAGAACTAGATTATGCAAATAATACTTAGTTTTTTTTTAAATAAGAAAAGTACTCACAAGCAGTCCAGCTTATGTGCAGCTTATAATAGAACCAAATCTATCACTATACTAATCTAATTCAACCCAATCCAAGCTCTGCAACAACCAAATTCCATTTCCATAACTGCTTAACCAAAATTTCCCCACAGTTGACTTTCATTGACCAAGTTCCAAATTTCTTTGAACTTGAGTTATGAGCTTACCAGAAGCTATGAGTAGCTTAAATAAGCTTATTGGAACTAGAAATAAGCTAATTGAAACTTGAATATAAGAGCATGAAAACTGATTTTTTAACAGTGAACATAAAAACATGAAACTATGATAAAACTTTGAATTGATACTTGAAAATAGATTACAATGATAAAACAACTTAAGTTGAGTACATAGAAACAGGAGATTACAACTTTAAACTTAAACTAAGACATTGATAATAAAAACGATTTTACAAGAAACTCTAAAAATTAACTAACTGTCTTCTCTGCCTTCTCCTCTTCTATTTATACATCAAAAGTCTTCCCACGTGTCCTCTGAGTAAATCCCACCACTTTTCATAGCCATTGGATCACTTGGGATGATATTGGCCGTTTGATGAATTTTGGCGCCAAAAAGATATATCAACTAGGGGGAGGATTGAGTGCAGGGAATGAGAAGCTTTAAATGCATTTTGGATTGTTGGGTGAGGTGGAGGGATAAGGGTGTGGGAGGTGAGCTGGAGGTGAGGGGGGTTGAGTGTTGCAGGTTGAGTGGTTGAAGAAGACAAAAAAAGGAGGGAAAGGGAGGTGGGTTGACTGGGGTTTGACCGGTGATATATTAGACAGGGGGTCAAATAAGGGGGTTCAAGGGTCAAGTTGGCGGGGCTCAAGGGTGTTTTGACGGGGGCGAGGTCGAGTTGGTTTGGTATTAATACAAGGACCAAACTTGCATTTTGGATATTTGAGGACCAAAGCGCCAAATTTTCAAAGTTATTTCAAGGACAAATTATGACAAGTTTCAATAGTACAAGGACCATTAAAGATATTTTTAAACTTCCAAGGACTATTTTTGCCAATTTTGAAACTTGAAGGACCAAACTTGTAAATTCTCAAACTTTTACCCAAGGATCATTTTTGACAAATTTTGATTTTGAAAGGACTTGGGTTGACTTTTATTCCAAAATAAATGCTCGGGGACCGATTTTGTCAAGATTTGAAAGTCGGAGACTGAAGCGCCAATTATGCAAACTTAGCTCGATTTTCATCGATTTTAAACATTTTGCATCCGAAACATATAAAATACAATTTTGGGATATTTTCAGATATTTTGATGCATTTACGGCGTTTTAAGTGTTTTTAGATTCAGATTGACCAAAAATGATGAGTATTTACACACTCATCAAAGTTCATCATAAACCTCTTTTTCAACCATGTCGTTAGTATTAAAGGTTTCAGATTCAGGCTCAACCAAAACACATTTATCAATATCATGTTCAGAGATAAGATCAGTCAAGGGTACCTCAGTGTATGACACATGTTCATTTGTTGGTATGGCATCTAAGTTCACCTTATGCATAACAGGAGTCACTAACATGCAAGCACTTTCAGGATTTTCAGATTCTTAGCCTTTGTGTTCAGTACAGCCAGTTGCATCATTCAGTGTTGTATCTGAAATTCTGCATTCATCATCAGCATCATCCATTCTTTCAACTGATCCATTACCCGAAATATCACAACTTTCCCTAAATTTATCATGACACCCATTCAACTCATTCAAATTATCAGTCCCTTGAGCAACTGTCTTAATGTACACTTCCATACTATTCATAAGTTGGATATATGTGTTGATGAACTCATGAATCTCCATTCCAGTATGTTTCTTGAATGAAATTCCAGTTACGTGTTGATCAAAGTCTGCAGAATATTCCCCCTTGATAAATGGTTGAAATTGGTTGTAGATTACTTGAAGTGCAGCATTATAATCATCAATTAGTACCTTCTTTATGGAGATTTGAAGCTTTAGTTGTTCTAAGTTCAGCAACACAGTTTTTGTCAAAGTGGGTAAGTTTTGACGAAAAAGAGCACTACATGTTCGAGCCATAGTGGTGGATAATGATTGTGTGGTCTTGATGAAGCGATTGAAAGGGCTCAATGTTGCATTCCATTTGCCTTGCATCATTTGTCAATACCAATTGTGACTCTTTAGATTTTGACTCAGATTGTAAAGTGTATTGATCATAAGTTGTTGAATCACTCAAAGTAGAACATTCTGAATAGCATCCTGTTTTATTGTTCAGTGAGGTATCATAAAGTTCAAGCACTTTGGAGATTAGAGGATCAGTGATGTAAGACATTGGGTTGATGGATATTAGATATAAGTAACTTGCATCAATTTACCAAATTGCTATATAGACAAGTCGCTAACAAAGCAACTCGCCAAGTACCATAACGCCAAGTCGCTAAGAAGTTTGAAGACAAGTCGCTAAGTTCCAAATCGCTACGAATTTTGACAGCAAGTCGCTAAGCACCAAGTCGCTAAGTCGTCAAGTCACTAAATAACAACTCGCTAAGGTCCAATTCGCTAACACCAAGTCGCTAAGAAACTTAAGTACAAGTCGCTAACAAAATTGAAAGCAAGTCGCTACCTTCACCAAGTCGCTACCCGTAGTGGAGAATCCACTAAGTGTACTGTTTGTCGGCTTGTCTCAAAAGACAAGTCGCTAGGACCAATTCGCTACCAAAAGCACTACAACTCGCTACCTTTTCTTTCAAGCAAATCGCTAAGATGAAATTCACTCACGAGAACCAAGTCGCTACCAAGAAAAACTTCAAAAACACACTTTTCAATCCAAAACAAGCTCAACCACAGTGATTCAAATTTACCAAATCAAAACCCAAGCACATACAATGATTCTAAACACAAAAGTACACCCAAAATTCAAACCTTAACACTAAAAATGATCCAAATGATGCAAAAAAAAACCACTAAACTTTTTCAAACTCAAAAACCATCTAAAACCACAAGAAATCCAAGTATATGTAAGAGAGATGATCAAACCATGGCTCTGATACCATTTGTAACATATTGGATTTCACAAACACACAAACCACAAGATCAAATAGGCGTATAATTTAGATGGTTTAGAGAGAGAAAGTGGGATATTCTAGAAAGAGAAACTCATGGAAGGTTAGATTCCAAATGAACATCAACCCTCTCCCTTGTAGGAGAGGGCTATTCTCTACAAACTATAACGCCTCCTACGGCCGTGGATCGAGCATACAATGGGTAAACACACGTCCTTCCTCCACGGTGTTGCACTAGACTACACTAAGCTAATAACTGACTAACAACTAACATAATAAACGATATGTCTACGAGCTAACTTAAGCTAGATTATACTTGGGGTGACCGATGCTTCACAATAGAATTTCCAAATCCTAACAATTTTATTGGTGTTTAATTCGAGACAGCGATATCCTCGATGGTTGGAAGCTTGTCCCAAGTAAATGGAGGGTGTAGCATGAGGTTCAAGTTTATGATTTGGATAGGCATGTGGGTAACATAAGCAGCCAAATGTGCGTAAGAGGCTGTAATCTAGATTTTGGCCAAACAGGCGGGTGTATGGGTTTTCGTTGGCAATGGCAGTTGAGGGTAAGATATTGAGTAAGTGTACATCCATATTAAGGGCTTCCACCCAAAATGTTGGTGAGAGATTTGCTTGAAAGAGCAACGTGCGAATGACATTATTGATGGTACGAATCATTCGTTCTGACTTGCGGTTTTGTTGTAATTTTTGTGGGCATGAAAAACAAAACTGAATATCATTGTCGGCAAAACGTTTGTGAAGGGTGCGGTTGTCAAATTCTCCTCCATGATCACACTAAAGGATTTAATTTCACACTTAAATTAAGTGTTAACATAGTTACGAAAAACTGTAAATTTTGACACAACGTCAGATTTGTTAATTAAAGGATAAACCCAAACAAAATGAGAATAGTGATCCAAGAATAAAACATAATACTTAAAACCCGAAATACTGGGAATAGGTGAAGTCCAAACATCGGAATGAATAATATCAAAACAAAAATTAACAACAGTATCTGAAATAGCAAATGGAAGCCTTACATGTTTTCCAAGCTGACAAGCATGATAAAGCACGAGAGGCTTCTTTTATTACATGAAATAAAATTATTGGAAACGAGTCGACGTAGTACTTCGCTTCCTGGGTGTCCAAGACGTTGATGCCACGTATACTGACTAACAAGGAGAGCCTGAGGAATGGGAGACGGGGCCGTGTTGGCATAGAGGTCGCCCATGCTATCACATCGGAGAAGCACCCGTCGCGTCATGAAATCCTTAATAGATAAACCAAACGGATCAAATTCAACAGTACCATTATTATCACGAACAAGTTGATGAACATATATTAAACTTTTAACAATACGGGGGGTAATAAGAACATTATTTAGGTGTAGTGAGTGAGAGTGAGTAGGCAAAATGCTATGACCCGTATTGGTGACACGGATAATACCCATCACCAATCGAGACATATGGATATAAACGTATTAAAAACATTACTAAGACTATGTACAGAGGAATTAAGGTGAATACTCGCACCTGTATCCATGTTCCAGGCACCAGTTGTGGGGTCATGAAGAGTTCCGACAGTAAAAGCATGTGGTAAAGTAGTTGCTTGTCCCGTAAGTGGGCCCACGAGAATATTGGGTACCTGATGAACAATAGCTTGGGCAAGAGGGGGAGGCTGTTGGAGCCAAGTGAGCCTGATGAACAGGAGCCGCTTGCTGTTGTGTAACAATTCACATTTTCAGGTTACTATTCACGCTCGTATTTTTCATTCTCATAAGTTAACCTAATTCCATGATGACATAAAAGTTTGACACTCGTTAGTTCATTTTCGCAAAAATTATTAAGAAACCATGTCTTAAATTTACTTTTTGGTCTAAACGCCATTTAAACATCCCGCGCATAACGAAAACCAACTCTGATAATTTTTATCACATCAGATTAATTTTTAGATCACTCATAATTATTTATGGGATTTTTAAAATTTAAATTCAAATATTACCAAATAGACCCTGTGACTTACGAAACTAAACTTACGTTTTAAGTATTTTTACTTATACGCAACCTTAACCAATACCTGCACCACACTTTCTAAGACATTTAGACACTTTTACATTTTTAGAAAAAGAAAAACTTATTTCCCTCCTCCTTTGACCATACAATCATTCTTGGATTATTAACACTCTCGGTTTTAGACTTAACAAACATTTAACATCATTCGACACTAGACTAGGCCCAATATATATATTATAAACCTTTTAGGTTCATTATAATCATATTATAAAAGTTACATTTTACTTTTCTCATTTTTACGTAAACTTAGCACATTTTACGTTTTACGCGTTTTAAACCTACGTTTTCAGATTTAACAGCATTTACGTAACCCATGAAACTTATCACTCATTTTATAAGTTAATAATGAGTTTAACCATTTCTCTAAGTTTCATATTTTTACGATACCCGGTTTTACTTTTTGTGATTTAAATACTTACCGTTAGTGATTACCGGGACCAAAACTCACTCCATAAACAAGATAATACCAAAAATTAACCATCTAGTCATCCCATCATTATGGTGAACGAATCTAAGAGGAGTCACCAAGACACTTGGTGTCTTGGTGATGACCTTGTCCAAGATCTATACACCTTGCAACCTTAATGCTTAAGTCTTGATTAATCTTGCAACACATGCATTACTTAGCTTGTAAGAATATGACTCATGCAATTTAGCACCTCCTCAAGACCATATATAAACCCTTCCTCCTATCTTGGTCATTCACAACATTACACAAACAATACACATTCATATTTGCTTACTACTTCAAGAATAACAACAAGATTGAAGATACAAGTAATCCATATCAAGTCCTTTGCAAGCCTTATCAATTCTTAGCAAACCTTTGGTAATTTCTCTTAAGTTCAAAGCTACTTAAGTAACCAAGGTCTAGCATAAGTCCTACAAGAACACAAGAAGTGTGGAAGACTTCTAAAGAGTGGAATTGTGTTCTAGTCCTAGTTCTAAGTCCTTTATTTCCTTTCTTATAGAAAGCCAAAATTTGTAAGAAAAACTAACCACCACTCTTGCTCAACATCATTTACATATTTCCTATTCTTAATCTATGCTATATATGCTCTTATATTAGATCATGATGTACAAACTTGATTAAAAACAAGTCTAAAGCTTATAAACATTTCTATGTTATGTTAACTAGTGAATTTATGTACAATTGCCACAAAACCGACCACATCTAGATTTATTACTTTACATATTGTTGTATACAAGGTTAAAATGAAAACATAGCAATTTAAATCACCTAAAACAAGTACACGAGTCAAAAGATACGGCCAAATAAAATTACCAAAACTTTACCGGAAAAGCTGTCAACAAACTTTCTGTGACAGAAACATAAAGCACGCAAAATGAGGCATTTATGTTCCGATTCATCGAAAAGTTAAAACACAAAAGTTGTATGAAATAACGTTTTATTCAAAAACTTAGGGCACGGGTCCTAAAAACGCACGACAAGGGCTGTGCAGTAGCGCCTGTTGTGAACCCGAAACTTAAACTTTCCAAAAATCTTTTCTTAAACGACCTAGTTCCCGAACTTGATAATTTACCAAACTTACCAAATTTCACTAGTAACTTATAAGCGACATTTTCGTAAAATAAAATCATACACTTAACCTTTGAAAAAGCATTTTCTTAAATGACGGGAATAATGACCATTTTACCCTTTCTCCGCAACTTATAACCAAACACCATTTTTGAACATATTTATAAGATATAAACTCTTACAATCTATGAGAACTTGTAAAAATCATTTAAGTTACTTACCATTAGTTAAGGCCTTAACCGTAGTAAAACAACACAAACACAAAACAATTTGGATCTACTCCCTCGATAAACCATGAAACATTACAAATATCATCACACACTTACTAGACATAATAAACTTGATAAAGATAACAATCTTCATTCAAAATAAACTTTCCTAAGTTTATTCGACCTTCGGAATTGTTATTATTGTAAAACGACCAAAACATATATTTTCTATATCGAGTGCTATAACATTAGGGAGTTTCATGTGAGGAGTTCATTAGAGTAAACCATCGACGAGTTTGTTGGATTTACGAATTAAAGTATCCTGGCACCTCGGAAGTTTACTACATGACCTATGAATTATGATGGCCCGAACGGTAGTGCGAGATAAACTATAAATGTTTTATAAACGATTTCTAAAGAACGACATGCACAAACTACCATATAAAGAATCATAATCAACATAAGGTGACATATATAGACCCATGTTTATGCTTTCGCATCATTACTCCATAAACTAAGACACGAAACCATATTATAGGTTGTTCGTAGAGACTTTCACGACTCGACTACTATTTTCACTACTCACTACATAACTCACGGTGAGTTCATAGCCCCACTTTCTATTACTTACTTGTTTTACAAACCCTTGGGGGGGATACATGTTATTTTTAAACTGAACACATTGCTTTGAAATAGTATGATATATCTGAATGTTTTATTGGCACTAAGTAACCGATTACCATGTTCGAAGTCACTATATAAGAACCATTATTCACGAGCGAGTGAACACGAATAATATGGATAGATCTATCGGGATTGACGAATCCCGTTTGTTTGACCAAGACCTGGCAAACAAACGCACTCTATTTGAGAACTCTATGTATAATGGCAAATTACCTGCTAGAGCCACTATTACTGTTGGGATTTAGAAAATCCGGTAGTTAAAGACTCGGTCACCTCAAGTATATGTATTCGTTAAAAAGCTCATAGTCGTAGTCGTTTAGATAAAGTTAGTAGTTAGATAAGTAACACCGAGGAGGATGGACGGGTCTTTACCCACTGTATGCCTGATCCACAGCCCGTAGGTGGCGTATATTGTAAGACACTATAAATACCCTTTGCCTAGCAAGGCAAAGGGTTGGAGTTTCATAATATAGTTTTCTTTCTCTTGCTAGAAGTTCCCATTTCTCTCCACTTTCTCTCTCTAAAACTATACTCATTCGAATCCTTGTGGTTATGATTGTGTGTTTGTGAAAATGTCACAATTCTCAATTTCCGGTCATTTCTCAAACTCTATATTCATCATTTCATATCGGTTCGTGCATGGTTTTGCATTTTTCAGTAAACGTTTATTTACTATTAAATAAACACTATCGCGTAATTAATTATTTTGAACATTTGATCCGACACTTCCAAAAATTATCCCGATATATTTTTATATTCATATTAAGATTATAAAAATAATATTATTAGTTTACCCGGTGTTTTAAATTTATTTGGTATATAAATTGTTATGTTTATATAATTACGACGGTTTTCGTAAATACCACTTGATAATTATTATTTCACTCAATTTTTGCAAGGAATGTATTTTTATAATTTTTATAATTATTATTTCACCCAAACTCTTCGGAGGAGATACATGCTCAACTTCATGCTTTTACTTTACACTTATATGAACTTAAACAATATTGTTTGAACTATCATGAACTTGTACCTTTTTGTTTCACTACTTATGCTAGTAAGTAGATTGTGCCCGAACTAAATTGATCACTATGTTATGAACGCTATTAGTTGAAACACTTTCCTCGATTTTGAACCTTCGACATGTATATTTGAACTCTTTTAAATTGATTCGAACCCTTTAATATATAAGTGAACACTTTGGACTTGATATGAACCTTTGACATATAGTTAAACTCTTTTAACTTGTACAAGAACCCTTTTGATATATGTTGAACTTGTTTGACGTGATTTTGAACGCTTCGACTATCTTGAACCTTTTGATAATATTCGAGCTCTTTGAGTGTTCTGAACTTTTGAACTCGACTTAAATCTTTGAACTTAACTATGAACTTTTGAACGGAACACTTGAACTTAAATACAAACTTATGACTTGTTTGAACTTATTGAACCGTACGTGTTATGACCTTGACCTAAAGTCTCCCAGGATCGGAGCATCACTATAAAGTCTCCCTTGTTCGGAGCATCACTATAAAGTCTCCCATGTTCGGAGCATCACTATAAAGTCTCCCAGGTCCAGAGCAGAACGTCTCACTATGTTACGGAGCGTTCTCAACCTAAAGCCTCCCCGGTCCGGAGCAGAGCGTCTCACTATGTTACGGAGCGTTCTCAAAAATTCTCTCCTTATTGGTGGAGTGTGCAAATTCTCCCATGGTCGGAGTGTTCTTAATTGTATATAATAGTTGTATGATGTACTGTTCGTACATTCGCATTGTTAGTCTCCTATTAGTAGGTAGTATGGATAGCGCTATTAGAGGTCGGCCAACCTCTCGTCCACTATGTTACGGACGCATATTATTTATTCTAGGGCTTTGCACGGCATACATTATTATATCGTGGTACTATATTGTGAACTATTATGACATCGTACACTTAACTATTAGACATATATATTTTGGCGGTGGGTTGTGAACACACAAAGTTGCAAGTTTTGTATGGTGAACTTGAACCGAGTAGATTACAATGCCTTTGCTTTGAGAACTCATTTGACCTCGTGTGCATGAACATAAACTATACACATTTCGGCAGTGGGTTGTAAACACACAGGTTGCAAGTTTTGTATGGGCGGAACTTGGAACTGAGTGGATTTATGATGCCTTTGCTTTGTGGACTATTCTAAATGACCAAAAACTTTGCCTTTGTTGCATGAACGCTCTTTAAAAGCTTTACTTGTTAAGCAAACTCTATGAACTCACTCAACCATTGTGTTGACACTTTTAGCATGTTTTATCTCAGGTATCTAAGGCATTCACCTCATGGCATGCATGTGGACTTATCATAGAGTCGCGGTGTGACGCTGCGTCACATATATTTTATGCACTTAACTATCGTTTGATTGTACAAACTCATTTTGGTATATTGGAATATTTTGGGACCTATGTTTTGTAAACTCGATTATTTTACTTAATCAAACGATATTTTCAAAAGCGACACTTTAGGTCGTTCGATATAATCTGTAACTTTGATGCTATGACAATATCCCAGAATTCCATTCTGTTGCAAAAGGTAATTTGGGGTGTGATGAAAACCAATATGTTACAAATGGTATCAAGAGCCATGGTTTGATCATCTACTTTACATGTTCTTGGATTCTTAGTTGGTTTTTATGAGTTTTGGGTTTGAATGAGTATAGAGACATTTTCACCATTTTGATCTTATTTAGTGCTAAAGTTTAGATTTTGATTGTACTTTTGTGTTTAGGATCGTCATATTAGTTTAGTTTTTGGTTTGGAAAGCTAGATTCATCTTGGTTGTGGTGTTTTTGATTTGAAAAGTTTGGTTTTTTGAAGTATTCTTGGGTGCGGTTTGGTCCTCGGACATCATTTCTTCACTGTGGTTTGATATAGTTTTGGTACGATTTGATCCATTTTGTATGCGGTTTGTTCTTTTACGCGCTGCGGTTTGAACTTTTTTTGTATGCGGTTTGATCTAATTGCTGCGACTTGCTAGTATCTTGCCTGCGACTTGTTATTTTTTGTGCAGTGTGAGGGAACAGGACAAAAGGACAAGTAGTGGGTGTACTATTGTCCCCTTGCGAATTGACAAAGGGTGCGGTTTGTCTATGCGGTTTCTCACTGACTGAGATTTGTCTTCTGCGGTTTGATAATAGGTGCGATTTGATTGTTGCGGTTTGTCATCCTGCGATTTGATTGAAGCGACTTGGTAATCCTGCGATTTGATTGAAGCGGTTTGGTAATCCTGCGATTTTTCACTGCGATTTGTCATTGAATGCGACTTGTCACTGCGATTTGTCACACTGCGATTTGATCATTGTGCGATTTGTCAAGACTGCGATTTGTCTCTTGAGATTTGTCATTTCTTCGTGTTAAGTTTTACAATTTTCTCTTGATTTAGTAAAATCCCGTGAAAGAATCTATTTCTCGGTTTAATCAAAGAGTAGTAAAATCCCGTGTACTTAGGAATCATGTATACAATCACCTCTTCCGTTGCAGATGACGTTCAAGCTGCAGGGTCCGATACTCGTCCTCCTATGCTTGATAGAACTGATTATGACTCTTGGGCACAGAGAATCAGACTGTACTGCTTGGGCAAATAGAATGGTCGTAACATCATTAAGTCAATTGATGAAGGACCATTCCAAATCGGAAGTACCATAGATGTTCTTGAAACTGCAGCTGATGGAACCGTCGTTTTGGGTTTGGATAGACGAAGGACGTATGATGATCTTGATGATAAGGAGAAGAAAAGATATGATGCTGACATTAGAGCCTCAAACATCGTACTTCAAGGACTACCTAAAGAAATTTACAAGCTAATCAATCATAATACTGAGGCTAAGGCAGTCTAGGATAATGTTAAGATGCTTCTCTCTAGCTCAGAATTGACTAAGGAAGATAGAGAGTCACAACTTTATGATGACTTTGAGAACTTTAAGATGAACTCAGGGGAAAGTGTCACTGAGTATCATGTGAGGTTTCACAAACTTGTGAATGATATGAGGAACATTAACATGACAATGCCAAATATCCAACTCAATTCCAAGTTCGTAAACAACATAAACCCTGAATGGCACAAATTTGTCACCGCTGTCATATTGAACAAAGGATTGAGGAATACCAACTATGAACAGTTGTATGCTTACTTACTTCAACATGAGAAGCATGCTACATTTGAGCGTTTGATCATGGACAAATTCCACTCTAATATTGTTGCCACAAGCTCTTCAAATGACTCAACTGCATTTCTCTTAAATATGAGGATAAGTACCAAAGCATCACAAGTCATACCTACTCAGGATCATAATCACATCACCATTCCAGACTCAGGATATACCCCATCTGACATGTTTATTGAAGGCCTTGCAAACCAACTGGCCCTAATGGTTCAACAAAACAGAAACTTACTTCACTACACCAACAACCATCTCAGAACTGCATCTAATCTACATAATCATGCTACTATTAAATATGGAAGAGTTGTGGTTCAGAATGTACAAGGAAGGCAGAATTTGAATCCACCATATAATGCACGAGGGAATGTAGGAGCTGGAACTGGTTATGGGAATGTTGGGGCTGAAGCTGGTTATATGGGTGTTCAGAACCGAGGAAGGATCACGGTTCAGGGTCAAGGGAAACCAATTAAGTGCTACAACTGTAGAGGGGAAGGACACATTTCTAGGAAGTGCACTCAGCCAAAACGTCCACAGAATGCAGAGTAGTTCAGGGATAAGATGCTACTGGTGCAAGCTCAAGATAGTGGAGTTGTGTTGGATGAGGAATAGTTGTTGTTTCTTGCTGAAGGGAATGCCAAAACATATGATGCAGACGTGGATGAACAACCGGTGCATGATTTAGCACATAACAATCCCAATTTCTTCCAAGTTGCGATTGTGATGCATTTGGTCGTGATGTTGATGATGAACCAACGGCATGGACCATCTTTATGGCTAATATTTCCCCAATGGTCTCATCACCTTAACAAGACGGTCCCTCCAAGGATTCTATCACATCATAGGTACTAAAACTATAAGATATAGTTGATGTGCAAAAGATTTACAACAGTACAATCAACGAAGTCGTTGAATCGGATATAAAAATATGGGTAATAGCAATGTTGTCCCATATGATCAATATGTGAAGCAAGATGAAAGTCTTATTGTACCAAGTGATACATCTTACGCCATCAATGATGAATATGTGTTTGATGAGTACACCGATTATGTACCTGATGATTCTATGACCACTAAACTAAATATTTATAAGGATCAAGTTTCCATCTATGAACAACGTGCTAAATTTGAGCTGACCATAAGTGAGCAGGAAATGGATAGCCAAATATGTACATTAATCAGAAAAAGTAATTTAAGGGAAGAACTATTAAAACAAGAGTTAAATTCCTTACAAGAGAAACTTAATAAAACTGTTATGCAAAAGCAAGAACCTCAAGAAATGTAAAAGTGCTTAAGCAGGAGTTCAATGCAAAGGAATCAAAGCTTTTAAATGATTTTTCCAACCTTAAAACTTTGAAGAACAAACTTGAAAACAAGTTGTACGTACAAGGCAACACCATTCAGACTGCTCACATGATCACTAAGCATAGAGTATTAAGTGATAAGCATAGTATTGGCCTTGTAGAAGACCCCAATTCTGCGTATCTTAAGAAAGCAAAAATAGCTCATGATGTGATTTATGATGGTAGTGAGATTCTTAAGCCTAGACAAAAGCCAACTTGTATAGAGAGCACTAAAGAGGACAAAGAGTTAGAAGATGCCTCTAGGGAGAAAATGAAAAAAAAAATTAAAGGATCCTTGGCGTGTGAGTCATAATATAACATTCAAAACTCCCAATTACACTAAGGATAACTGGATAACCATTAATAAATTTAGACCTCAGACTCAATTAATCCCTGAACAAGTGTTTTGGAAGTTAGATATGGAAAAGAGAAAAGCTGATAAAATTTTTGAAAAGAATCCTCCCATTAGGAAATTGCCTCCAGCTACAGTGTATCCTCCAAATATACCAATGCCTTTAGTGCCTAGAAATCTTCCCACTCAAAGTAAAACCTTAATCAGCTTATATGTAGTTTACCAACTATTTGTTGATTTCGAGAAAACGTGTAAGAATCGAATCACACCAACAGGAATTACTGAAGGGGAAAGGGGTTTTGAGCAAACAAAAGAATGTTATCTAACTGAGGTCATTCCATTCTTTAAACAACTAAAAGAGCAATTCGAGAGTATTCAAAATGCTATAAACACTTAAGTGAATGAAATGAAAAAGATGTTTAATGAAATGGAAAACGAGGTTAAAACATATGAATGTGAGCTTAAATGTAATGAGATTGAGAGAAAGAATATTCACATCCTTAATGAGAATTTGATTTCGAGATGTATTACTCAAGATGTGTTTTATACTGTTACGAATTATTCCATTACTGCTTCTCAATTTCATGATTTATCGATTGCATTGAAAGTCTCACAAGATCGTGTCAATGAGCTTGAAACCAAAATTTTGAAATTGCATGACAAAATCAAAAGGGATGATCATGATAATATGGCCAGGCATTTTTCTAAACTAGAAGTTGAATATCTTGATTTACAACTAAAATATCAACATCTTGAAGAAAGAATTAAAACTTCAAATGCCAAGACATCTTCGGATGCTCCTGAGTTTGATGCATATTTTGAAATAAACTCTCGTGATGAACGGATTTTAGCTCATTGTAACACGATCCAAAAATTGAAAGCTCAAATTTCCCAATTGAAGGGTAATATGAGTGAAGTGACTGGCTCCCACATGCCTCATCCTTTATATTCTCAGAATTCTCAGAACTTCCATCTTCAAAACCTCATTGATGTATTACAACATGAAAATGAGTGTTTTCCAGCAGAAAATGAAAAGGTTAAACAGCATTTCAAAGAGTTATAAGAATCAATTAAGGTCACTCGTGACAAGAACAATGAAAAGATAATGTCTTTGCAAAAAGAAATTGAGAATCTGAAAAATCAGGTAAAAGGGAAAATGCCAATCACTAGTGGTGATAATGTTGCACCAAAGGTGCCTGCTTGTATTAAATATGCTGTGAATGTAAAGTATATTCCTCCTCATCTTAGGAATAATGAATTTTCATTTCAAACATATCTTTCGTACCTTAAGGATAGTTTAGAGAGTCTCCGTGATATTGTTGAAGATGATAAGATAGAGAAACCACTTGATAATGCGGTTGGGCATGCATGCTTATATGCCAAACGATCTCAGGAACTCTTAGAATGTGGGATTGCAACATGTCCTAAATCTAGTACTAGGCGAGATAGAATAGTTATGCCTAGTTCTATGCCTAAAGTCAAGCATGTGACCTTTAATGTGCCTCCTAAAGTCTCAAATCCTAGTACTTCTAGACCAGAAAAGCAAAAAGTAGTAAAACAAACTAATATTCCCATCGTTCCTTCTACAGGAGTAATCGGTTCCACTAAGGCTAGCGGGTCAAAGCCTTCAGGCAATACAAAGCAGGATAGGACCACGCGAGCTAAGAGTGATCAAGAAAAGAGAGTAGAAGACCACCCTAGGAATAATAAGTTTGAATTGAATAAGATGAATCGTGTTGATTCTAGTATTAGCTATAAGCATACTGTAATTAATTCGAATTCTGATACTATTTTCAAAACATGTAATGAATGTTTGGTTTCTGGTAATCATTATGAATGTGTTGTGAATGATTTGAGAAATGTTGTTAAATATCCAGTTAAAAATGTCAGAAATGCTAAACAGGTTAAGGAAGTCTGGAAGCCTACAGGGAAATGGTTTAGTAATTATTGGAAGCCTACAGGGAGAAATTTTAGTAATGTGGGTTATCAATGGAAACCTACTGGTCGTAAATTCAAAGTTAATGAATTTTGCCCTAAGATGTCTAGATCTATGCCTACTAAGAAATGGAAGCCTACTGGTAGAATCATACCTTTAAGAAGTTGTCACACTTCAAATAGGTCCACTGTCACTACTAGTCTTGCCTCCACCATTAATGATGTCATAGCTTCTAGAAATGTTGTAGGTATATCAATTACATGTACTAACCAATCGGAACCAATTTTCATATGGGGATCCAAAGCTTTCAGTTATCCATACTTGTCTATGTTCAAATGCAGGTCGTACAAATCGTCCTTTGGTATTTGGACTCAGGCTGCTCAAAACATATGACTGGAGATCGCTCACGGCTCAAGAAATTCGTGAATAAGTTCATAGGGACTGTTAGATTTGGGAATGACCACTTTGGGGCAATTATGGGTTATGGAGATTATGTATTTGGTGACAGTGTGATCTCCCGGGTATATTATGTGGAAGGTCTTGGTTATAATCTGTTCTCTGTTGGTCAATTCTGCGATTCTGATCTTGAAGTGGTTTTCAGAAAACACTCTTGTTTCGTTAGAGAATTAGATGGTGTTGAGCTTTTAATGGGAACTTGTGGCACTAATTTGTACACCATCTCTATCGAAGACATGATGAAGTCTTCTCCAATTTACTTGTTGTCAAAGGCATCTAAGAACAAGTCATGGTTATGGCACCGTCGTCTCAATCACTTGAACTTCGGCACCGTCAATGATCTTTCTAGAAAGGACCTCGTAAGAGGCTTGCCCCGGTTGAAATATGAAAAATATCATCTTTGTTCTGTATGCCAATTGGGAAAAAGCACGAAGTATGCCCACAAACCCAAACCTGCCAATTCCATTACAAAAGTTCTTCATACCCTTCACATGGATTTGTGCGGACCTATGAGAGTGCAAAGTATTAATGGGAAGAAGTATGTGTTAGTTGTTGTTGATGACTACTCTCGGTTTACTTGAGTTAAGTTTTTGAGATCAAAGGATGAAACTCCAGACGTCATCATAAAACTCATTAAACAATTGCAGGTTCGGCTTAACAAAACAGTTAGAATCATCCGAACAGACAATGAAACTGAATTTGTCAACAAAGAACTTAGTCAGTTTTATGAAAGCATTGGAATCAGTCATCAAAGAAGTGTACCACGCTCTCCTTAGCAGAACGATGTAGTTGAAAGGCGAAATTGGACTCTTGTGGAAGCTGCAAGGACTAGCTAATATTTTTAAAGGCTCCAATGTTTCTCTGGGCGGAAGCCATTGCTACTGCATGTTACACCCAAAACTGTTCCCTCATACATACTACACATGGAAAAACACCATACGAATTAGTTCACAACAGAATACCGGATCTTTCGTTTCTTCGTGTGTTTGGAGCTTTGTGTTATCCAACCAATGATGGTCAAGATTTGGGAAAGTTGAAAGCTAAGGCTGATATTGGATTTTTCGTTGGTTATGCACCTAATCGGAATGGTTACCGAATCTACAACAAAAGAACCCGAGGCATTATGGAAACTATTCACGTTACGTTTGATGATCTGACTGAGCAAATGGCTCATGGACAATCCAATTCTGGACCCGCATCTCAACTTTTGACACCTGGACCCATTAGCTCAGGTCTTGTACAGAATACTCCTCCTACAGTTCCTTATGTACCTGATAAGGTTTTAAAAGGTACCATTTTGAGGGGTCGTTTAAGTCCTTATTTGATCACTTTTGTATCCGTTATTGCTTAATATCGTTCCTTTTCACTTTTAGGTCTCTTGAAGGCAAAATCTTTGGAATGGCACTTATTTGGACGAAAAGCGCGAATATATGAAGAAAATGGCCAAAGTCAAAATCGAGACACTCACAATTCTTTGAAAATAGAAGGCGACGGCGTCGGGTGCTAAGTGCGACGCCGTCAAAAATTGTTGTGACGGTTCGTAACCCAAAACTCGTATTTTCAAGTGACGACGTCCGGTTGTAAAAGAGTAGGCCGTCGCTACTCGGACGGCCTAGATGCAATCCGACGACGCCGAAGTCGAAGAGGACGGCGTCACGGACATAAGGTGACGCCGTCGCAAGGTTAACGTGGCCAAGACGAAACCCTAATGACGGCGACACGACGGTGTCACGAAACATAAGGTGACGCCACAAGTCGATCAAGACTATCACGACATGCGCCAAGTAGTTGATATTGTTTTGGCCATAACTTTTGCATACGAACTCGGATTAAGGTGGTTCAAAAGCCCACGCGACCGAACGAGAAAATCTACAATTTGTTGAAAAAATGGTCGTAAGTGTGACGCCGTCACTCTTTGCCGACAGAAAATCTGCCTATAAATATAACATTATAACTTCACTTTTGTAAGCCCTAAACCCTAAGTCCGATTCCGTGGTTTAGGTAGGTGTTTTCCAAGAACTTAAAGGGTTTCAAACACTCTATAAACATCGTGTAATGGTTTGTTTGTTTATCCAATCCTATGGTATGTCTTCAATTCTCAAAATTGTTGCTTGCTCTTCATTAATTATGCTTGGCTAATTCACCTTGTGTTTGCTTATGATTGTGTGAAACTTGTATATAATTAATTAGATCTTATTGATTTCTTAGTGATGCTTGTGTCTATCTTCATCATTAGGGTGTGACAACTTCAATGAATCTAATTGGTTTAGTTTATAATTCTTGCATCCCTCTTGTCTCTTGTTTGATTGGTTGTTTCTTATCTTAATTGTAATTAGCTTAGGAGTGCGACTAGGCTATCGTTGTGTTTAATACTTGATAAATCTTTGATAGTTTATGAATGACTTGGTGGATTTCGTTTACTAAACCAAAGATAACCTTAAAGTTAGTTTATGAATGATTTAGTGGATTTTGTTTACTACACTTAAAGGTGAATTCAAAGAGTTAGGGAGAAAACGATACCCTATAACCTTAGACACACAACGCAACTAGGAATAAGGACGTGACAATTCAACCATCAATAGGACGTGACAATTCAATGGGTAGAATTGGATAGCTAGCAAGAAGTAATACATCATAAGTAGATACGCTTCACGTTCTTGGTAGATCCCTTAGTTAGTTAGTATCTTTTGGAATAGTTGACTAGCAACTAATTCCACCCCCAAATCCAAACCCCGAGATTCGTACCTTTCCATTCCATAAAATATAAAAATACAAAAATAATCATCCTCACCTTTAGACTTAAATCGACATATAATCCAAACCTAACGACACTATTCCCTAGAGAACGATATCAATACCCGTGGCTTACCCTAATTACTACACTACAACGATTAGGTTCATCGCCTAGGGTGTTATAAAACTTGCTCAAGAAAAGGAAGTTTCCTTGACCCCGAACGACGCGTGTAGCGTTATCAAGTTTTGGGCGCCACGCGGGAATAGTTATTGTTTAGGCTTGATTTCTATCTCATTTAGGTCTACTCACAAGATTCCTATCAAGTGAGATTTTTCTTTTATTAGCTTCCTTTAGTCTATCCCCTTCTTTGTGCCTTTGTTCGTAAAACTTGTCCATTGACTCTTCCATTCACCATTATGGAGAACGCGAATCCACTATATTCGCGATTAGGTTTTTCATAAGAAATTATGATATTACTAAAGCGGATTATTCAAGATGGTGGGAAGAAAGTAACCAATTCCATAAACCTTTTGAGGGTTTCACTATTCCATCAAGCCCACAAAGTACCTCATCTAGTGCAACCGATGCTTCGTTTGAGCCTTCACCTAGGATAGACTTTCGTGAACAACCTCCATGTTTAGAAACTATTGTTAGTAAGGCCCTTAGGAGAACTGACCAAATTTGTGAAAATATTATGGAAAGCAACCAAGCATTAAACCATAAGTTGGATCAATTACTAAGTTTGGTTTCATCACGACCTAAGGAAATAGCACATGATGAGCATATAGATGATGTAGAAGTGATTGAGGATAAGGTGAAAAGTCTAGACCCACAAGGTATCCCACAAGCTCCACCATCATTTAAGGCATACACACCGCACGTGACTTACCCGGAAGTAGTAGAAGAGACTTTAGGAATCCCAATGGAGGTAGAACATTTGAACCAAGCGCAATCGGAGAATATAGGTTTGAATACTTGTAGTCTCGTCTTACTCTTAGTTCTAGGGAATTTCATAGTGTTGATGAACCGAACCTCAATCTTTACTTCCATCCTTAAATAAACGAGGAACCGACCCACCCATCAACCAATTTAGTCCGGTAGTTTTAGGATGAAGGAAGCCATTCATACACCCCTTCACCTCACGTGGCATATTTCCACCCTAAGGGTGTGTATCGCTACTATCACCCGCACTTAAACTTAAGTGTAGGGAAAACTTTCCCTTTATATGTTAAATAAGGGTAGAGTCAGGCTCGTGACTCGAACAAAAACAAGCGCTTCTTGGGAGGCAACCCATGTGTATTTGTTTTTCATTTTTATTTGTGTGTCGTGTATCTTTTATTGATTGTTTATTCTCATGTTTGAATTTATAAAAATGCTTTATTTTGTCTTTAACCTCGTCTTAATTGCATATAAAGGTATTTTACATAAGGGATAAGTGTAGGGAGGATTACACACGTTTTCAAAAGAAACGTAAAAATGAGAATAACAATTAAATAAAAGATATATATGTTTGTTTGTTCGAGTCAAATGCTTGTATCGAGTCATAATGGATGTTTTTGCGTAAATTTTCCAGATTCTAAAGATGTAAATTTTCCGAATTTTTTTTTCGAAAATCGCGAACGCTTTTTGTCGGGATAACCGACGGCGTCAGATTGCAACTGACGGCGTCGTGAAGGAGCGAAACAATCGATTACTTTTTCTCGTTTTCGTGCTACTTAAAAATTTTGGAATTTTCGTGTCTTAATTTTCTAGAAAATGCAAACATCCATTCCACAAGCATTATATCTTATTTAAGTCCGGAATTACATCTTGTGATTTTTCTTTGTTCGGTTTGATGCGTTGGGTTGTTTGTTTTCTTCAAGTGTGCGGGTTTTGTTTATCAAGAAGAAGATACATAAGATTGGAAGGAGCTTTTCACGCATAAATTCTTCTTGGAAAGGATTTAACCACCACTTTACACGGATCCTACCGAGCTAATCGGGGAGTATTAGTTTCTTTCGTTTTAATTACCTTCCATTATCATAACTTTGATACTTTCGGGAACATTGGGGACAATGTTCGGTTTAAGTGTAGGGAGGGAAAATAAACGGAACTTTGAAACTATGCTTATCCTTGACTATTTGCTTTGTCCAAATTGTGATTGTGTAATAAACCATGAGAAAATGTCGGTTAGGGTAATTTTGGCACCAAATTTAAAATTTTTCATGACATATAGGAGTGGGCCATTAGTCTTAACAAAAGCGTCTCACGGATAGGAAGTTGCATGACTAGCACAAGAAACCCTTTACCACCCAAATTCCACCAAAATGTGAGGATCGCCCTTAGATTAGTAGGAATTAAAGCATTCATCTTCAATGCTTAGAGTGTGAACCGGTAGTATATTAGATTCTAGAACTTGTTTTGTGATGCATTCCAAGATCGCAAGTGAGACTACACTTGTGTAGTTAGGAATAACTAAATGATAAGAGGCATTAGGATAACCCTTGTTTGATACCCGTAATATAATTACTTCTTCCACATTGGTTGAGTAATTCCCCCACACCCTTTGCGTTGTACTCATCTTTAGTACACGATACCCTTAGTTAACCCCTCAGAGCCTATCCTTTTCGCGGTTCTCGTGATATTTCGGTTTTCCGAATATCAATGAAGAGCATTGTTTACACCCCACCCCAAATATACACCCAAATCGCCTTAGCCTACCCCTTATGCACTCACTTTTAGTGCAAATGTTTGTTATCACCCTAAACCCTTTGTTCAATTATCTAGTTGCTTGCATAAGTTGCTAAGTCGAGTCATATCCTTTGTATACGTTTTGGGACGATTGGGATTCATGGGAAAAGTTAAAGTTTATGAAATGACGGAAGGGAACGTTAAAATTCAAATTCCCTTTGTTTGTGTAATAATGTACCCCAAGTGTTTTGATCTTTTCAATTCGGGTTAGAGTAATAAAACTCAAGTGTAGGATATGCTTATAAATCCCTAGTATTTTGATGTTATCTTAGAGGATGGTAGAGTAAAAGTGTATGAAAAAAAAAAAAAAAAAAAAAAAAAAAAAAAAAAAAAAAAAAAAAGAAAAAAAAAAAAAAAAAAAAAAAAAAAAAAAAAAAAAAACGGGCTACCATCCTACCATCCAACATCTATCCTTTAATTTTATGTGAGTTTAGAAGTGTCGAGTCTTGGCTTAGCAACGCCATTCTTCATATGCATTTAACATAGAGATTTTTGACTTACCACCACTAAATAGCCTATCCCACCAAACCCTTATTTCCCTACCGTAAGCCTAACGTTACAACCCTTTAAAGACCTCTTTGATAGTCTTTCCTAGGTGCTTACGCCAAAGCGATGGAGGTTTGATCTATTATCAAGCCTATGGTAATCTATGTACTAGGACCGGTTAATGAGTGTTTATCTTCCATTTCCCATATTGTTATATTTCATTTATACACCCGAGAGAGATGTGAGTATCCAAACACCCCATGTGAGGTGCTAGTATGTAATTCCGTGCTTGTTATGACTTTTGGGGCTTATATGTGTTGTGGACCGCTTTGAATTAATGCTTCATGACCCCTAACTTATAAATTAATTGGCTAAAAGCACATTTGCTTGAGGACAAGCAAATAACAAGTGTAGGGATATTTGATAAGGTTTTAAAAGGTACCATTTTGAGGGTCGTTTAAGTCCTTATTTGATCACTTTGTATCCGTTATTGCTTAATATCGTTCCTTTTCACTTTTAGGTCTCTTGAAGGCAAAATCTTTGGAATGGCACTTATTTGGACGAAAAGCGCGAATATATGAAGAAAATGGCCAAAGTCAAAATCGAGACACTCACAATGCCGAAAATAGAAGGCGACGGCGTCGGTGCTAAATTGCGGCCGTCAAAATTGTTGTGACGGTTCGTAACCCAAACTCGTATTTTCAAGTGACGACGTCCGGTTGTAAAAGAGTAGGCCGTCGCTACTCGGGCGGCCTAGATGCAATCCAGACGACGTCGAAAGTCGAAGAGGACGGCGCCACGGACATAAGGTGACGCCGTCGCAAGGTTAACGTGGCCAAGACGAAACCCTAATGACGGCGACACGACGGTGTCACGAAACATAAGGTGGCCGTCACAAGTCGATCAAGACTATCACAAGATCTGCCAAGTAGTTGATATTGTTTTGGCCATAACTTTTGCATACGAACTCGGATTAAGGTGGTTCAAAAGCCCACGCGACCGGAACGAGAAAATCTACAATTTGCTGAAAAAATGGTCGTGACGCCGTCACTCTTTGCCGACAGAAAATCTGCCTATAAATATAACATTATAACTTCACTTTTTGTAAGCCCTAAACCCTAAGTCCGATTCCAAGGTTTAGGTAGGTGTTTTTCCAGCAACTTAAAGGGTTTCAAACACTCTATAAACATCGTGTACTGGTTTGTTTGTTTATCCAATCCTATGGTATGTATTCAATTCTCAAAATTGTTGCTTGCTCTTCATTAATTATGCTTGGCTAATTCACCTTGTGTTTGCTTATGATTGTGTGAAACTTGTATATAATTAATTAGATCTTATTGATTTCTTAGTGATGCTTGTGTCTATCTTCATCATTAGGGTGTGACAACTTCAATGAATCTAATTGGTTTAGTTTATAATTCTTGCATCCTACTGTCTCTTGTTTGATTGGTTGTTTCTTATCTTAATTGTAATTAGCTTAGGAGTGCGACTAGGCTATCGTTGTGTTTAATACTTGATAAATCTTTGATAGTTTATGAATGACTTGGTGGATTTCGTTTACTAAACCAAAGATAACCTTAAAGTTAGTTTATGAATGATTTAGTGGATTTTGTTTACTACACTTAAAGGTGAATTCAAAGAGTTAGGGAGAAAACGCATACCCTATAACCTTAGACACACAACGCAACTAGGAATAAGGACGTGACAATTCAACCATCAATAGGACGTGACAATTCAGTAGGTAGAATTGGATAGCTAGCAAGAAGTAATACATCATAAGTAGATACGCTTCACGTTCTTGGTAGATCCCTTAGTTAGTTAGTATCTTTTGGAATAGTTGACTAGCAACTAATTCCACCCCCAAATCCAAACCCGAGATTCGTACCTTTCCATTCCATAAAATATAAAAATACAAAATAATCATCCCTCACCTTTAGACTTAAATCGACATATAATTCAGCCTAACGACACTATTCCCCTAGAGAACGATATCAATACCCGTGGCTTACCCTAATTACTACACTACAACGATTAGGTTCACTGCCTAGGGTGTTATAAAACTTGCTCGAAGAAAAGGAAGTTTCCTTGACCCCGAACGACGCGTGTAGCGTTATCAGTACCTCCATCAGAAGAAGATTTGAAGAAACTGTTCGATCCAATGTTTGATGAATACTATGAGCCTTCAGCTGATGATAATTCGCACCACCAACTGTAGCTGCTCCTATTTCAACTAATACAAATGGTCCATCTGTTTCAATGTCTTTATCTCAAGAAGCGCCATTTGCCGATCATTCATCATCATCCTCAATCATCTTCTGTGGGTCAAGGAAATGCATCTGCTAATTCTTTTGGAGATAACCCTTTTGTAACTCCCGAAGATGCTCCGTTTGAAAACATATTTTCCCCTGAACCCACTCCTGAAACATCTTCACCAGGGGATCCTAACTCTGCTACATCAGTCCCTTACCAACAACCACATGAACATCTCAGAAAATGGACACATGATCATCCATTGGATAATATCATTGGGAATCCTTCTCGTCCGGTATCTACTAGAAAACAACTTGCCATTGATGCCTTATGGTGTTTCTTCAACTCTGTACTATCAAAGATCGAACCAAAAGATGTCAAAACAACAATGTCTGAGGACAGCTGGTTTAATGCTATGCAAGATGAAATCCATGAGTTCGATCGTCTTGATGTATTGGAATTGGTGCCTCCTCCAGATTGTGCTATAATTATTGCTCTCAAGTGGATCTTCAAAGTAAAACTTGATGAGCACGGTGATGTTCTGAAGAATAAGGCGAGGCTTGTGGCTAAAGGATATATACAAGAGGAGGGTATTGACTCTGAGGAATCATTTGCTCCGGTTTCACGAATTGAGGCTAACAGAATCTTCCTGGCTAATGCTGCTAGCAAGAATATGGTAGTTTTATCAGATGGATGTAAAGACTTCTTTTCTTAATGGAGATCGCAAAGAAGTGGTCTATGTTAGTCAACCCGAATATTTTGTGGATCCTGAGCATCCTACTCATGTCTACCGCTTGAAGAAGGCCCTCTACGGTTTGAAGCAGGCTCCTAGGGCATGGTACGATACTTTGTAAAAGTTCCTTTAAGCAAATGGATTCTACAAACGAGCCGTTGATCCTACTTTGTTCACCATAAATTCAGGAAAACATTTAATTCATGTTCAAATATATGTTGATGATATTATATTTGCCTCGACTGACCCTAATGAATGTGACCGATTTTCAAAAGAGATGGGCTCTAAATTTCAAATGTCAATGATGGGACAAATGTCATTTTCTTGGGATTACAAATTTCACAAAGTCCCAAGGCATTTTCATTAATCAATTTAAATATGAAAATGAAATTTTAAAGAAATTTGGATTTGATTCTTGTGACCATGTTGACACTCTCATGGTGGAACATACAAAGCGGATGAGGACCACTGGGATCCCGGTTGATCAAACGAAATATCGTAGTATGATTGGATCCTTGATGTACCTCACGCCCGATGAGACACGATATTCGCTCGATGTATGCATGTGCTAGATACCGTGCTAAGCCTACCAAAAGCACCTTGAAGCGGTTAAACGGGTCTTCGGTACCTCCAAGGAACCATTAACATGGGACTTTGGTATTCGATGGACACCGGTATGTCACTAACGACCTATGCGAGATGATGACCATGCGGTGTCAAGATACTCGTCAAGTACATCAGGAGGTTCTCAGTTTTTAGGTGATAAATTAGTGAGCTGGTCTTCAAAGAAGCAAATGAGTACTTCAATATCCTCTATAGAGGCTGAATACATAGCCATGTCATCATGTTGTGCTCAAATCTTATGGATGAGATTCCAGTTATCTGACTATGGCTTCGTATTCAACAAAATTCCTCTGTACTGTGATAACAAAAGTGCCATCTCTCTCTGCTGCAACAATGTTCAACACTCAAGAGCAAAGCACATAGACATTCGACATTATTTCATCAGGGAACAAGTAGAGAAAGGTGTGGTTGAACTGTATTTCGTAAGGACTGAATATTAGCTGGAAGACATCTTCACAAAAGCTCTTTTTAGAGACCGTTTTGAGTTTATCCTCCCACGACTTGGGATAAAGAGTCTACAGCCGGAAACTCTCAAATGTCTTCAGGAGGAAGATGAGGAGTAAAAGGATTTTCTTCACCTATTCTTTGTATATATTTTATCGAAAAAGCAAAATACAAAAACATAAAACCTTCAAAAAGAAAATAGAAAAATATAAAATTTTCAAAAACCCATAAAACTTTGAAAAATAAATTCCAAAAATATTGTTTTCTCAAGGCATGTCTTCTGGTATCGATAGCATCTAAGGTCTTAGAAATGTCATTCAACAATGGCACGAGACTTTAGATAAAGTTTGAGCAGAAGGTGTAAATATTTTCTAAATCATGTCTCAAAATCAATGGCTTACTGTCATTTCAGGCAGTAACCCGGTCTTAAAATAATGGCTTGCAGTTATTTCAGACTGTAAACTGCTTTTAAAGAAAGGACAGTGCTATGCTAAATCAATTTTAAAATATCAAGCTCTAATCCTAAAAACAAAAGTTCATAAGAAACATTTGTTTCCAAAAAGACGAATGTTTCTTCACAAATGTTTTTCATTCTAAAGATTTTTCTGAAAAATATTTGTCTTCTAATATAAAATAAAATCATTTTGAAAATAACTTAGAATTAATTTTTGAAAATCAACTGGACTTAATCTCTGTCAAAAATATTCGTCACTCAATCAACAACTATGGTCATTGATTGAGGGGGAGAGTGATTTCAAACATTTCAAAAAGAATATTTTCAAACAATTGGTACCATTTAATTAGTCTATTTTTAATAAATTGAAGCGAGTGCATGCTTTAAATCGTGGTTTTCAACAGTTGTACAAGAGCAATTTATTGGACAAATAAATACATTTAACCATCAAAAATTCGAACTTGGTGTATTTTGGCTATAAAACTTGGTACAAGAGCATGTTACGTCGTTCCTTCCCCACTCAAATGGTACATGAGCATTTTACAAATGGTACATGAGCATGTTAGATCAATGGAGAATATAATTTCAAAATCTGATCCTTATCAGTTAAGTGTTATAAAACTAAGTCACATCTCTTCTCAAAAAGCTTTCGAAAATAATTTAAATCAATTGGGATCCCAAATATCAAAGGGTTTGAAAATTGTGATCGGGGGAGAGTTTGTGATTTAAATCGGAAATAAACTAATAATTTGGTGAGTGTTTTTAGAAATACAATAAAAGGCACTCCTTCCTACATGTGCCAAACGATTTCAATTTTTTCATGCACATGTTAAGGGGGAGCATTTATCTAAAACCAAAAAGGATTAAAATGTGATTGATTTGACTCAAAGTGCAGGTTCTCTCTAATATGTGCAAAACTCTTTCGAATCTCGATGCACATATTGAGAGGGAGCAAGTAAAAGAAAACCACATCCTTCCCCAAAATGTTTTATCTAAAGTATTTAAAGACTAGATTTGATCGGAGGAGTGATGATGATCATTTTAGAAAACATTATCAAGAATTGGAGCTTTCAATCTAACCTTTCGAAGTAATCAATTTTTGGTTCCTTCCTCCATGTGCCAAAACTATTTCTTATACACAATGCACATGTTGAGGGGGATCATTTCTTAAAGATAAAAAACAATTAAGGTAAAAAATGCTTTGATTTTATATCACAAGTATCTTGATTGATTTTTCAAATGGTTTTCATTTGGTTTCAAAGGCGGAAAGAACTGTACCAAAATACCGACCAATTTACTTTATGCATTGGAGTTCTAAGGATGGTAAGGTTAGGTATTAGTTCCCATGATCCCGCCCGAGCTGGATGGATCTACCCAGGGACAATCCACTAGATAGTGTAGAAGTCCTTAGGTATGATGAAAAAAGGAGAAAAGTGAGAATAAGAGAAGAGTGTCGACTGAGAAAGAGCTAGAACTGGAATCAACCCAACAAGGTTCTAGTAATGAAGGGGTTGAAGAATGAAAAGGAAGTGAAATGTGAAAAGGGTGAAAAGAAATAGCCCTCTATTAATTCAACCTTAGGGCAGAAACCAGGTTCAATTCATATGCTACTGGTGGTTACTAAGGTAACGTCGGTATTGAAGACAAGATGTCATGGACCCAGTGATGCACCGCACTAAACTTCCCAAGCCACTCAAGTTCTCTTAAAAGAATTTGTTTCATTCTCACGGGGAACCTACATAATCTATCGACTTTCTCCTAGAGATTGTTGATATTGAAGAAGGAGACCCTCTCCCTAGTCTCTGAATAGGAAACCAAATGTGCACTATTGAGTCTAGAGCCAAGAGATCATCCACAAAATCTCATTAGGACACACAATTAATGAAGACTTGTTGTTTCACACAATGTGAAAAGTAAGAAAATATATATTGAGAGTCCTACGCATTATCCTTGTGATATTTGCCAAAACATCCAAGTGATATGTAAATTATTCACAATGAAGATGGAAATCCTTCTAGAGCCAACATGAAACAAGCTCTTGGTGGGTGACATGTGAGATCTTTCCAAAAGATCAAACTTGTGACAACTGGATAGAAACGATGAGGCGATTCACTCGTGAATCAACCTTGGTCCATGAAATGGATTGACGGATACCTTTGAAAAACCATTTGATGTGCTCAACAATTCTTTTCTCTAGCGCATCGAATGTGTATTAATTTTCCAAAATTAAAAGGGTATTTATGATTGAAACTGATTTTTCCTCTAAAATCTTCGTCGTATTGCAAAACTCTTTCTCTTAAGCAATACGCGATTGTTTTTCAAATCATTTTTCATCAATCAGTGAATCTCAATTCGCTGGTTCACTCACTCTGTATTGTATACTTTAGGACGCTCCGGTTTGAGAACGGCTAGATCAAGCTACGAAACCCTGTCAAGGAGATTCTTATGAATTCTACCTGATCACAGGCAGTATTTATATTAATCAACGGGGAACCGTGGTTCTTGCAACCATATTCAATGAAAGTGAACAAAGACACTTTCATATGTTTTATTGCTAACTGTTGTTTGCAGGAACATCGGACGGTTGCAACTGATCAGAATTGAGAAGTCAATCCATCACCGCATGCTCACACATCACACTCACGTTCAAAGAAATCATGACAAGTGAACGTCTATACTCTTTTGCTCTGATATCATCATGAGATGTTTGTTTTCACTCTGATACCATCATGCTATGCTTCCGCTATGCTAACGCAAATATCATGATCCAAAGAAGCTTCGCAACTCTGATGAAAAGATGTCACGATCCAATAATGTGAGCATGTCGGTCCAAAGTCACAAACATCACATAAAGGCAACACAAAGGATGAGTCAAGAGATTTACCGTGGCTGATGATCTCTAAGAAGGCTCAAAAAACAAACAATTTGTAGATCAGTTAAAGACCTCCACTTGAAGTACAAAACATGCAGAATATGAAGAATCAAAGATTACGAGCTACAGAGCAAAGAACTTAATCAAGAATCCAAGAACACACAAAATGTAATATCTGTTTGTAATTGAGGTGACCTCCCTTAGGGGGAGATTGTTGGGATTTAGAAAATCCGGTAGTTAAAGACTAGGTCACCTCAAGTATATGTATTCGTTAGAAAGCTCATAGTCGTAGTCGTTTAGATATAGATAGTAGTTAGATAAGTAACACCATGGTGGACGGACGAGTCTTTACCCACTGTATGCCTGATCCACAGCCCGTAGGTGGCGTATATTGTAAGACACTATAAATACCCTTTTCCTAGCAAGGCAAAGGGTTGGAGCTTCATAATATAGTTTTCTTTCTCTTACTAGAAGTTCCCATTTCTCTCCACTTTCTCTCTCTAGAACTATACTCATTCGAATCCTTGTGGTTATTATTGTGTGTTTGTGAAAACCAATATGTTACAATTACTATTATATCAATTCTATTGATACACTATTAACGTTTTGGTTGTCATGAGCTTAGTGCAATAATAACTACTTCTTGCCTAAGATGTAATGAAGTCCTTTTGTGATTAACACATTTGTAGTCATGTGCGCAAGAAGTCCATCTGGTGTTAACACATTTGTAGTCATGAGCTTAGTGCAATAATAACTATTTTGTTTTCAACTATGAGTGTGAGTCTATAGCTCACACTATGAATAACTGTGTTCAACTACTTAATTATAAACTCTATGAATTCACCAACCTTTGTGTTGACTGTTTTAAGCATGTATCTCAGGTCCATAATGAATGAGGCTGGCACAGAGGAGCACGGATACTCAAGAAGGCTATAAATTTTATTATCATTCGAAAACTCATTTAATGTAATTTGAAAATCATGAAACTACTGGGACCTCATTTTTGTCAACTCTGATATTTATATAATTTGAATGATAAATGTTTTAAAATGACTCCATTAGAGTTCGTTTTCTATTGTTATAATTGTTGTGCCATGAAGTAACACCCAGTTTGAATTCTGCTGTGTATCATGAAATTGGGGTTGTTACATGTTGGGCTTGGTAAATGAGTGGAGGTGGGCCAGCGTGATGTGTAGTCTGGTTGTGGTAAGTATTAAACCCCGTTGGGCTAAGAGTAGTGGGCTAGGGTATTAACTGGGCTGCGGGGGTAGTGGTGAAACCAGGTGGGGGAATAATTTGGTGGAGTGGGCTATTAGGTGTTGGGCCGAGGTAGTAATAAGGTGGTGTTGGGCCAGATTGAGTGTGAGAAAGGTAAGCTGATGGGCCACGGGTAGTACCAACAGAGGGCAAAACGGATTGTCCCACAATGCCAAGTTTTCCCAACAGGTTCATCAGGACTGCCTCTGTATTATCATTATTATTACATGCATGTGATTTGTTATGCATGTCATGTGCGAACTTACAACCCATCCCAAAACGGCACGTACCCTTGGCAAAGTTAATGCAAGGTTTGGAGGATTTAACTTGTGGGTTAGAAGGGTTTCGTTGGATACCTTTTGTGGAAAACTAGAAGGGGGGGTTGAATAGTTTTACCGATTAAAACTTGGTTTTAAACTATTTAGATCGACTTATGTCAATCTATTTAAACATGAGTGTTGGATGTTGATAGACAAGCATATAGATATATAAATATGAAAAGATAAAGAGTAAGAAGCACAAAACCACAACACAAGTATTTATAGTGGTTCGGCTACAAGGACACCTTCCTTGCCCTACTGCACTCCCCGAGCCACCTACTCGAGAGTTAGTAATCACTACACAACACCAACTCCTTGTGGTGGAGAAGCCTTCATAACGTTGCCTACTCTTTATCCAGTACAAGGCTAGATACAGGGTTCTTCCACGACGTAGAACCAAACCTATCACAATGTCGCCTACCCTTTATCCGATACTAGGCTAGATACCGAGTTCCATTACAATGGAGGAACTACTACCCAACACTACAAAAATCCTATCTCTAAGGAGATCAACTCCTTATGACAACATCGAGAAGGATATCAATATCCTTTGACTCAATACAAATCTATCTTGTACATCGAACACACCATATCGAATGTACACCTTAGGCACCTTTCACTAATGCCTTTAGACTTGACTTCTAGGCACCCTTCACTAATGCCTTTAGACTTGACTTCTAAGCACCCTTCACTAATGCCTTTAGACTTGACTTCTAAGCACCCTTCACTAGTGCTTACAATACGGACGTTCGACACCTTTCACCAATGTCTTCGTCTTGACCCTTTAGACATCTTTCACTTATGTCTTTGACACTACACTTCTAATGAGAAAGAAGAGAACTATCAACAAGAGAACCTCAGTAGTCTTGATGATGACGAAGCATGGCAACTCATGGACTTGAGCTTGCTCGACTTCAAAAGCTGGTGATCTCACCTTTAAGAGGAACCTAGAGAATCACACAAAAACAAAACTACATATAAAGATCACTTGGATATGTGGTTAGAGAGTTTACAACTCAAAGAGAAAATATATATGAAAAGGGTTGAGTTACAATGAACAAATGGCTCACTATTTATTGAGGATAAAATGCTACTGTTCCACGGATCCCTCACTTGAGGGATCAGTCGAGTGTAAACCTGGGGATCTGTGGGACGTTTCTCTTTGCCCATGGGCTTTGGGTCATGGGTCATGGGTTATGGGTCATGGGTCCTAGACTTTTTACCATGGGTATCTAAGTAGATACAATGTATCTACAAGATGCAATGCATCTAATCCATGGGTCATGGGTCATGGGTTAAAACCATGAGTCAGGGATAATATCCATATATGACTTATGCATGATGTCATGCAATGGGTTATGGGTTATGCTCCATGGGTATGGGTTATGGGCTTTGGGTTTTACCCAACAACATTCAATGTATTTGGTCAATGGGTCAAATACTTAAACTTCTACCCATTATATTACCCATTATGATACATACTAGTTATGTATTGTTGGGAATTTTAGAAGTTCCTTCTGATGAAGTTCTACTGACAGGTTCCTACTGAAGCTATAGATGGTTTCTGCTGATGACATGGTTCCTGCTGATATTGTATTCCTACGGATATAGTTATTCAGTATTAGTTTGTTAGGATATGCATGAGCTATTTTAGGTAGTAATATGCATTTATTTTATATTTATTGTCTATTTAGGGTTCCTTGTGGATAAAAGGAACACATGGCTTTTGTATTACAAAGGGCTTGAAAAAACACTCCAGGAAAAAAAAAACATCCTTGAGAGAGAGTAATAGAGATCCGTAGAGGATCATTGTTTTATGAGAAAAACCTTGCTGGTAACTTTGATTGTGTTCTTATTATTCCGCTGTGCATATTCAATCAATGTTATTTTATACCCTAGTTGAGTCCGGATTCTTGGTTTCAACAATTGGTATCAGAGCCTCGCGGCTCTCTATCTAGGGTTTATAAGGTTTCCTATAATTAGGGTTTATATCCTAATTCATCTTTAGCAGCAGATTTGAAAAGGGCAGCAGTGAAAAAGTGGATCCAGATCTTTGTTTATGTTGCCGACAGAAGCAGCTTTGTTATGAGGTATCGATTTTTCTGATTGACATTTGATTTAATTCGGTCGGTGAAGTTAATATTTCACTTTAATGGTTTATAATTGGTTAATGTGACGGCAGTAATATATATTCACGTGGGCATGAATTTTCATTGGGCAATTTTTGTCCTACGCGTTTGATTATTTTATAGTCACATGGGATCCTCATACTGTTGACAGCAGCGGTGGTTATTTACTCGGATTATATTGATCTCGTTATAATATTGTTCAAGTATTTTTTTTATTCGATCATATAGTATGAAAGTGGGATAGGATTTAGTGTGGGGAAGTGTATGAGGATACGGTGGTAATTTATTTTGATTGCTCGGCATATGCTCAGTGGTTCCCACATTCAAGTTGTGTTGGTAAGTTAAGCTGTCACGTGAGGTTATTTCATTTCTGCTGATTGGCTCATATTAATACAGTTTTTGATGTTTTGCTGGGACCCACGACCTTTTATCTGTTCGTATATGGTTTCTGCTGTTACGATGATGGGACAGCAGCAATACTAATTTTTTTTAATCTCGTGTGCATGATAGTGAATTGTGTGATTGGTGTACTTATTAATCTTTACCTCGTTCGAATACAATAAGCTACAAATTATCACGTGGGTCTTGTGGTGTGGTCACTTTCTCAAGTTTTAGTAAATTGTGAATTAGTTTTCTAAGATTTCATTGGTCAATATTATTTTCAGTTGTGGTTGCTATCTATCTTGAGTCACGTGGGCTACTGCTATTGAACGTTTTTGTTGGTGATAAATTGCAAAATTTTGGTCGATATCAGTGTTTTATAAGTTGGTTTTGGTGGATTTAATATTAAAGACTTGTCTGTGGTGGTCCTATACTCTGCGTCATATTGAAGATTTGTTATTGTTTGATCCGTCGTGTTCTTCGCAAAAGTGGTACAGTAAGATTCGATCAATTTACATCATTTAAAATGACAGAATTTGATAATAATAGTGATGTTGTTATGTTTCCTTATTTGATGAATGATGAGTACGAAGTCTGGGCTAAGAAGATGAAACATTGGATCATGAATGATGATATGAATATCTGGAATGTGATCCAAAATCGCAACAGCTTGAAAAGGACTGGAAGAGATCACGATAGAAAAATCATTATTCTTCCTCCAACGACTGCAAATGAACACATTGCTGTACAAAGAGAGACAAAGGCCAGAACTACCTTGCTTAAATCTATTCCTGGTGATCATGTAGCATATTTTCGTTATATGGATGATGCAAGTAATATATGGAATGCACTCAAAGCAAGGTATGGTGGAAAGGCTAAATTCAAGGAGATGAGCAAGGAAGCTTATACTATAGGTGATGCTGAAGAATTTGCAATTATGGGCATCTCTCAGGTACATAATTGTGTCTTTAGTTGTGATGTAAAATATAATGCCCTTAAGGAGTCTTATGATGATTTGAAACCTAAATATAATGAATGTTATCTAGAGGTTCGATCTTACAAAATTCTTTAAAACCTTAGAAAATGTAAATTTTGGTTTCAAAGGAATCAGCTTGCTTATGAAGAAAAGATAAGAGTGTTAGAAAGAGATCTAACTAATGCTAAAGATGAGTTAAAATATTCTGAGAAAGAAAGAGCTAAAGTAGAGCTAGAAAAACAAGAAGTGCAAGATAAGTTGGATAATGAAGTAGCTAGGCATAAAGAATGGCTAGTTTCTGGTGACAAGTTAGCTAGTCATCTCTATGGTAGTCTAGCTCCTAATTCTGGGATAGGTTTAGGTTTTAAGAAATATGTTGGTTTAGAGGCAAGGAATGATATGTCTAAATCTACACCAGCAGGATTAGCACATTATGTAAAAGAAGGTGAATTGCATGCTGTCCCAGGACCAATTAGAGGAGAACATATGCCCACCACCACTACCTCAGACTTTGATGGATCACACCATTTATAGGGAAAAAGTCAAGTGACTTGCCAGACCTTAGTAGCAAAACTAATGACTCTGTCTCTTGTTCTAAAAGTGACAAGTCGTCAGACCTAAAGTCCACTGACTATGCCTCATGTGATTCAAGTGAAAAGTCTGACTCACCTAGGCACACACTCAAGTCCAAAGTAGCTGATGATGAGCCCAAAACAAAGACAGTTACTTATTCTATTAAACACAATTTTGCTTCTAGTTCTTTTTCTGATAAGTTTATGTGTAATAAACAGAGTTGTGTTAAGAATAAGTCTTTTAAGAAGAAATCTTGTTTTGTGTGTGGTAGTAAACTCCATCTTATTAAAGACTGTGATTATCATGAGAAAATGATGGGTGTTTCCTATGGCCAATAGACCTTTAGACCCACATGGACTAATGTTGCTAGTATTCCTCCATTTGTTCCCAAAGCTGCTCATGTGAGAGCAGGTAAACTAGTTCCTACTGGTAAGCCAAAGGTGTATGCATATGTTTTTGCTGATAGGCTTAATAGGCCTTTTCCAGTTCCCTCTGGTTGAGGATATTCTTCACCAGTTACTACTAGTTGGTGGAATCGTAATGCTAGACTTATGCCCTATAGACCTACAAGTTCTTATTTTCAGTCATATACACCTTATGTATCTCATATGAATATGGCACATGGTGGAGTAAGAGTGGCTACTGCTGTTAAGCCCTCAACAGGTTATTCTTGGAAAACTCAAAGGAAAAGTTCATTCTGGGTACCCAAGAACAATAGTCTTTGTCAGGTGCATTGATTGAGGGGAGGCATAAGCCTAAGGGGAGGCTTATTGTTGTATTTTTTTGTATTCTAACCATTTTTGCAGCTGTTGGATCCTTATAAGCCTTACGGAAGGCTTAGTGTTTCTGTTGCCACTACATATGTCTTTGGTTTTTGCTGCTGCTTGATGGTATATTTTACATATTTTATATATTAAAAATAAAAAATAAAAAAAAATCCGTACTTGTCTTTGTTCAGTTTCAACTATTTCTTGTATGCAGGTTTTGGTGTTGGTTAATTATCACACCTCTAATGGTTTTCATCTCACCATGTCTTTCTGACACAAGAGTTGACTAGCCCACAAGATTATGGCTTGTGGTAAAGGTCATGAAATCCATAAATGGTAATCAACTCACCATGATGATGACGACATTCCATCAAAGAGTTGGCTAGTCCAAAAGCAAGCGGTTTTGGTAAAGACATCTCAATTCCGTTGATAGTCGTAATGGTTTGCTCAAAACCATAGGGTACTCAACTCACCCATGCTTCATTGTTGAGAGTTGAAATGGTCATCAATTCACCATGGTTTCGCCTATTTGGTAACCAAAGGATTGGCTAGTCCGAGCAAGCGGCTACGGTAAAGACATGTCAAAACCGTTTATGGTCGTGATGATTTGCCAAAATCATTAGGGTTATCCAACACACCAATGATTCATGTTCTAAGTGTTGGATGGTTCTTGGTTCACGGGGTGATGTCATGATTCCACCAAAGGACTAGCTAGCCCAAGAGTGAGTAGCTACTTGGTAAAGGCTTATCAAATCTACTCATGATGTCTTGATTTTGTTCTTTGCTCAACGATAGGAGTTCTTTGTGGAGTCTTGTTCTTCAAAGATGGTTTCTAGTTCTTTGCCGATATATATAGACTTGGTTGTCTTTGGTTACTTTATTTTGTCAGAAGTTAAAGTATCAATCCTCATGCTTTGGAAGTTACTCATCTAATGGAAACTTGAAGTTAACCAAGTCAAATTCAAGTTTGGGGAGGATTGTTGGGAATTTTAGAAGTTCCTTCGATGAAGTTCTCTTGACAGTTCCTACTTGAAGCTATAGATGGTTTCACGATGACATGGTTCCTGCGATATTGTATTCCTACGGATATAGTTATTCAAGATTAGTTTGTTAGGATATGCATGAGCTATTTTAGGTAGTAATATGCATTTATTTTATATTTATTGTCTATTTAGGGTTCCTTGTGGATAAAAGGAACACATGGCTTTTGTATTACAAAGGGCTTGAAAAAACACTCCAGGAAAAAAAATCCTTGAGAGAGAGTAATAGAGATCCATAGAGGATCATTGTTTTATGAGAAAAACCTTGCTGGTAACTTTGACTGTGTTCTTATTATTCCGCTATGCATATTCAATCATTGTAATTTTATACCCTAGTTGAGTCCGGATTCTTGGTTTCAACATGTATATATTTGCCCAATATGTAAACACTAGTTTTTGTACATATGTATTACAAATCATAAAGCCACTTTTACTTGTTTAGTGTTTTATGTGAAAGCGTAAGTGTGTTAGTAAACTATTGACTCAAACCATTTACGTATTTTATTTGTTTCGTTAAAATGATTTTACGTTTGTTATCGACAAAACATTAAAAGATCTTAAAATATAAATAAACATTTTTACGGCTTATTTGTATTAACAATCTCCTCTTTTTGTTGATGACAAAACATAAAATTATTTTAAGGAAAAGATAAAATTCGTAAAAGTTTGAATTGTAGTTTTTACTTTCTTCTCCCCTTTTTTATCGAAACAAAAAGAGCTTCGAAAAGAACCTAACACATTGTTTTAAGAAAAACATGTAGAAAAAAAAGGATAATGTGAAAAAGTAGAGAGCAAGTGATGATAAGTGTTCTCGTCTTAACTCCCCCTTGACGAGTCCATCCCTTTGTGAGGGCGTCAAGCAAGAAGAAATACTAAACTAGTTCATTTGCAACTATGTTTGCAAAAGATTTCGTCTATGTGACGAATATGCTCCCCCTTGATGATTGCAAATTTGCAAAGGAACGTCATGAAATGTAATCCTAATGAGAATTATATTGCAAATAATTTTGCAATGTATTGTTTTGACACAAAGCTCCCCCTAGCTTAGGTTGTCAAATTCTTCATGTGTATATTGAAAATCTACAAAACAAAGGTTAGAGACCAAGCATATAATGCATAATTTCCTGCAAATAAGACTCAAGTTAGTAGAAAACTAGTCTTCTGTTGCACGGATCCCACGGTTCCCTCCTTGGAGGGATCCGTCTAGGCAAGATGTAGGGATCCGTCTGACTGTAAACAAAATAAAGCAAAGGTAATGTAACAAGTGATGTTAACATCAAAGTGAGATATGTATTAGAACAACAAGCATATCCTCAGAATAATATGGCAAATATCATGTAATTTCATTTAATAAAACTAGAGATATGATGTACATGACTCTAAAAACTAAAAAAAAAGGAACAATACATGACTTTGGATTACTAGACTATCTAAGTCGCGCTTGATACTAGGTAACAACTTGAATCCTCTAGCTCAAGTTTGTTTAGGTTTGATCTCGTCGAAACGTTCGAGGAGGTGATAAAACATGAAACGTTGATCTTCACATACTTCATGTATCAAACTTTCAACATGTTGACAATGATAACAATCTTTGTCATGGCTCGGTAGTGGTGGTGGCAGAAAGGAAATGACTTGATGTGAAGGATCAAGTGAAGATGGTTGAGGACCCTCAAAAGAAGGAGGGATTGGCGGAGGCGCATTCGAGGATGGCTCAGCTAAGAATGATGGTGGCGGTAGAGACGTGTCAACTTCCATGTGGTCGGGTGGTTGACTTTGATGATTTCTCATAATCCAAAAGGGATTATTTGAGGGTGACGGAGAAAAAGAAGCCGGAGCTAGTGTTGACTCAACACCTTGATTTTGTTCCACTATTCCACCTAAAGAGGAGAATGTTGGCGGTGGTGGAGGATGGGATGGCCTAGGAGGTAAATCCTCTAGATTGTAGAGGTGTGGTGATGAGAGTGGGGTGGTGAATGATAGGGCTCTAGGCACCAAGGGTGATGGTTTAGTGGAAATGGGGTTGTTTGGTTTAGGAGGTATGGTGGTGTTTGGCATTGGTAGTTTTGTGGGAACAATCCTTTTGCGGATTGGTTTGATAGGTGGAGGGGAGATCCTACCATTTGTGGATTTAGCGGGAGATGATTCGGTTGAGGAAATTTCGTGTACTACACGAGCAATTTTCTTGGGTGGTTCTTTGGTGGATGAGTTACCACTAGGAGCTTTCCTCATGATGAGATGATTAAAAGAGGTTTGTAGAAGTTTCTAAGTGATGGGAATGAGGATGTAGATGATGACTTTAGGAGTCTTAACAAGGTGGTTTATAAAGAAAAGGATTTGGCAAGTGCATTCAAGACTTAAGCCACTAAGATCCTTTGGAATATGATGATTAGCATGCACAAGAGTCAACTTCAGAGTTGTACTGATCTAGGAACTTAATTAAGATGAGATGGAGTATTCAAGTTAGCAAGATGAGCTTGAAATGATTGTTTTAGCTAGAGTTAACATGAATCTGTCACCCGGATCCCACGGTTCCCTCCAATGAGGGATCCGTCTAGGCTAATCTTAGGGATCCGGCTCTCAGCAGCTAAGAAAGGAGAAAAATGATGTTTGTAAGGTCTAATACCTATATCCTTTTGAGTGTTTCAGTCTTCCTAAGTGTTTTAAATGAAAGGGTACTTAAGTAATCAAGGGCAATGAGTGATGTAACTAATGATTGCCTTTTATGGAAGAAGATGGAACTTTTATGAGTACCAATGAATGACCAAAGATGACACTAACAATTTGAGAGTGTCAAATGGAGCTAAATGATCCTAGAGACCAGATAGTAACTTAAGATAATATTTTGGAAGATATCTTAAAGGTTATAGGAAAAACTATAATTTGACCAATTTTGAGGTAAGGATGACTAAAATCAATTTGCCAAAATTGAGAGATTTATAAAACTAGATGTATTGATATGTGAGAGATGATGTGTGAGTATAATAGCGGAAGATTAATGAGTTTTGGTGAAACGATAGATCGAAAAACGCCTTGAGTGTGATCTTAAGTAAGTTATGAGTGAGTATGAAGCTTTACTAAGCTTGAGAAAGACTTAATTGATCCTAAGGCACTATATTTAGCTAGTGTGAAGTGATCTAAAGACATGGTTTGAAGCATAAGGACTGCAACTGCATTTCTGATTGCCCGGATCCCACGGTTCCCTAAGTGGAGGGATCTGTCTAACACAAACTGAGGGATCCGTTACCTGCAAAATAGTACCTTTACAAAAGGTCTGCAAGGGTTGCACAACGCATCATATTTCAAAGCTAGTGTTTACGAAGTTTGAATGATAGTATGGTCGAGACATCAAATGTTAAATATTTTATTTCATGAGAGAAATTACATTACAATGATAAAGCATGAGTACTAAGGTTTGACCTTATTTTGAAAAGAAACTAAGTTTTTTGAGCATTTTCGCTAGATGGATCATCAAACGGTTGACGAGTATTTGTCGATTCAGGGATGAAGAAAGTCTTCATGAGGGATGTGTTTAGAGGTTCCATCATCTTATTTACAAGTACGTACAACGGACTTTGAAATTGAGGGTGAAAGTACATGATGTGATGATAAAGGCGTGTCAAGAACATTCCATAAGGGATTAGTTTGTTCTTGGAGCCTTGAAGGTTTACAATTCTCCTTGCGAAGAAATAGGCGAGATTGTATGGTTGTTGTGTTAGCAAACAATACATTATGTGAGCACAACAAGCGGGAAGGATTTCTCGATTTCCCCTAAGACTCCAAAAAATTTCACGTAGGATGAGTGCGAGAGGCTTATACTCATCTCGGATGTCCCGTGTATAGATAATGTTTGGATCAGAGTAATAGGGTCGAGGTTTGCATAACATGCGAGTCAAGTCTTGAGGGGAAGGTATATGTGAACAATATGGACTATTTTCTTCACGATAGTTGAAGAGAGAATCAAGAGACCAATCTTCAGTAAAGGCACATTGTCCATGATTTGGAATTCGGACAATGTGAGCAAATTGCTCAAGGGTTAAAACAAACTTTTGGTTTTTGATCCAAAACCAAAGAGATAGAGAGCGATCCTCGTTACGCACGAGTTCATCTTGACGGAAGAATTCCAATACAAACCTTGGAAATATTTTCTCGTTAATTCCGAGAAGGCATTCTAGTCCTATGGTTCGGAAAGAGGTATTGATACCTTCTTCTTATTGTAGAGGAGTGTCGACAATACGTCCTTCATGGAAGTGACGAGTTTCGAGACTATTGAACCCACGGACATGATTGCCAGGTGTGGTGGGCTCAAGAGAGATGTTAGGAATGTAGACATTAGTGAGTGAAAAGTCGAACTCATACTCATGAGACATGACGTGACCTATGGAAGTAAAAGGAGTAAGATGAGTCGTATTTAAAAAGATGATCACCTAACGTTTTTACTAGATATCTATTAACAATGACAATTAACTCACTTAGTGTTAAACATTCTAGTGAAATATTTCTTTTAGGAAGAAAACGGTTTCTATATTGCATGAGAAACTGTTTTCCAAAAGGACGGTTCTCACGGTTCCCTTCCAAGAGGATCCATTGGTTAAACTCTGTGGATCTGTGGATCAGAGTGACGAAAAAGGGTTTTTGACAAAAAATATAGATTTTTGCATCTTATAGTTTTATACCAAGATATGTATTTTAGCCAACATTTACTTTTAGCATACATTATCGGTTTCTAACGTATCTCAAGACCAAAAATACGAAAGATATAAAGTAAAAGAAATGACAAACATATTATGAAAAATAAACTAGATAAACTAGAATATTAGTAATATTTTATTTCAATGCTAAGAACGATACAGAGGATTGGGTATATAACACCAATGTAGATTAACAACACAAAGTACATGTCTCCATAAGAAAACTTAATCATGGGGAACACGAGAGCGATGAGTGTCAAGACGATGAGTACGAAGGCGATGTAAACCATGATGATGAAGATTTATCTTGGCTTCGGTATGAGATGAGATGAGGAAGATGAAGTTTTGAATGAGAGGTAATTTTTGAAAGTGGGAGATTTGAAAAATGAGGGTCTGGTGGAGTGAACGATCGGAGGGGATATTTATGGGGAAGGAGGAATTTTTGAGATTTGTGTTTTATTTTATTATTATAAAGATATGATTTTTGGATTAAGTGAAATAAGACACAAATTTTATAAACCTAGACTGTAGACGAAAGAGTAACACATATGCAAGAAAAGTTTCCTAACAAAGCTACGTGTAATATATGAGTATGTGAAAAGATAATCATATAAATTCCTATGTAAGCATACTTATTATTTAAGCTAATGTTATTTAGAGATAAGTGGGAAATCATACCTTTAATGCACTTAGGAGTGTCTTTACTAATGACAAAACAAATGTCAGTAGACAACTCCGGTTCCTTCGTGTTTAAGATACCTTCTTAGGGAAGGTATTCTTGTTACCAAGCAATTCCTATGGCTTGATAAGTATGAGCTTTAACTAAGAAAAATGACAAGGAAGGTTAGTGCAATTTAGTAAATAAAATGTTGTCATCTAATCAACATCCTACAAAAGTGTTTTAAAAACATGGTGTTTGTTTTTGTAAAAGACATTCTTTGTAGTTTTCAATTAAACATGGATCGTATCAAGTTTTTAAAGTACAACATACTATAAGAAACTTGATAACGAAGCTCTGATGCCAATTGTGGAAAACTAGAAGGGGGGGTTGAATAGTTTTACCGATTAAAACTTGATTTTAAACTATTTAGATCGACTTATGTCAATCTATTTAAACATAAGTGTTGGATGTTGATAGACAAGCATATAGATATATAAATATGAAAAGATAAAGAGTAAGAAGCACAAAACCACAACGCGAGTATTTATAGTGGTTCGGCTACAAGGACACCTTCCTTGCCCTACTCCACTCCCCGAGTCACCTACTCGAGAGTTAGAAATCACTACACAACACCAACACCTTGTGGCGGAGAAGCCTTCACAACGTTGCCTACTCTTTATCCGGTACAAGGCTAGATACCGGGTTCTTCCACGAGGTAGAACTAAACCTATCACAATGTCGCCTACCCTTTATCCGGTACTAGGCTAGATACCGAGCTCCATTACAATGGAGAAACTACTACCCAACACTACACAAATCCTATCTCTAAGGAGATCAACTCCTTATGACAACATCAACAAGGATATCAATATCCTTTGACTCAATACAAATCTATCTTGTACATCGAACATACCATATCGAATGTACACCTTAGGCACCTTTCACTAATGCCTTTAGACTTGACTTCTAAGCACCCTTCACTAATGCCTTTAGACTTGACTTCTAAGCACCCTTCACTAATGCCTTTAGACTTGACTTCTAAGCACCCTTCACTAGTGCTTACAATACGGACGTTCGACACCTTTCACCAATGTCTTCGTCTTGACCCTTTAGACATCTTTCACTTATGTCTTTGACACTACACTTCTAATGAGAAAGAAGAGAACTATCAACAAGAGAACCTCAGTAGTCTTGATGATGACGAAGCATGGCAACTCATGGACTTGAGCTTGCTCGACTTCAAAAGGTGGTGATCTCACCTTTAAGAGGAACCTAGAGAATCACACAAAAACAAAACTACATATAAAGATCACTTGGATCTGTGGTTAGAGAGTTTAAAACTCAAAGAGAAAATATATATGAAAAGGGGTGAGTTACAATGAAGAAATGGCTCACTATTTATAGAGGAGAAAATGTTATCGCTCCACGGATCCTCACTGGGGATCCGTCCAGTAAACACTGGGATCCGTGGGACGTTTCTCTTTGCCCATGGGTTTTGTGTAATGGGTCATGGGTTATGGGTCATGGGTCCTAGACTTTGGACCATGGGTATCTAAGTAGATACAATGTATCTACAAGATGCAATTCCATATATGACTTATGCATGATGTCATGCAATGGGTTATGGGTTATGCTCCATGGTTACCCAACAACATTCAATGTATTTGGTCAATGGGTCAAATACTTAAACTTCTACCCATTATGATACATACTAGTTATGTATATCTTTGCCCAATATGTAAACACTAGTTTTTGTACATATGTATTACAAATCATAAAGCCACTTTTACTTGTTTAGTGTTTTATGTGAAAACGTAAGTGTGTTAGTAAACTATTGACTCAAACCATTTACGTATTTTATTTGTTTCGTTAAAATGATTTTACGTTTGTTATCGACAAAACATTTAAGATCGTAAAATATAAATAAACGTTTTACGGCTTATTTGTATTAACAATCTCCCTTTTGTTGATGACAAAACATAAAATTATTTTAAGGAAAACTAAAATTCGTAAAAGTTTGAATTGCGCTTTTACTTTTTTCTCCCCTTTTGTCGAAACAAAAGAGCTTGAAAAGAACCTAACACATTGTTTTAAGAAAACATGTAGAAGAAAAGGATAATGTGAAAAGTATGAGCAAGTGACGATAAGTGTTCTCGTCTTAACTCCCCTCGACGAGTCCATCCCTTGTGAGGCGTCAAGCAAGAAGAAATACTAAACTAGTTCATTTGCAACTATGTTTGTAAAAGATTTCGTCTATGTGACGAATATGCTCCCCCTTGATGATTGCAAATTTGCAAAGGAACGTCATGAAATGTAATCATAATGAGAATTATATTGCAAATGATTTTGCAATGTATTGTTTTGACACAAAGCTCTCTCTAGCTTAGGTTGTTAAAGTTTTCATGTGTATATTGAAAATCTACAAAACAAATGTTAGAGACCAAGCATATAATGGTCACGTGGTTGCGGAGTCGAGTGGTTGCGCATGACCATTTTGGACATTGGGTTAAAACTTGACCACAAATGGGACTTCAAAAAAGATTTTGGCTTATTTTTGTACTTTTCTCTTATTATTATTGTTTTTTTATTTTATTTTTATTATTTTTATTTTATTATTATTATTTTTTTTTTTTTAAGTTTCAGTTTGGTGGCATTTGTTTTCCCATACATAAAGTCGTTCAATAAACTTCTTAATTAAAGTATGAAACCTATGTTTGATTTGGTTCGTCATATTAGTATCAACTATCTATGTTTAGTGTTTATTTTTTCCAGTTATTCAGATTAACATAAAGTATTGATAATCATTTTAGTTCAGTACTTAACGTTAGATCTTGCATTTTTTACCTAGGTAGAGTAAAATTTGGATAACCAAATTAACGTGTATCTTGTTAAAAAAAAAAGGCAGCAAAAATATCTTTTTTGTGTTTGAGAAAAGAAAAGGGAAAGGAATAAAGAGAATATGAAAGTCAATATTGTCGTTTTAGGGCGTAAAAGGTCACTATCTTATAGCGACAGAGTTGGATCTCTTAAATCTTAATGAGAATCCAAACCTCAAACAAGAATATTGTGGCATGCTGGTTCATGAAATAATAAGGGTTAATATACAAAAAAGTTACTAAACTTTTAAAAAAATTTGTCATAAGTCACTAATGTTTATCTTACGTCATCTGTGCTTATACTTCACGGGTTTTCACATACGTTATTAAACTTTTTATATGTACACCCTACCACTATACTGGAAGAACCTAGGGTTGCAAGACACTTTTTCAATATATGTGTCACCCAAGTCACTAAACTTCATGAAAAATTTGTCTTTACGTCACTAATGTTTCATTCCGTCATCTAAGTACTAAATTTTGCGAAAAATTTGTCTAAGTCATGATGAAAAATTTGTCCTTAGTCACGAGTTGTGACACGTATCGAACCTTTAAAATTATAACGCTTTTATTCATTTTCATTCGCTTTTATACGTTTTATTCATTTTCATTCGCTTTTATACGTTTTGTTTGTTTTCTTACGCTTTTATACGTTTTCGTCCGTTTTGTCCCATTTTTACGCCTGCTTTTGCACGTTTTATATTTTCATCCGCTTTTTATCGTTTTGTCCGTTTTATATGGTTTTGTACATTTTTATACATTTTATTCGTTTCATCCGTTTTATATGTTTTCATCCGCTTTTATACGTATAAAAATAGAAAACGGGCCAAAACATAAGAAAAATGGACGAAAACGTAAAAAACGAATAAAAACGTATAAAAATTGTACAAAACCATATAAAAACGAATAAAAACGTATAAATGTGACAACTCGTATTTTCATGTCATATTTCAAAACATTATTCATGCTTCATCATTTATCGCTTATCGTAAAACGGGTTTCTGAGCATCAAATTCACGCAATCAGTAATGGTTTAATTGTGAATTCATGATCATATCATCGAGGACATTTCATATGACTAAGTTTAGTCTACATTTCATTAACATCATTATCATCATATTAGTTCATGCATGGTTTTGCATTTTACAATAAACGATAATTTTCATATTAAATAAACGTTATCGCGTAATTAATTATTTTGAACAATTGATCCATTACTTCCAAAATTTTCCGATATATTTTTATACTCATATTAAGTTATAAAATAATATTATGAGTTTACCCATGCTTTAAATTTATTTTGTATATAAATTGTTAAATTTATATAATTACGACGGTTTCTTTAAATTCAACCCGATAAATATTTATTCACTCAAATCTTTCAAGAAATGTATTTTACAATTTTATGACTACAATATATTTTACTTTGACCCGTTAACATTTATTTTTAGCTAACGCTACCCTAAATGTTCAAATATATACATAATTACTAAACAAGACTTACAAAGTACACATCTACTTATACTTTTATATTTAAAAAGAAAAAATATATGTATTAATAGATACATACCCCTTGTGTCGACAAGGGGTGATTCACCTAAAGATTTGCTAGATTTTACTTATATTGTATCACACTCAACCATTTACACATACAACAATAATTTCAAAGTGTAAAAGTCAAGATTTCTCTCTCTTCCTCTCCAAAAATTCAAATTTCAAGATAAAAGGGAGGATCATCTCCAAGTTTTCAAGACAAGTTTAATTAAACACTAGTATCATTTGTTGCAAAGGTTTTGTAATACAAACCTCAAGTGATTAGGAAAACCTTTGTCCATAAACCTCATCATATCACTAGTAAGCATTCATATTCATATTTTTATTTCACATTCATTTTATGGTCATATCATTTTATTTGAGAAACATGCAAGTTATGTGATGTTTATACCACTTTTAAGGTTTTAAGTGTTAAATATAAATAATCCATCCTATAATTAATCCTTGTAATATATCACTCTTGGTGATGTCTAGGAACCCATGACACCCTAAGAAGGTGTATGGTAGGATTAGAATAGCTTCGGAGTTGTTTTGAATGGGTTAGAATAGGTTTGGCGCGAGAAAAACTCATTTCGACACGTTTTGAAAAGGGTCTGTTCTTAAAATTAAATTCTGGAAAATCCGACAGTGGGTATAATATTTTGGGCTAGATATTTAGAAAATACACTTTAAAACGAAACCGTGGCCGCTTGAACGGATTAAAACGGAGTTATAACGAAGAAGTTATGAATTTTTCAAGTTGAGCGTCAAAAACTATTAATTCGGAAATTTCAGATGAAAATGTCACTCTTTACGAGTCAAAATGAGTCTTAAGCTTTATAAATTGTGTCGAATTATCAAAAATATATTAGTATACTTTGACACGAATCTAAGGATGTAGAAACGAGAAAACGGACTTGTAACGATTAAATTACACGCGATAAACCAAGTTGCCGTAACTTTATTCTATTAGCAAAATTAATATATTCTCTATTAAAAACATACTACGGCAACTAAAGGACCATGTTGGCGGACGTTTTTAACAATGATGTAGAACTTTTTATAACGTGTTGTCTTCTAGTAAAAGTAAGTTCGCCTAGCATATTTTCCAAAATGTCCAACCGTTTGTTCAAACGAATTAATTAAACCTATGAATTTCACTCAACCTTTGTGTTGACAATTTTAAGCATGTTTTATCTCAGGTATCTAAGGCATTCACTTCGTGGTGACGACGCGTCTCACATGGGATTTATACACTTTAAAAACATCGTTTGACTTGTACTAAACTTACTTTCCGCACATAGTAATTTTCATTTGGGACCTATACTTTGTAACTCTGATTATTTTATTAAATCAAACGATGTATTTTCCAAACGACACTTTAGGTCGCTCAATATAACTGTGATTGTGATGCTATGACATCGGTCCCAGAATTCCATTCCACGCAAAAGCAGTAATTTGGGGTGTGACAATAAAAGCGGATGAAAACATAAAACGTATAAAATTGTACAAAACCATATAAAACGGACAAAACGTATAAAAACGGATGAAAACATAAAACGTATAAAATGGACGTAAAAATGGGACAAAACGGACGAAAACGTATAAAATGGACAAAACGTAAAAACAAACAAAAGCGTATAAAACGAATGAAAATGAATAAAAACGTTTAAAGGTGTATAAAATCGTATAAAACGATAATTTTAAAGGTTCGATAACATGTGCCACAACTCGTGACTTAGGACAAATTTTTCAAAGTTTAGTACCTTAGATGACAGGAATGAAACATTAGTGACTTAAGACAAATTTTTCGCAAAGTTTAGTGACCTAGATAACATGTGCCACAACTTGGTGTGTATACACGTCAGCCAAAATACCGGTAAAAAAAGGTTGTCTCACTATTGGTGTCCAAGATAACCGGTTACGTAAAGTATAGTAACCTAGATGACAGAAGATAAACATTAGTGACTTAGGACAAATTTTTTTGAAAGTTTAGTAACTTTTTTGTATATTAACCCAAATAATAACTAGGGTAACTTAACTTTTATTCATCGTACTATGCCAAATAGCATGTAGTCTAAAAACTCGTGGCGATTTTAAATCCGTTTATTAAAAAAATAGCATTGATTGTGGTTGGCATAGAATACCCTAGACTTCGATCCATGATGAAGACCGATGCATGCCTTAGTCCGTATTAGTTAACGTAACATGGCAAGTTATTAGTTACTACGAGTGTGGAAACCCGCGCGATGCAGCGGGATTGGCTTCAAAGGACTTACTTTGCAACGACACTTAAACCTTAGGGACTATTTTTGTCAAGTTGTGAAAATTTGCATTTAATGTTTGGACTTACTTTGCAACGACGCTTAGACCTCAAGGACTGTTTTTGCCAAGTTGTGAAACTTTGCATTTAATGTTTGGACTTACTTTGCAGCGCCACTTAAACCTCAGGGACTATTTCTGCCAAATTGTGAAAGTTGGCAATTAATGCACTTGCTTTTGATGCACTTGATTTTGCATACAAATATGTACGCTATTTAGTATATATAATAACTAGTATATTAATCCTTGCGCCCGTAGGTCGAATATCAATCTTCTTACAATGCATTTTCTTTGAGACCGTCGTGATTGTAGGTTCAGATTATTGTAATATGTGAGTGACGACCATATGAAACCTATGTTTGATTTGGTCCGTCTATTTTCTTATGGGTAGATTTTTTATATGGTCAGTAGGGCGAGGTTATATGTGAGTGACGACCATATTTGGTCCACCACTGGAGTTCAGCAGAGGGACCCTTTAGGGCCTCTTCTTTTTGCCTTAGTTTTGCACCCACTTGCCCACCGGATTAGGGATTGTTGCAGACTTCTTTTCCATGCTTGGTATTTGGATGATGGTACGATTATCGGTGACACTAAAGAGGTAGCTAAAGCCTTAGATATAATCATGGCTGAGGGCTCCCACCTGGGCCTTGAATTCAACATTAAGAAAACAGAAGTTTTTTGGCCCTCATGCAATGGGGTGAAGGTACAGGATGGTTTATATTCCCACGGGATTGGGAGGCCGACATTGGGTGTGAAACTACTTGGAGGCGCTGTTAGCCGGGATGCAGGGTTTATTAGTAGTTTGGCTGTGAAAAGGGCATCTCGTGCTGTGGAACTAATCGGTTGTCTCACAAGTCTGCGCGACCCTCAATCGAGCTCCTTTGCTTCGCTCATGTATGGGCGTCGCAAAGTCGATGTTCGGTCTCGAACGTGCCAACCTATGTATATAGGGAAAGCTGTTTCTTTTTGAAAATGGCCTTGAAGGCATAGAGGCCATTGTGGTTTGTGGCGGCCCTTTTTGGGGATTTTCAATGGAGGCTCGCATCCTTCCGACTCGGTTTGGTGGGTTGGGTTTATGTTCGACCGATAATGTATCTACTTATGCTTTTGTGGCCTCGAGGCGCAATCTTGGAGTTTGCGGATCACATTCTTCGGGATGTGGTATTGATGGGGTTGACTACGATTATGGGTATGCAATGGATCGCATGCATGTCCCTTCCTCGATTTCGATCTTAGCGGTTTCTCTAACAAGGACACCGCCCACCTAAAGCCCAAAATGTTTTGGCGTGTGCCCTTTTAGTGGAATCGGGCGGAGTTTGGGAGAAGTTTGATTTATCCCCGCAAAAGCGGTGTTTGAATGTCTCCGAGCTCCTCACGCCAAGATTTCTTGACTGGTTATCCCCATTGAAAGGCTAGGCCAATATATGTCGGCCCCGAGTACCGGACTATCCTTAAGTACCGGCTAATGATCCCTCTGTTTCGGTGATGAGCCTTGCCCAATCTGCCGCAAGGTTTGTTTAGATTCCTTTGGCGAGCATGCGGTCCATTGCAAGGAGTTACTGGGTTTCAAATACAGGCATGATTTGGTTAGGGATGTTCGTATGATGTTCTTAAACGAGCGTGAATTTCTTCTAAAAAGAGGCCCCGTGAACTTTCTCGATGATCCGCTTGAAGGAGGTCTACGTTACGGCCGGTGATATACTTGTGTTTGGATGGGGTGGGGAAACATGCTTGTGTGGATCTTACCAAGTGTCCCTCTTGTTGGGCTAAGGGACAATGGGTTTGTTCGGGACAAACGGCGTTGAAAGCGGAATCGAGCAAAGTTGCTAAACACGAAAGCTTGTTTAGAGAATCAACACGATTTACCCTTTTGCTTTTGATACATTTGGGTTCCTAGCTTCGGCAAATGGAGTTTTGACTAGGGTTCAACGGGTTGTGAAAGTAATTTTGCGACCCATAAGTCACAAAATTTCATTTTAGTAGAATTGGTTTTGCCATTCAAAGGGGTTCATGACACGACTTGTTGCCCGCTTGTCTCGCCATCTTATTGTAATCCGTTAAGTTGTGTTTTATACAAATGAGGTACAATCGTTTATTTGAAAAAAAAAAAAAAAAAAAAAAAAAAAAAAAACAAAAACTAGCTTAGGTGCTGTTTGTTTGTTAAGAGGCTCTGAATCTGAATCTGGTTCGCACATCTGAATCTGAATCTGTGGCTGAAAAGTCTGAATCTGAATCTAATAAAGCTGTTTGTTTATTAAGAAAAAACATCTGAATCTGAATCAAATAAAGCTGTTTGTTTTGTAAAAAAACATCTTAATGACTTTAACATAAACTAGTTATATCCATACGAACAACGAACATGCGTAAACATAAAATAGAGCATTTGAGTCATAAATTTAGCATAATTAACGAACAAACAAAGAAAGGTCCAAATAACGTAACATTCAAGGACATTGTGCCGCAACTTGATCTCGCAAATTATTCATATATTGTTGATCAGCTACACTCCCATGTGGTTGAACACCACCATCATCACCATTCTCATTTTGTAAATTGTCATTTACTTCACGGTGATCATATTGCGAGAAATACTCATCACTCAAGCCCTCCTTACGTATAAAATTATGAATAGCAAAACATGCAATAGTAATATCTCTTTGTTTAATCAATGGAAATGGAGGCATCCTCTTCAAGATTGGAAAACGCGCTTTCAAGACACTAAAGGCACGTTCAATTACATTTCTAAGTTTTGCATGAGCGTGATTGAACTTTTCTCTACTAGTCATTGCACGGTTCCGACGAAAATCTCCGAGCCAATACCTAACATTGCGATATGGTGCCATAAATCCGCGAGTGTGTCTATAAGCTAATACTTATCTGAAAAAAAATACATGTTTGGAGGATCATATATATACATAAAGTCATATATCTTATTTTTATTGTAAGCGAAAACTAAAAATACCTGAAGGAGGAATTGGAAAATCAGCTTCGGGATCTACTAAAGCTTCATTTAATACTCTAGCATCATGTGCCGTACCTTCCCATCCGGCAACAATGTATGTAAAGATCATGTTGAAGTCACATATTGCTAAAACATTTTGCTAACATTCACCTCGACCTCTTGCTCTATACAAATGTTGTTGTTCAAATGGGACAATTGCATGTATCAAAGTTCCATCAAGAGCACCAAGCGCACCTGCTTAAAGAAACAAAATATATTTTGATTCGATCAAAATGAAATAAAATACTAGTTTAAATCGTTAATTACCTTAAAAATACGCCGTTCTCTCCTATTATTTCCGGAATGTCGGGTTTGGATTAAATGATGTTGGTTTTATAACTTCTTCAGCAAACAACATCATTTGATCCAATACTTCGTGAAAGCACTTATGAATCGTTTGTGTTGAGTGATTAAACCTACGCTTCAAAACTCTAAAACGTTCATCATGGCCAATTGTCATTAGGAAAATAGCCATTTTCTCCTCGACCGATACATGTGTGCTATCTTTTAGCCAGCCTTTTGTTTTAAAATGCGTACATAGTCGAACAAATGAATCACGGGACATGCGTAACAATTCAATGCATTGTAAGTTGTTCCCTTCCAAAAGCTCTTGAGTGTATTGATGTCCAGACATTGCAGTTGTGTTATCCCTTCTACGTTTCAATGTTCTTGACCGAAAGTACTTAAAATAAAAGTAAACAATATAGATGAATACAAGGTTTTCTTCCATGTCCATTTAAACCTGTAAGAACAAAACACGCAAGTATATAAAATATTATGTAAAACAAACACAAAATAATTTGACATAATATAAAGAACTTCAAATAATTCAATATTCAAAGTACCAAATAAAACAAACATCACATTGTTCAACATTACCAAATACCAAATAAAACAAAAATCACATAGTTCAAAGTTACAAAATACCAAATAAAACAAATGAAATGTAGTTCAACGCTACAAAATACCAAACAATCACTAAAACTATTCAAATCAAACCCATTTGCTTCGCAGCCATTTGAATGTATCCCTTTAACACATCTGGATCAGATGGCAAGGTCATCCACACTTCTCTATAGCTACCTCCTGGTTGACTAAAGATAAGAAATGCCGCCAAACATAATGGATCTGTAGGTTCCAACTGAAGAATCTTCAACTTCTCATGGCATTATTTACAAAGTCATCAAGCCATTAACTGTGATCACATGGTGATGTATTTGTATAGAAAACTAAACGAATAAACATTAAAAAACAATTTAAAATTAAAAAATTACCTAAAGAAAGTGGAAGGTGGCGTTTTGTGTTGTAAAGTGGGCAGAAGCTTTTGGTTGTAGTTTATGTTTTGACGCAATAAAAAAAAATTAGGTATTAAGAGGGAGTCAGATACCTATCTCAACTCTTGTTGGGCCAGAGTTTTAAACCTCTTAACACCTCTTAACATAATAAAAAAAACAAACACCCTTATTTGGTCAAACATCTGACTCATTTAGATTTTATGTCCATTAAGAGCCCGTTAAGAGGTTTTTGCAAAAAACAAACAACACCTTAGTGGCATATACTACCACAAAATGTTTGTAACGACAATTTATCTCAATTGAGAATTAAAGAAATATGGAGGGATGTTTGACATCTTTGTAATAGTTAAGGTCACAAACGTAATGCTTGCTAGCTAGTAAGAATACTTAGGCTATGTTTGGCATACAAGATTATGGAGAGATTATGCTTATTTTTCAAAAATAATTACTTAAAAATAATCCTTGTTTCTAAGAACATAACTTATAAAAGATTATAAGAAAAATAATCTTCCATGTCTCTCGAAAATAAAGGTTCATTTCACGTAATTTTATAAAATAATCTCTTTTATAATCTTTTTCAAAGAATAAAGATCAAGACCAAGATCAAGAATAAAGACCAAAGACAATCTATTTTTGCCAAACATACCCTTAAAGTGGCCGGTAGCTATTTATTTTGTGTGAAAACAATGAGAAGCTTGTAGATTAAAGTCACCTTCAGAATTTGGTCCCAAAATCAAAGGAAGCGTACGAATAAAGAAAAAGAAGAAAAACCCGACTTTGAAACGTATAGCTGTTTTAAGCAAATAGAAAAATTACTAGATAGATTTGAACGATCTAGTACATTATTTTTCTTTGTAAACAAGATTTTTATATCTAACCAGTAATATTACGTATCTCGTTCAAAAAAAAAAAAAAGAAGAAGAGTAATATTATATATTTTTGGCAATGCGTGGAATATTTTCTTACACACAAAACGAATATGTGCATGTCTCGAGCAATTAGCACTTTACTAGTTTGTAGTTTAATGCTTTGAAAGTTTGTTGACGATTTTGATTTAACATTCAGGAATAGATCTTCTTAGTGCTAGTTTGAAACTCTAAGCCTAATTAAGTCAAATTAAAAGTATTGAACGGTCGGTTTTTAGTTTAACAAGGTTAATTGGTTTGGTTTCGGTTTGTTCAGTACCCTTAACCAATATTGACCAAAACCATTCCAAACCACCTGTTAAGAACCGATTCGAGATGGTTATTCTCTTTCTAAACTAACTAATGACTAACTAAAACAATATTAGAGTTTTTGCAATTTTTCTGTTCTATTCCATAAAAGCAAATTACACTTTAAATAAGAAGGGAAATACAAATGAATATCCTAAACTTACGGAAGAAACACGTAAACGTATGTTGAAGAAGTCACAGTAGTGGACCACTTTCTAATGCATAAGACTTGTAATTCGAGTGTGCATGAGAAACAAGTGGAGATAGTGGAAGTCTTCCCAAAGACTTGGTGGCATTTTTATTTTATTTTTTTAATTTTTTTTTTTTTTTTTTTTTATCAAAGTCTCGTAAAATTAAAGTGATTGTTTGTTTTTTTTGCTGAATAAAGTGTCTGAATTAGAGAAAATTATTGTTATACCCAAAAAAAAGTTACGTAGAATTAGAGGTTAAGAAGTTGGAAGGTAAATATGTAAAACTAGGATAAAACTGATGGACTTAATTGAGAGACTTTCACTACCATAACTTTTCATTCATTTAAATTAAGCATCAAACAAACACTCATTTAATGACTTAATAAATTTACTTATTTATGAATTAAAACTCTTTAAGTCATTATCAAACATCACCTTGGTGTCTTTATTCTGCAAACATGGAACTGAATGGGGAATCGAGTTATTGAGTCAGTTCGGTTTGGTACATGTGGTACTCGTATCACCACCCAAATAAGCTTTCGGTTTAACTAGTTTGAGACCCGAAATCCAAATAAGATTTAAGTTTGCAAACAACTTTCAAAAATATGAACGCGACTGAAACTCTAACATCATTGCCTAATTGACTCACTTCCAACAACAAAGTCTCAAACAAGGATAAAGTATTTCGGCAACACCAAAATAAAACTTGGTGGACATACTTCAGTGTTGCCGATATTTTGGCAACACCATATTATTATTGAGTCTGGTGGTTTTTCGGATATACCCCGTTTTATGAACACCTTAAGTCAAATGGTTCACGCAATTGTGTTTGTATTTATGAAATTCATTTCAAATGTGTTTTGTGGGTTGCGATACTTATTTGCATGCGCGTTGCACCGGGTGCGAAAACATTCGTTTTGTAACTGCGAAATAAAGTTATAACAATAATATGTTTTTCAAATGAAATGTGTTAATAATAATGGAAAATAGTTTAAAGGGGTAAAAATTTAAAGCGTTATGGGTCTAGGGTCGAATTTAGTATGTTAATAAACTCAAAAGGATGGTTTAAAAAGAGTTAGAATATAGATTAATTTAGTTATGGTGTGATTTGATGTAGGAGGCATATAATATCTCGATTTTACGTTTGGGAGACTGGGTTTTATGGGCAACTATTAAGGAAACAACTGTTGCTGAAATTTGGACGAAGTTGACTAGTCTATATATGACTAAGTCCTTAGCAAACAGACTGTATTTGAAGAAGAAATTGTACACTTACTAAATAAGTCAAGGTACGAAATTGTGTGATCATATAGATGAGTTTAATAAGTTGATACTTGATTTGGCGAATATTGATATCGAGATTGAAGATAAGAATCAGGCACTTATGTTACTTACGTCATTACCATCGTCTTACGAAAAATTTGTGGATACATTGTTGTCTGGGAGGGAATCCTTGACAATGGAGGATGTTCTAGCAACTCTGAATTCAAGGGAGTTGAATACAAGAACTAAAGAGATAAAGGAAGAAACTGGTGACAGGTTGTATGTAAGGGCAAGGTCAGATGATTTAAGGGAAGCTCATTCTGATGGAAGTTCGCGGTTTAAGTCAAGGGGTGGAATTGGTAAACTCAAGTGCTTCATATGTCATTCAGAGGGTCATCTGAAAAGACATTGTCCAATGAAGAAGTAAAATAGGTTCGTCAGGAAGGGTAAGCATGATCAGGATTCTGAATCATTTGGTGACGAGGATAACGCCTACTTTGGAGTAGCCTTGTTGGTAGTCGGGGATGATGTGATGACTGAATTGTTAATGCATTCATGTGGGTCTTATCATATGACTCATAAGAGGAATTTCTTGTACGACTTTAAAGGTGTTGATGGTGGTTCGGTTCAGTTAGATGATAACACAACATGCACTATCAGCGGGACATGGAAAGTAAAGATACAGTTGCATGATGGTCCAAGCTTTATACTGGAAGATTTCAAGTATATTCCAGGTTCAAAAAGAAGCTTGATTTCATTGGGTACTCTCGAAAAAAGGGTTATACTATGAAGATGTTGATGGGTAGAGTCAAGGTGATCAAAGGTTGTCAGGTTGTGATGATTGATGACTAGCAGAAAAAAAGAACTATGTGTATACTCTTGAAGCAAAAGTGATGACTTTTGGTGTACAAAAGCATGGAGGTTCTAAACAAGTTGGACTCAAGCAACTTGGTCATAAACAAGTAGCGTTCAAACAACTTGGTTATAAATAAGTTGGGTTCAAACAACTTGGTTCTGGTGTTAAAATAGGAGTCCATGGAGTACAAGTTGCTAAACGTGTTTGGTTCGAGGTAGAACTGTAGGGAGCTCAAGGAAATTGTGAAGCTAAGGTTATTCAGGATAGTAACAATGATGTTGCAGTGGCTCAAAGGAAGTTGGAAAATAAGCAGCTTGAAGAAAAGACAAACACGGACTGTTCGATAAATGAGTAGGAAAAGGCACACCTTGGCATAAAGGTGGGGGCACATATGTTTGGTAATCGGAGTATATGGTCAAGAGGATGCAGAGGGTAATGTTGCTGAAAATAAGAAAGTGAAGGAGTTTATGAAAACTAATCTTGGGATATTTCGGAAGTACAATGTCTGGTCAACAAGGTGATCCCCGGTTCCAGGTTCCAGCACGAAGAAAAGATGTTGAATATCGGTTATATTTAAGTGTTACTCCTAATATCCTACAAAAACAAATAACACCTAAATGTAAGTTTTGTTATCATAAATCTTAATGATATTCTAAGAAACAAAAATTCAATAGGCTTTGCATTCAAGGAAATAAGAATTTAAAGGGCTTAGCTTCAACCCTATCGGTATCACGTCACTCGTCAACTACTAAGACCGATATGGAATTGAGTTTTATCATGAATTGAACAAGATGTGTAGTCGTGTAGATCAGTATATGTGCATGTATCTCGCTAATAAAGCAATATGACAATGAAATGAATCCTGCTTGGATTTATTTGGTATGTGGGTAATGTGAGCGTCAAATATTTGGAATTAATGACTGACCCATCGATATCAAACTCAGATTTTTATTATTTCAGTGCTTGAAAGTTGAAACCAAATGTTTGTATTAGTGTAACTTTTTGTAATCTGATCTAAACAATATAACGAGAAACAACATATAATAAGTAACTTGGGAGAAAGGGAAGCACAATGCACTTGCAGAATTTTGCATCATAAATTCATAAGTGAAAAAACTTAGTATAAATAATGAATGTGAACTAGTTTTCATATGAACATTTGAAAGCTTATTAATGTGGTGTGCATGTACCTTTGATCTGGTGACGCAGGCCACAAGAAAACTGCACCATAATTGGCTTTACCACTAAGGGAGGGAGGAGTGGTAGTTTCATACCCTAATACCCTGAGGGTGCCACGTCACCTCTATCCAATAAAAACCTTCCAACTCAAAACTACCCCAATACTACCCTAACACTACCCTAACTAGACGGAGTGGTACCCGATCATACCCTAACACTATATTTCATAAAAAGACAAAAAAAAAAGAGAACAAAGCTTATTTCCATTCGGCTTCCGAACTCGATTTCATCCATATTTTCAAGTACCCTAAAGGGGCGGGGCGGTGTAGCCGCTAGGGTACTTGAGCTTGATGCTCAAACCGAGCTCCACTCCGTCAGCTCTAATTATTTGAAAGCTTATTAATGTGGTGACTGGTGTGCAAGTACCTTTGATCTGGTATTAGTAATAATCAATGTCGTACTCTCATGTTGAAACATATTATTACGTTTGTTATGCTAAATCGTATCCTATATGGCTATAAATTCTTATCTGGTTAAAAGCCTAACACTTGCGTATAGCTTTCTTTATGATCCTCATAATTCGACAGCATTTGTTCCAACTTTTAAGGTATACCAAAATGACTTTCAGTCCCAATAAAAAAAAGGGGTGTTTCAGTATGCACTTTTAAACTTAGTGTGACATTTAGATATCTTCAAATAACATAATTAGTTGCAAGTTTGCAACAAATTAGCTGAAGTTAATGACACTATAACATTTTACTTTTGCTATAGAAGAGAAAAGAATTCATACGTGCAGCATTGCACGAAACTTAGAGCATTCGCAATGATAAAACCAACATAAGCTTATTTACCATTTTAAAAAGCTTTTGAAAGAGGTTTTTAGCATTACATCAAAAGCTTTTCGAATAGCTTTTTACAAAAACTTAATAAACCTCAAGTCTTTGATAAAAGACTTCTCTTTTTATGCCTCATGTCATTAAATGCAATTAATGCATCAAATCTTTAGGATACTCCTTTGTTCCATAGCCCTGGCCCCCCCTCTACCATATCTGTACAAATAGGTTACTTGATGCATTGCTCATGCTCTTAAGTGATGCCGAGCGAAAAGAAATATTTATTTTATCATGTCCTTAGACGACCTGCATTTACTCTTTGTTAACCACAAGTTGCGTAGAGTTTTCATCACAAATGTTAAACGGAGAAATGAATGTTGCTGTAGTGACTTGATCTTAAACTTTTATATCAAAAGTCTATGTATATGGTCAAAAGATAAAGAAGATTGTAACTAAACTTGTCAAGTACCAATAATAGTAGGCAAGTACCTTACGGATCGCCATGGTGGACCTTATTATGTCACACCTAAAACCTCATAATCAATATGATTTTTATAAGATGATTGTATTAGACGGCTCGGCCAAACTTAGCTCCAGCATACAGAATCCAATTGCTCCACACAAGTCTGAGCATGAAGTCAACTGATTTGAAGCATGACTAGTTTTCAAGTAAAAATCTTGTCTAATCACTAATGGGCCAGGGAACTTTCTTGAGCCTTTACCCAGTTTGTAGATCAAAAGCCCAATCAAATTGGCCCATCTACACAACTTACTCAACCGACGGAGGTTTTGACATTTTAAAAAACTAAATCATTCCTTATTAGGTAAAATATATATGTGGCGTTTGATAGTTTATCGTGTTATAAAAACACAGGAACGATTGTTTGGGTAAAGCTATAGATGAATGCTTAATTGCTTATTACTTATTAGCATATATGTGAGGGGAAAATTAGTCATGAAGCTTCTTGAGGATGCATGGGCTCTAAGCTTAACGTTACCTAAATAACCGTGAATGTACATGTCATATATTGATAGATAAATTATGAGAATATAAGATGACAGTTTTGTTGGGTTGTAATACAATGTGGGTGGATATTTTCAACTCGAGGTAAAACTATGATGTCGACACTAATGTCACACTAAATTTATAAAGTTTCCATATACTTGGGTCTGCCCCTGATCACATCACTTATAAATATTGATATACTAAAATTGATTTATGCTTAAACCTTGTGCGTGCACGGACTTTTATACTAGTACTGTACTATCATAAAATATTTTCAGCATACAAACGTACCTGCTACTCCTTCGTGACTTCGAATACTAATAAGTTAGCAAAAGAAACAACTTGTAAGTTTTGTATAAATGAACTACAATCAAAGACTGCAATTTCTCTATTGTACTACTTTAAATCGTTCATTACTAATAAGCCCAACCCATCTAGGCTAGCCCATTATCATTTTACAGCTTAACAAGTTTATTAACGAGCCAATCAACCACCATATATCCAAAACTTTCTTTGGCGAAAGTTTTATAGCATGTTAAAAGAAAAGAGTTTTTTTTTTTTTGGCAACTAATGGCTTTTGACCTTGTGGCTTATAAATTTGCCGGCTTTAAGTTCACTGTCATACTGGCTTGTACAGGGTAAAACACTCCTCTTTGGGAAATTAGCATGATCACTTCATATTTGTCTTTACCAAGCACGATTTGAATTTAAAACCTCTCACATTATAACACAATTTACAGATAATACTTGCTGTATACAAACTAATCACCTTGGTTGGTTAATTAAGAAGAGTACTTTTATATTTTTTGGTAACCATTATTTCTGAATTTTTAATCGACCAATTATCGAGTTTGAGTTAAACACTATAAAACTTTTTTAAAAACATTATATTTTGGTAACCACTATACAGACATAAACCAGGTAAAACCCTCCTATTTTTAAAAAAGTTGACGTGGCCACGGTAATACGATTACTAACCATGTATAATAATTGTTTCTCAATCTGATTATTTGCCTTCATAGATCCTTAACTAACTTTATACTTTGAGATATTGCATTATAGGATCAATACACAACAAAAAATAGCAATGTATACTTTGAATTTAAAAATAAAAAACTCCATATTTATTCAAATCTAAACACGACCTTGAGAATATTCCCAAAAAGCATGCTAGTGTTTTCTTAATTTATGAAAATATGTAGTAGAAAAGTCAAAATGAAAACAAAGAAACATCGCTTTTTGATTTAACTAAAAAATAGAAAAAAGAAAACACACACATACCTGTCACACGTGATCTGTCGAGGTCTTGTTCAAATATAGACTGTAACTATTTGCATAACGTACAACATCTGGTCCCACACAATCACATCCAGTTTTACCACATTTATTGCACAAAGTACAACACATTTATGCTTCTAGCAACACTCCAAATATCTCCTCGAATCAATATTCGTTCAGAGGATACGTGTCGATGTTTTATTCGATGTTTTATTCGATGTTTTATTTGTGAGTTAGAGGTTGATTAATTTGTGGTTAAGACAAGTGTGAGCGGCAAAAGTGGATGTTATTCGGTAATGGGCTCATTTGTCCCGCAATTGACCCGCAAATACTGTGTGGCCCTACAAAGGTACCACCTCTCTTGTCCCACTAATTTAATTCTAAATAGTTTTTTCATAAAGTTATGTTTTTAGTATAAATTGCAGGCATTTGTAAGTTGATCCACAACCATTTTGGAGTATCAAAATTTGAAGAATTGAGCATCAAAATTTTGGAGTATCTCTTATCATGTTAAAAAGTTGATGAAAATTTTGAAGCAGTACACAAAATCTTTCATATATAAGAATTACTGTTCACTCTTCAAATCATTAAATATTGCAATTGAGAAATGATATGCATGCCTAAAAACATGTTTAATGGTATGCCTAAAACTAGATGGCAAGAGTTTATTGATTTGTGAACAAGTGAGCCCGACCGCTACAACCAATAAACTCTTGTCACACAATTTTAGGCATATCATTAAGCATGTTTTTATGCATGCCTATCATTTCTCATTGCAATTATATACTCAAAATTAAGGCCGAGCAAAATCACAAAACCAATAGGAACCGGTAAACCAACAGAAATCAGGCCGAACCGAACCGATCTTATTTGGTTTGGTTTTTGGTTTTGTATAACTATTTCGGTTTTATTCAGTTTGGTTCTGGTCAAAACACACTTATTTGGCTCGAAATAGCTAAATCGACTCGAACTGAACTTACTTTATTTGGTTTGGTTTCGGTTTCGATAGCTTTTACTCAATTTGGTTCTTGTTTCACGTTTTACCCTTATTCGGTTTTCGAGTCGGGTCGTGTTTAGAATGAAAAGTTTATAAGTATAAGTGAAAGAAGCTCTTTATTATATTTGAAGATTTTTGAAATACATGTTTTGGGGATAGCAAATTTTTAGAAAATGAATGTAGGTGAAAGTTTATAAAAAAAAAAACATGTTTGGAGATAACCTAAACTATCAAAGTTTATAAACATGCCAAAACGTACGAATCTAAGTAGATAATAAGCTATATAAGTCACAATAAGAAATATATTGACTTGTACACATCAAAATTTCTCTAAATTCGTCAATTTAAAAAAAAAAAAAAAAAAAAAAACATGTTTGGAGATAACCTAAACTATCAAAGTTTATAAACATGCCAAAACGTACGAATCTAAGTAGATAATAAGCTATATAAGTCACAATAAGAAATATATTGACTTGTACACATCAAAATTTCTGTAAATTCGTCAATTGAGCCATAAGACAAACAACCTCTTTATTTGTTTGTTTTATTTTGTGACGTTTTCCGCAAATCATTAGATGTGACATGTACATTGATAACTTTTTATAACGTTTTTCACAATACATAAGATGTGATATGTACATTGATAACTTTGTATATGCTACAAGTTATGCTGTGTCTATACCAATTAAGGTTTGATAGTTATTGTTCGAACAAAACACCAGAACGCCAAGAATGTCATGCAAGCGCAAAAAAATTGACAGATTTTGAATGGAGATCAAGTTCTCATTCAAGTGCATGATGCTTGTCAAAACGTTATAAAAGAAATTTTCACATTTTAGAATAAGTATTTTAGTGCACTAATAATGTTTTAGCATTGATATATATGCAATGAAGGGTACGATTGAGTGCCTGTCAATTATTTAGGATTTGAAAGCTAGGACTCACCAATGTTTTTACCTATAAAAGCTCTTTCATCATAGAAGAGAACATGTACACAAAAATGAGACAAACTTGTAAGCTCAAAACTGTGTGTTGCACGCGTAACATACATTTAATGTAATTCTTCATAGGCACTACTTGAGGCTATGAATGACAAGGGTAACTTGTGGATGTCAACTTTTATCACTTCATATAAAAATTCGAGAATAGTAGAGTGCTTGTGTCACGATCAAAGACTTTGGTAACGAGACTTTGTTAGCACAAAAAGTGTGACGGTTTTGAATGTGGATTGAGATGACTTGTTGGGTCGGGCCAACAAGCTATTAGTGGATTAGATTACTAAACCAAGTAATGAGATGATTTCCTGCATAAATGAAAGTAAACCGTTAGCCTTATCATGAGGACAAACTTCACGATTAAGTTCTGACGTGAGAGTAAGTAATCATGTTTGTCAGAGAATATTGGAGTATGTGTATTGATATATGTGAGAAAGTCATACCTCGTAACTGTGTTAGAGTCTCCTTTTATAGGCGAGTCCAATACTAAGGTTTTCTATTATTTCACTTATAATTATTAGTAGCCAGAGTGGGACCCTTGTCAGGTAAGGATCCGTAATGATCGTTGTTGCAGTGCACATGCCATCTTCCGCGACCATTGGTTGCTCCGCTAGTAGTTCTTGCGGGAGCACTCTCAGATGGTCTGCGTGCATCTTTGTGTGTTCAGGTCATAGCCAATTTGTCATTAGGCTTAGTGGCGGTCTGATTATTTTTGTTGGGCCAGGGCCCTAAATATCTATAACACATGATGGGCCCATTAGGCATGCTACACGTGCTATACGTCATCAAGTCCCCCTGTTTAGTTCGTTCATTGCGTGCAATGTGTTAGTTGCGTGCTACTTTTCCGCGACGCTTCCTTATTAGTTAGGTGAAGTACATGATACGTAGACGTCTCTATGCTTTTCGTTCTCTGACTAATTTGACTTCATGGGCCCTTTTACCTGACTGTCGTCATCATTTTTTACTTTTGATCCTATCAATTAACTCCGAGGTTTGTAGACACGTGTAATCATCTCGGATTATACTGAATTAAATATACCATGGGTATAAATACTCGGTTTGATTTTTACTGATCACTTTCCCTTCCACGCCTACCTTTGCTGCCATTATTAAAACTTCTTCAAGCTTTTTCACTAAACTGTTACATTCTTCTCCGAAGAGCCTTTTTATTTTGCATATTAGGCTTCACCACTTGTTTTTCTTTCAATTATGAGTACTATCGCCGACATTAAGTCCCATCTTACCCAAAGGGCGTTTGAAAGCTTCTGTGACAAGTTTTATATCCCCCGAGGTTCATCCAGGTGCCTCACTGGACCATAGAATGCATGAGCGTCCTGAGGGGAAAATTGGTCTGTATACTAGGTTTTTTGATTTTGCCATCTTCCAGTTGCTTGTGTTCGTTTTTCTTGTTGATATCCTTAGGTATTATCATATCAACATATATCAGCTTTCCGTTATAGGAGCGGCCAAGGTTTCGCATTTTGAAATCTTGTGTTGCGCTCATAACGTCTTGCCAACGGTTGGTCTATTTTGGTGTTTTTATATAAAGTCCAACAACAAAGGGTGGTTGTCATTTAGTAAGCATTTAGACAGTGTCGGTGTTTGTTATATAAAGCTCCTTGACTCCTTTAAAAGTTGGAATAACCACTTTTTCTGGGTTGATGCCTTTGCTTGCCCCGTTACCTTTTTGTGGCATACTGCCTAAAGTGTTGTAAAAGATCCTCTTCCTAAACCCAGTGAATTTAGCGTCGATGATTATGCCACCCTTGTTGCCCAACCTTCTCCATTCCAGAAGTTTCCAGAACCCTTTCTTTGTTGTGTTGGATTAAGTCGTAACTATACTTTAGATGAAGAGACTTATCCCTCATTTCTTAATGACGACAGACAAGGTGGGTACTTGTTGCTATATATGTGTCCCTTATTTTGTGGCTTTGGAATATGCTTTTGACTTTCTACCTTCTTTGTGCAGTGATGGATTTGTTTGCGTTTATCAAGGTTGTGGATCCCACCAAGGTAAAAGTCGTTGAAAGGGAGCGGTTCAAAGGGGAGCCAAAATTGTTGGATTCTACTGTATGGCGGACTGTTCCGCTCCTTCCTGTTGCGCTCACTTGCTCAGAGGGCGCACTGGAAGCCAGTGTTGACGAGCTTTTTGTATCTGATGGCGGTGATGCTAATGCTGAAGATTAGTTAGTTGAGAAGGTTATGGCTCTGGTAGCTGAAGATAGTGCTGCTAGGCCGAAGCGGAAAAGAAAGGAAAAAGCCTCCCATCCTGCAAAGAAGCTAAGGGATGACCACGGAACTTCCAGCAGGTCTTCTGGTGGCGGTAAGTCTAGGTCCGTTCTTCATAGATTGCTGGTTAGGAGCGTTCTGGATATTGAGTTTGGTGTTGAGGCTGTGCAAACTCTGCCCTTTATTACTTCTTTTATTTTAGTCACACCAGAGCATTAGACTGATGTTCGTCCTGACTCTGCCACTAGGCATAATTTGCGCTCTATTGGTCCTGCCCAAAGGTTTGTCATCTCTTCGGACTCTTCTCATCATTCTAGCACTTCTACTACTGAAGCTGAGGTTGATTCTTTTATCAGGTTCGATACTGCCCATGTGGTGACCGCAACCACCATTACTACCACTTTGGTTGTCCCAACTTCAACTTTGAAGGAAAAGGTTCTTGGTCCTTCTCCTTTCCTTGCGGGTTCTTCTTCAGCTGGTGGTGCCGATCAGGATGTCGGTGTTTTTTCGGACCTTTCCGACAATGAACTCTTAATCGGAAATATCCGTGCCGCAACTGATGTAGACTCCGGCCTTCTGCACGATACTTAGAACCATACCTCCTAATTGGTAAAAAAGAAACAAAGGCCACCGTATTAAGTACATCAAACATGGTTTATCGATTTCTCCCATACTCCTCACCCAAATATTAATATGTCCACTTGATATATCCTAACAGGAAACTAACCGCTTCAGATAGATCTTGGTCAAAAAACTTGGAGAAAACCCTATTAAGAAGGACACAATTTAAATATAAAACCATTAGTAGAAATTGAAATTATTAACCATCCTTCAAATCATGAATAGTTACACCATCAGAATTAATGCTCAAAATGGAAAGACGCATGGAATTCTTCCCCGAGACTCTATGCAGTCAATAGTGTGTACTAAAGACAAATAACAACATCACTTCATTCCTTACGAATTAATTTTAGGTTGGTTATTTCCCCCTTGTTATCAAAAATGGAGTTAGGAGGCTTAGATTTGTAAACAATCGAAAAAAAGATTATCGATCCACCATGGCTGCAAACTTATTAAGTTACCCCGCCAAGACGCATCTCAACTTTACTCTATTCCGATACTATGATCACAACCTCTTATAATCAATCTCATCATCATTCTTATCTTCATCTTCATCTCCACCTTTCATTCTTAACACTCATAAAAACTGCTTCAAAATGCAATAATCGGATTTTAAACATCTTTAGGCAGTTTGGCATTTATTTTTAAGCTAATTATAAGCACTCATTATTAAGCATAAACATAAGCACAAATTGATAAATTTGTAAGTTGTTCATTTTAAGCAGAAACGACAACAACAACCTTAACAACAACATCAAAATATGGAACCGACGCATAAATCTTTATATTTAGAAAATCATAGGCATTATAAAATGACTTGGTTGATGAGGCTCAGATTTGTAAACAATCAAAAAAAGAGGATCAATGCGCCATGGTTGCAAACTTACTAAGGTTCCCTGCCAAGGCGCATATAATCTCAAGTTTGCTCAAAATCAGCATATAAAATCCGCACTTACTGAGCTCTGAAACTTCGAAGACTATCTAAAAGCTACATTAAAGGAAGTTATTATACTATTATACATTTTGTTGAAAACTAAAAGGGGGGTTGATTAGTTTTACCTATTAAAACTTTGTTTTAAAACATTTAGATTGAATTATGTCAAGCTGTGGTACTCGGGCACTAGGACAGCGAGAAACGGAGTTGGAATTATCTTGGCGGCTAGGCTCAAGGATAACGTTGTGCAGGTGATCCGGAGTAGCGATAGGATCATGGCGATTACTTTGGTTATTGATGGGGAGACGGTCAATGTTATTAGCGCTTACGCACCACAGGTGGGCCTGAGTGAAGCAGAGAAGAAGAGCTTCTGGGACACTCTCGACGAGCTTGTTAGGGAGTGCCTATCGGACCGACATTTGTTTTTAGGTGGTGACTTGAACGGACATATAGAAGCGGAAGCAGATGGTTACGCGGGGATCTACGGAGGGTTTGGCTTCGGAGTTAGGAATGAGGAAGGTCGAGTGATTTTAGAGTTTGCTACTGCTCACGACTTGGTAGTAGCGAACTCTTTCTTCAAGAAGAGAGATGTGAATTTGATCACCTTTCAGAGTGGGGGTTACAACACCCAGATTGACTATCTGCTGGTGCGAAGAAGTGATCTTAGAGCATGTAGGGACTGCAGGGTCTTCCCAGGAGAGACATGCTCATCCCAACATAAATTGGTAGCAGTTGACGTGCTTTATGAGAGGCAGCAACCTAAGAGAGTAGCGACAGGGTTGCCGAGGATCCTTTGGAAGAACTTGAACGGCGAGGCGGCAGAGTCGTTTAGAAGGAAAGTCTCAGAGGGACTTTCTACTCAGTCGGACGACATGGTTACCAAAGACGCGGGTCAGATGTGGGACACTCTTGCCGGCATTATTAAATACGCAGCAAAGGATTCCCTTGGAGTGGCTAGAGGGGTACCGAGGACCCAGCCGGGAAATAGGGAATCTTGGTAGTTTAGTGAGGAAGTACAATCCAAAGTCGCGGCGAAACAATCAAGGTTCAGAGAGCTTCTATTGTGCCGAGAGGGTCACCACGCTGACATCACCACCGCAGAAGAGAGGTATAAAGTAGCTAAAAGAGAAGCGAAAAAGGCAGTAGCTCAGGCCAAGGACAAGGCGTACGAAGATTTTTATAAGAAATTGGACTCCAAAGAGGGGGCTAACGATATTTTCAAGATTGCTAAAGCCCGAGAGAGAAGAAAGAGGGACTTAGGATGCGTAAAGTATATCAAAGATGAAGGAGGAAGAACCATTGTGAACGTAGAGGATATTAGGAAGAAATGGGGAGAGTATTTCTCATCTCTTTTCAATGAAGGAATTACTGAAGGCAGTGTGGAAGATGAGAACCCTAGCCAACGACCAGAGTGCTACTATTCAAGGATTAGCCAATCAGAAGTGAAGGCAGCACTACAGAAGATGGGAAGAAACAAGTCGGTAGGGCCAGACCAAATCCCCATTGAAGCTTGGAAGTGTCTGGGGGATGAGGGGTTAGATTGGTTGACCTGCCTCTTCAACAAGATCTTTTCCGAGGATAAGATGCCAGAAGAATGGAGACTCAGTGAAGTCATCCCCATCTACAAGAATAAGGGGGATGTTTAAGTGTGTAGCAATTATAGGGGCATTAAGCTTCTTAGCCACACCATGAAGCTTTGGGAGAGAGTTATTGAGAGAAGGTTGAGAAGGGATACGAGGGTGTCAGAAAACCAATTTGGTTTTATGCCAGGAAGGTCCTCGATTGAGGCCATTCATCTTCTCAGAAGCCTCATGGAGAAGTATAGATAAAGACAAAAGGACTTGCATATGGCGTTCCTTGACCTTGAAAAGGCTTACGATAGTGTCCCACGCGAGTTGATTTGAAGAACTCTTATTGAAAAAGGAACCCCAAAGAGATACGTGAGAGCCATTAGGGATATGCACGAGGGAGCTAAGACTCGTGTTAGCTCCTCTGTGGGGATCTCCGAGTTTTTCTGTAAGATATTAGTTTTCACATACACATCAAACCATAACAACAAGGTGGCGTATAAGTGGAATTCTAGAGAGAGAAAGTTAGAGGTTTAGGGAACTTAGTGAGAGAAATTGAAAGATATTATTATGAGGTCCAACTCTCTACCTTGGGAGGTAGAGAGTATTTATAGTCTTACATAAATCGCCACACTTTGGCCATGGATCGAGGCATACGGTGGGTAAAGACCGTCCGTCCTCCATGGTGTTACTTAACTAAATACTACTTAACATAAAGAACTACGACTACGAGCTTTCTAACGGTTACATATACTTGAGGTGACCGACTCTTTAATACGGAATTTCTAATTCCTAACAATCTCCCCAAGGAGGTCACCTCAATCATGTACCAAAATTACATTGAATACAATTAGATAATACATTAACAATTGATCTTGCATTCTTGATGTAGTCCTTTGCTCCTAAGCTCGTAGTCATTGATTCTTCACATTGCATGTTTGGTTACTCCAAGTGGAGGTCTTTTCTTGATCCACGTGATAATAAATTTGAGCCATCTTTTGAGATCATCACTATCAAAATCTCTGTGACATCCTTTGTGGTGTTGGTATTATGTGATGTTGTGACTTTAGGACCGACATGCTCACATTCGGATCATGATATCTTCACATCGAGTAGCGGAAGCTTTAGTTGATTCATGATATTGGCGGCGTAGCGAAGCATGGAGTGAAAATATCGAGTCATTGATGCACTAATCATGATTTCTTTTGGGATGAATGTGTTAAGTGAGCATGCGGCTATGGATTGATTGCTTCATTCGATCACCGCAAACATCGGGTGTACCGCATACAACGATTAGCAATAAATCGCACGAAAGTGTCTTTGATCACTTCGTTGAATTGAGTACACGCCCCCGGTTCCCGTTGATCGAGACAAATCTTGCTGTGATCGGTATAATTCAAGAATTTCCTTGTGGGGTTTCGCGTTGCTCTAGTTGTTCTCAAACCGAACGTCTCAAAGAGGACAACACGGAGTGAGTGAACCGGTAATTTTAAGTCCACCGATTGATAAAAGAGATTTGAAAAACAATCGTGTATTGCTCAATAGAAATTGTTTTGCAATACAACGAAGGTTTTATTGAAAATCAATTATCAATCATAAAAATACCTTTTGATTTGAAAAATGAGTACACGGTCGATGTGCTAAAGAAAAGAGTTGTTAAGTACAACGACCGGTTTTCAAAGGTATCCGTCAATCCATAACTGAACGAGATTGATTCAAGAGATTGAATCGCCCATTGTTTCATTCGGTTGTCACATGGTTGATCTATATAATAGATCTCACATGCCACCTACCAGAGCTTGTTTGATGATGACTCGAAGGCTTTCCATCTTCATTGTGAATGTAAACACATCATTCGGATGTTCGGCGATACCACAAGGATAATGCGAGGACTCAAGATATAATCTCTTTCCACATTGTGTGAAGCAGAGAGTCTTCATTGAAAGTGTCCTAATGAGATTTATTGATGATCTCGTGGCTCTAGACTCAATTTGTGCATATTTGGATCTGTCTGTGGGAGACTAGGGAGAGGTCTCTTCTTCAATATCAACAATCTCTAAGAGAAAGTCGATAGATAATGTCGGTTCCCGTGAGAATGAAACAAGTCCTTTTAAGAGGAACTTGAGTGGTTTGGAAAGTTGAAGTGCGGTGCATCCTTTGGGTCCATGACGTCTTGTCTTCAATACCGATGTTACCATCGGTAGCATATGAATTGAACCCGGTTTACGCCCTAAGGTTGAATAAATGGAAGGCTATTTGTTTTCACCCTTTTCTCATTCAATTCTTTTTAATTCTTCAACCCTTGATTGCTTACCGAGACTTCATAGCAAGAACCTTGTTGGGTTTGTTCCAATGCTTGCTCTATTTCATCCGCACTCTTCCCATATCTCACTTTTCTCCTTTTATCATCATACCTAAGGACTTCTACACTAACTAGTGGATTGTCCTGGTAGATCCCTCCGGTTACGGCGGATCATGGGAACACATACCTAACCTTATCATCCTTATATCACCGTACATAAAGTAAAGTTGGTCGGTCAATTTGGTATTGTTCATCCGCCATATGGAACCAATTGAAAACCATTTGAAAATCAATTCGATACTTATGATATATTATCAAAGCATTTTGTACCGAAATTGTTTTGATATTTTAGAACGAGAACTCCCCTCAACATGTGCATCAAGTATTTGAAAATGTTTTGCACACGGAGGCAAGAGAAAGAATTAACTTCTTTGATTACCATTTTCTAAAGATATCAACATCACTTCCCAAATCGAATCGGTAGATAGAGCATTTTAGGGAAGGATGAGGTTTTCATGATTTTGCTCCCCTCAATATGTGCCTCGAGGTTTGAAAGGAGTTTGCACATACTAGAGGGAACCCGCACATTGAGATAAATGATCACGTTTCAAGTCATAGGTGTAAGATAGATGCTCTCCTCAACATGTGAATGGAAAAATTGAAATCGTTTGTCACATGCGGGAGGATAACATGTACATCCTTGTAAAACCATTTACCGAATCCTCGGTTTAAGTCCAATTTAAATCACAAATTCTCCCCGATCACAATTATCAAATCATTTGAGATTTGTGATCTCTTATAGATTTAAATTGATTTTGAAAGCTTTAAGGAGAATTGTGACTTGATTATGAAAGCGTTTTAAGCGATAAGGATCGGATTTTAAGACTTTAAACTCCATTGATAAAGCGTGCATGTATATCTTTTGAAAACAATTTAATGCCAAATAACTTTTAATTTAATTGAAATCATTCCCCTCATTCAATGACATAGGTTGTTGATTGAGAGATAGAGATTTTGACAAATAAGGTCGATGATTATCAAAATAGAGACCGAGTTATTTTTCAAAGCATTTAGTTTTCACCGGATAAATGTTTATAGAATCGAGCATGGAATTTGAAAACATGGTGAAACATGACTCTGTTCTTTCTTTTAAAACCGGGTTATTGCACGAAAATGACAATAAACCATTGTTTCTCTTTCTCCCAAAAATATATATATATATATATATATATATATATATATATATATATATATATTTTAATAAAATTCGATCAATATCTAAAGTCCCGAGTCATTCTTTGAATGACAAAGACAAAGACCGTAGATATTATCGAATTGAGAAAGACAAGACAAAATGACAATATTTTTGAAAGTTTTATATATTTTTTATTTGATTTTGAAGGTTTTATAATTTTGTATTTTGTTTTTCGAATAGATATATACAAGAGATAGATGAAGATAGACCTTTACTCCTCGTCTTCCTCCGAAGGCGTTTGAGAGTTCTGGTTGAAGGCTTTTCAAACCAAGGCGTGGAAGAATAAACTCAAAACGTTCTCTTGGAAGAGCTTTGGTGAAGATGTCGCTAAGCGATATTCGGACCTCACAAAATATAGTTCCACCACACCTTTTTCCACTTGTTCCTCGATGAAATGATGTCGAATGTCGATATGCTTTGCTCTTGAGTGTTGAACGTTGTTGCATGAGAGAGCAATAGCACTTTATTATCACAAGCAGAGGGATTTTGTTGAATTCAAAGCCATAGTCGATAATTGAGATCTCATCCATAAGATTTGAGCACAACAAGATGACATGGCTATGTATTCGACCTCTGTAGAGGAAATAGAAGTACTCATTTGCTTCTTTGAAGACCGACTCACAAGCTTATCACCCAAAAGCGAGCACCTCCGCACGTGCTTGACGTGTATCTTGACAACTCGCATGATCGGCATTCGCATAGGCCGTTAGTGACATACCGGTGTCCTTGGTACCAAAGACCCATATTGATGGTTCATTGAGATACCGAAGACCCGTTTAATCGCTTCAAGGTGCTTTTAGTAGGCTTAGCACGGTATCTAGCACACATGCAAACAATGAACAAGATGTACGGTCTACTAGTCGTGAGGTACATCGGGATCCAATCATACTACGATATTTCGTTTGGTCAATCATGATCCACGAGTGGTCCTCATCTAGTTTGGTTCGATCAATCATGGGGTGTCAACAGGTCACTTGAATCAAATCCAAATTTCTTTATGATCTCGGTTGCATATTTAGATTGATTTATGAAAATGCCTCCGGGACTTTGTGAAATTTGTAATCCCAAGAAAATGACATTTGTCCCATCATTGACATTTGAAATTTTAAACTCATTTCATTAGAAAACGATCACATTCCATTGGGTGCAGCCGAGGCAAAATAATATCATCAACATAAATTTGAACATGAGTTAAATGTTTGCGACTTCACGGTGAACAATGTAGGATCAATCTGCTTCTTTCTTGAATCCGGTTGATAGACGAAACTTTGTGATGTATCATACCATGCCCTTGGAGCTTGCTTTAAACCGTAAAGAGCCTTCTTCGGACAATAAGCGTGAGTAGGATGCTCTTGATTCACAAATCCTTCAGTTACCGGCGTGAGCGACTTCTTTAAGATCTCCGTTAAGAAATGCCATTTTCACATCCATCGATAGACTACCATGTTCTTACTAGCAAGATTAGCGAGAAAGATTACGATTTCCTCGATTCGAGCAACAGGAGCAAAAGATTCTTCAAAATCAATACCCTCCTCTTGACGGTATCCTTTAGAAACTAATCGAGCCTTGTTCTTCAACACATCACCATGCTCATCAAGTTTCACTTTGAAGATCCATTTAAGAGCTATAATCATAGCACGATCTGGAGCGGTACTAACTCCCATACATCAAGGCGATCAAACTCATGAATTTCATCTTGCATGGCATTGAACCGACTATCTTCATTCATGGCGGTTTTAACATCTTTTGGTTCGATCTTAGATAGTACGGAGTTGAAGAAGCACCATAAGGCATCGGTTGCAAGTTGTTTCGGGTAGATACATGACGAGAGGGATTACCAATGATGTTGTCTAATGGATGATCGTTAGTCCATTTTACGAGGTGTTCGTGTGGCGGTTGTTGAGGGACCCAAGTAGGCGAGTCGATGTCTCTCGAAGAAGATGGTTCGATGATGATTCAGAGCAAATATGTTTTCAAATGGAGCATCTTCGGGAGTAGCAAAGGATTAACTTCATCATTGATGCGAAACATTTCCATGATGTACATTTGAAGGATGATGATTTGTTGATGAGATCAAGTATCGCAGCGGTGCTTCTTGACTTAAAGATATTGAGGCCAAGGATTGACATCATTCACGTGAATATGAGCATCCTTTGTTGTCGGGATCAACACCTCATTAGTAATTGAATCATACAGTTCATCAAACATAGGATCAAACAATTTCTTTAAATCATCTTGGATGGAGGTACATATGGAGTTTCTTGAGAAGAGTTTGGAACAAGAGATGAACCAATGGGACTGTTTTGAAGTGTGGGTCACGAGTGGAGTGTCCAGAGCCATTTGACCGGTCACTCATCAAGCGTAACATGAATTGTTTCCATGATATTTCGGGTTCTTTTGTTGTAGATTCGGTATCCCTTTTTGTTTGGTGCATATCCTACAAATACTCCAATGTCGACTTTAGCCCTAAGTTTGCCTAAGTCTTGACCCTCATTAGTTGGATAGCACAATGCACCAAACACACGAAGGAAAGATAGATTAGGTTTTCGTTGTGGACAAGTTCATATAGAGTTTTTCCATGAGCGAGTGTGAATCGTGGAACGATTTTGTGTGTAGCATGCGGTGGCAATTGCTTGACCCGGAGAAACATTGGAACCTTTGAGTAGATCGGCATTGTTCTAGCGGCTTTAACAAAGAGTACGATTTCGTCTTTCAACTACACCGTTCATTGAGGGGTTCGTGGAACACTTCTTTGTTGGTCGATTCCAACGCTTTCATATAATTCACTAAGTTGTTTGTTGACAAACTCGGTTCCATTATACATTACGATAATTACGGCGGTTTTGTTAAGTCGAACTCGCATTTGTTTGATGAGTTTGATGATGATATCGGAGTTTCATCCTTTGTCCTTAAGAACTTGACCGGTGAATCTAGAGTAATCATCAACCACAACTAACACATATTTCTTCCCAAAGATATTCTCGACCTCATTGGTCCACATAAATCCATATAAATCATATGAAGAACTTACGTGACAAAGTTAGTAGGTTTGGGTTTATGGGCATACTTCTTGCTTTTTCCCAATTGACATCTTTGAAAGATGATCCTTTCCATACTTTAGTCTAGGTAAACCTACAACTAAGTCCTTTACGGAAAGATTGTTGATGGTGCGAAGTTCAAGTGATTGAGACGGCGATGCCATAACCATGACTTTATTTTTGAAGCCTTTGATAACAAGCGATTGGAGAAGCCCTCATCATGTCATCGATAGAGATGGTGTAAAGATTTGAGCCACGAGTTCCTTTTAACAGTTCCTTACCATTAAGATCTCTAACAAAGCGGTATGTTTTCGAAGGCTACTTCTAGATCGAATCACGAATTGACCAACAGAGAGAATGATTATGACCCAAACCTTCCACATAGTAAACTCTAGAGATGACACTATCACCAACAACGTAATCTCCATAACCCATAATAGCACCGAAATGATCATTACCGAATCGAGCAGTCCGGTGAATTTTCTCACGACGTTCATGAGCCGAGACCGGTCTCGGTCATATGCTTGGAAGCGACTGAGTCCGGTACCACGTAGCGATTTGAACGATCTGCAGTTGAACATGCACAAGAATGGATAAGCGGATAATTGGGATCCCCATGCAAGAATGGGTTCCATTTGGTTAGTAGCAACAGTTGGAACACCCACCGTGAATAGAAGCATTCATATCGAAAGTGAGGCAATGGAATCATTGTGAATAGATGCAATACTAGTGTCTCAGATAGCCACATTCACGGTGTGATCACTTCTTAAGGGAATAGTTCTACCGGTAGACATCCATTTACTAGTGGGCATTATCGATTAGTCTTATGACCAGCGGTATCCAATAAAAGCCTATTTTCTTGAATGTTCTTCCTGTGGGTTTCCTTTGTTTTCTAACTTTCTTTCATTTTGCCTTTTAGCCTTTTTAGCATTAACAATATTAGCGAACAATTAACATCGGTGGCGAGCATTAACACCACATTCATGATTAGAAAGCGAATTCAAGCGGACATCGATGCAAGGTTTGCAAATAGTATCGAATTGAATTAATTCTGATCGCCTATGGCTAATACTAGAATCAACATGATTCGCTTTATTCAATTCAAGCTTAAAGTTCCTAGATTGTTCTTACTCTCTTCCAAGGCACATTCTTAGCTTGAGAGGTCCTATCATTCCTTGTATTGTCTTGAGACTTTGACCTTCTCCTTTTAATGTCACCGATTACTCTGTAAAGGGAATGGGAACATTAGTTGGTTTAACTACTCTTTGCATCACTGTTTAGATGTCTTGGGATCGAACTACATGCAGTGCACTACGGTTCACATTCTTAAAACTAGAGTCTTGAGATTTGTACTCCTAGAAGGCGCACTGAGTTCTCTTTCTTAGCATTGATGGATCTAGAATCGAACTACTCAAAGGCACACTACGGTTCACATTCAAAGCATTGGGAATCGAGTGCATATCATACTTGGCATTAGGCATCGAGCATGGAATCAAAGGTTAACTCTCTCACCTAATGTCTTTGGGCATATTGTGATCAAGCATTCTAAGATTTCTTGAGATCGTTTTGCATATAAGCATGCATGTCCAATTGCATTATCATGAGGTTTCTCTAGCTTATCCTCTTCAACAATCTCGCGAGCATTCTAAGCAATCCTTAAGAGATGAGAAATATGTTTGAATAGCTAGTTTGTTGTTCCTTAGATGAGGAGGGACATATGTCATAGACAAAGCATATTTATTACAAGAGTGAACCTTTGATACACCATTCTCCCCATTGGTCATTGGCATTTTCCCTTTTACCTGACTCTTCAGATTCTCACTTTCCTTTTGCAATGAAGCTATTTGTTCGTTATTCTTGTTACGAGTGACCTTAATTGATTCAAATAACTCAATGAAATGACGTTTAACCTTTTCATTTTCTTCTAGAAAACTTTCGTTTTCCTTTTGTAAAGCATTTACTAGGTTTTGAAGATGAAACGTTTGAGAATTCGAGAATCTAAAGGAGGAGGCATTTGGGAGCTGTCATATTGTTCGTTTGACCCTTTAATTGAGAGATTTGGGCTTTCAACTTTCGATCGTGTTGCACTGAGCTTGAATCATTCATCACGTTTGTTAATTTGAAAACGCATCAAACTCGGAGCATCGAAGATGTCTTGATATTTGAAGTTTTGACATTTTCTTTGAGATGTTGATATTTGAGTTGTAAATTAAAATGCTCAACTTCTAGTTTAGAAAATGTTTAACCAAATTGTCGTGATCATCCGGTTCAATTTTCTCGTTTAGTTTAGAATTAGTTTTTCAAGCTCAATGACACGATCATGGGAGACTTTCGGGGCCACGATAGTTCATGAAATTTGGAAGCATTAATAGAGCAATTTGAAGCGATGAAAAAATATCTTGAGCAACACATTCGATAATAAGAGTCTCATTTAAGGTATGCAAGTTCTTCCTCTCAATCTCATAATATTTTAGTGCACGCTCATAATCACTAACTTCAACTACCATTGCATCACATTCCTTTTCCATTCCTTGATATCGGTTTCTATCCCGTTTAAGACTCTCAAAGTGATATTTGAAGTTTAAATAAAGGCATGACCTCGGTTAAATAACATTCTTTCATTTGTTCAAAACCCTTTCTCCTTGGGCCGATGGGTGTGATCCTTTTCTTGCAAGTTTTCTCAAAATCAACAAATAGTTGAAATATAACGTATTGGCTAATTAATGTCTTGCTTTTAGTGGCAATTGTTCTAGGTACAAGATGCATTGGTGTATTAGGAGGATACACGTCGCTCTAGGCATTTTCCAAAGGGATGGTTTGTTTCAACAATATTTTCCGCTTCGCTTATCTAAATCCATTTTCCGAAGACTTGTTCGGAGTCAACAATGTCGAGGCTTAAACTTGTTCAAGGAAATCCGGTTTTCCTTCTTGTAGTCATGAGGAGTGATATTTATTTTTTTCTCTTTGCATTTAGGATCATTTAGTTTCTTATTCATCCTTTCCCTAGTGATTTCATTTAGTTTCTTATCGTCCATTGTGTACTCAACGCAACTAGGTTTTTGTCTAGGTTTAAGAATCTCATTGCCATCATAGATCACACTTTGAGCTGCTTTTGCTATCTTTCCGTACTCAGGGTTGGGTTTATCTATAATGGGAACACTATGCTTATCGCTTAGAACTCTATGTTTAGTGACCATGTGAGCAGTCTGAATGGTGTTACCTTGTATGTACAGCTTATTTTCAAGTTTGTTTTTCAAAGTTTTCGATTAGAAAAATCTCTCGAGAGTTTTGATTCCTTTGCATTAAATTATTGCTTAAGCATTTTCACATTTTCTTGAAGTTCTTGTTTTTGCTTAATTTGTTTTAGAAAGTTTTTCTTGCAAGGAATTTAATTCTTGTTTCAATACTTCTTCTAAAATTACTTTTTCTAATGGTAGACGCACTTGGTCATCCATTTCCGCTCACGAGTGGTTAACTCAAACTTAGCACGTTGTTCATAAATGGCAACACGTTCTTTATAGGCATTTAGTTCGAAATTACGAGAATCATCGGGGCACATGCGGTGTATTCATCAAAACATAGTTATTGTTGATCGTAGAAGATGCATCACTTGGTACACCTTCACTTTCACTTTGTTTCACGTATTGATCATATGGGATAATATCGATATTACCCGTATTTTCAACATTTGATTCAATAGTTTGATTGATTGTACTTTGTCATGCATCATTGCACATCAGCATTATCGTATAGTTTTAATACCTCCGAGATGAGTTTGTCTTTGGATGGGCCACTTGTGGTGAAGAAGAGACCTTGGGAGAAACCATTGAGAGAGGCTAGCCATAAAAATTGTGTGTCTAGTAGGTCCATCATCCACATCAGTCGTATGCATCACAATCGCCGACTTGAAAGGCATTCGATGATTGTGACCTATCTCCGAATAGGTGCTCATCCACATCTCGCATCATAGGTCTTGGCATTGCCTCGCCTAAACAAAGAATTCCTCTTCATCCAAAGCGGCACCATTGTCCCGAGCTTGTACCAGAAAGATCTTATCTACAAGTAATCGGCGATCTCGTGGACGCTTTGGAGATGTGCGTTCCTTGCAATGTGTCCTCACCACCACAGTTATAACATTTGATTGGCTTAGCTTGACCTTGGTTACCATTCCTTCCTCGATTAAGTTGCCAACATAACCTCTACCACTCCACCTCTTCCCCGATCATACTGTCTTTCCGAATGGTTGCACCACGATCCTTCCATCTTTAACGATGGCTTGATTGTGTGGGTTAGATGTTGTTTTGAGGTTGTTGTTGGTTTGTGGGAGAGAATTCATGTTTTGACTAATCGGAAGAGCTAGTTGATTAATGAAGTTACCCACGTGTGCATCAAAGATCGACTTGTTTGAACATAGGATCGGGAATGAGTTTGTGATTACCATTGCCCAAGGGTATGACTTGTGATGCTTTGGTTGTGATTCGATGTTTGAGTAGAAGGCGGTTGAGTCATTAGACGAGCTTGTCTCTCCTCGGTTGGTTTTGAACCGATTGAGAATCAATTTTCAAACATGGCATGTCTCTCATTCGAAGGAGGAAGGCATAGAGTTGCTCATAGTTTGTATTCTTCAATCCTTTAGTGAGCTTCACACGGTGACAAACTTGTGCCATTCAGATTCATGTTTTCACAAATTTTGAGTTCGGTGAATGTTAGGCATAGTCATTCGATGTTCCTCATGTCATTCACTAACTTATGAAATCTCACATAGTACTCATAGAAATTCTCATCCGGTTTCATCTTGAAGTGTTCAAATTAGTCATAGAGTTGGGATTCTCTGTCTTCCATAGTTAATTCGAACACGAGAGAAGCATCTTAACATTATCCCAAACCGCCTTTGCATCGGTGTTATGATTGATCGACTTGTAAATGTCTTTAGGAAGACCTTGAAGAACAATGTTTGAAGCCACGATATCGGCATCAAATCTCTTTTCTCCTTATCATCAAGCTCATCATACATCTTAGGTCCGTCCATTCCGTAAATAGAGTACCATCTTCATTAGTATCAAGTATGTCTCTAGTCGTCTCAACTCGATATGGTCCTTCATCAATGGATTTGAGAATGTTGACACCATTTTCCTTTCCAAGGCGATACAATCGATTCGTTGAGCCCAAGAATCGTAGTCTGCTACTGTCAAGCATGGGTGGACGAGTATGTCGACCCACCGCTTGAACATCCTCTGCAATAGTGGAGATGATAGTAGGAACGTTGGTAGACATGTTAACAGATAATACGGATTTTATAACTCTATGATTAAACCGAGAAATAGATTCTTTCACGGATTTTACTAAATCAAGAGAAAACCGTAAACAATCACCCAAGTCGCTAGAAGATAAAGCACCAAGTCGCTAACACTTAATTCGCTACACCACTAAGTCGCTACTGGTCCCAAGTCGCTAGACAAGTGCAAGTCGCTAAGTAGTAACTCGCTACGCCTCAAGTCGCTAGCAAAATTTTGGCGAAGAATTCGCTACTCAAGTCGCTAAAGATACAAGTCGCTAAAGAGCAACTCGCTCTGAGACCAAGTCGCTATCACCAAGTCGCTACCCGTGGTGGAGAGTCCACTACTTGTCTTGTAAATCGCTAGATCTAAGTCGCTAGGTCTAAAGCGTAACTCGCTACAAATTTGTAAAGCAAGTCGCTACGAAGAAAGTAATCCAGTGAGTTAAGTCGCTAGCAAGAAAAACCACATAAACATCACTTTTCAATCCAAAACAACCCAACCAAGATGATTTAAGCTTACCAAATGAAAACCTACACACTTGTGATGATTCTAAACATAAAAGTACTAACAAAATCCAAACTTTAACACGAGAAATCAACCAAATGATGCAAAACCACTAAACTTTTCAAACTCAAAACCACCTAAAACCACTAGAAATCCAAAGATGTGCAAGATGTGATCTAACCATGGCTCTTGATACCAATTGTAAGATATTAGTTTTCACATACACATCAAACCATAACAACAAGGTGGCGTATAAGTGGAATTCTAGAGAGAAAGTTAGAGGTTTAGGGAACTTAGTGAGAGAAAGTGAAAGATATTATTATGAGCTCCAACTCTCTACCTTGGGAGGTAGAGAGTATTTATAGTCTTACATAAATCGCCACACTTGGTCGTGGATCGGGCATCTGATGGGTAAAGACCGTCCAGTCCTCCACGGTGTTACTTAACTAAATACTACTTAACATAAAAGAACTACGACTACGAGCTTTCTAACGGTTACATATACTTAAGGTGACCGACTCTTTAATACCTGAAATTTATAATTCCTAACATTTTCCCTGTGGTAGTTGGGCTCCACCAGGGATCTACCATTAGCCCCTACCTTTTCGCCTTGATTCTAGATGAGTTATCTAGAGGGGTCCAAGAGGGCATCCCGTGGAACATGATCTTTGCTGATGACATTGTCTTGGTGGCAGAGTCGGCGGAAGGATTAAACATCAAACTTGAGCTCTGGAGGAAGGCTCTTGAAGACAATGGTCTTTGGTGAGTAGAGAGAAGACTGAATACCTGAGATGTGATTTTGGGAGGATCGAGACAGGTCACCGCGAAGGAATTGATATTCAGATCGGTGATCAGATCCTGCCACCCAAGGAGTCTTTTAGATACCTGGGATCGAGGATACACAAATCAGGGAGGATTGATGAGGACGTAACCCACCGGATCAGAGCGGGGTGGGCGATATGGAGGGCACCGTCAGGAGTTCTTTATGACAGGAAGATCCCCTTAAATTTAAATGGAAAATCCTATAAGGTGGCGATTAGACCAACTATCTTGTACGGCTCTAAATGTTGGCCCATCTCGAAGGCTCATGCTAACAGGGTAGAGGTGGCTGAACTGAGGATGTTTAGATGGACTTGTGGTAAAACCTTGCTTGACATGATCCAGAACGAAGTTTTTAGAGCAAAACTTGAGGTCGGGAATATTGTTGCGAAGATGATTGAAGGAAGGTTGAGGTGGTTCGGTCATGTCAAGAGGAGGCCACAATCAGCGCCAGTCAGAAGGGTCGAAGCATTAGTAGTTGATGGCGTGAGGAGAAGGGGTAGACCCAATCTCATATGGGAGGATAGACTTAAGCTAGACATGTTGGAGCTTCGTCTAACCGAGGACATGACCTCAGACAGGAAGGGGTAGAGAGATAGAATTAGGATTTGCGAGTAGTTAGGCTAGGTGCTTAGTGGGTTTAGGTTGTTTTGGGTGTTTTGGATTTTAGGTGGCTCTTTCTTGCCTTGACCCTTGCGTTTTTGGTTTTGTGGTCTCGTTTTTTGCTTTGCCGTAGCTTTAGGCCCAGTGCGTTCTTGGTGTTGCTTTGTTTTTCTTCTCTTAGGCTTGCTTGCTTTTCTCGCTCCCTGCGTTTTGGTTTTTGGTGTCGCGTGCGTTTTGCCTTGGCTTTAGGCCTTAGGTTGGCCTGATTTTCTTTGGGTCCTGGCTCTTTGTTTTTTGGTTGCTCTTTTGCTTGTGCGTTTTCCCGATTTTTCTTTTTTGTTTATGCTCTGCCTGCTTTGCTTGCCCTGCCTGCTTTCTTTTGCTTGCGTTTTGCATTTTGTTGTTTGTCTTGTGCTATTATCTCTTTCTTTTATCACCAGCACACTCGCACTTGCCGGAGGTCTCGTTGGAAGCAGTCTCTCTACCCTCGGGTTTACCCGGGAGTAGGGGTAGGATCTGTCTACATTTTACCTCCCCCATACCCTGCCCCGGCGGGATTGGGTTTGTTGTTGTTGTTGTTGTTGATGGTTAGATATGAAGAATACTAAATAAGAGTTAGATTAACGAAAGATAAAACCGTGACACAAGTATTTATAGTGGTTCGACTACAAGGTCACCTTTCTTGCCCCACTCCACTCCCCGAGTACCCAACTAGAGAGTTCGTAAACACTACACCACAAGCTCCTTATCTTGGTGGAGAAGCCTTTCACAACGTCGCTTACAATTTATCCGGTATAAAGCTAGATATCGGGTTCTTCCACAAGGTAGAACCAAATCTACGTCGCTTACACTTTATCCTGTATAAAGATAGATACCGGGTTCCTTTACAATGGAAGAACCACAACCCAACAACACCAACTATCACAACACACTTATGACATAGTTAAGAAGAACCAACTACAGGAAACACTTCAGCGATCTTGTGATGATGACGAAACCTAACAACCCATATCTTCAAGCTTGTAAGTCTTCTATGCAAATTGTTGTAATCTACCCTTTAAGAGGAACCTAGAGAATCACTAAAGAAAAACTACATGGATGATCCTTAGATATGAGGTTAGAGAGGTAAGAGTATAGAGAGAATATATATCCAAAAACGGTGATAAGAATTAAAGAAGTGACTCACTATTTATAGGCCAACTGGCCACTGATCACCCGGATCCGGCGGATCCCTTGGAAAAGGGATCCGGCCAATATAAAGCCAGGGATCCGGCACATTGGGTAAACCAGTCCAGATTTTAAGTTACAAACCGGATTTTGTGTCATGGACTATGGGTCATGGGTACCCAACATAATGTCATGCATGATGTAATGCATATATTGGGTCATGGTTTATGGACTTTGGACTGTGAGTCATGGGTTTTACCCAACTTGATGTCATGCATGATGTAAAGATAATAGGCCATGGGTTTTGGGTCGAAGTTCATGGGTCATGGGTTATGGGTCAAGAATACCCACTACATTTACTTACATATTTATTTGCCTAGTTAAACTTGACTATGAATTTTATAAATGTGTAAGTAACAAATGTTACTTATAAATGTTTTATAAAATGACTTTAAATAAACTATTTTAACTAGTATGTTTGATGGTTTATTTTTTTAGTAAAATATGTTAAGAAACTATTTGTTTGAAAGTTTACGTATTTTATTTATCTTGTTAAAATGATTTTATGATTGTTAGCTACAAAACATTGAAAGATCGTAAAATATATATAAATGTTTTTATGGCTTATTTGTATTAACACATTTGGCAAACAAAAATGAGGCGCCATAAGCCGGAAGCTTGAGTCGCACTGTTCACACGCCGAGAAAAGCCGATATTGTTCATGAGGGGTACATGCTTTTTGGATACATGGTCCACCACACTAAACACAATATTTGACTAAATAGATGCTGGCCCTACTCGGCATGTGTGTATGAAACCATAACTTATCACTAATGCTTATACACACCTTACAACACTTATGAAGTCAACACTTATGACTACAGCTTACACATAGCTTATTGAGAGTTTATACACTTATGAACATTAAACCTCCTCACATTAACGGGGTTGGGAGGCTCAAATTTGTAAACAGTTGAAAAAAGAGGATCAATCTGATATGGCTACCAACTTAGTAAGTTGGCTCGCCAAGACACATATAATCTTAAGTTTACTCGATTCAAATTCTATCACCACAACCTCTTATAATCAACCTCATCATCATTTATACACATCTTTGGGGTTAATCACATGTTCATTAAAAAAACATAGGCTCACAATTTTTGCCGTTTTTGAGTGGGGTTTTCCACCAGATTACCACTTAAGCCCTTATGACCACAACTTATTCACACCTTATAGCATTTATAGAATTAACAACAGCTTATACACAGTTTATACACTTATGACCCCAACTTATACACAAATTATAAAATCAGCACTTACTGAGCTCTGGAACTTCGAAGACAATTTAAAAGCTATATTAAAGAAAGTTATTAGCTACATATTAAAGAATATCAAGAACCTTAAAGCGCAAAATATCTTAAGGGTGGTATGTTGCGTATTTGACTAAATGGATGTTGGCCCTACTCGGCATGTGCACAACTTATACACACCTTATAACACTTATGAAATCACCACTTATATCTGTTAATACAAATAAGCCGTAAAAACGTTTATTTATATTTTGCGATCTTCTAATGTTTTGTCGATAACAAACGTAAAATAATTTTAACGAAACAAATAAAATACGTAATTAGTTTGAGCCAATAGTTTTTCTAACACACTTACGTTTTCACATAAAACACTAAAACAAGTATAAGTGATTTTATGATTTAGTATTACATATGTACAACAACTAGTGTTTACATATTTGGGTAAAATATACACATAACTATTATGTAGTATATTGGGTAATATATGTGGAAAACTAGAAGGGGGTTGAATAGTTTTACCAGTTAAAACTTCCTTTTAATCTATTTAGATCGACTTATGTCAATCTATTTAGATGTGTGTTGGATGTTGATAAACAAACATATAAAAGTATGTAATGAAAAGATAAGAGTAAGAAGCACAAAACCACAACGCGAGTATTTATAGTGGTTCGGCTACAAGGACACCTTCCTTGCCCTACTCCACTCCCCGAGTCACCTACTAGAGAGTTTGTAATCACTACACGACACCAACTCCTTATGGTGGAAAAGCCTTTACAACGTTGCCTACTCTTTTTCTTGTACTAGGCTAACCACCGGGTTCTTTCACACCAAGGTGAACCACACCTACACAACGTCGCCTACCCTTTATTAGGTACTAGGCTAAGTACCTAGTTCCATTGCAATGGAGGAACTACTACCCAACACTACACCAACGACTAATCCCAAAGGAGACCAACTCCTTATTACAACATCATCAAGGATATCAATATCCTTGGATCTAGTACTAATCTATCTTGTACATCAAAGCATACCATATCGAATGTACATCTAAGGCACCTTTCAAGTGGGCAGGTGGAAGTTTCAAACCGTGGTATTAAAAGAATTCTTGAAAGGACAGTAGGCGAAAATCGTGCATCCTGGTCGGATAAACTGGATGACGACTGGGCCTTCCGTGACGACTTACAAAACACCCATCGGTGTACTCCATACAAGCTAGTGTACGGAAGGCATGTCATCTTCCGATTGAGCTTGAGCACAAGGCATACGGGCCTTAAAACATGCCAATTTCGACATTCGAGACAAATGGTGATCACGAAAAGTTCAAATGAATGAATTAAATGAACTTCGTGATCAAGCATACGAGAACTCTTTGATCTACAAGCAAAAGACAAAGAATATTCATGACTCTGAAATCAAGAACCGCGTTTTCAACGTTGGTGATCGAGTCCTTCTTTTCAATTCAAGATTGAAGATTTTCTCGGGAAAACTCAAGTCCCGTTGGTCTGGTCCATTTACTATCGCTAAGGTTTATCCTTATGGCACCATTGAGTTATCTCAACTTGATGGTCCAAATTTTAAAGTGAATGGTCATCAAGTGAAGCATTACTTTGGAGAGGACATTCCCCGTGGTTGTCCGGATCTACAAACTTTCCCATGAACCAATGAATGCGGGATCGAGTCAAGCTAGTGACTCGGGAATCAAAACATTAGCACACACCATATGGGTTTTCACCCATATTTCATCTTCTTTCTCTGTTCTACCACCCTAGTGTGGGGAGTTGCCCACATCGTTGTATATAAAATCTTTTCAAAAAAAAAAAAAAAAAAAAAAAAAATCTCTTTCATAATAATGGCCGTAGTATTTCCTTATACGTTCTCGCGGCATAATCACGGTACTTTGAATATTGAGGCAATATTCATTTCTAAGTGTGGGGAATTCTCACGAATTTTATCATGTATTATCCGCCCAATTCCCGTTTTGGCCAAAATTTTTTGGAGTAAGTGTTTTCACTTACTCATCGATGGTTATCGATCCGCCATGTCTAATAAACAAAAGGATTGGCTAATCCAGAGCAAACGGCTCTTGGTAAAGATTTCTCAAACCCGCTTATGGCTTGCAATTTGCCCAAAATTGTATGGTATTCAACTCACCATATCCTAAAAAGTGAAGAGTTGGCTAGCCCGCAAGGTTATGGCTTGTGGTAAAGGCGATGGAAAAGCCATAATTGGTAATCACTCACCAAAGATAATTCGATAATTTATCTAAGAGTTGGCTAGTCCGAGCAAACGGCTTCGTAAAGGTAAATCAAATCCGTTCTGACTTATGATTTGCTCAAAATCATTTGGTTATCGTTGTACCAAGGTTCTTACTTGAATCAAAACAATTGGCTACTCCGTAAGTGATGGCTTTTGGTAAAGAGTTTTAAAATCCATTAAAGATCTAAAACATTGCTAGGGACTAGCAATATGTCGATGTGGGGATTGATGAGTGTCTAAATACTCATCATTTTGTATAATCTAAACTGCAAAATCATCGAAAACACTCAAAATGCATCAAAATGATGAAAATATCACAAATCAGTGTTTTATGTGTTTTAAATGCAAAATATCAAAATCGGATGAAAAATGTATCAAGTTTGCAAAATTGGCGCTTTAGTCCCCAAGTTTTAAAAGTTGTCAAATCTAGTCCCTGGAATCCAAAAATATGGAATTTTATCATTCAAGGTCCTTGAAATATTCTAAGTTTTCAAAAATTGATCCTTGAATGAGTTTTTGGTCAAATGGCAGAAAAGGTCCCTCATCTTTGAAAAATGTCAAAATTAGTCCTTGGATATTTTTAAAATGGAAAATGATCAAATTTTATCCTTGTACTATCAAAGATTGGCAGTTTTGGTCCTTTTGATATCTTTGGAAAAGTGTCAAGCTCAGTCCTCAAAGTTTGGTGGAATTACATTTTTGGTCCTTGATATTAATACAAAGTCAAACGGACCCCCTTTGTATTTTGAGCCCAGCCAAATCCTAAAAAGAACCCCCTCCACCTCCACATCTTCCAAACTTCATTTATTGACAAAAACCTGCTCAAGAAGAATTTGGCGCCAAAATCTACACATGGACGAATGAGATGAATTAGAGAGATCCAATGGCTGGAAATTGGTGGGAAACAATCAGAGATGTCATCAGAGTTCAAAAAGTCTATAAAGGAGTGGGGAGATGCATTGTACCAAGATATCTCGAGTAATTTCCATTTTCTTAAGTCGTTTTAGCTTATTTTTAACTCAGTGTATGTTTTAGCTTATTAAACTCTGTATTTCAAGTTGTTATTACATAATTAAGCTTTTGTGAAACCTTATTTCCAGTATCAAGTTATATTTCATATTATGCAAATTTTCCTTATTTTGAAAATCTCATGAATGATCAAATATTGTTTGTAGATGTTCTTATGGACTGAATAAGCCACATAAGCTCCTATATAGCTTTTAAAAGCTATTAGATACCTTAAAATCCAGTTTAGAAGCAAAAACACAAAAATACCAAGAATCCAAATAAAATAGTTGAAAATTCAAAAATCACATGGAAATGGTGTTCACAGCTGGAGCAGGGTAGATTGTGGATGGCCTTGGGTTAGAAGCTTAGTGGTAAGCTAATAGGGGTGATAATTGGTCCTTGTTCTCGCTTTGAGCTTGGAAGCCTTTGTAAGCCTTTTGTTCATTTTGCATTTCCTTTGTTGAAGTTGTTTAGCAGCTTGTAATTTACGGTTCTTTATGTTCATTAGTCTTAATTAAGTGTATTTGAGTATTAAAACCAGTGACTTGTTTTTTTTAAATTGTAGTTTATAAAAATTTCATTTTGACAGTTAAATTAGCTTAAGTCTAATTCTTAGTTTTATGTTGTTATCACTGTTGGTTCATGTTTATTTAGTCTTATTTAATGATCATATAAAGTCTGCAATCAGTTTTATGGTTTACATTTGTGATTTGCTTTGAAAAAGTTCCATAACAGACAGTTAAAGGGTGTTTGGATTTGCCTATTTAAACCATAGCAGGACTTGTATGTGTTGTTTGTTTGTGCTTGCTTTGTGTCACATACACACCTAATATCTCAAACAAGTCATAAAAACCAGTGGTGATTTGGTGATAAGACAAAATGATCTTTGATCTAATCTTGTGAGTCCACTGTTGGAATTTCATAATCTTTGATCTTGTTTTCATGTTTACAAGTTGTTAAAATCAATCAAACAAGTCTTATTTCACCTTAAAACAACATATTCAGTAAGTAGTATTGATCACAAGTTCATTTTAGTCAACTCTTTTGGTTTTTATAAAAAGTCAAAATTTTCATTTTGGTCGTTTTTGAATTAAAAAGATAATTTTACTGTGTGTTTAATATTGAGGTTTAGGATATAAGCTTTTGGGAAATTAAAGTTTAGTTGCTAAACTTAATTAGAAAAATACTAGTTCTCTTTTAATCAGCTTATTTAGTGCTTATTTTCTAGCTTATTTTGAGTACTTGTCTGAAAATGGTGCCCTGTGCACAGTTGGGTAGTCCAACTTGATAAGCTTGCACAGAGCTTATTAGTGGGTCAAAGCTTGTGATTCTTGGCTCTTTGGAAAGCCAACCTAGCCATCTTGAGGTTCCAAGTTTACTTTTTCAATTTCTAGCTTGTTTACTAGGGCTGCATCTAGCTTTTGTTTTGTCCCATTACTCAGCACCAACTGTCTCAGTCTAAGCTGAGCAGTGATCTGTCACCATTTTAATAAGCTCACCACAAGCTCTACAGTGGCCCCCACAGTGTGAGCTTGGGCTTTTTGGATACCCCACCTAGCCAGCTTGTTGACTCAAGGTTTGTTTTTAGCTTGTGAGCTTATTTACTTAGCTTATTTTGGCCTTAAAAAAGTCCACAGGACTGTTTGGTTACTAGGATTTGAATAAGTGCCTATTTGTTTGTTATTAGCTTATCAGTGTGCTTATCTTTGTCTTTTAGCTTCATTTGAGTAGCTTTAGCTTGTTTATAGCTTATTTCATCTTTGTTTCCAGTTTATAACTTTGTTTGAGCTTAAATTCACCAAGCTAAGCTCATTAAGCTCACTGTTGGCTTATAAGCTTATCAAACTGCTTATTTTTAGTTTGTAAAATTTGTGTTTTCATAAAAGTTTCATATTTTAAGTAGTTAAATAGTTTTCAAAAAGAAAATCCAGAAAAACATCAATTTAAAAATAGTGATAGCGTTTATTTAATAGTTTTTAGCTTTTTGATTTTTCTTTTCATCTTATTATTAAGCAAATCTTGTTTTTATATTTTTCTTAGTCTTCTGTCACCTTAAGTTATTTTTAGAAAAAGTTTTATAATTTTCCTAATCTTTTTAGTATTTATTAGAATTTTAAATAGTTAAAAGTATTAAATAATTAGTAATAAATAATTAAAAAGCATAAAAAATATCTTTTCAGTTTTAAAATTAGTTTTATCATATTTTAGATTTTTCCAAGTTAAAATTTCATTTTTCCAGGTTTATTTTATATTTTCTAGTATTTAAGTGTATTTTAAATAATAATTAATTAGTAATAATTAGATAAAAAGTGTAAAAAAATATATTTTTAATTTTAAAATTAATTTTATAATATTTTAGATTTTTCTGAATCACAATTTTATTTTTCTAGCCTTATTTCATATTTTCTTCTATTTTAGGTTATTTAATAAATAGTTAAAATAGTTTTTAATTAATAATAATTAAATAAATAGTTGTAAAAATAATTTTCTTTTTCTAATAATTTTCTTTTATTTTTAAGTTTTCAAAAATGTCATTTTCATATTTTTAGGTCTTTTATTTCTTAGATTCACTTTTTATTTTGTATGCGTATCGTAGTTTTTAAACGTCGCTTTACGTTTGTCTTATCCGATTGTTGTGCTTTCCAATTCTGTTTCCAATTCCATTCCAATCAATCAGTAGTGTAATAATTCATCAAAACCTTTACTGATCACTATCCTTAGTGATCATTCTATCATCTGATCAAGTGTTTACACACCATTGAGTCTCCGTGGGACTTAACGACCCGGGAATTCATTATATTCTCTGATCTTCATTGTATTTGTGTTTTAACTGTTTTAAGTTTCTTACGGTTAGCCATTCACAAGTGGCTAGCTTGCGTGAGATAGCTTGACGGTTTAGCACAGATCAAATTTCATGGACTTGAGCTTGCTTAACTTCAAAGGTGGAGATCTCACCTTTAAGAGGAACCTAGAGAATCACACAAAAACAAAACTACAAACATAGATCTCTTGGATCTGGGGTTAGAGAGTTTTTAACCCAGGGAGAAAGTATGTTGGAAAGGTGTGAGCAACAATGAAGAAATGGCTCACTATTTATAGAGGAAAAATTCTACTGTTCCCCGGATCCCACTGATGAGTGTGTAAATACTCATCATTTTTGTACAAAATAAACTGCAAAATCATCTGAAAACACTCGAAACACATCAAAATGATCAAAATATCACAAATCAGTGTTTTATGTGTTTTAAATGCAAAATATCAAAATCGGATGAAAAACATATCAAATTTGCAAAATTGCGCTTTAGTCCCCAAGTTTCAAAAGTTGTCAAAAACAGTCCATGAGCACATAATTTCAAAAGAAAAAGTCACCAAAAGTCCTTTTAAAATCAAAAGTTGTCAAAATAAGTCCTTTGGTGAAAAATATACAAAGTTTGAGAAATTTACAAAATTGGTCCTTCAAGTTTAAAATTTAGCAGAAATGGCCCCTGGAAAATTGCAAAATGGCAAGTTTGGTCCTTATATTATGAAGCTTGTCACTTTTTACCCTTGAAGCAACTTTTCAGAAATGGCAGCAGTGGTCCTTGAAGTTTCAGAAAATTACAAACAAGTCCCTTGTCATTATAGCCCTTTGCACCTTATGGCCTGGTCAAAACCACATTTGGACCCCCTGTCATATGCAATTTTGGACCCTTTGATTATTAGTACTGCCTGGTCAAACTACCCAGTCAAACAAACACACCCCTCTTCCCCTTTCCCCGTTTTCCCTCCCTTTGTCTGCCCACCATGCCCAGCCACCAACACAACCACCCAGCCTCCCAATCACCTCACCATGTCCCCCCCCCCACCTCAACTAACTTCCAAGGATCAATTAATGCACCCCTTACCCACCATATCAACCCCAACTGTTGAAATACAAGTTTGGCGCCAAAATACCATTCAAAGGCCAGGATTGTTTTTAAGCCATCCAATGGCTGTGGATTGATGGGAAACATTCAGAAGAAAGAGAAAAAGAGATTGGGATATATAAGAAGCAAGAAGGAAGCAAGAAAAAGAGTCTTCTAGTTTTTAAATTTTTATCAAAGTCGTTTTTTATCTAAAAGCTTTAGTTTAGTATCAAACTTGTAATCTTTTGTTAAATTGTGTTAACTTAAAGTATTTAAGTGTATTAAAACTCAATTCAAGTATCAATTTCAGTTATTGTTACAATTCTCATTTTGTATCCACTGTTGAAAATTTCCATCTTTAAATCTTGTATGCTAGCTCTTATTAGCTTATTTTTAAGCTTAAACAGGTTCATTTCAGCTTATGGTACCTTGTTATAAGCTTGTGCTCAAATTCTAAGCTACATTGGATATTGGTCAACAAAAGTCAAAACGGGGCAATTTGGTAATGGAAATGGTGAATGGGTGAAGCAGTGTTGGATGTGGGTTGATTTAGGACTAGTGGGTTGATATTAATAGGTTAGAGGTCCTTTGGTTCACTGATTCAAGCCATAGTGGCTAAGGACACTTTGTAAGTTTGTTTCAAGTTGTTTTGCTAAATCTGTATTTGTGGTTATAATAAGCATCAAACCAGTTTAAGTAGCTGTATTTAGATTATATTAATGTAGTTTTATCATTAATTCTAGTTTGCTCAGTGTTTAGTTCAATTCATTTGCAAAAACAGTCATTAAGGTGTGTTTGGCTTTGCTATCTAAACTGCTTTTAAGGGTTGTGCAGTGGTTGAATTCTGTTTGTTCATGCTTGTTTGACTCATTGGAGTACATATCTGTCTTACTTTTGTGTTTAGTACCTGTCAAAGTCAAAAATCCAACTTAAACCATCTCAACAGTTAACTGTTGAGATTTTTGAAAATCTAAATCTTGAATTGTGTTTAAATAACATAGATAAAGCTTGCAGAAGCTTCATTTTATCATAATACAACATTATCAGTCCTCAAATCAGGTTTAAAACTCAAAAAAGTCAAAGTTTCATTCTTTCATCAAAAGTCAAAAAACTGAAAATCTAGTTTTGAGCCAACTGAAAAGGATTTTTCTAGGATTCATTTTTGGGTCTTATTCTGTGAAATTTGAAGTTTCATAAACTTCAACTGGTCTTCTAACTTATTACCATTTTTATTGTTTTTTGCATATTTTCTTTAAGCTCCAAAAAGGCTTGTACTTTAGGTCCTAGATGCCTGGCAAAACTCGACTTATCTTTGAGTTTTCTCGATCCTGCGACTTGTGCATGTGGCTCATCAGAGCTCACTTAGGTCTATAATTTGGTTTACAAGATCTCAACCAGGTCTAGTTTAGATTGTAACTTTTCATTTTCAGTTTAGTGCTTATCTGTAGCTTGTGCTTAAGTCTAAAGTAGACACTTAAGACTGTTTTAGCACATTAATCTCAAATCATCAAATCTTGGTAACTTGTACATCAGTGGTTGTAGCTTGTTGATTTTAGTTGCATTTTGGTTAATATAGCTTATTAGAACTTCTGTTAACAGTTGGTGGCTTGTCTTAATCATTTGGCTTATTTAAGTGCTTATTATTAAGCACTTGACACATCAGTTCCATAATCTTGTACACAAGCACCTGTTTTTATATTTTTCTCAGATTTAGAATATAATTTTAGAGTTTTCCTGAATTTTTCAGATTTTTCTAAGTCATTTTGCTATTTTTGTTAATTTAAAGTAGTTTTAAGCATTTTAATTAGCTTTTAATACAAAAATTCGTAAAAGGTTCAAAAATAATTTTCAATTTTCTTAAGTTTAGATAAATAGAAAAAGTAAAAAAGTAATTTTCAGATTTTTCATAGTTTATTTGGTAATTTTAGTAATTTAATTAGTTTTAATAGTTTAAAATTCCTAGAAAATAGAAAATTAATCAGAAAATTACAAAAATAGTTTTGAAAATTCTATTTTGATATTTTAGATTTTTCTAAGTCTAAATTTTATTTTTCTAGCTTTGTTTCATATTTTCTTGTATTTTAGGTTATTATTTAATAATTAAAAATAGTTTTTAATTAATAGTAATTAGATAATTAGTTATAAAAATAATTTTCTTTTTCTAAAAATTTTCTTTTATCATTAGGATTGTAAAAACATCATTTTCATATTTTTAGGGTTAATATTGTGTAAGTTTCACTTTTTTATTTGTACGTCACGTAGTTTTTAATTTCAGTTTTATTAAAACATAAAAACAAAAACATCATTTTAATTATAGTGATAGCGTTTATTTAATAGATTTTATCTTTTTAATCTCCTTTAATTTGCATTTAAGCCGTTGTTAATTGTTGGCTTTTTCTGTAGTTAAAATTATAATCAGATCCATCTTTTCTGTTCAAATTTCTCGATCACTATTCGTTGATTGATCCATTGCATAGCTCATTTGGGACATAACGACCGGGAGACTCTATACTCCTCGATCTTCATTGCATTCGTGCTTAGGCGCTTTAAGTCGGTTACTGATCCGCCATTCACAAGTGGCGAGCTTGTGTGATTTAAGCTTGACCGTCTGCACGCATCAAATTTTGGCGCCACGGGAGTGGGGTGTCTTGATTTATCTTCCGTGTAGCAGATTAGTTGTTTGAATCCTCACTCATTTGTTTATATCATCCATCTCTCTATATATATATATCCATATTTTCTTATAAAAAATCCAAAAGCCCAAAACATTAAAAGCGTATAAAACACAAAAATATTTTTCTTTTGTTTCTATATATGTATCAAATAATAAAAATACAAAAGATTTCGTTTTCTTTAATAATAACAACTTAAAAGATTACCACCGCAAACCAAGGCAAAGGCACTACCTAAGCGGGGTGCGACCATAATAAGTTCCCGAACTAAAGATATAAAACTTGCCTTTGTGTCCTTGTGATTGGTGTACCTTTTCAAAGAAGCCATTCATTTTGGATTATTGGTTAAGTTCATCGTTGTTTTGCCTCGATCTTGTGTTAATTGATTTTGTTGTGATATCGACGTTTGTAAATGAAAACCCATAAAGATTCTTCTCACCCCGATTTTTATAAAACGTCTTCATAATTCTCATTCTCATATGAAAGATTTTCATAATTCCATTTCTCTCATTAACTCGAGATTCCTTAGAGTTAACTCTAGTGTATCTTTTCGCTCTTCTAGATCCGTGAGCCCATTTCGTGAGCTTGTCAAGATTCCAAGAAGGCGTGTCAGTGACTTCTCGCTCCTTGATCGGATCGAGATCCGGACCGCTCACACTACTCCGTTATCATGGCGGAAGAACACCCTATGTGTGAGCTTCTCCGTGCACCCATCGACGGGTATGGAGATGCTATCGTTATACCGACCATCGTGGTGAAAGTTTTGAACTCAAGACCGGTTATCAATCTTGTAACCTCAAATCAATTCTACGGTTTTGAGCGGGATGATCCTCATGCTCATATTCGATGGTTTAACAAAATTGCATCTACCATCAAGTATAAGAATGTCCCTACCAAGTCGTTAAGTTTCTTACATGCTCCCATTTTCTCTTGAGGGCAAGCCCGGATTTGGCTTGAAAACAACCCCTCGGTCAATAGAGACATGGGAAGATCCGGTGAAGAAATTTGTGAATGAATTCTATCCACCTTCCAAAACCACGAGCCTTAAAATGAAATCATCAAGTTCACTCGTAAGTTTGATGAATCCTTGATGAATCGTGGGATCGTTTCAAGGAATTGCTCGCAAATGTCCTCACCACGGTTTCTCCGAGTTGATGCAACTCGATACTTTCTATAATGGAGTGAGTCAATCGATCAAGATTCTCTCAATTCCTCCATGGAGGAAATTTCCTAAGCAAAGCATCAAAGAAGCTTTAGCGATAATCGAAAACAAGTCTAAAGTCCGCCTTGACCGCACAAGCAAGCGGTTGTTTCTCAAGTCGGTGTTGGTCCTTCTTCTTCTTCATCGCCAGTAAGTCGCCTAGCACCGATGCTAAGATTGATAAAATCACGGAAGCTATCCAAGCTTTGGTTCTCTCCAATCAAAAGAAAGTCACTTTTCCACAAACTTCACCTCCCTGAAGTTAAGAAAGTGGAAGTCTGTGTTACCGTGGTGGCCCCATGCTTATTATAATGTATGGCCACCGATGGTAACCCCTTGAAGCCAATCTTTGTGGGCGGGATGTCTAATCAAGGAGGCAATCAATATCGTGCTCTCAGAGGCCGAACCACCATCCTAACCACTACTGGACCTCCGGTTTCAATCAAAACCAAAACCGTAATCGAATCGAATAGACCAAACCAAGGTTTCCAAAACCAAGGTCATTTCAATCCAAACAACGGTTTTCAAAATCAAAATCAAAATTTCCAACATCAAGGAAATTACAATAGAAACCTGTGTCGTGGAAATTTCAACCAAGGGTATTTTCATGGCAATAATTCAGAATTTTCAAAATCAAGGCCCTAATCCTAACAATAGAGGCGAATTTTCTGTGCAAACTCAAGCCATTGTTCCAACGGCCCATCATCGATGAGTTGTTGAAACAATTCATGAAATCCCAAGAGGAAATGAATCGGTTGTTGGTTAGCCGATTCGACATCAAGAAGTCTTTAAATGATCGACCCTCGGGCTCGTGTACTCTACCTAGCAATACGATCGCTAATCCGAGGGGCGATGCAAAGGCGATCACAACCGTAAGTGGTGCTTCATATGTCGGACCCGCTATTCCTACTACCCTCTTCTTCTTCTCCCCAAAGGTAGTGGAAAGTGAACCTCCGACACACAATGGACCCACGACTCCAATGCCTCCTCCACGGTGCCAATGAGTCAAGTTACCAAGGATACTACGGACAAAGTGCATAATTCAAGCCCACGGTATCAAGACACGTCCCACCCGGTAGTCCAACCTCAAGTGGTCCGAAACCCAAGTCAAATCAAGGAGTTGTTTTGAACCTCCCGTAGCTCTGCTGAGAATCGAATCCAAATCTTCTATTCCTTACCCTCACGTTTACATGAGCAAAAGCTCGCGAGAAAGCTAGTCATCAAATGGAAAAATTCTTTCAAATTTTCCAAGAGCTTCATTTGACATAAGCTTCATGGATGCCATCATGTTAATGCCCAAGTTTGCATCTACTCAAGCACATGTTGAGCAACAAAGAAAAGTCGTTTGAAATGGCTAAGACTCCTTTGAATGAGAATTGCTCATTGTCTTGTTAAAGAAGCTTCCAGAAGCTTGGAGATCCGGAAAATTTCTTCTTCCTTGTGTTTTTCTGGGATGATTGAATGCTTTGCCCTTGCCGATCTTGGTGCAAGCATCAACTGATGCCGATTCAATATGGAAGAAACCGTCTCTTCCGAACTTATTCCTACCGCATGACTCTTGAGCTTGCGGATCGATCTATTCGCGTCCCTCGGCATTGCCGAGGATGTCTTTGTCAAAGTAGGAAAGTTCCATTTTCCAGTGATTTTGTGGTCGTTGATTTCGATGTCGATCATCGGGTTCCTCTCATTGTTGGTCGAGGATTCACGAGCAGTGCCGTGCTCTTATTGATGTATTCGAGCAAGAAATCACTCTACGCGTGGGTAAGTTGTATTTTTAACCTCGATCAAACTTCGAGGTACTCCTCAAATTATGATATTGAATCGCTTAATCGAGTCGATTTAATTGATATTGCTTGAGGAGTATTCTCAAGAGTTTCTTGGTTATCTTCATAATTCGTGAGTGAGAATTCGATTCCATCACATCTTCTCATCCTATCATTGCCAACTCTTCCCCTCTCACTCCGTTTGAGGAGGTGACTTCCTTCGGAAGAGATCGATGAATTTCTTGTTGTTGATGAATCAATTCACTGGAATTGATGGTGTGTATGATTCGGAGGGGATATTCTCTATCTTGAGCAATTGCTTAATGAAGATCCATTACCTTCACTCCTCCGAAAGAAATCACAATTGAGGAAATCAAATCGGTGCAATCATCTACCGATGAATTTCCGAGGTTGAACTTAAGGACCTACCTCCTCATCTTGAGTATGCATTCTTGGAGGGTGATGATAAATTGCCGTCATAATTGCTAAGGACTTAAGCGAGGAGGAGAAAACGCTCTCATAAAGGTCTTGAAGTCACACAAGCAAGCAATTGCTTGGAAACTCTCCGATATTAAGGGTATCAACCCCGAGTTTTGTACTCACAAAATCTTAATGGAGGATGACTTCAAACCAGCAATTCAACATCGAGGAGGGTGAATCCTAAAATTCATGAGGTTATCAAACAAGAGGTTCTCAAACTTCTTGATGCGGTCGATTTACCCTATCTCGATAGTCCTGGGTTAGCCCAATTCATTGCGTTCAAAAAGGGTGGCATTATTGTTGTCACGAATGAAGAAAACGAGTTAATTCCAACTCGATTGGTTACGGGATGGCGTGTGTGTATTGACTATCGTAAGTTAAACGAAGCCACCGTAAAGACCATTTTCCTCTACCCTTCATGGACCGGATGCTCGAGAGATTAGCGGAACAGTACTATTGTTTCCTTGATGGTTTCTCGGGTTACTTTCGGATCCCCATTGATACTGTTGGATCAAGAGAAAACCACATTCACCGCCCATACGGGACGCTTGCCTCTGCACGTATGCCTTTTGGCTTATGCAATGCTCCTGGCACGTTCCAAAGATGTATGATGGCGATTTTCCACGACATGATCGGGGAAACTATGGAGGTGTTTATGGATGACTTCTCGGTCATTGGGGACTCATTTCATACATGTCTCTCCCACTTAGACAAAATGCTAAAACGGTGTGAAGACACCAATCTATGTCTAAACTGGGAGAAGAGCCACTTTATGGTCAAAGAAGGCATAGTCCTTGGCCATAAGATTTCTAAGAACGGGATTGAGGTAGATAGAGCAAAAGTTGATGTTATTGCTAAACTACCTCATCCCACTACTGTCAAAGGTGTTAGGAGTTTTCTAGGTCATGCCGGGTTTTATCGCAGATTCATTGAGATTTCTCTAAAATCGCCTACCTATGACCCATCTTCTCGAAAAGATGCTCCTTTTATCTTCTCTCCGAGTGCATCAAGCTTTTGAAACACTTAAGAAAAAGCTACGGAAGCACCCATTCTAGTTGCCCGATCGAGACTTACCCTTCGAGCTCATGTGCGATGCAAGTGACTTTGCAATCGGTGCGGTCTTGGGGCAACGCAAAACTAAGCATTTTCACCGATCCACTACGCAAGCAAAACTATGATCAAGCTCGGACCCATTACACCACTACGGAAAAGAATTATTAATGTGGTGTATGCGTTTGAGAAGTTTCGCCATACCTTATCTTGACCAAATGCGTGGTGTATACGGATCACTCTAAGACTCAAATATCTCTTTGCAAAACAAGATGCAAAGCCGAGATTGCTCAGTTGGGTTCTCCTCCTACAAGAATTTGATATCATCATTCGTGATAAAAAGGAGCCGAGAACACCGTCACGATCATTTGTCCCGATTAGAGAACCCGCACCAAAATGTGTTCGAGAAAAGGAAATTAATGAAACTTTTCCTCTCGAAACACTCAATGTGGTTTCTTTTCGGAGATTCTTCTACCCCATGGTTTGTCGACTTTGCAAATTACCATGCGGGTAACTTTGTGGTGAAAGGGATGTCGTCCCAACGGAAAAATAAATTCTTTAAAGATGTGAAACATTATTTCGGGACGACCCTACTTGTTTAAAATTTGTGCGGATCAAGTCATCCGCGATGTGTGTATGGTCGAAGCCATTGATATTCTTAAGGCTTGCCATTCGGACCTACTGGGGACATCATAGCCCCAACTACACCGCCAAGAAGGTGTTTGATTCCGGATTCTATTGGCCCACAATCTATAAGGATGCCCATGAATTGTCAAGACCGTGACGCTTGTCAACGTCACGAATATCTCAAAGGAATGAAATGCCGCAAAACGCCATTCAAGTGTGTGAGATTTTTGACATATGGGGCATTGACTTTATGGGGCCATTTCCTTCTTCCCGTGGTAATAAGTACATACTCGTGGCCGTTGACTACTTGTCAAAATGGGTTGAAGCTAAGGCTTTACCCACCAACGATGCCCGAGTTGTTGTGAAATTCTTGAAATCTCTCTTTGCTAGGTTTGGAACTCCACGAGCCATAATCAGTGATCGTGGTACGCATTTCTGCAATGACCAATTTGCAAGAGTCATGCAAAAGTATGGTGTAACTCACCGTACCTCTACTGCGTACCACCCACAAACAAGTGGGCAAGTGGAAGTTTCTAACCGGGGATAAAAGAATTCTTGAGAGGACGGTTGGTGAAAATGCCTCTTGGTCGGATAAGCTAGATGATGCACTCGGGCAGTCCGTGACGACTTACAAAACACCCATCGGTGCACTCCATACAAGCCGGTATACGGAAGGCGTGTCATCTTCCGGTTGAGCTCGAGCACAAGGCATCTTGGGCCTTGAAGCATGCTAACTTTGATATTCAGACAACGGGTGATCATCGGAAAGTTCAAATGAATGAATTAAATGAACTCCGTGATCAAGCTTACGAGAACTCTTTGATCTATAAAAAGACAAAGAAGATTCATGACTCAAAATCAAAACCGCGTTTTCAACGTTGGTGATCGAGTCCTTCTTTTCAATTCAAGATTGAAGATTTTCTCGGAAAGCTCAAGTCCCGTTGGTGCGGTCCATTTACCATTGCTAAGGTTTATCCTTATGGTACCATTGAGTTATCTCAACCCGATGGTCCTAACTTTAAAGTGAATGGTCATCGGTGAAGCATTACTTGGAGAGGACATTCCCCGTGGTTGTCCCGGACTTACAAACTTTCCCCATGAACCAATGAATGCGGGATCGAGTCAAGCTAGCGACTCGGTAATCAAAAACGAAGAGTGAACATGGGTTTTCACCCGTGTGTTCCATCCTAGTGTGGGGAGTTACCCACATGTTGTGTATATAAGTCTCTTAAAAAAAAAAAAAAAAAAAAAAATCTTCTTTCTAAATAATGGCCGTAGTATTTCCTTTTACGTTCTTTGTTTCGCATAACACGGTACTTTGAATATTGAGGCAATATTCATTTCTAAGTGTGGGGAATTCTCACGAATTTTGTCATATAATTATACCAATTCCCGTTTTGGCCAAATTTTTTTGGAGTAAGTGTTTTACACTTTCTCATTTGGTTATCGATCCGCCATGTCTCAGTAAGACTAAAGGATTGGCTAATCCAGAGCAAACGGCTCTTGGTAAACATTTCTCAAATCCGCTTATATGGCTTGCAATTTGCCCAAAATTGTATGGTATTCAACTCACCATATCCTAAAAAGTGAAGAGTTGGCTAGCCCGCAAGATTATGGCTTGTGGTAAAGGCGATGGAAAAACCATAATTGGTAATCACTCACCAAAGATAATATTGATAATTTATCTAAGAGTTGGCTAGTCCGTATGGTACGGCTTCGGTAAAGACAAAATCAAATCCGTTGAAAGTCGGTGGTTTGCTCAAAATCACATGGTTATCGAGTGTACCATGGTTCTTACTTGAATCGAAACATTTGGCTACTCCAGAAGTAATGGCTTTTGGTAAAGAGATTAAAATCCATTATGTTTTCTCAAATCATTGCTAGGGACTAGCAATATCTCAGTGTGGGGGATGGATCCCTCCCACAAGGGATCCGTCTAGAGTAAAGTTAGGGATCCGTGGGACGCTCCTCTTTACCCATGGGTATTTTGGTTATGGGTCATGGGTCATGGGTTGATCCATGGGTCTTAAGCTAGATACAATGTATCTCTTGAGTGCAATGCACCTAGTCACATGGGTATGGGTCAATACCATGGGTTATGGATGTTATCCCTATATGATATAAGCATGATGTCATGCAATGGGTTATGGATCAAGCTCCATGGGTCATGGGCTTTGGGTTGTACCCAACTACATTCAATATATTTGGTCAATGGGTTATGATACTTAAGTTTCTACCCATTTATATTACCCAATATACTACATACTAGTTATGTGTATATTTTACCCAAATATGTAAACACTAGTTGTTATACATATGTAATATTAAATCATAACATCACTTATACTTGTTTTAGTGTTTTATGTGAAAACGTGAATATGTTAAAAACTATTAGTTCAAACCATTTACGTATTTTATTTGTTTCGTTAAAATGATTTTACGTTTGTTATCGACAAAACATTAGAAGATCGTAAAATATAAATAAACGTTTTTACGGCTTATTTGTATTTACAATCTCCCCCTTTTTGTTGATGACAAAACATAAAATTATTTTAAAGAAAAGCTAAAATTCGTAAAAGTTTGAATTTGTAGTTTTTACTTTCTTCTCCCATTTTTTGTCAAAACAAAAAGAGCTTCTAAGGAAAAACTAACGCAATGTTTTTAAGAAAACCGTGTGAAAAATAGAAAAGAAAGAAGAATTAGGGAGCAAATAACGGGAAAGGATCTCGTCTTAACTCCCCCTTGACGAGTCCATCCCTATGTAAGGACGTCAAGAAAGTAATACTAAGCTAGTTTGTTTGCAACTTAGTTTGCAAAAGATTTCGTCTATGTGACGAATGTGCTCCCCCTTGATGATTGCAATTTTGCAAAGGGATGTTATGAAATGTAATCCTAATATTGCAAGTAATTTGCAATGTATTGCTTTGACACAAAGCTCCCCCTAGCTTTAGGATGTCAAAGTCTTCATGTGTAAATTAAATAACTACAAAACAAAGGTTAGAAAACAAGTATAATGCACAATTTCCTGCAAATATGATCCAAGTTAGAATAAAAGTAGTTTTCTGTATCACGGATCCCACGGTTCCCTCCTTGTAGGGATCCGTCTAGGCAAATACAAGGGATCCGTCTGGCTGATGACCAATTTCAGCAATCATGATATAACATATTATGTTAGTATCAAAGTGAGATATGTATTATACAACATACTCATATACTTAGAAATATAACAAGTACCATGTATTTTCATTTAATAAAACTAGAGATATGATATACATGACTCTAAAAACTAAGAAAATGATCGATACATGACATGAAATTACTAGACTTTTTTAAGTAATGCTTGAAACTAGGACACCACTAAAATCCTCTAGCTCAAGTTTGTTGAGGTTTAATCTCGTCAAAACGTTCGAGGAAGTGATAGAACATGAAACGTTGATCTTCTCGTACTTCATGTATCAAACTTTCAACATGTTGACAATGATAACAATCTTTGTCATGGCTAGGTAGTGGTGGTGGAAGAAATGAAATTGCTTGATGCGAAGGATCAAGTGAAGCGGCTTGTGGAGCCTCAAACGACGGAGGGATTGGTGGAGGCGCATTTGAGAATGGCTCGACCAAGAATGATGGTGGTGGTAGAAAAGTGTCAACTTCCATATGGTTGGGTGGTTGACTTTGATGATTTCTCATAATCCAAATGGGATTATATGATGGAAATGGCGAAAAGGAAGCCGGAGCTAATGTTGACTCAACACCTTGATTTTGTACCATTATTCCTCCTAATGAGGAGAATGTTGTCAGTGGAGGAGGATGAGACGGCTTAGGAGGCAAATCCTCTAAATTGTAGAGGTGTGGTGATGATAGTGGAGATGTAAAAGAGATAGCTCTAGGAACCAATGGTGATGGTTTAGTTGAGATGATATTGTTTGGATAGGAGGTATGGTGGTGTTTGGCATGGGTAGTTTTGTGGGTACTATCCTTCTAGGGATTGGTTTAATTGGTTGAGGAGCAATCCTTGCATTTGTGAACTTGACCGGAGATGATTCGGTTGAAGAGATTTCGTGTATAACACGAGTCCTTTTCTTGGGTGGTTCTTTGGTGGATAAGTTGCTACTTGGAGTTTTCCTTATGATGAGATGATTCAAAGAGGTTTGTAAATGCTGGAAGTGAGGAGGAAGGTGATGATTTTAGAAGTCCTAATAATGTGGTTTATAAAGCAAGAGATTTGGCAAGTGCATTCAAGCCTTAAGCCACTAAGATTCTTTGGAATGTGATGATTAACATGCACAAGATTCAACTTCAGAGTTTGTACTGATCTAGGAACTCATTTAAGATGAGATGGAGTGTTTAAGTTGGAAAGATGAGCTTGAAATGATTGTTTTAGCTAGAGTTGACATAATCTGTCACTCGGATCTCACGGTTCCCTCCTCAAAGGGATCTGTCTAGGCTAATCCTAGGGATCCGGCTCTCAGTAGCTATGAAAGAGAAGAAGTGATGTTTCTAAGGTCTAAGATCTATATCATCTTGAGTGTTTCAGTCCTCCTGAATGTTTTAAATGAAGGGGTGCTTAAGTACTTGAGGGTAATGAGTGTTGTAGTAAATGATTGCTTTGTATGGAAGAGATTGGAACTTTCATGAGTACCAATAAATGAACAAAGATGACACTAAGATTTTGAGAGTGTCAAATGGAGCTAAGTGATCCTAGAGATCAGTTAGTGACTTAGATTCATGCTTTGGAGAATATCCTAAAGGCTTAAGATGGAAAAACTAGAATTTGATCAATTTTGCTATAAAAGATTTCCAAAGTTAGATATGAAGGATCATGTGAAAAATGATGTGTGAGTTTGAGAGCGGAAGAGTAATGGATTTAAGTGAAACAATAGATCTACAAGAGTCTTTGAGTGTGATCTATGTGTGAGTAGGGAAGATTTACTTAACTTGATAAGGACTTAATTTGCCTAAAGACACTATGTCTAGCTTAGTGTGAGGTGTTCTAAGGACATGTTTGAAATACAATGTTTGCAATTGCATTTTCTGTTTGCCGGATCCCACGGTTCCCTAAGTGTAGGGATCCGTCTAGAACAAACTTTGGGATCCGTCCATCTGCTAAGCAGAACCTTTACTAAAGGTATGCAATGATCTTGACAATTCATTATATTCCAAGATTAGTTTAAGAGGTTCTAACACTAAGATATCAAATGTAAGATGTTTTATTTCATGAAGAAAATTGGATTACATTGATAAAGCACGAGTACAAAAGGGTTGATCCTATTTGAAATACTACTAAGTTCCTTGAGCGTTTTTGCTAGAAGGATCATCAAGTGGTTGATGAGTGTTGGTGGAATCAAGAATGAAGAAACTCTTCATGAGTGATGTGTTTAGCGGTTTCATCATCTTGTTCACAAGTACGTACAACGGACTTTGAAATTGAGGATGAAAATGCATGACGTTATGATAGAGGCGCGTCAAGAACATTCCATAAAGGATGAGTTTATTCTTGGAGCCTTGAAGATTTACAATTCGCCTTGCGAAGAAGTAGGCGAGATTGTATGGTTATTGTGTTAGCAAACAATACATCATGTGAGCACAACAAGCGGGAAGGATTTCTCGATTTCCCCTAAGACTCCAAACATTTTCACGTAGAATGAGTGCAAGAGGTTTGTACTCTTCTCTAATAATCTAGTTTTCACAACAAGCGGGAAGGATTACTAATAATCTAGTTTATCTAGGTTATTATCATAATGTGTTTATCATTTCTTTTTATTTTATTTCATTCTCTCGTGATACATTAGAAGTCATGTATGCATGCTAAAAGAAAATGTAGGCTAAAACACATATCTTGGTATAAAACTATGAGATCTAAAAAAAACCTATGTTTTTCATCATGAAATCTTTCAGAACTACTGAGATCTACGGATCCGGAAGATACTAGCGGATCCCTTTTAAAAGGAACCAGTACATCGAAAACAGTTTTTCATGCAAATTAAAAACCACTTTCTTTCTAAAAGTAATATTCCACTAGAATGTCAAAACCATAAGTGAGTTAAGTGTCATTGTTGTTAAAAAAAACCATTGTTAATAAAAATCTAGTAAAAAACGTTAGATAATCATTGGTTGACCACAAAACATCACTTTCTATTAACCCATCTTTTCTATAGGTTCAACTATGTCGCATGAATATGAGTTTGATTTTTCACTCACTAGCGTCTACACTCCGAACATCTCCCATGAGCCCAACACACCTGGCAATCATGCCCGTGGGTTCAATAATCTCGAATACCGTCACTTCCACGAAGGACGTATTGTAGACACCTCTCTACAATTCGAAGAAGGTATCAATACCTCCTTCCGAGCAATAGGACTAGAATGTCTTCTCGAAATCAACGAGAAGATATGTCCAAGGTTCATAATGGAATTCTTCCGTCAAGTTGAACTCGTTCGTAACGAGGATCGCTCTCTCTCTTTGGTTTTTGATCAAAAACCAAAAGTTTGTTTTAACCCTTGGGAAATTTGCTCACATCCTCCGGATTCCAAATCATGGACAATGTGCCTTCATCGAAGATTGGTCTCTTGATTCTCTCTTCACCTTTCGTGAAGAAAATAGTCCATGTTGTTCACACATACCTTCCCCGGAGGATTTGAATCGCATAATATGCAAACCTCGACCATATTACTTCGATCCAAACATTATCTTTACACGGGACATGAGAGAAGAGTACAAACCTCTTGCACTCATTCTACGTGAAAATGTTTGGAGTCTTAGGGGAAATCGAGAAATCCTTCCCGCTTGTTGTGCTCACATAATGTATTGTTTGCTAACACAACAACCATACAATCTTGCCTACTTCTTCGCAAGGAGAATTGTAAATCTTCAAGGCTCCAAGAATAAACTCATCCCTTATGGAATGTTCTTGACGCGCCTCTATCATAACGTCATGCATTTTCATCCTCAATTTCAAAGTCCGTTGTAAGTACTTGTGAATAAGATGATGGAACCGCTAAACACATCTCTCATGAAGACTTTCTTCATTCTTGATTTCACCAACACTCATCAACCATTTGAAGATCCTTTAGCGATAACGCTCAAGGAACTTAGTAGTCTTTCAAATAGGATCAATCCTTTTGTACTCATGCTTTATCAATGTAATCCAATTTCCTTCATGAAATAAAACATCTTACATTTGATATCTTAGTATTAGAACCTCTTAAACTAACCTTGGAATATAATGCATTGTCAAAATCATTGCATACCTTTAGTAAAGGTTCTGCTTAGCAGATAGACGGATCCCAAAGTTTGTGCTAGACGAATCCCTACTCTTAGGGAACCGTGGAATCCGGCAAACAGAAAATGCAATTACAATCATTGTATTTCAAACATGTCTTTAGAACAATTCACACCAAGTTAGACATAGTGCCTTAAGTAAAATTGAGCACTTATCAAGCTAAGTAGATCTTTCCCACTGATAACACTACACGCGTCGTTCGGGGTCAAAGGAACTTCCTTTTCGTCGAGCAAGTTTTTCAACACCCAAGGCAGTGAACCTAATCGTTGTACTGTAGTATTAGGGTAAGCCACGGGAATTGATATCGTTCTCTAGGGGAATAGGAATGCTAGTGAGGAGTTACTACGCTAAGGTTGGGGTTGAGGAAGATTATTTTTTATCTTTTTATGTTTTTTAGGAAAATGGAAAAGTACGAATCTCGGGGTTTGGATTTGGGGAGGGGGGGGTTGGTATTTCTACCGATTACTCTACTATCTAATTATCTAATTAAATAAGGTGAGGGTAGTCTATGTCTAATTATTGTGTGCTCGTATGATGATTTAAAGATGTGTTTACTTAGGTTTTATTACTCCTTAATTATCTCCTATTGATGGTTGAATTGTCACGTCCTTATTCTTAATTGTGTTGTGTGTCTAAGGTCATAGGGTATGCGTTTATCCCTAACTCTTTGAAACTACCAAAGGGTCTTGTCTACAAAATCTCTAGGATTTATAAACTCTAACTCTAAGGTACACTTTGGATGGTTTAGCCTACAAATACTCTAGGTGTTATAGTCTAAGGTTCACAAAGATTAATCAAGCATTAACTACACAACGAATGACCTATCGCATTACTAGATCATTAACAATTAAGATAAGAGACAACCAATCAATATTCAATAGTCAAGTTTCATATACCCTAAGCAAACACACAAGTAAATTAGCCGGATATGGAGAACATGCAAGCATACACACAAATAATTGAAGACATAATTGAATTAATGAAGTAAAACACTTATCTTGGTGTAAGATAGGGTTTGGAACCCTAAAATACTGTACAAGACAACCTTGGTTCGGTTTAGGTTTTACCCAAAAGACTACACACCTAAAACCGAAAAATTGATTCTATATATAAGATTACATTCATGACGGCGTCACCTTATGATTTGTGGCCGCCGGGTCGCCGTCATTAGGGTTTCGTCTTGGCCACGTTAGTCTTGCGACGGCGCCACCTTATACTTGTGAAACCGTCCTCTTGACCTCGACGCCGTTCGGATCAAATCTAGGTCGCCCGAGTTGCGACGACCTACTCTTTTAAAGCCCGACACCGCCACTTGAAAATAAGCAATTTAGCTCTTGATCGTCACAACATGTGCTCCGACGGCGTCGCAGATAACACCGACGCCGCCCCTTGTGTTTCAAAGACTTGAGTGTCTCGATTCTTGACTTTGGCCATTTTCTTCGTATATCCGCGCCTTTTCGTCCAAATAAGTGCCATTCCAGCAATTTACCTTCAAGAGACCTAAAAAGTGAAAAGGAAAGATATTAAGTAATAACGGATACAAAAGTGATCAAATAAGGGCTTAAACGACCCCTTAAAAAGGTACATTTTAAAACCTTATCAAATATCCCTACACTTGGTATTTGCTTGTCCTCAAGCAAATGTTCTTTTGGCCAATTAATTTATAAGTTAGGGGTCATAAAGCATTGGTTTAGAACAATCCACAACACATATAAGCCCCGAAAAAGTCATAACAAGCACGGAAATTACATACTAGCACCTCACATGGGGTGTTTGGGTACTCACATCTCTCGGGTGTATATGAAATATAACAAGTTGGAAATGGAAGATAAACACTCATTAACCGGTCCAAGTATATAGATTACCATAGGCTTGAGAATAGATCAAACCTCCATCGCTTTGGCGTAAGCACCTAGGAAAGACTATCCAAGAGGTCTTTTAAAGGGTTGTAATGATAGGCTTACGGTAGGGAAACAAAGGGTTTGGTGGGATAGGCTATTTAGTGGTGGCAAGTCAAAAATCTTTATGTTACAAGCATACGAAGAATGGCGTTGCTAAGCCAAGACTCGACACTCTAAACTCTAGATAACTGAAACAAACAAACATAAATTTAAAGGATAGATGTAGGATGGTAGCCCGTATTTTTTTCTTTTTTCTCTTTTTTTTTTTTTTTTTTTTTTTTTTTTTTTTTACACTTTTACTCTACCATCCTCTATGGTAACATCAAAATGATAGGGATTTATAGACACATCCCTACACTTGAGTTTTTATTACTCTAACACTAATTTGACCCGAATTGAAAAGATCAAAACACTTTGAGTACATTATTATGCAAATAAAGGGAATTTGAATTTAAGGTTCCCTTCCCGTCATTTTATAAACTTTAACTTTTCCTATGAGTCCCAATCGTCCCAAAACTGTATACAAAGGATATGACTCGACTTAGCAACTTATGCAAGCAACTAGATAATTGAACTAAGGGTTTTTAGGGTGATAACAATAATGCACTAAAAGTGAGTGCATACAAGGTAGGCTAAGGCGATTTGGGTGTACATTTGGGGATGGGGTGTAAACAATGCTCTTCATTGATATTCCGGAACACCGAAACATCACGAGAACCACGAAAAGGATAGGCTCTGAGGGGTTAACTAGGGGTATCGTGTACTAAAGATGAGTACAACGCAAGGGTGCGGGGGAATTACTCAACCGATGTGGAAGAAGAAATTACATTACGGGTATCAAACAAGGGTTATCCCAATGCCTCTTATCATTTAGTTATTCCTAACTACACAAGTGTAGTCTTACTAGCGATCTCGGGATGCATCACAAAACAAGTTATAGAATTTATTATACTACCGGTTCACACACTAAGCATTAAAGATAAATGCTTTAATTCCTACTAATATAAGGGTGATCCTCACATTTTGGGTGGAATTTAGGTGGTAAAGGGTTTTTGTGCTAGCCATGTAACTTCCTATCCGTGAGACGCTTTTGTTAAGACAAATGGCCCACTCCTATATGTCATGAAAAATTTTAAATTTGGTGCCAAAATTACCCTAACCGACATTTTCTCATGGTTTATTACACAAATACAATTGGACAAAGCAAATAATCAAGGATAGGCATAGTTTCAAAGTTCCGCTTTATTTTCCTCCTACATTTTAAACCGAACATTGTCCCCAATGTTCCCCGAAAGTATCAAAGTTATGATAATAGAAGGTAATTAAAAACGAAAGAAACTAATACTCCCCTGATTAGCTCGGTAGGATCCGTGTGTGAAGTATTGGTTAAATCCTTTCCAAGAAGAATGTATGCGTGAAAAGTTCCTTCCAACCTTATGTATCTTCTTCTTGATAAATAAAACATGCACACTTGAAGAAAACAAACGAAACCTTCGCGTAAAATCGGCGGTAATAATATATATAAGACTCTACTAAACTAGGATATAATGCTTGTGGAATGGATGTTTACAGAATTTCTAAAAAATTAAGACCTGGAAAATTCCAAAATTTATAAGTAGCTCAGAAAACGAGAAAAAAAGTAATCTGTTGTTTTACTCCTTCCCGACGCCGTCGATTGCGATCTCGACGCCCAAAGTTATCCGACAAAAGCGGCTGCGATTTTTCGGAAAAATTCGGAAAATTTACATCTTTAAAACTGGAAAATTTTCTGCAAAACATCCATTATGACTCGATACAAGCATTTGACTCGAACAAACATACATGTATATCTTTTAATTAATTGAAATTCTCATGTTTACGTTTCTTTTGAAAACGTGTGTAATCCTCCCTACACCTATCCTTTATGTAAAATACCTTTATATGTGATTAAGACGAGGTTAAAAACAAAATAAAGCATTTTTACAAATTTAAACATGAGAATAGACAATCAATAAAAGATATATGACACAAACAAGCAAAAAATTAAGCATGGGTTGCCTCCCACGAAGCGCTTTTCTTTATTTATGAGTCTTGTAGCTAGACTCGTAGTCGTGCTCCTACGTGACTTTATTACCGTCACCTTCTTCCTTCGCTCTCCCTTCGTCAAAAGGGCGTAGACGTTGTATGCTTACCATGGACTCCTTGCCAACGTCGTTTATTATGGTGACTGTTTTATCCTTTAGATTGGTTTCCTTTACCGAAAAAGGCCCAAACCATCTTGGTTTGTTTCTACCTTGTAATGCCCTTATCCGTGATTTGTATAAGAGTACTTTTTCTCCCTTCAGAAATTCCTTAGGGTTCCTTTGTGTTTTTGGTATCGAAGTGGGATTATTTCTTAACTTTTTATCGGGCTTCCACAATGTTGCATGCAGTCCTTGAACCATAAAATCTCTAAGCCCTTTTTCCCAATCGTTCATTTTCTTCTTAACCACATTGCTAGGGACTTGTGGACTCTCACCCGTGATCCTTTCCATGATCTTAAGAGGATACCTTGGAACAATGGGTATTCTAGCGTACCCTTTTACACTTTTAAGTATCATGATGCCTTCCCCGCATTTGATGGTTGCTTTGGCGGTGGCCAGAAATGGTGTCCCAAGAATGAGTGGCATGTTTCTATCTTCCTCAACATCTATGATCATAAAATCTACCGGGTAAACAATATTAGCCACCTCTATTAAAACATCCACCGCGATTCCTATGGGGTAAACATAGGTGTGATTAGCTAAGGAAAGTCTAAGATCGGTCTTACCGGCTTCTCCCTAGTCAACTTATTATAGATTGATAATGGCATTATGTTCACATCGGACCTCGATCGCCTAAGGCATTTATATTATCAATATCACCTATGCTACATGGTATCACGAAGTTCCACTGTGGTGTCTCGTTTTTTGTTTCTTGGTTTTTAGAACCGGCTCATACAGAGGTCCCATAGGCAGGGCGTCATACTCTTCTTCTGTTATTTTTCCTTCAAGGGCTTCCCTAAGAACCTCATTGTACCTAAATTTGTTCACTTGGTTTGCAATGGTTTTTTTGTTAATTTCATGCTTAAGGTAGTATTCAATGGTCTCGGGCTCATTATTAGGTTCAGACTCCTCCCTCTTGATTTCCTCAGTTTTCTTCACCTCAACCTTTTCATCCTCAGGCATAATGGAAATGGCGTTAACAAACGAAGTGGGAGGATAATCGTTGCTTCTTACTAGTACCTTTTCGAACTTTTGTCTTGGTATATTCTTTTACCGGGTTCATCATTTCGTCATTTTTCTTGTATTTCTCTCTTTGCCTATAAACCTCCTCTTCAAATTTGGCTAATCTCTCCGTATGAGCTACCATGTACTCCTCATTTGTTCCTTAAAGCTTGGTGAGAGTGGTATTGGGAAGTAGAGCAGGCGCCGCTCGAATTGGGGTTTTGCTCACGACTTGGGATTCGAAAAGGGTGTTGGGTGGTTGGTGGAATTGGCGGAATTGACTGCTTCTCGGGGGATTTGTACGGGAGCTCTTCTATGCCTTTCCATCAGATAATCAATCCTTCTCTCAATAGCAGTCATTTGCTCCTCGGTGATGTCGGAAGATTCAAGAGAAGTTGATATGGCATTAACTACTTTAACAGGGGTTTCAGGAGATTCATTCCAATCTTCTTAGCTTTGATCAGCAAGCTCTTTTATAATATCCCAAGATTTCTCTGCATTAAAGTCGCTGAGCCTTCCACCAGCGGCTTGATCAATGGATCGTCGAGTGATGAAATCGATATGGTCATAGAAGATTTGGATTTGAAGCCAAAGATCAATGCCATGATGAGGGAGTTTACGGAGTAGGTCCTTGAATCGAGTCCATGCTTTGTAGAGAGACTCACCTTGAAGTTGTTGAAACGTCAAGATGTCTCGTCTAAGTTTAGTGGTTCTCCCCGGTGGGAAAAATTGAGCAAGGAAGCGAGAGGTGAGATCATCCCAACTTGAGATGGAGCCCGGGAAGTCGCTCAAGCCAATTACTAGCTTGGTCCCGTAGAGAGAATTGGAAGAGACGCAGACGCGTGGTCTCCCGAGTAGTAGCATCAAGGTCTATGGAATCGACAAATTTAAGGAAATATTTAAGATGCTGATTAGGATCTTCTGAACGAAGTCCATGGAATGCACATCCGTTTTGCACCAACCGGATGGTGTCGGATCGCAGGGCCGTAGTTTGGGCTTGGTCGGGAAGCTCAATGGTGTTCCTATAACCTTGGTGGCTAGGTCTGGAGTATTCACCAAGAGTACAGTCTCTTGGCGAGACAATGATTTGAGGGGGGTTATCACCTTCCATGATGAAAAGTGATGGGGTTTTACGAACAAAGGTCACGAAGAAGGGGGATAGACTACGAGGAAGCTAAAAATGAGAAAACGTTTTTACTTGATAGGAATCAAGTAAAGAAACCTAAACGAGGTGGACTACTAACTAGCTATTCTATTCCCCGGTAGCGGCGCCAAAAACTTGATAACGCTACACGTGTCGTTCGGGGTCAAAGGAACTTCCTTTTCGTCGAGCAAGTTTTTCAACACCCTAGGTAGTGAACCTAATCGTTGTAGTGTAGTATTAGGGTAAGCCACGGGAATTGATATCGTTCTCTAGGGGAATAGGAATGCTAGTGAGGAGTTACTACGCTAAGGTTGGGGTTGAGGAAGATTATTTTTATCTTTTTATGTTTTTAGGAAAATGGAAAAGTACGAATCTCGGGGTTTGGATTTGGGGGTTGGTATTTCACCGATTACTCTACTATCTAATTATCTAATTAACTAAGGTGAGGGTAGTCTATGTCTAATTATTGTGTGCTCGTATGATGATTTAAAGATGTGTTTACTTAGGTTTCATTACTCCTTAATTATCTCCTATTGATGGTTGAATTGTCACGTCCTTATTCTTAATTGCGTTGTGTGTCTAAGGTCGTAGGGTATGCGTTTATCCCTAACTCTTTGAAACTACCAAAGGGTCTCGTCTACAAAATATCTAGGATTTATAAACTCTAACTCTAAGGTACTCTTTGGATGGTTTAGCCTACAACTACTCTAGGTGTTATAGTCTAAGGTTCACAAAGATTAATCAAGCATTAACTACACAACGAATGACCTATCGCATTACTAGATCATTAACAATTAAGATAAGAGACAACCAATCAATATTCAATAGTCAAGTTTCATATACCCTAAGCAAACACACAAGTAAATTAGCTGGGCATGGAGAACATGCAAGCATACACACAAATAATTGAAGACATAATTGAATTAATGAAGTAAAACACTTATCTTGGTGTAAGATAGGGTTTGGAACCCTAAAATCTTGTACAAGACGACCTTGGTTCGGTTTAAGTTTTACTCCAAAAGACTACACACTAAAAGCGAAAAATTCGGATTCTATATATAAGATTACATTCGCGACGGCGCCACCTTATGATTTGTAACGCCGCCGGTCGCCGCCATTAGGGTTTCGTCTTGGCCACGTTAGTCTTGCGACGGCGCCACCTTATGCTTGTGACGCCGTCCTCTTCACCTCGACGATGTCGGATCAAATCTAGGTCGCCCGAGTTGCGACGACCTACTCTTTTTAAGCCCGACACCGTCACTTGAAAATAAGCAATTTGGCTACCGATCGTCACAACATGTGCTCCGACAGTCGTCGCAGATAACACCGACGCCGCCCCTTGTGTTTCAAAGACTGAGTGTCTCGATTCTTGACTTTGGCCATTTTCTTCATATATCCGCGCCTTTTCATCCAAATAAGTGCTATTCCAGCAATTTGCCTTCAAGAGACCTTAAAAGTGAAAAGGAACGATATTAAGTAATAACGGATACAAAAGTGATCAAATAAGGGCTTAAACGACCCCTTAAAAAGGTACATTTTAAAACCTTATCACCTACTCACACATAACTCCCCTAGATCACACTCAAGACACTTGTAGATCTATCGTTTCACTTAAACCCATTACTCTTCCGCTCTCAAGCTCACTCATCATTTCTCACATGATCCCACATATATAGCTTTGGAAATATTTCGATTATGGAAAAATTGATCATAATCATCCTTACCTCAAAATTGGTCGAAATTGATCAAATTCTAGTTTCTCCATCTTAAGCCATTAGGATATTCTCCAAAACATTATCCTAAGTCACTATCTGATCTCTAGGATCATTTAGCTCCACTTGACACTCTCAAAAATCTTTAGTGTCATCTTTGTTCATTCATTGGTACTCATGAAAGTTCCAATTTCTTCCATAAAAAGCAATCATTAGCTACATCACTCATTACCCTTAAGTATTTAAGCACCTCTTCATTTAAGACACTTAGATGAACTGAAACACTCAAGAAGAAATAGGCATTATACCTTACAAACATCATTGCTATCCTTTCTTAACTACAGAGAGACGGATCCCTAGGATTAGCCTAGGCGGATCCCTCATTGGAGGGAACCGTGGGATCCGTATGACAGATTATGTCAACTCTAGCGAAAATAATCATTTCAAGCTCATCTTTCTAACTTAAACACTCCATCTCATCTTAAATGAGTTCCTAGATCAGTACAACTCTGAAGTTGATTCTTGTGCATGTTAATCATCACACTTCAATGAATTTTATTGGCTTAAGTCTTGAAGGCACTTACCAAATCCCTTGGTTTATAAACCACATTAATAGGACTTCTAAAGTCATCATCTTCATCCTCATTTTCAACACTTAGAAACCTTTACAAACCTCCTGAAATCATCTCATCATGAGGAAAACTCCAAGTAGCAACTTGTAATATATTGGATTTCACATACACATCATAACATTAACACAATGAGCACATAGATGGTTTTAGAGAGAGAAAGAGTGGGACATTCTAGTGAGAGAAACTTGTAGAATATTAGATTACCAAAGAACATGGGTATTTATAGGTTACAAACTAAACGACCTCCTGACGGCATGTGGATCAGGGATACAGTGGGTAAAGACCCGTCCTTCCTCCACGGTGTTGCACTAAACTATTTTATGCTACAGACTAACTACATAACGACATAAATAAGTAACTAACGATTAGTCTACGAGCTAGCTTATGCTAGATAATAGTTGGGGTGACCGACTCTTCAATACTAGAATTTTCTAATTCCTAACAATCTCCCCCTAAGGGAGGTCACCCCATGTTTTACATTTCAAATCCTAGCATTCTATTCTTGACTTTGTTCTTGAGCTCGTAGATAAAACAACTTCAACATCGCAATCTTTGTGCATAAGTAGTGCAGCTTCAAAGTCCGCATGATTTGTACTTTAAGTGGAGGTCATTAATGATCCATGAGATAATAATTAGGAGCCATCTTTTGAGATCATCAGGAATCATCAATCTCTGAGACATCCTTTGTGGTGTTGGTATTATGTGGTGTGGTGACTTTAGGACCGACATGCTCACATTTTGGATCATGATATCTTCTCATCGAGTAAGCGGAAGTATTTGTTGAATCATGATATTGGCAGCAGCAGAGCGTAAACTTGGAGTGAAAATATCGAGTCATTGATGCACTAATCATGATTTCTTTGAGTTGAATGTGTTAAGTGAGCATGCGGCTATGGATTGACCGCTTCATTCGATCACCGCAAAGCGTCGGGTGTACCGCATACAACAGATTAGCAATAAATCGCACGAAAGTGTCTTTGATCACTTCGTTGAATTGAGGTACACGCCCACGGTTCCCCATTGATCAAGACATGTAACGCTGTGATCGGTATAATTCAAGAATTTCCTTGATGTGGTTTCGCGTTGCTCTAGTTGTTCTCAAACCGGAACATCTCAAAGAAGATAACACGGAGTGAGTGAATGTTAGGAATTAGAAAATTCCATAGTGAAGAGTCGGTCACCCCTAATATTATCTAGCATAAGTTAGCTCGTAGACATATCATTATTTACGTTATTTAGTAGTTTATTTATTAGTTTGTAGCGTAGTATAGCTTAGTGCAACACCGTGGAGGAAGGACGGGTCTTTACCCATCGTATCCCCGATCCACAGCCGATAGGAGGTCGTTGAGTCTCAGTAGTATAAATACCCTTCCATCTATGGAAGGGTGGTGCTTTTCAATCTAATACTCTACAATTTGTGTAAACCTCTAGCAAGAACACCCTCTCTCTCTACTTTCTCTCTCTAAAATGGAAAACATGTATTTTGATCTCCCAAGACCACCCGAATCATCAAACACATAAATATTAAGATCCTACAATTGGTACCAGAGCCTAGGTTTTGTTGTTTGTGTTGATTCTCGTGGTTCGATTCATGGTTTTGTATGCGGTTTGTTAGACTTGGTGATTGTTTGATGTGTTGTTGGTGATAGCTGATGTTGTTTCTTGAATATGGTGTTAAGGTGTTACTGTTTTGAGTTGTTGTTTTAGTCTTAATGATTTCTAAACGTGGGTGATTTTGTGGACTGGTTTTAATGAGAACGTTTTTTTTTTAACATGTCTTAAATCAATCCTAGTTTCATCTCCTAGTTTCATCTGATTTAAACTGGTTTTAAATGGGTTCAAATATCATGTTTCAAAACTGATTATTGGTCTTGTATATGGTTTTATCAGTTTTAACAGTTACTAAGCATGTCTTGTTTATGGTCAAATCTGCTGCTGGTGCTAATGTTCTTCGTAGAGACTTGCCTATGTTTTGTCCTGATTCAATGAACCTTTGAAGGTTTGTTGTTTGTTGACTTTTAAAAGTCAATGGCGACTTGTTCACATATTTACCTAGCGACTTGTCATTTGTGAAAGAAAAACAATAGCGAGTTGGGTTATTTGACTATTGAGTCAATTAAAAGTGCTAGCGACTTGGTTTGAAAAAAGTGCTAGCGACTTGGTTTGAAAAAAGTGCTAGCGACTTGGTTTGAAAAAAGTGCTAGCGACTTGGTTTGAAAAAAGTGCTAGCGACTTGGTTTGAAAAAAAGTGCTAGCGACTTGGTTTGAAAAAAAGTGCTAGCGACTTGTTTAAATATGCTAGCGAGTTAGTAAGATTCTGACAGCTAGCAACTTGACTCAAAGACTTTGACTAGCGACTTGGTACAGAAAGGAAGAAGAAGAATCGACACAAAGACCACAACCTGATGCAACAATATACCAAAACAACGAGACTTGACCTCAGTTTCCATCATCAGTCAACAAACTCTACTATCTTTAACCCATATCAACTAAAACGACTCACACGACACAAACATAAACAAGATTATCATGGATCTCAGATTCATTCTTGGTGTTGTTTCAATGTTATACATGTTGAATTAATGGTCATACACTCGAATGATATCATCACAGGTCCTAATCTTCTCATACAAGACTCTAAACTGTAAAATATTATTACAAATCAACTCTTGATCTTAGCCTCTTATTTCGTGGATCTCAAAGATGAAAATATCAAGAATTCCATGAGTCCTTACCCACGAAATTAACTCACATCACAGATCAAATTGTTTGTGATAAATTTTCGAATTTAAGAAACGAATTTAACAACCTTGTTAATTCTCTTTCTTGATTCGTTTAATATTCAAAAGAAAGATAACAATTAAATCCTACCTTTAACTCATAAACATGTGTGTCTTGATCTCGTTGCCTTCTCTAAACATGAAACCATCCCTGTGGCTTATGATGTTGAGATCTTGTTTTCATACTCACCATCCCTGTGGCGTTAATGACTTGCTCAAACCATCCCTGTGGTGAGCAAGAAGATGTTCCTTTCGATGTGCTGAAGATGTTTCATATCTGATTTGGATTATGAATATCTTGTATGTGGTGCGCTTGTGTGTTAAAGGGTGAATTCATTTGAGAAATTTTTAGGGTTTGCTTGTGTAAGGTTAACTGATGGGGGGCGGATTACAGTTGAGGGATTTTAGGGTTTGAGAAGGAGAGAGGCGGACAGTGTTTGGGAGTATTTTTAGGGTTTCAAATGCTTAAGTTCTGTTAATATAGTGCTTTTAGAAATTGTTGTAACCGTGTATAGGCTTTGGTAATAATGTCATTGGGCCTCGTGATTGGTTATCAGTAATGTGAATGGATCGTAGGCTCTATCTTATGGGGCTCTCGGTTTGGTAATGGGCCGTATGTGGGCTGATATGCAATTTCTGTGATTCAATAAGCCAATAATACATACAGTGAGCCTGATTAATTTTTAGGTGGACCGAACTTGGATTAATCAGATGAAAATATTTTCATTGGATGATCGGATATTCACTTGTGACTAATGTTATTTAATTTTCTCGTTGGATATGGATGTGTAATATGATATGGTTCGTGTCTATGCCAACAATTGAGTGAATAGATGAGCACAATTGGACATGGGACTTCTAATGTCTAAATTGATCGGGTTATGTCATTATATTGGATCGGGCTCACAGTTACGGGTAGGCTTCTCAATATTGGATCGTATTTATGAGATTTGATCATGAGTTTTGATGAGACTCAATGAAAAGATTTGACGATGAGATTTGATTTGAATTGATGATATATTGAGATTCGTTGTCATAACTTTGGGTTATACATTTTCACGGAGATTATTACGTCACGGCTTCAATTGATATTAGAAAATGTTGACTACGGGGTTGTTTGTACGGTATTTCTTATTTGAATTTGAAGTGAGGTTTTTCCGGGCGCGTTTACTTATTTCGTCTTCTTTCTTTCTACCCTTTCGCGAAGATGACTTGTTTGGGCATTTATAGAGGGTGATAAAGACTTGGCTATTTAATTGAGGATACGTCAAGAGGTTTTGTACATTGGGTACACCGTTTCTTATTCACAAGGATTAGTACAAGTTTAAGTAACAAATCTGGGAAATTCTACTTCATGATCAAGTTTGGTATATCGGGTTTACTTCTCCATGTGGTCATTACAATAGCCGACAGATTGCGTGGTTGATGTGTTTTCCAAAGTGTTGATTGGATGGTTGATGATGTTGATGATGTTGATGATGTTGGATAATGGACCGTTGATGAACCGCTGCATGTTCCCCTAAAACGGATATTCACTGAAACCAAAGTCGTGGTAACACATTCAAGCTGACATTGTTTACGGTTTTGTCTTGATTTTGTAAAATCCCGCGAAAGAACCTATTTCTCAGTTTAAATCATAGAATTGTAAAATCCCGTGACAATGGAAACATCCTGGTAATTATAAAGCGCATTTCGGGATCTATCTTACGGTTTATTCTTGGTTTTGTAAAATCCCGAAAGAAACTATTTTTCGGTTTAAACCATAGAGTTGTAAAATCCGTATTGATGGAACCATCCCGGAGAAAAGGAAAGTGTATTTGGGATCTTTTACGATCTTTGGTGCTACGGTTTACGCTTCAAAGAAAGGATAAAAGGTGTACTTCATGAATTGGATGTGTGTTTGGATTTTCGTCATGGCGGTTTGGCTACTTCAAAGTTTTACGGGTTATGCTTATTAAACCATGGTCGGATGAAACCATTATCGAGTTCACTTAAAACGTTAAAGGAGGCTAGAATTGAGCATTTAACTAGAAGATGTGACAACGGAGTTAATTCAGTATTATTTATTTGAGGTTGAAGTGAATTATCACGGGCGAGTGTACTTAGTATCTGAAGGTATCGGGGATGGTTGGATGAAGATTCTTCATGATCCTTGTTTGAGCTTACTATCATAAACGAAGACTTGGAAATCTAGTTATTGTTGGGTGTCTTTTACCTTTTCTTTTACCACTTAGGGGAATTGGGCTCATACCACCTCAAAATAACTATCACTTTAAGGAGTTACGTTGTAGTGCTCAGTGTCACATTCAATTGTGGATTTTCAAGAGGTGATGTACGTCTATTACTTGATGGTTGGTTGGTTGAAGAGTATAGAGTACTTAGAGATTCAATGGAGCATGATTTCTCGGCACCGCTCTTTGTTACACATGTGCAAGTTTAAGTCACAAGTTCGGGTTAGTTTACTTCAGGGTCAAATTCATCATATTGGGTTATCTCCATCAGCTGTCACTACAAAGAGCCTACTGAATGATAATGGGGTTGATTACATGTTTTGCCAAGAGATTGAAAAAGAGAGATTATGACGCCTGCTCACTTGATTCGGGCCTCGTACTCAAAGAAAAGAAATGTGTACGTTTAAGTGCGATTATCTTCAAAAGAAGAGAAATCTTCTTATGACGCCTGCTCACATCGATTCGGACCTCGTACTCTAAAGTAAAGAAAAGTGTACGTTTGGCGCTTTATCTTCAAAAGAAGAGAAATCTTCTAATGACGTTTGAATACTTGATTCAAGCCTCGCCTTCTAAAGAAAAGAAAAGTGTACGCTTCAAGGCGCTTTATCTTCCAAGAAGAGAAATCTTCTTATTATGACCATTCTCATCATCATGCTTCATACTTGTTCCATGCGCTTGGTCATCAAGTGAACCAGCTACCACCGATTGTTTTCTCATTCCACTTGCTCGATTATAATGAAGATGGCGACATCATGTGCTTATTTTGCGGGAGAAGTGTGAATAGAACATTCGGATGATTTTCACTTACTTAATCAAGAATGGCAACTCCGTATGCAATTCTTGAGGGGAGAAGAAGTGTGAAATTACCGCATGGTTGATTATTATTTGAGAATTCAAATGGTCATACGACTCTAAACTCATGTAAGAACCGAGCTTCTTCTTATCGGGTAATCTTCACATGGAGTTTCTTGAGAAGAGCCGTTTGTTGACATCTTCATGTCGATATGAGTTTATTGACAAAGTGCTTCCGGTTAATGCTTCACGTGCACATCAACATGATGATTCCGAACAACCTTACATTCTTGTTTGATGTGATTGTTTGCTTGGTATTACCATTTCGTGTGTTCATTGCGGCCGATTGTCGATTTCCTTGATGAACATCTTTACGTTCTTGTTTGATTGGGAGGATTTTAGTTAAGGGATTTGCAAGATGTAAGTTGATTGGGATGCTTTTGGTGATGTTCTTGTTTTTGGTGAGTTGAAGATGTTAGCTTTCTATTCCCCAATGGACAATCTTGAAGAAGGTCGAGTCTGATCTATTCTACATTTTATGCTACATGTTAGAAGACTAAAAGGCGAGTTGCGATTGATTATCAAAAGACTTCTTCTTAATCGGGCATTTATCAAGCAGTTGTCGGTTTAGGGAGAGCACTAATTGGGGAGAGTGAAAAGTCAAATTTAATCCCTAATTAGATTTGCTCACTATGTACTTCAAAGAAGTTGATTCTCACAAGAGTTTAAGTGTTCTTCTCAACAAATTTCTAGTATAAGGGCTTATAAGATGTTTCGATTCAAGTGTCAAAACCAAAGAAGGGGAAGGAGACACGTATCAAACGCGAGCAAACTTGATGAACTTAATACTTCTAAGTGATTGAAGATATCCGGGAAGACAAATGTCATTACCGCAAAGAAACTCAAGGTTTGACTCATGGCGTTTAGTGTTTATTCCAACTAGGTGGGGAAGTGATGTTAGAGTTAGTTTTCGAAGATGAATGAGGTACATTTGGTGTGTGATGATCTCGATGTTATCGCAATCATCGGGGAGAGAATTGTGAACATTGGGGATGCTCATTTGTTTTACTTGAGGGCTTAATCTGTGATTCGTAGATATAATCACTTATTCCGGTGTTGACATCCGCAGAGATTGTCACCCGAGAGATAATCGATGATTCGCCCGCTTCTTCAATGTTATCGGTTGTTCTCTCTTTGGGGAATGTGTGTACTTGGTCCTTGAGCTTCATACACGATCATCGGGGAAGAAAGCCATTGTTTACCACAAACATTGGGAGGTGTTTTCCTTAGGGCATGATGTGTATTCGGAGAGCTCTTGGATATTGGTGTACTTGGTTCTTGAGCTTCATACACATTCATCGAGGACGAAAGATGTGAACATTGGGAGTTGTTCTTCATTACCCTCATGATGTGTATTCGGAGAGTTCTTGAGCATTATACAAAGAGACCGATCGCATCAATTCAACTACTAGGGGAATTGTTCTCTTGACACCTTTTGGAATGGATCGCTTGCACGTAAGTTGAAAAGGAAATTTGAGAAGATTGTTTTATGTGTGGGATGACACGATCTTCGTTCTTCTTGTTGATGATATAACCTCGAACAAAGAATCACGGTGATTATTCTTGAAAGGAGCGGTGGATTTATGATAATGGTGTGCTTCTCATGCACTGGCTAAGGCAAGCTTGAAATAGAGCTTGAATCGCTTTCACTATAAGATTTTCGGTTTGGGGAAGTCGCCAAAGTCTCACTTTCGATGGTTCAATTTCTTTCTTCAATGCAAGAGCCTCGAAAGCTTTGGTGGTGAAAGTTTTAGGGATGATGACTTCTATCTTCTACAACGGGGCTGCTTGATATCCTTATCTCGGTACTCGTATCATCATCTTCTTAAACTATATCATCTACTCTATCCTTGTAAATATTTATTCGAAAAACAAAATACATAAATATAAAACCAACAAAAAGAAAATAGAAAAATATAAAACCAACATAAGAAAATAGAAAAATATAAAACCTTCAAAAATCCCATAAAAATTAGAAAAATTTCAAAAAATACCAAAAATATGTTTTCACATGACATGTCTTCTGGTATCGATAACATCTACGGTCTTATAAATGTCATTCAATAATGGCACGGGACCATAGATGAAGTTCGAGCAGGAGGTGTAAATATTCTTTTCAAAACATGTCTCAAAATATGGCTTCTGATTATTTCAGATGTAACTTGGGCTTAAACTATGGCTTGCGTTACTTCAGATCGCAACCCGTGTAAACAATGGCTTGCTATTATTTGAGATAGCAACCCGTTCTTTTAAAGGAAGGAAAGTGCTACGCTTAAAACTATTTTCAAAATATTTCGTGCACTTATCCTAAAAACAAAACAAGGAAAGTATGTCAAGGATCATTGTTCCTACACAAATGTTTTTCCGTCTAAAATTCTTTAAAAATATTTGTTGTTTTCCAAAATGGTGGTAGAATGAGTTGCTTTAACAACAATCGGTTTGAGTTTTTATTAAATCGCAAACTCGATCAATGACTTCAAAGACTTTTAAACTTTTCACAAATTGAGTCATTGATTGAGGGGATAATGTTTTAAAATCTATATCATCTAACGGGCTTTCTTAATTATCCACGTGCTTAATTAAAATGATAATTGACCGTGGTCGAAGGACTAGGTTTCTAGGATATGATTGTTAGGTTTAGATGATTAGAGTTTGAGAAATACATTATTCCCATACCTTACATGATCCGATTGATATGTTGGATTGACTTTTATTAGTCGATTCTTTGTTTGGGTGTTGTCGACCACCATATATTTGTATGTGTGTTCACTAACGTATGCGGTATATTGGTTATAAGAATGTTCCCGATCCGGATCCCACAATTGAAGATGATTGGATGCCGAAAGGAAAGGGTAACTATATCTTGGGTTGACAAATGAAGAAACGGAGCTTAACTGGACTTCAATGGAGAGTTGGCATGAAATGCAACGTAAGAGGTCTTACTGCATCAGCAGATGTTTTCTTCAGCAAGTGAAGAAACAGAGCTTAATTGGACCTCAGTTGGCATTCAAAATGCAACGTAAGAAGAAGTCTCACTGCATCTGCAGATGGTTTTCTTCCAAGCCCTACAACAACATCAACAAAAGCAGCTTATGATTCTCACCACCTAACGAATCTTTGTGCAGGATACCATTTTAAACAATTTTTGAGTATATTGAATTAAATTGTTTTGATAATGGAATATATTGTTTTGAAAATATATTGGACTAAATTTTGAAAATCACCGGACTTCATTTTATCAAAACTTAAGTCACTCAATTATCGACTTCGGTCATCGATTGAGGGGGAGAGTGATTTAAAATAAAATATTTTCAAAACGATATTTCTTCACAAAAGTTCCGCTTGTACGAAATTATGTGGTGATCTAAAGATTTAATGTTATGTCATGGTATGATTTTCTTTAAAACTCAAAGATCTGTCAAAATGAAATTTTTTCTGTTCTTGTTTGATTGTGAAATTATTTTATTTTACTTAAAGGTCTCTTAAAACAAATCATACGACACTAACAATCTTTAATGTTTAAATCTGTTCTATCGTCATCTTTCGTAATTAAATCTTGCCACGTCTTTCCCTAAAATTTTCTAAATAATTTAAATCTTTTGGGATTACAAATCTCAAATGGTTTGAAATTTTGATCGCGGGAGAGATCGTGATTTAAATCTCAAATCTTTTAATGGAATTGGTTTTAGTCCTTCAAAGGCACTCCCGCCTCCATGTGCCAAACGATTTCAAATACACAATGCACATGTTGAGGAGGAGGATTTATCCAAAAACCGGATGAGTATTTAAACAAGGCCACATTTTCTCCCATGTTTTCTAAACCTAATTAAATCACTTGGGATCCAAAATCTCAAAGGATTTGATATTTTTGATCGGGGAGAATTTGTGATTTAATAATGAAATTTGATAAAAGTTGATCGCTTTGATTCGGTTGTGCAGTTGCTGCTCTCATATGTGCTAAGCGCGCCGAATCTCGAAGCACATATTGAGGGGAGCAAAACCATCAGTACAAAAGTTTGTTAAATGAGATTATAAAGTACCTTGATTGTGTTTTCAAATGGTTTTCTTAATGGATTTTGTGATTGTGGATGTGCTTCAAAAGAACTCTTGCCTCTATGTGATAAAAATGATTTCAAAAATTCTATGCACATATTGAGGGGGAGAATTTTACCATGAAAATCAAATGGCTTTTTCGTATGAAAATTGTGATCAAAGAAAATATTTCAAAGTCCTCTTGCCTCCTTGTGCTAAACAATTTCTAAATCATACGCACATGTTGAGGGGGAGGTTTTCTAAAATGATCAAAACTATTAGGGTACTAAATGCTTTGATCTCGTATCACAAGTACCTTGATTGGTTTTCCAAATGATTTTTCAATTGGTTTCATGAAGGAAAGAACAATACCAAAAGACTGACCAATTTACTTTATGCATGGTGTTATAAGGATGGTTAGGTTAGGTATTAGTTCCACGATCCGCCGAGCAGGAGGGATCTACCGAGGACAATCCACTAGATAGTGTAGAGTCTTTAGGTATGATGAAAAAGGAGAAAAGTGAGATATGGGAAGAGTGCGACCGAGGCGAGCTAGTCTTGGAATAAACCCAACAAGGTTCTAGTGATGAAGTCTCGGTAAGCATGAAGGGTTGAAGAATGAAAAGAATTGAATATGAAAGGGTGAAAATAAATAGCCTCAATAATTCAACCTTAGGGCGATGAAGGGTTCAATACATATACTCTTGGTTGTTACTAAGGTAACACCGGTATTGAAGACAAGGCGTCATGGACCCGATGGACCTTTGCACTAAACTTCCCAAGCCACTCAAGTTCCTCTTAAAGGGCTTGTTTCATTCTCACGGGAACCGACATTATCTATCGACTTTCTCTTGAGATTGTTGATATTGAAGAAGGAGACCTCTCCTAGTCTCAAACACGAGAACCAAATATGCACGATTGAGTCTAGAGCCAAGAGATCATCCACAATATCTCGTTAGGACACTAAATTCTTGAAGACTTGCTTTTCACACAATGTGGAAAGTAAGTATATATTAAGAGTCTCACGATTATCCTTGTGGTATTGCGGAACATCCGAGTGATATGAAAATATTTACGATGAAGATGGAAATCCTTCAGAGCCAACATCAAACAAGCTCTTGGTGGGTGACATGTGAGATCTTCTCGTAAGATCAAGCTTGTGACAACTGGATAGAAACGATGGGCGATTCTTTCTTGAATCAACCTTGGTCCAGGAATGGAATTGATGAATACTTTTGGAAAAACCGTTCGATGTGCAAACTTTCTTTTCTCTAGCACGTCGAATGTGTATTCATTTCAAATTCAAAAGTATATCGATTGAAAAATACTTTTAGAAAACCGTTCGATGCGCGAATCTCTTCTTTTCGCTAGCACGTCGAATGTGTACTCATTCTCTAATACAAAAGTATTTTGATTGAAAATTGATCTTTCTCATAAAACCTTCGTTGTATTGCAAAACTCTTTCTTCAAGCAATATGCGATTGTTTTCAAATCATTTTCATCAATCGGTGAATCTCAATTTGTTGGTTCACTCACTCCGTGTTGTCTTCTTTGAGACGTTCGGTTTGAGAACGGCTAGAACATTGCGAAACCCTGTCAAGGAGATTCTTAGGAATCCCACCGATCACGGTAGTACTTGTCTTGATCAACGGGAACCGTGGGCGTGTACCTCAATTCAATGAAAGTGATCAAAGACACTTTCGTGCGCTTTATTGCTAATCGTCGTATGCGGTACACCCCGACGATTGCGGTGATCGAATTGAGGAGTCAATCCAAAGCCGCATGTTCACAAAGAAGAACACTTAATTGAAGAAATCATGAGCGGTGCATATCTACATAACACGGTTACGATATTTTATACTATGCTTCGCTTTCGCCGCAAATATCATGAACCGATGAAGGCTTCCGCTACTCGATGGAAAGATGTCATGATTCAAAGTGTGAGCATGTCGGTCCAAATGTCACAACTTCACATGAAGGCAACACTACTATGGATGATCCGAGAGATTTCTTGTGGTGATGATCTCAAAGAAAGCTCGAAGATCATCAAAGATGTGGATCGCTTAAAGGCCTCCACTAAAAGTACAAATCAATGCGGACTTTGAAGAATCGCTACAAAAGCACAAAGATTGTTGAAATGAAGAATTGAAGTCTACGAGCTCGAGAACAAAGACAAGAATAGAATGCTAGGATTCAAAATGTATAACATGGGGTGACCTCCCTTAGGGGGAGATTGTTAGGAATTAGAAAATTCCATAGTGAAGAGTCGGTCACCCCTAATATTATCTAGCATAAGTTAGCTCGTAGACATATCATTATTTACGTTATTTAGTAGTTTATTTATTAGTTTGTAGCGTAGTATAGCTTAGTGCAACACCGTGGAGGAAGGACGGGTCTTTACCCACTGTATCCCTGATCCACAGGCCGATAGGAGGTCGTTGAGTCTGTAAGTATAAATACCCCTTCCATCCATGGAAGGGGTGGTGCTTTTCAATCTAATACTCTACAATTTGTGTAAACCTCTAGCAAGAACACCCTCTCTCTCTACTTTCTCTCTCTAAAATGGAAAACATGTATTTTGATCTCCCAAGACCACCCGAATCATCAAACACATAAATATTAAGATCCTACAGTGAACCAGCGAATGTTAAGTCCACTGATTGATGAAAAGAGATTTGAAAAACAATCGTGTATTGCTCAATAGAAATTGTTTTTGCAATACAACGAAGGTTTTATTGAAAAATCAATTATCAATCATAAAAACACCTTTTGGTTTAAAAAATTGAGTACACGGTCAATGTGCTAAAGAAAAGAGTTTATTAAGCACAACGACCGGTTTTTCAAAGGCATCCGTCAATCCATAACTCGAACGAGATTGATTCAAGAGATTGAATCGCCCCATTGTTTACATTCGGTTGTCACATGGTTGATCCATACAATAGATCTCACATGCCACCTACCGGGAGCTTGTTTGATGTTGGCTCGAAGGCTTTCCATCTTCATTGTGAATATGTAAACACATCACTCATATGTTACGCAATACCACAAGGATAATGCGTGGGACTCAAGATATAATCTATCTTTCCACATTGTGTGAAGCAGAGAGTCTTCATTGAAAGTGTCCTAATGAGATTTATTGATGATCTCGTGGCTCTAGACTCAATTTGTGCATATTTGGATCCTATAACGGAGACTAGGGAGAGGTCTCTTCTTCAATATCAACCATCTCAAGAGAAAGTCGATAGATAATGTCGGTTCCCGTGAGAATGAAACAAGTCCTTTTAAGAGGAACTTGAGTGGTTTGGAAAGGTGAAGTGCGGTCGTCCTTTGGGTCCATGACGTCTTGTCTTCAATACCGATGTTACCATCGGTAGCATATGAAGTGAACCGGTTTACGCCTAAGTTTGAATAAATGGAGGGCTATTTGTTTTCACCCTTTCCTCATTCAATTCTTTTAATTCTTCAACCCCTTGATTGCTTACCGAGACTTCATAGCTAGAACCTTGTTGGGATTATTCGATACTAGCTCGGTCTTAGTCCGCACTCTTCCCATATCTCATTTTCTCCTTTTATCATCATACCTAAGGACTTCTACACTAACTAGTGGATTGTCCACGGTAGATCCTCGGTTTTGGCGGATCATGGGAACACATACCTAACCTTATCATCCTTATATCACCGTACATAAAGTAACGTTGGTCGGTCTATTTGGTATTGTTAAATGCGCCATTGGATCCAATTGAAAACCATTTGAAAATCAATTCGGATACTTATGATATATTATCAAAGCATTTTGTACCGAATTGTTTTGATATTTTAGAACGAGAACTCCCCTCAACATGTGCATCAAGTATTTGAAAATGTTTTGCACACGGAGGCAAGAGAAAGAATTAACTTCTTTGATTAACATTTTCTAAAGATATCAACATCACTTCCCACATCAAATCAAGTAGATATAGCATTTAGGGAAGGATGAGGTTTCCATAAATTTGCTCCCCTCAATATGTGCCTCGAGGTTTGAAAAGAGTTTTGCACATACTAGAGGAACCCTTTATCATCAAAGGATTAGAAGCCATATGATCAAGGTACCTTAAAAATATTTAAAATGAATTTGCAAAGAGAGTTCTCCCCTTAATATATGCTTCGAGATTCGAAAATTGTTTAGCACATATAAGAGAGAAGTTTGCACAAAATTGGTCATCTTATATTTTAACATCTTTCATATTTATATCACATTTTCTCCCCGATCAAAATCTTAAATCCTTTGAGATTTTGGATCTCAAGTGATTTAAATATGTATAAGGTAAAATATTTGTAGGAGAAAAATGTGTCCGATTTTATATGATCAAAATGGACAACACATATGTTTCCTTTTACAAGGGAAACCACAGTACAAATCCTAGCACTATTACATGTATTACAGATTGTTCATAGTTATTACACCACATATTACACATAGTTAAAGACACAACATAAGCAGTATCCGGCGAAGTCTTCATTCGATCCTACGAAGAAGTTTGTAGTGACCATCACGAAGCCTTCCACCAACAAAACTTTCAAGGTGCGGAAGATCCTTCGTGTCTTGAGTCTTCGTCGATTGCGGCAATGAAGTGTTCACATCTCTTTACGTCATCATCGGTCAAAACATAGTTTTAACCCAAGATTTCATATCAAGTTTGGCTTCTTTCACTCGATATTGATAGAGCGGGCCTTCTTTCAAGCAGAGCGAGCACACGAGATAGTCCAAGTCGTGATTGAAGAAGAATTGACTGAATGGTTATCGACTGTGCTCACCACCAAGAGGAAGAGATTTGTTGACATTGAGTTAATCGATTTGCTCACCGACTTGGTCATTCGACATCTTATGGCATTCTTCCATCGATATTGAAGATGATTTGCATCGAATGGAAGACTTTGACAATTTCGTAAGCTTGTCCTTCTAGATCTCTTGGAGTTATGGATGAGATACTCTTCCGCTCACAAAACCATTTGATAAAACTTCCCATATCACTAGTGTAGTGCGAGAAGAGTCTTGGTGGAACTTCATAATTATTCATGATAAGCGATGCCCAATTGTTGTCGGGAATCATAGAGTCGAACTACGGGATGGTCCATGTGGGTTCTGGAGAAGGAGGTCTATCTTCCACAATGCATCTTTGAATTGTGTCTCTTGAAGGTGCTACCCTGGATGTGCTCGTGCGATTCCCAGCCATGTAAGTGTCAAACCAATCTTCTGATGGTTTTGGAATATGCTTTGTCGACGCATCATCTTCATCTGGATCTGAGTCAGCCATGACTTGCGACTCTTCGTGAACTATTTGATCATCAGGAATTGAGTTGGATGTGGACATGAACCTTGAATCTACCGTCGTCGTGCGAGCGTGATTTCTTCTTAGTATTACGATCTTTTGTAGGACTGATTGATTAGAAGGTTTTGGCGGTGATGATGGTGGTTGTGGTGGAGGTGTGATGGTTGTCGTAGAAGGATTACCAGCTCCAGAGGTTCAGCGCCTCCCGTTGGTGGCGGAGGAGGAGGAGGATCATTGCGGTTTTTCATCAATGTTTCCATCACAATTGTTCTCCTTTTCTTTTAGCTTCTTTTTCCCCCACGTCAATCATAAACTGCTCATCATTGTCGAATTTAATGGATTCTTCTAGTGCCTCATAGAGTTTACTGTGAACCTCATGCTTGTCCTCTTCAGCCTCATACATCCTTTCACACAGAGCTGCTCTCATATCGGAGATGGGGAGGTCCTTGAATCGTCTAAGAAGTGGAGCCTCCATAGCCCATTCCACAGCATCCTTGACTTCTCCTTCAATAGCGGCAGTAACCGCTTCATTGAAGTTGAGGTGCTCAATCTGTAGACACGATCCACCGGAGAATCATGATTTAGGAAGTTGCCTTTCCGAGCTTCTATCCTTTTAATGGCTTTATCCAAGAGTTGATCGAGGTGAGAATCGTGGAGGGAAGTGGTGGAGCCACTTCATCCGCAATTGTAATGACGGGTTACGAGTTGGTGGTGTTTATACAGTTGAATAAGAAGGTAAGGGGTGGTGGAAGTGCGGTTGATAGTGAAGATGCGGTCATTGGAGGAATAGTAGGCGTATCTTCTTTGAATCTTGACATTATACATGGATTGTGCGGTGTCTAAGGATTTGTCATTAATGAATTGATCACCAAAAGAAAAATCTTCATCAAGATTCTTAAGTGAGGAGAGAGTTGGTAGACGATTTGGTTCATCCATCTTCAAGGTCTCATCGGATCTTGTCTCAAGGTTCTCTGCGAGCCTTTTTGTAACAGAGTGTCAACCTTCAAGCCAGATTGAGTCTCTCCAAGTGTAAGAGATTCCTTAAACGTTTCAGGAACCTTGACCACTCCAGATTGTTCTTTTGCATGAGATGAATCAGTTCTTCTTTTCAGCTCATATTGATTTGTGGTGCTTGATGGAGATGATGAGATAGTTAACAGCATGTGAGCAGCTTGTTCAGTTTCAACACTTGCAACTCCTTTACCCTTGTCAAGTGTAATTGGGGTTGTTTGTCGAGGTAGTTGAGCGGGTTCCTTAACACAATTCCACCCACTTGGAGCTTTCACATTCGGCTTTCAAGGCTTTCTTTGAATTCCAAGTTGCGATCAACATCATCTTCATCGATTAACTGGTAACATTCCTTGGTATCTCGGTTTTCTCACCAATCTCCTTTTCCACTTTCTTCCTTTTTACTTTACGCTTCTTGGATGCGGTGTCGGTATTGAGACCTTTCAAGTCTCTTTTTAGGAAGAGAGGCATAGGATGCTTGTGGTGACTTGGTCATGGGAGCATTTGGTTGTAAAGGAGATGGTGTGACATCGTGAGAGAGTTTGGTTGCTCTTTTCATGTATTGCTTGAAGTAGTCCTTCTTCTTGATATCTTACGTGAGAAGACAATCAGGAATTGGCAATCAAATACTTCTTTATCCGTACCTCTAGGAACATATTTCGGGTTTCCTAAAACAAATTCATCTTACGCTTTGTGTAAAGTTGATTCGAGACCTAGGGTGAATTTATGAGTTTGTTGTAAGTCTTGGATAACAAGCTTAGAGAATCGATCTTTGGGAATTACAAGCTTGTTCATTTCTTTCGGCCTTGAGCTTTGTTTTGGAAATTGATTACATCGAGATATGAGCGTGTTCATTGATAACGAAAATTCTTCCCAAATACGATCGATACATTCACATCAACCCTATTAACGATTCCCATAGGATTTGCAAGATAGGGATTCTCACTTTATCGAACCACGATGTTTTGCCGGATAAGCACAAGTTAAGAATTGTTGTAATGGCTCTCTAAGGTTGATACATGTGTCCGATGATGATGTCGGATGCTCTTGAAATCTTGCTCGATAACCCAATCCAATAAGAAATACAATCGGATCGTCGACACGGTGGAGATTCGAGCGAAAGTCGGGGTTGCATGGGGTGATTCCAAGAGCCTTGCTCGTAATATCGAATCAATTGTGAACTCCATATCATCCAGTTTGCGGGAGTATTGGGGTGTGATTTTGTTCCATTGAGCGGTGTTCGTAATTGTTGGATGTAAATGGTCGGAATTGAGCATTGCTTGGTAAGTGCTCCAAAGAAGTTTGTGTTTTTGAGGATGTCAATAGAAACTTTGAGTATCGGATTTTGTTGAAGCCTTTGTAGATCCACATAACAGTTGCTTTTTCCAATACCGGCCCATTGACTTCTGGGAAAGATTTCATCGTCTGAGAGAAGTTTGGATGATGCCGAAGGGGTAATGTTCTTTTCTGGGATTGAACTAGCCATTGATGTTCTGAGTAATCATACAATCAACAGTAATGAATGGGAACAGGTTAGATGATAAAGTGAGACAACATTGAGAGCACCCTTATGACATAGAAGTAGTAACTCAGAGGGAGTCCCCAAAACACATACAGAGAAAGATAGAGTGGCATAGATTACAAATATATGACAACTTTCAAATATATGATAACATTCATAATTGAGATATTTCAATGAAGTACAGTCATATAGATAAATAATTACATGACGAGCTTATAAGTGATTTAAAGGGCAAAAGAGTGCATTTCAAAGTGATCATGACATGAGCCAAGATACACATGTAAAAGTGATATAACAAATATGCATGAGGCAAAAAGTAACATTTGGCAGTCGTGAGAGAAACCAAGTACCTTTTGCCTAAACAGAGATGTCATAACAGATTACATAGAGTATGTTGATTCAACAAGTCAAATTAGGAGATCCTAAGTGTTGTGAGAGTGAGATCATCTTTAGCACAAAAACCTTTGAACATTTTAATAATCCTTGACCCTAAGACTAATTCTCAACATGAAAGTGAACAATGTTGCAGACTTGTAAAGACAAGTCGTCATCTAGAGCCACAGACAAGTCGCTAAAAGTTTAGCACTCTAAGTCGCTATGCTAATTCGCTAGCATGTAAAGTCAAGTCGCCATGAACAGTACCTAAACCAAGTCGCTACAAAATAGTCAACTAAGTCGCTAGGTAACTAATTCGCTAACTTGTAAATACAAGTCGCCATGAACAGTAACACACCCAAGTCGCTACCAATTCGTTAACTAAGTCGCTAGGTTACTAATTCGCTAACTTGTAAATACAAGACGCTAACTACTAACTCGCTAACCAAGTCGCTAGAATATAGTGAACTAATTAAGCTCTGAAGCGTAGTCGCTAAGTTGAACACTAACTCGCTATGAAGAACATTCAGACTAAGTCGCTACCAAGAACAATTTAAATCGCCACCAAGAACACTTCTAACATCAACCCATCAGTCCAATCCACTTAATCATACATCAATGTATTCCAAACACTATATTCCAAACAATATATTCCAAACATTTTGAACCCGTTCAATCATTATACAAGCAACAAACATACTATTACATGAAAAATCGAACCTAAGCGAGAGACAAATAATCACAACTCACGGGCTCGAAAGGATCTGGATATAAAGGACATGTTAGAAACTGGACACAAAAGCTTAAGAGAACAAAGATAGGAGGGGATCGAAGCAAACCTCTAACTAAGTCGCTAGGATGAGCAAAAGTGACGAAGAGAAAGAAGAAACGAGAGAGAGAGAAAAAAAAACTTGTTTGGGAAAAATGGTAACTCGCTAACAGGTAAATCGCTAGGGGTATACAAACCATCTTAGGCAATATGACACAATTGGTCCTTGTGGTTTTAACATGAGGTAAGGTAATTCGCTAATGCAACATAACTATCACTATATGACAAGTTTGGTCCCTATGGTATTGATGAACGAGTGGTAAGTTGCTAACACGGATTGAACAACGTCTCTAGCATGGATTATCACTGCGATCACCATGAATCAATTAAACATTTAAACACATAGGCAATTACTACGAAGGCACACAAGGAAAATCACACGAGCAAGATACAACCACAACCAATAGCGAGAGAAACTCATAACCGATATTTCAAAAGCATAACCGATTAGTCACTGGCGAAACCACCACAACATACAAATAAGCAAACATCATAACCAAAGACGAAGCCAATGGCATATAAAACAAATCTCCCCTCAATCAATGTCATCAAAGATCATTGATTGATATTAACCAATCCATTATAACACCAAGAATATATCATTTGTTCGAACTTCATCTATGATCCGTGTCATTATTGAATGACATTTCTAGGACCGTAGATGTTATCGATAACAAGGAATATATTCTTTATTAGTTGAGGAAAATGATAAAATTATGAAATAAATAAAAATGACATAATATTTTGTAAAAAGTATATATTCTTAAAAAATGATAAAATCTCAATTTTTTTTTTTTTTTTTTTGAGAAACTTGATTTATACAAAGATATGGATGGACGAGTCCCGATTCAAGATGAATAGGAGTCAAAGTAAAAGTACATCACCGGCAAGCTATAGCTCTGAATGAGCTATGTTCATATCTGAAGGAACCAAGTCATGAAGTTCTGATTGACTTGAGCATTATACTGAAAAAGGCGAGAGCACATTGTACTTGAAGCACATGTAGACTTGTACATAGAAGGGTTAGTGACATGTTTAGTCTCACATTTGGATGCATCACGGTATAATCCAGACGTATCATTAATGGGGATCCTATTTGGTTCTACATTCTTGAAAAGTTTACCTGTGGGAATCCACTTGAGGCATGATCTAGGAATGTAAGTTCGTTTAAGTCCTTTAAACTTAAATAATCTGCTAGTGGGAATCCATTTGAGATCACAGTGAGTTGAACTAAATGAGTGCACACCCTTGTTTTGACTATTTGTCCTTTTGCGATCAGAGAATTTCTTAGGGATTGATCGTCGAGACGATGTTTGCATGAGACCTAGTTAAGCTTATTGCATTTCGATTTGTGGGTGATGTCCATTAGTCCTATGCTTGGGATTCATCATATCGAACTAGGCAATGAAGTGTGGTTTTGACAAAACAGACTTATTATCAACTTGGGATGTAAGCTTAGATTTCAATGGTTTAGCTCTTTCGGACCTAAAGGCATTAGGTTGTTTAATAACTATTCGTTTCAAGTGGTTACGAGCAGTTGACTTTCCCAAAGTTGAAGGTTTTGCAAACTTAGTGTTCATCCTATTTCCAACATACTTCTGAGCTCATTTTTAGGGCAACAATATTGAAGCTCTTATCACGAATTTGTGCTTTGAGATCATCAATATCTTTCATCAAGAGGTTAGATTGATTGACTAACTTAGAGTTTGTTTCCTCAAGGTTCTTTCTTAAATGTTCATTTTCTTTTAGAAGGTTGGACACACATAGAGCTAGTTGAATTTCTAGATTCTAGTGTATCACTCATCTCATGTGATCATATTTACGGGCTTCGAAAGAAGTGATTTGATTTCTTATGGTAGAATCTTTGTCACGAATCGGGATTTTAAGCGATTAATTTCAAAAATTCTCTAAATTCGAAGTTCAGTTACTACATCGCTTTTTTTGCATAAAACATTTCATTCTTATGTTGTATTTCAATTTGCAAAGAGATCGGTGTTTTCAAGAATTGAAAATTTGTTTGAAAGCTCATCATATACCCTTTTTCAATCATGTTGCTTGCATTAGATTCAGACAAAACAAAGATTGATTCCACATTGTTATGTTCGGGGTAAGAGTCATGTACCTTGTTGATTAATACCTTTTCGACTACGAGAATTTGATATCGTTGTTGTTCTCTTCATCCTTTTCCATCACAACCGAGATTCCATAAGCAGTGTCTTCTTTGGTTCAAGCTGGAATGAAGCATGAAACGTCATCATTGTTCCATGGACACTCTTGACACTCATTCGGATCCTTGACTTGTTATTCTCTTTAGCGACTTCCTCGATGTATGTTTCCATATTACTCATAAGTTGAATAAATGAGTTTACGAACTCATGAATTTCCATTCCGTGTGCTTCTTGAAAGACATTCCGGTCATGATATTATCAAAATCGAGGAGTATTCTTCCGGGTAAGTGGTGAAATTGGTTGAAGATGGTTTGGAGGCGACATGAGAATCATCGGTTGAGATCTTTTCTTTGGTAATTTGAAACCTCGATCGTTCTAAGTTAAGCAAAGCAGTTCTTGTTAAAGTGGGAAAATCGGCGAAGGATTGCACAACTCGTTCGATCCATGGTTGTAGATAAGAGTAATTTGAGAAGCGGTGAGATGTTGAAACGGCTCCTTGGTGCATTCCATATTCTTAGCATCATGTGCGAGACATTAAGAGTGACTTATTTGAGTTGTTACGATTAATCGATCTTGAATCATTAAGTGTATGGCATTGGATAAGCATTCGCTTCACTATTACATCTTTGTGTCATAGAGAGCAAGTACTTTGGTGATTAAAGGATCCGTGATGACAGACATTGTTTTATTATGAATTACTCCCCAAGTCTCTAGTGATTTAGAACTAACTCGCTACCAACAAAGTAGTAATAATCCCAAGTCGCTAGAAGATACTACACAAAGTCGCCAACACTTAATTCGCCACACTACTAAGTCGCTAGCGTACCAAGTCGCTAGCCAGAGGTAAGTCGCTAAGTAGTAACTCGCTACGACTCAAGTCGCTAGCAAAATTTGGCGTGATTAGTTACACAAGTCGCTAGAGATACAAGTCGCTAAAGAGCAACTCGCTCTGGACCAAGTCGCTACCACAGTCGCTACTCGTGGTGGAGAGTCCACTACTTGTACTTTAACTCGCTAGATCTAACTCGCTGGGTCTAAAGGCGTAACTCGCTACAAATTTGTAAAGAAAGTCGCTATGAAGAAAATAAACCGTGAGCTAAGTCGCTAGCAAGAAAAACCATATAAACATCACTTTTCAATCCAAAACAACCCAACCAAGATGATTCAAGCTAACCAAATGAAAACCTAAACACTTGTGATGATTCTAAACATGAAAGTACTAACAAAATTCAAACTTTAACACAAGAAATCAACCAAATGATGCAAAACCACTAAGCGTTTTCAAACTCAAAACCACCTAAAACCACTAGAAATCCAAAGATGTGCAAGATATGATCTAACCATGGCTCTTGATACCAATTGTAATATATTGGATTTCACATACACATCATAACATTAACACAATGAGCACATAGATGGTTTTAGAGAGAAAGAGTGGGACATTCTAGTGAGAGAAACTTGTAGAATATTAGATTACCAAAGAACATCCAACCTCTACCTTGCAAGGTAGAGGGTATTTATAGGTTACAAACTAAGCGACCTCTGACGGCTGTGGATCAGGGATACAGTGGGTAAAGACCCGTCCTTCCTCCACGGTGTTGCACTAAACTATTTTATGCTACAGACTAACTACATAACGACATAAATAAGTAACTAACGATTAGTCTACGAGCTAGCTTATGCTAGATAATAGTTGGGGTGACCGACTCTTCAATACTGGAATTTTCTAATTCCTAACACAACTTATCCACCAAAGAACCACCCAAGAAAATTGCTCGTGTTGTACATGAAATCTCTTCAACCGAATCATCTATGGTCAAGTACACAAATGCAAGGATTCCTCCTCCACCAATCAAACCAATTCCTAAAAGGATAGTACCCACAAAACTACCTATGCCAAACACCACCATACCTCCTAGGCCAAACAATCCCATCTCCACTAAACCATCACCATTGGTTCCTAGAGCTATCTCATTTACAACTCTACTATCATCACCACACCTCTACAATTTAGAGGATTTGCCTCCTAGGCCATCTCATCCTCCTCCACCGGCAACATTTTCCTCATTAGGAGGAATAATGGTAAAAAATCAAGGTGTTGAGTCAACACTAGCTCCGGCTTCCTTTTCGCCGTCACCATCATATAATCCCCTTTGGATTATGAGAAATTATCAAAGTCAACCAACCAACCATATGGAAGTTGACACTTCTCTACCACCACCATCATTCTTGATCGAGCCATCTTCAAATGCGCCTCCACAAATACCTCCGTCGTTTGAGGCTCCACAACCCGCTTCACTTGATCCTTCGCATCAAGCAATTTCATTTCTTCCACCACCACTACCTAGACATGACAAAGATTGTTATCATTGTCAACATGTTGAAAGTTTGATACATGAAGTACGAGAAGATCAACGTTTCGACGAGATTAAATCTAAAAAAACTTGAGCTAGAGGATTTTAGTGGTGTCCTAGTATCAAGTGTTACTTAGATAAGTCTAGTAATTCCAAGTCATGTATCGATCATTTTCTTAGTTTTTAGAGTCATGTATATCATATCTCAAGTTTTATTAAATGAAAATACATGCTACTTGCTATATTTCTGAGTATATGATTATGTTGTATAATACATATCTCACTTTGATGTTAACATTATTTGTTATATCACCATTCTTTGAAATCGGTCATCGGCCAGACGGATCCCTTAAAATTGCCTAGAGCGGATCCCTACAAGCGAGGAACCGTGGGATCCGTGAGACGAAAACTACTTTTCTACTAACTTTGAGTCATATTTGCGGAAATTATGCATTATACATGTTTTCTAACACGGCTCGATACCTTTGTTAGGTCGCTAGATTTACAACACAAGCTTAATAGAAAGATAGAGGCGATTGAACAATAAACCAAACACACACACACAAGATAATAATACGGTTTAGGCATAGGGTGAGTGAAGAGAAATATTGAACAACCAACCTTCAAACGAAGGTTTACAAAATATTTATAGGCAAGGAGCTGGGCAACACTCCCACTCCTTCCCTTTTCCTTATTGGACATGAGCCTAAGCTTATGGGCCTTCTACATAAGCTTGACCTTAAACAAACATAAAGGCCATAATAAACTACCTATTACATATGAGTAACTAACACTTGAATTAAGGTTTAGGAGTGATTCCAACAATCCCCCTCGATTGTTGGTGATGAAAAGCAGTGAAGGCGTTGATGTAATAGTAGCTTTGGCGTCTTGACATTCTTCTTTCTTGTGAGAAGGAATGCCTTGATTTGAAAAATCTCCCGGTGTAGAGATAGTTTTCTTTGAGCAGTTATGCTTTGGCGTCATCTTTAACTTTGTTCTTTGGTCATTGTTCTTTGTGATGAAAGTGATAGTATGTTGTTATCTCGCATCAAGTGCGCCTCAGTGCCGCTTCATTGCTCTGGTGTCTCCATGTCATTCTTCAACATGCTCACACGCTCTTTGAAGTTGGAATTGATCTTGATGAAGTTCTTTAAGTCTTTAACTTTGTAGATTCTTTGATTTGACAAAGAATCATTACGATTGTTGTGTTGCTTTTGGATAGAACTTCCATTAGTGATGATGTTGGCGTGAGCATGAGAAGAATCTGCACGATCATCCCGCCCGAGCTTCCATAAGAAGAAAACATTTAAAGCGGTTAATAATAAGTGGATTCGGCACTTACAAGTTTGAACTTGAGTGTTAACATCATAGTGTGAAAACACAACTCTAATTCTCACAAAGGCCATTCTGAGCTGGAGTCCCACAAGTGAGATAACGCGATGTGAAGTACATCTCTGATTCGAGATAGTCATTTGAGGTACAGAAGCATCACCTCACGATAGACCGTTTGAGATACACTAAGCGTAATCCACGGGAGTTACCGAAGTGACTGCTTTGTCGGTCATTTGATGTTGACCACGGCAGAGTTTCCATTCAATCATTGAGGATCACATATGTGAACCTCTCATAAATGTTCTCGACAGTTGCTAAGATCATGAAGGACTCGATAATGTACCCTTGAAATTCTTATTGTTGAGCGTCAAGTGATGAAATGTCAAGTGTACCTAAGAGATCTTTTGATGAATCTCGTGGCTCTAGACTCAATAGTGCATTTTGGTTTTCCGGCGGAGATTAGGGAGAGGGTCTCCTTCTTCAATACCAGCGATCTCTAAGAGAAAGCCAATAGTTTACGTAGGGTTCCCTATGAGAATGAAACAAGCTTACGTGAGAGAAACTTGAGTGGTTAAGAAGGTTTAGTGCATGCGTCCACTGGGTCCATGACGACTTTTAATCTTCAATCTTGGCGTCACTAAGTGACAACCAAGAGTATATGAATTGAACCGATTATACGCCTTAAGTTGAATAATTTGGAGGCTATTTCTTTTCACCCTTTTCTTTGCATTTCTTTTAATTCTTCAACTCCTTCTTTCTCCGATTCTCATTTTCTCCTTTTATCATCGTACCTAAGGATTTCTAAGTACTAACTATTTGTGATGTCCTTGGGTAGATCCTCCGACTCTGGCGGATCATAGACAGTTATTCTAACCTTAGTCACCTTATCACTCCATGACTAACCTATGTTGCCATAAAACCAATTTTCAAGAAAATCTCTCAAAGGGTTTGTAAATGAAAACATGTTTGAACCATCGTGAGAGTTTTATCTTTAGCAGAATACTCCTCCTCCACATGTGCTTTAGAGTTTTGACGGAAATCGCCTTTGTGTAGGAAGAAGCACTTTTGAATTGATCAACTCAAGATAGACAATCCCCGCGAGACACGGTTCGTTGCATAGTTAAAGAGTTACATTGTCGACTTTTAGGTGACAACTAGCTCTAATAACTACCTTGAAGGTGTAGACCAACCTCGAAAGGTTGTCATACCGTCGAGTTCATGTCTACCAAGAGTTTCTTGAATGGTACTTTCTACTTGGACAAGTCCTTTGCGAGACACGTTTACATTACTAGCGAACTAGCTTGAAATTATTACCCGTCCGGACAAGTCTTTTCGAGTTACTAACAGTTTAGTACCGTCAATTCGTTGGTTAAGTCTATTACACAAAGATTCATTTGCATGTACACAACATATTTCTTATCACATAATTTTCCCCCCTCAAAATGGCATATAAAATGTTATTTTGAAAAGTTGAAATAAATATGACCATTTCGAGTGTTGCGGGAAGATGACCACTATGAACAATTTGTGAACAAAGTTATAATTCAAATACTCCCCTCAACAAGTGATATAAGCGGTTGAGGTTTTGAAAATCATACGGGAAGTACTTGTCTTTTGAGCAAAACCTTGAAAAATTAAAGGTTTGATAGGTTTTACTCAAAAGTAAGATTCTTCGCTCCTTTAATAAGGATTGTGTCAAGCGTACCACGTGGTCCTTTCTTGACAAGAACGGGTTGTACAACATTACGTGTGCACAAGCCATAGACATATATAATCACACATCCAAATTTATAATGAAAGAAGCGGATTAAAGGGTACCGGTAGTCGGAGATGTTGCGGAGTGTGAATCGGGCGTTGAAAGCGGTGATGTTAATCCTTGGTGGACCACCAACATAGCTTTCCAATCTTACGGCGATCCTTCTATACAACCGTTCATCAATCATCTTGATGATCCTCCTCACATCCCTTCGATCACGAGAATTCCATCGCTTAGGAGACCCAATCTTTTGACGTATATCCTTCAACCTATAAGCCAATCCGACCCTAACCATCTTCAAAGTGTGATCCCCAAACTTGTGAAGATCACTACACGCCATTAAGAAATTTCGTTGAAGTTCACTACGGTGGCACGCCGAAAGGTTTTCGATGGCGTATATTGTGAGTGGTTGATGTCGAGAAGATCAGTCGAGGTGGAGTTAATTTGATCTGGTCCGATATGATTCAAGCTGCGGTGGAGATCTTCTACACGTTCTTTGATGACTATGCGTCGATGAATATGAGCACCGACTTGATGAATTCACGTTGTACTTGGTGGAGAATTGTCTCATACGACCTTGTACTTTGGCAAGGTACATGTCTTCGATGTCATTGATAGACAAATTCTCAAAGTCGACTTCAGAGAATGCATAATCCGTTCATCTTGCCTTTTAACCACAATCTTCTTGAGAAAAGTGTAGTCCCATTTGGTCGAAAGATCAACGTGTTTGATGGCAGCGATATCCTTAGTCTCGATCAACGCATGTTGAGACTTCGAACTGGCGACATCATGCGATTCTTGGCGTTCCGCCAATGATGAATCGGTACATTGCATCTCGATCGTATGCTTCCACTTTGTTGGAGAACAAGTGATTAGCTCTTTCCTCGATAGCTATGCGGTTTGAGTATATTCTTCTTTGGAATGGAAGTGTCAAAGATGTAGCGTATTTCCTTGATCCATTGCCACCGTGTAGAAGAAATTCCAAGTCTTTGTTGAAGAAATATCCGAATGGGATCCTAGGTTCATCTGGTTGGCCAATTGTTGGTAGAGGTTTAGACCGATCGGTGTAATATGGAGGGTTGTCCCGTTTGGTGAAGTTGATGTTTGCTACAGGTTAAGCCAATCCATGTTGTTAGACATAGCTCGAGCAATGTTTTCAAGGTGATATTCGACCTCGATGGCACTTTCTGAGCTATCTTTCCACAGTTGAAAAGCTTCATTCTTGATTCGCCTCAACTCGGATTTCGTCATCTTCTTCACATGGAACTTTTCTTGCAAAATCTTAGCATGCTCCAAAGTATTACCATCTACCAGATCTTGACCTTCATCAGGGTAGGGAGTGGAATTGACAAGTGTAGAAAACCATTCAAATTCCTCTGTTTTATCTTCATCTAGCCATGATACGACGTCAGCCGTGGGCGCTTTTTTCTTCTGTTTCTTAGGCCTAGATGAGGATTCTGGTTTCTGAACTTGTTTGGGAGGGATGGGTTGTTGCAGGGGCTCACAGACTTCCTCATCGTCACCACCCGTATACTCAAAGTGATCACGGTTTTTGAGTCTCGGGCGGTAACTCGTAATCCGAGGTTTATCGATTAGAAGAGCTAGGAGGAGTTCTTTGAGAAGTCGGAGTCCTTTGGGGAGGAGGTTGCATGGAATACTGAATAGAAGATGATTCATCAGACTTCTTTGTGCGTTTGGGCTCTTTATCCTTATCCTGATCTTTGTCTTTATCATCTCTTGAACGTTTGGGCCTAACAGCTTCTTCTCGGAATGAGGACCTGAGTTGGTATTCCAATAGAGCTTCAAACAGTTTAGCTTCGTGTGAGGCAAACGTTGCAGAGCGATTCGACATTTGCGCTACTAGCTTGTTCACTAATTCATCATCTGAAAAGATTGTAGATTCAACTGGATTGATTCTTAAATTCATTGGAGTTGATTTCATGGCTTGTTTGGCTAGATGCAATAGATTTGGATACGGTTATGCATTATACATCTCCTTTGTCGGTTCGAACGACCTCCATAAGGAACGGTGAGTGTATCCTTTGATCATTTTGTCCATTTTCCTTGAAGATCATCTTTCATGAGCTTCGGACATACTCCCTTTCATCATGCATCTTGTTGAGATCATCATGAATATATCAGATCGATCAACATAGAAATTCATCTTCCTTTGGAGTATGTCTTTCTTTCGACTTGTTTGTTGCATTCCCAATTCTTTTATGAGCATGAGATATCCATGATCGAGTTGGCTTCTTCACCGATTTGGATGTTGATTTGGTTGATCTTTTAGATGGTGGTGGTGAGGGTGAGATGATGAATCGATGAGGAGGAGACATGAGGAGGCTCGGGGTCCTTTGGAGGTGCGTATATCCTCCTTGGAGCGAGTTGGATTGTTGAGAAGATAATCATCATAATTCTCTTCGTTATCTTGTCCAGTTAGCCTTTTCTTCGTCGAGCCTTAGCTTCTTCATCGATCTTTTCTTTCTCGTCTTATCCTTTTCGGTTCCTCAATGTTATAATCGTAGACTCCTCCACAAGCGTTTGTTGTTGCACAAGATTGGTGGCACCGACTCCTTATCGGGTTGATTAACCGCATCGGAGATGGTTTAGATTAGGCGACACCACTTGATCCTCAGGGCCACCCATTTGGTCTTTTGCAAATTCTTTAGCTTTTGAAGGTGTCCAGCAATTTAAACTTCTTCTGTATGAAGTATCCAGTTGCTTTTCTTCATCATCGAGCTTTCTTCATAAGGCACAAGCACAGAGTCTTCCTTTTCCATGTTCACCGGAGGACTAGGAGGTTTTGCTCTTGAGGGAGGTGGTTCGGTTGCAGATTGAGTAGTGAACCTCCTCGTCGATTGTGTATCTTGAGTCCTCGTCAATTAGCTTTCTCTGCGGTTCGATTTAGGTGCGGAATGGGAACAACTTCCTTAGAAGGAGCAGTCCTTTTACGAGGAGGATTCCTCTTGGGAAACTTCCTTTGACTTTCAAGCTTGCAAGACTTCTGACCGCCTCTTCTTGGTTCTCCTTATAGGTGTTCGAAGACTTGTCATCGAGATGACCAACTTTACCTTCTCTTCGCTACTAGATACCTTTTGTATGTCTCGAGCTTTTGATTTCTTTAGGCGAAGGTGATCGGGTAATACAACACCTGTTTCTTTGTAGACGATTCCTTGATTCTCGATCGATAGGGTAGGCTCGGTCAACATATCATGATTATGCGGGTCATTGAGCCTCTGTGGAATATCGGGATTAAGTCCAAGTGCTCTGGATCAACAATTTTGTGTATCGACATAGGGAATCTTTGAGCCAATCTTCTTGTGAAATGACATCATGTCTTCCCATAACATGATGCTTCAATTTCGATGTCCTTTTGTTGATTAATGACCGGAAAATTTGTAGTTCCATGAGCTTGGGATGCTCATAGCCACTATCACGACACGAGACCGATTTGGTGATGATGATGTAGAGGGTTCTCCACGGTTGAGGAATGTTCTTAAGCTCCACATGAGAGTGCTTAGTGATAATTCCTGAAGCTTCATCATAGCCAATATCAATCATGAATTGAAGAACTGTCTCCTCAGTAGGTGTGGCAAAGAAGTCGGTTGGCTCAATTTCAGGAATGAGAAGAGCAGCCCGTAAGTCTGCATGAGTGATGGGGTGGCAATTTCCGACACGACCCGAAACCCGACCTGAGACCGACACAAAAATTAGCAGGTTAGGGTTGAGGCTAAATAGGTTTCAGGTCAATTTTGGGTCGACCTGATTGACCCGTTTATTAAACGGGTCAGGTTCGGGTTGAGAGTAATTTAGTTGGGTCGACCTGACAACCCGTTTAACTTTTTTTTAAATATTAAAAAGTAAATGCACATGTCTTAATGCTAGTTCAAAATAGACGTGTAGTTAAAAAAAACAAAAAAGAGTTGCTTTGAAAGATGAAATATGTACATTGAAAAAGGTAATTCTTGATAACTGAAAAGCTAATTCATCATTTCTATTTATATTATCAATTTTCACGTCACTAGTTATCATCTAGCTGTAGCTTTTAACTTCGAATCATAATATAATACTGTAAGTAGTACATTCTTTATTTTTTCCACTCGATTGACCGATCACCATATTCCATATAGCTACTTCACCAATTTAGGTATGGATATTGCTTCATCTAATCATACTTTTAAATATGTTGTCTATTTTATTACGCCATAGATGGGAATGTAAGTTACATCAAAACATGATAATATTTGCTGCATGTTTTGAACTTTTGATATCCTGTACTTTTACACATACGTTTAAAAAGATTGACTTGTTTAACCCGTTTGACCTGACTAACCCGTTAACCTGTTTGACCCGTTTAATTAAACGGGTTATATGGGTCGGTTCAGGTTAAAAGTAATCAGGTTAGGGTTGAGATTAGTGACCCGTTTATATAAACATGTCGGGTTTGGGTTGAAGGTTTCTGACCCGCGAACCCGCTAACCCGAACCCGCGAACCCGAACCCGACCCGAATTGCCACCCCTAAGTGATGGTGACTTGTTTGTGATTGAGCGTCACTGTCACTGCACTTTGACCTGTGATCCTCTGCATTGAATTCGAATTCTTGAATGTAGATTTCCGATCAGAAAGCGAGTGTGAGAGCATGTTACGGTAGGGATGATTCTTTAGAATATCCACAAAGAATGAGACAAGAAGATTACGAGCATGTGAGGGTTTCAAAGTCAACCCTAAGGTTGTTCTTTCCAATCTTTCTCGGATAGCCATTAGGAAGATGTCAAGAATTGTGAGAACTTGGTGCATCCACATTCATTTGAGCGACCATGCCGTGATCCGAAATAACATTAGCCAAAAGAACCAACATATCGAAAGACATAATGTTAGTCAACGAAGGTTTTATTGTCTAATTATTGAATATCTGAGTGTTAAGGATTATTCGAGTCCTAAGTCACTTGTTTGTCCAATAGTCCAATGGCGCCGTGAAATGTTTCGTGAGTTAGTTAACTTTAAGTTTTAAAGTTTATGTTATCACTTGTATTCACAACATATCAAGCGTTTAAGTTTATTAGTGACATTATTGGTTTCGTGACGATATGATTTGTTTATTAACAAGTTTGTACGTAACAATTCATAATGAAGGTCAATCAAGGCTTAGGCGTAGATTTGGCAAAGTTAGCGTGCAAGAATGATATACTGGCGTGAGCTAAAGCTTACGCGTGGGATCGTAACTTACGCGTAAGAAAAGTTAAGCGTGGGAAAAGGGGACCTTAAGCGCAGAGCTTACGTGTAGGTGTATATAAACCTTACGCGTAAGGCTTACTCGTAAGAGTAGACCTTATGCGAGAGGTCATCGCCACGCATATCCTTCACGGGATCGCGTAGTCCTATTGTAGAACCTTACGCGTAATAGTTACGCATAAGATTTCTCTTACGCATAACTTTCTACGCGTAAGGTGATCCTTATGCGTAGTTTAACAAAGACCTTGATTCTGAATTTCACGAGTAGCAAGCCTGCAATAAAATCATCATATCATCAATCTTAACATGTATAGTCATATTAAAACACATATCATGGCATGAAACTCATTTCACAGGTTATGCGTAGAAAGTCGTACGCGTAAGTCAAAACCCTAAGGTTCATGAATTACGCATATGATTTCTAGCCATAGGATTTGCACCAAAGTGTTTCTGGGAGTTCTAAGAAGCATATTGAGTATGTTTATCCAAGTTTTAACATCAAAAGTGTCAAGAATCAAGAGTACCCAAACCGTATGAACACAAAACCCTAATTTCCATTTTATGATTAATTAGTGTTTAAGGTGTGTCTGAGCACGAAATAATCAATTCAACTTGATAGTAACCTTATACAACAATCTTTTTCACCTAAAACATTCTCGTTTGGAAAAACCCAAATCCACGCATAAACCCTAGTTTTCAAATACATGACGTCACTCCCCCTCGACTTAAGAAAATAATGAAGGGTTATAAATTTTAGTCCGAGGAGTGTCATTGAACCAGAAAAATTTTCCACCATTGATAAAAGAAACAACCGGGATATGATGACATGCAAGTACACAAATGTTTTGAAATAGTTAAGTGATTATTTTCTCCCCCTCAACACTTGATCGGAAAAATACTGAATTTTGAAAGATTATAGTGTTGACGAAAGAAATGTACTTGCCATGTTGAAAGAAAAATTAGATTAGAAGAATATTTTTGTTGTTTAAACTGATTTTATATTTTTGTATTTTGTTTTTTAAAAAATTATGTACAAAAGAGATTTTGGTGTTTGACAGGTTTTTAAGACTGTTTTAGGAGGTCATCCAATTCCTCTTGAGTCAAACACCTCATACCAATCCGGTGGACCAACTCATTAAACCTAGCGGGAGGCAAGGCTTTGGTGAGAAGATCGCCAGTTGGTATTACGCACCAGCAGTATAATTCAACTGCACTGCTCCACGTGGTCCTTGATGAAATGATAACGAAGATCGATGTGCTTTGATTTAGTCTTTGAATCGGGTTGCGAGATCGCAATAGCACTCCGATTGTCGAGACATCGGGATTACATCAAACACGTAACCATAGTCTTTGAGTTGTGTTCTCATCCGGATGACTTGAGCACAACACGCGGACATGGCTACATATTCGCCTTGGTTGATAGCGGCGTTGTACAATTACGCTTCTTTGATTGCGGGACACGGTTTATCACCAAGAAATTGTAGTGCTCTAAATTACTTTTCCTTGAGTCTAAGCATCCTGCGTTGTCGTCGTCTAAAAAGCGATTAGTTCAAAACCGAATCCTTCGGATACGGATCCCAAGTTAATGGTTCCCTTGATGTATCGGAGGATTCTTTTAGCCTCGAGAGGTGGGTTTCGGTTGGTCGCGATCGATAACGGAGCATAGATAAGCGACAAAGACAATATCAGTCTGCGCTAGTCGTTAGATACATGAGAGACCCAATAATACTTGGTATTTGGTAGGGTCAACTAATTTCCCATGTAAATCGCGTCTAGCTTCTTGGTATGAGTCATTGGTGTGGCATAAGTATCATGTGTTTTCATTCCAAGTTTGTTTAACAATTCAAGGGCATATTTGGGTGACTCAAGAAAATACCACGGGTGATTGATGAACTTGTAATACTAGAAAGAACGTAAGTTCACCCATCATGGACATTTCAAAATTTTTCTTCATTAGTTTTGCAAAGCGATTGAAATTTTTTATGTGTAGACCCAAAATGATGTCATCCACGTAAATTTGAACAATTAAGATATGTGCCCGTGATATTGTATAAAAGAGTTGGGTCAACCGAACCTTTGGTGAAATTATTAGCAATGAGGAAAGATGATAGCTTATCGTACCATGCCGGGGCTTGTTTGAGACCATAAAGAGCTTTGTTCGGTTTGTAGACATGGTTCGGGAACTCCGGATCAACGAATCCTTACGGTTGGTGACATAAACCATTTCTTTCGGTTGTCCGTTGAGAAACGCAGTTTTGACATCCATCTAAAAGACCGTCATATTCATATGAGCATGACGCGAGAAATATCGAACGACCTCAAGACGAGCAGCGGAGCAAAGATTCTTCAAAGTCTATTCCTCTTCCCGACGATAACCCTTAGCAACTAGGCGTGACTTTTTGGATTACATCCCTTGACATCAATTTGTTTTTCCAAATCCATTTGAGACCAATGGCGTAGACCCTTGTTGGTCTTTCAACCGATTCTCATACTTCAAGGCGTTTGAATTGGTTGAGTTCTTCTTGCATAGATTCAATCCGATTGTCTTTTGTCATTGCGTCTTTAATGTTTTAGGCTCGAGTTGGCGGACGGTGAGTGCATAAATGCAATGTTCACCATCGTGTGAAGACGTTGTCTCGTAACGGTTGGTGGATTCGGGTTGCCAATAATATTTTCGAGAGGATGGTCTTTTGTCCATCGATGTGTAGAGGTTGATATTGGTATACATTGTGTAGATTCGAGGATTCAAATGGTTTGTTGATGATTCCGCGACATCGGTGCGCGATGTCATTAGCAAACCGGTTAAAGAACGCATTTGGATCAAAATCTGCGGTGGGGTACTTCATTCGAATATCATCACCGGTTCATCATTGTTGGAAGCGGTTTGTTCAAGCTGTTGTGGTGGAGTCAATGGTGGTGCTTCTTCAACGATGGTTGTTGTAGCAGTGTATCGGTATAAGAGTATTATCGGGTTGAGCGTGAAGCAATGGATACACCTAGAGCACGTTCCTCAATATCGCCACCGAGCGGAGGAGCAAATAACCTTTCCATTTGTTGTGAGTGAGTGGGGTTTTGTTCGGTGATGATGGGGTTGAGGAAGTTTAAGCGGTTGTGACCGGGTTCTAAGTCATTATACTCGGAAGCCATTTCAGTAAGTTCATCAAAATGAGCATGAATCGTTTCCATCACTGTTTTGTCTGACGATTCGGATCCGGTAACCTTTAGAATTCTCACAATATCCAATAAAGACTCAATGTCGACTTTGGCTTTGAGCTTTCCAAAATCATCACGATCATTATTCGGATAACAAAGGGATCCAAATACATGAAAGTGTTTGAGATTCGGTTTATGGTTGTGGATAAGCTCGAAGGTGTTTTGTTGTGGCGTTTGTGCTCATAGAGCGGTTTTGAGTATAGCATGCGAGATCGACACGCCCACAAGTAATCGGAAAGTTTAGCATTGATTAACATTGTTCTTGCGGCTTCCATTAACGTTCGGTTTCGTCTTTCAACAACACCGTTTTGTTACGGTGTACGTGCAATAGATGTCGATTTGAATTCCACTTTCTTATAAAATGTACAAAGGGTTTGGTTAACAAATTCATTTCCTTTATACATTCTTATTTGGCGGACGGTGTTCGGAGTGAACTTGAATTTTCGTGAGAAAGGTGATGATCATTTGTGGAGCTTGGTCTTTGCTTGAAGAAAGTAGACCCAAGTCCATCGTGAGTAGTCATCAACAATTACTAATATGTAGCGTTTGCCATTGATCGTTTGCACGCGCATCGGGCCACATAAATCCATGTGAAGAAGATGAAGCACATGTTGAGAGTTGTGTTCCACCTTTGAAGGAAAATGAGCATGAGTGCTTTTCCTTGTTCACAGTGAGCAAAGGTGATCTTTTGAATACAGGAATCGTGGGAGACCTTCAACTAGTTTGTGTCGATCAAGGTTGGTGATGGTTTGAAAGTTTAGATGTGAGATTCGACGGTTGCCATAGCCGTGGATTTTGTTGATGTTGCCTTTGAAAGTAGCGGATGGGAGATGAAGCAACCATGTCTTGCATAGAGATAGTGTAAAGACTAGAATTACGCGAGCGGACATAAGGTCATTTCCTTGTAGATCACGAATGAAACAAGTTTTCTCCCGAAAGCAACCTCCAAATCTCCATCACAAAACCGACCATCGAAAGCAGTTGTGACCGAGGCCTTCCACATAGTAAACCCTGCGATTTCGATGTTCCCATTGACATAGTCTTCGTAGCCCATGATAGCTGCAAGTGATCATTCCGAACTCGACGGTGCCAATGAACTTTGCAATGAAGTTTGATAACAGTTTAAGGTTGCTGTCATGTGTCGGGAACATCCGCTATCAACAATCAGAGAATGATCATATCACCGCATTACACACAGACGACACGGATGGAATAGAAGTAGATGTGGAACCCGAAATGTTAGAGGGTTCCAAAGCGGTATATTAGACATACACACATTAATAATTTTGGGCATCCATTTAAATCCTAGTGTATTATATATCCATTTCGCCATCTATAACTACTCTTTGCCTTTGTCATTGTGAATGCCTTTGGGTGGTACTACATTCTTAGGAGGTGGCTGGAGCTACGGGGACAACAACGCATGCCTTAGAATCTAAAGAAGGCGGTCTACCAAGAATGACTTAGAATGATTAGTGGGCCTAGAGGTATTCGATTCTTAGGATTCCGTAAGCGAGAGATTATAGCTTTAGCAACACATTTTTCATGACAATCGAATTCATACTTTTACGACAAATAACACAAGGTGCATCGATGAATATCAAAAGTACTTAACGGTTTAGCATTCGTTACATCACTATTTCTATTACATTTTCAGACGCAATATCTATAATGGAAGCAACGTGAGTCTTATTCATAGTCCTAGGGTGTTCTTCACTTTAGCATTCCTTATTGATCTTTTCTTAGGTCGCAACTTCCTATTCTTGATTGAGTGCTCTAGGGCGTGAAGTGCGGGCGTTTGAAAAACATAACTATTCTGTTTCGGTAGAAGGAAGCACGTTAGCAACTTGTGATTTGGCAATAGGGATTCTCGGTTCACGATTACTAAGTGTTCTTGGTGCTATTCTCTTAATCACGGTGGCGAAAGTAGTTCATACTTTCTAACATTTCTCTTAACTTAAAGATAGTGTGAATCAAATCACGATTTTCGAGCGAATATTACCAAAGCAAAATTCATGACTTCTCTAGTGTGTGCAAGATAGTGATCAAGTTCGTTTGATGCTTCATGACGAGTCTTATTGAGTAAATCAAATATGACACCATATTCTGTTTAACTTTTACAAGTTCTTGTTCATATTTTGAGATTTGACTTTTCAAAGACACGATTTGATCATCCAGTTGCTCAAGTTTAGGATCAAAAGATTTTGCACGCAATCGAGCGATTTTCTTTTGAAAACCAAGTTGTTGATTGTGAATATCTTTTTCACACCAATTAAGGCGACGTTTTGCATTGTAAAAGTTAAGTAATCATTCATTTTCATCTTTTAAAGACTCGATCGAAACACATTATCGGTATTCTCAGCAGTTACCACGAGTCAACATTATCGCAGAGATATAATTAGATGCATGTGGCAAAGAATAGAATAACACAACATTATGGATATCAGCACAGATAACATCTTTCAAGAGTCGATCAACATCTTTTCTCAACATTTTCTTTTTACGTTTAGTATTAGAAATAGATGTTTCTCTTTTCTCGAAAACGACCTTCATTGTTCCAAGTTCCTTATGAAAATCCCGTTCCCAGGCTAATGCACAACTTTTCAAATTTTTAACATTAGGTAAAAGATTTTTCTGAAAAATATCTCTTTGTTCACGCGCTAGAGGCGATTAAAAATGTTGAATTTTGATTTCAGAATGATATTCTATCTCATGTTCTAAAGTTTTGAGGTCAGCCATGAAAATGTCAAAATATCGAAGAATTTTGCGATTTTCAGGTTTTGAATTTACTTCACTGATGGAAGGTAAAGGACCATAAGTTTGTGCATAATCTGTTTTGGGATTAACATTAGAAGACTCAAAAGGTTTTATGATAATCCTTGGTGTGTTAGAAGAATCCGTTGGTGTGACAAAAGTGACCAGTTTTGAATAATTAAAAGGTTTGTTGTAAGCAACAGTTTTTAATTTTGATCGACTCTCGTCTTACGCATCTAATTCCTCTTGACGATGATATTCAACAATGATCATAATAGTATCATTAAAGTTATATTCAGACTTTGGAAACTTGAGATTTGGTTTGAATGCTTTTGGTGAAAGCTTAGGTTTATGTCGGCAAGATTTGGTCCATATCCTTTTGGATCGGGTTTTAAAGTAAACTTTTCAATAGTCATTCTGATTCACCATGTTTGTAAACAATGATTTTAAACTCTTTAAGTTTGTTTTGCAAGCCGATAATTTCTTCAAGAAGGTCATCTACTCGATTCGTTGAATGCTTTTTGTATGCGGAGAACTGTTTTGACAAGTTAACAACTCGACCTTAGCTTTTTGATTTTCAAGGTGAGGCGTTAATTTGATTTTTATGTTCATGTTTGATTGTTCTATTCGGACAACAAAGCATTCTTGAGCGGCTAGATCACGATCCGTCTCTAAATATTTTTCGTTTGATGAGATTTTGCAAAGCGGCTTCAAAACTTTTTCACTGGTTTTCTTGAGTTTTGAAAAAGTTGAGTTGCATTTTAAACATTCAAAATCCTTGGTTAACAGTGCATTTTGCTTTTAAGTCCTTATTTAATGCATAACATTCCTCCATTTTGATTTGATGGTCTTTAATTAAGCGAGCAAAATCTAGATGAGGCAATGATTCGGCTTGTTCAGCGTGAGTCACAACATGATCATTATTTAGATCCTCAAGTACAACCACGGAGTCAATTTGATTATCAAAGGAAACCATAAGGTCATCTTGATCGTCAAATGTAACTACGGGTTTATTTGAAAATCATCATAATGAGATGTAGATGACTCATTTTGAACGATCTTAGCCGTCTTGCGGATTCGAGATATTGGCGAGAGATTAGTTCGAGATGTGATGATGGTTTGTTCGGCACGAGACAAGCCATCGATGTCATACTCTTGGGCTGTTTCACTCATGTGTAACTCATGCATATTAGCCATCAACATAATTTGCATTGGCACGCAAGTCCTCCATATCATCATCGAGTCGCATACGCCATAAAGCTCATTCTTTGTTTGTGAGAGATCCACCGACTTCATCCTTAAGAGCCAAAAGTAAAGCCTTTTGAAATGAGCATTGCCCTAGTCCTTGGCTTTGGGCATGCATTAGCCAGTGTCCTTCTCATTGCGGTTGTAGCATTGAAGACCATTCAACCCATTCGAGCATTTCCTTGTTCCACCACTTGAGCTCTGTTGTTATTCCGACCCATAGCATTAAACCCTTGACCACCTCCCATCGGCGACCATAACCACGATTACGAACTTCAACTCGTCCATTGTTCACATGACCTAATTTCGTGTATTAGATGAGGAACCCATACGATTGTTGGATTTGTTGGTATAACGGCTAAAAGCATTAGCAATCATAACAAATCCACATTGCAATGCTTGAACGGATCGGATTCCTCATTAGTTTGACTATGAAGTGCTTGATCATTGTTGTTGTTGTAGGGAACCAATTGATTTTGTTGAGGTTGTTGTGATTGATCGTTTGGTGTGACTGAGGCAGTTGATTGAGTTGCTTGTTGAGGAGGATAACTGTTTTGAGCATACAAGGCAAGTTGTTGATTTTCCGGATTATTTGTTGAAGCAATTTGAGCACGGAGAATCCTTTCCTTATCAACTTCCTTTTCATGAGGCTTCAAGTAATCGTACAATAATCCATATGTAGGCGATGCATGTTCTTAAGCAGCGGAGAAAATGACATACTTCTCCCATTCGGGACCAAGACTACTCGGGAACTTAGTATTCACGCAATTCTTGGCATGATGATGTTGTGTTTATCCAAATCATTGATGATGTCTAAAATCGATGATGATAGGACTCTAGTGTCTCTCCGAGGTTCAATCATGAAGTGTTCATAAGCCAAGTAAATTTTGGATTCAAATCCTCCCGATTGAGTCTGAGATCCTTCCATAAGAAGGCGAACATGATCCGCATTTTACATGCGGTCTTTTGAGCATCAACACTACGAAGAATTGGGTTTGGTAATCCTAAGAGGATATATTCCATTGCAAGCTCATACGCTTCATAGTGTAGAAGTTCTTGAGGATTCAAGTGCACTGTGATAGCAATGTTCGTTTGTTCATCTCTTGGTGGAGTAGCATTTGGATCTCCGGCACAATAACGATGAGGCATCTCAAATGGACCTTCCAAGATAACCTTCTTTAAGAACTTTCCATGTGGCTTCTTGGATCACAAAACCTAAAGAACCTTATCACCCATTGATCGTAGTTTCGGAGTTAGCATTGGAGGTCTATCAAGTGATCCGACCTCATGAATTGATTGTTGGCTACTTAAAGCTTCACACATCTTTGCAAACCAAGTGGGTTCCTTCATAGTGTTCCTTGATGGATGTTGATTGAAGTCATTTGTGTAGGGTTGAACTTGAAGACTTGGCGGTGTTTGAACCATTTGTGGTGGAGGAATTGCTCCAAGTTGTGGAGTATGTTGTTGATTAAATTGTTGTTGATAAATTGCTTGTTGTTGATTCCATTATTGATGTTGTGGACTTAGTTGTTGTTGTCGTTGAGAATAAGTGTAAGGGAAATAGTTAGAGTATGGTGGTTGTGACATGTTGAAAACTTGTGTTGGTAAAAATGGATCTTTGTAGTCGAATGAACCTTTGTTGATGAAGTGTCCTTAGGCGTAGAAATCACAATTATCCAAGTTGCACTTATGCGTAAAAACACCAAAGTTACGCGTAACAAGAAAGAGTTACGCGTAGATTTAGCTTACGCGTAAGTAGGGAAAAGACGCTAAAGTTATGCGTAGACACAAAGTTATGCGTAGAAAGTTAGGCGTAGGATTATCTTATGCGTAAGACTATGCTTAGGCGTAAAATGAATCTTATGCGTAGGATTTCTACGCGTAAGCTTTATGCTTATGCGTAAGATTAGGGTTTTATCCCAAGTGATCTTTTACACTTCACAGTGCAAAAGATATCCAAAGTCGACGTATTTTCAGGCTTATCCAAGCAAGAAAACACGGAGTAAACCACGAAAACGAAGATCAAACCAAGGATAACCTTACGCGTAGTTTTAGGGTTTTGCTACGCGTAGGATTACTCGTAAAAATGAGAATGCCCAAAGATGTTTCTAAACCAGTTTTTGTGTGATGAAATAGCTTTAATAACACCAAAAGACACAAAAGTGTGAAACTTGATGATCCAAAGCTCTTAAAACAGTTATGCGTAGGTTGAAACCCTCGTATAAAAATAGGCTTAAAAACTTAGATCCACGCGTAAAGGTTGAAACTTTTTGCCAAAAACAAGTATTTTGACACCTTAAAACGTTGAAAGTACAATAATCTTGGATTAAAAAGTGTAAAAAACGAGTTTTTAAGTGAACCAAAGTATCAAGGTTGTTCTACGCGTAGGACCAAAAACCTACTTCAAGAAACAACGATTCACCCAACTAGTTAGGCGATTGATACCACTGTTAGGTCACTAGATTTACAACACAAGCTTAATAGAAAGATAGAGAGGCGATTGAACAATAAACCAAACACACACACACAAGATAATAATACGGTTTAGGCGTAGGAGTGAGTGAAAGAGAAATATTGAACAACCAACCTTCAAATGAAGGTTTACAAGAGTATTTATAGGCAAGGAGCTAGGGCAACACTCCCACTCCTTCCCTTTTCCTTATTGGACATGAGCCTAAGCTTATGGGCCTTCTACATAAGCTTGACCTTAAACAAACATAAAGGCCATAATAAACTACCTATTACATATGAGTAACTAACACTTGAATTAAGGTTTAGGAGTGATTCCAACACAATACATTGAAAAATTACTTGCAATATTAGGATTACATTTCATGACATCCCTTTGCAAAATTGCAATCATCAAGGGGGAGTACATTCGTCACATAGACGAAATCTTTTGCAAACTTAGTTGCAAATGAACTAGCTTAGTATTATTTTCTTGGCGCCTCACATAGGGATGGACTCGTCAAGGGAGTTAAGACGAGATCCTTTCCCGTTACTTGCTCTCTACTTTTTCTTTCTTTTCTATTTTTCACATGTTTTTCTTATAACAATGTGTTAGTTTCCTTTCGAAGCTCTTTTTATTTCGACAAAAAGGAGGAGAAGAAAGTAAAAAATACAAATTCAAACTTTTATGAATTTTAGCTTTTCCTTAAAATAATTTTATTTTTTGTCATCAACAAAAAGGAGGAGATTGTTAATACAAATAAGCCTTAAAAACGTTTATTTATATTTTACGATCTTCTAATGTTTTGTCGATAACAAACGTAAAATCATTTTAACGAAACAAATAAAATACGTAATTAGTTTGAGCCAATAGTTTTTCTAACACACTTACATTTTCACATAAAACACTAAAACAAGTATAAGTGATTTTATGATTTAGTATTACATATGTACAACAACTAGTGTTTACATATTTGGGTAAAATATACATATAACTAGAATATAGTATATTGGGTAATATAAATGGGTAGAAACTTAAGTATCATAACCCATTGACCAAATACATTGAATGTAGTTGGGTACAACCCAAATTCCATGACCCATATCCATGGAGCTTGACCCATAACCCATTGCATGACATCATGCTTATATCATATATGGATAATATCCATAACCCATGGTATTGACCCATACCCATGTGACTAAGTGCATTGCACTCATAAGATACATTGTATCTAGTAAAAGACCCATGGATCAACCCATAACCCATGACCCATGACCCATAACCAAAATACCCATGGGTAAAGAGGAGCGTCCCACGGATCCCTTGTGGGAGGGATCCGTGGGATCCGGGGAACAGTAGGCATTTTCTCTCTATAAATAGTGAGCCATTTCTTCATTGTTTCTAACCCATTTCTAACATACTTTCCCTATTGAGTTAAAAACTCTCTAACCTCAGATCCAAGTGATCTATGTTTGTAGTTTTGTATTTGTATGATTCTCTAGGTTCCTCTTAAAGGTGAGATCACTACCTTTGAAGTCAAGCAAGCTCAAGTCCATGAGTTGCTATGCTTCCTCATCATCAAGACTACTGAAGTCCTCTTGTTGATGGTTCTTTTTCTTTCTACTAAGAAGTGTAGTGTTGAAGACATTAGTGAAAGATGTCTCAAGTGTCGAGACGAAGACATTAGTGAAAGGTGTCGATCGTCCGTATTGTAGGCATTAGTGAAGGGTGCCTAGAAGTCAAGTCAGAAGACATTAGTGAAGGGTGTCTTGAAGATCTAGTTAAAGGCATTAGTGAAAGGTGCCTAAGATGTACATTCGATATGGTGTGTTTCATTGTACAAGATTAACATTTGATCCAAGGATATTGATATCCTTGATGATGTTGTAATAAGGAGTTGGTCTCCTTTGGGATTAGTCATTGGTGTAGTGTTAGGTTGTAGTTCCTCCATTGTAATGGAACTCGGTACTTAGCCTAGTACCGGATAAAGGGTAGGCAACATTGTGGTAGGTGTGGTTCACCTTGGTGTGAAAGAACCCGGTGGTTAGCCTAGTACCGAAAAAGAGTAGGCGACGTTGTGAAGGTTTCTCCACCATAAGGAGTCGGTGTTGTGTAGTGATTACAAACTCTCGAGTAGGTGACTCTGGGAGTGGAGTAGGGCAAGGAATGTGTCCTTGTAGCCGAACCACTATAAATACTCGCGTTGTGGTTTTGTGCTTCTTACTCTTATCTTTTCATTACATATTTATACTTCTATATGTTTGTTTATCAACATCCAACACACATCCAAATAGATTGATATAAGTCGACCTAAATAGTTTAAAACAAGTTTTAATTGGCAAAACTATTCAACCCCCCCCCCTTCTAGTTTTCCACAATATCCACAGCTTATACACTGCTTATAGCAACTTATACAGACTTATGACCATAACTTATACACAACTTCTAAAATCAACACTTATGACCACATCTTATGCCCACAACTTATACAGTGTTTAAGCACTTATGACGGCAACTTAAACATAGCTTAATTTTGATAATTGATTGACTATCAATTGCCATTGAGAATGAATAGGTTGATATGATATGGGAACAACTATGATTTGTTCATTAATTTGCTTATAACATGAGTTATGACCACAACTCATACACGGTTTATACGTTTATGACCACAACTTTTATATGGCATCCAGTTTTCGCCACATCACAATTATGACTCACTGGATGACTGAATCATCATAGCCAAGTAAGCATTATCTACAACACAGTTGGGTTCAAACCAAAAATGCGAACACATACCCACAAATCCACTAATAAAGACACATATATGTAACTCATCTCAGTTCAAACCTAAAGTCCAACCACATTCCTTTAAGCCATAACTAAATAAATCTATAAATGAAAAGAAAAATATAATTGGACTCTGAATATTTATGCGTTGGCTCGATATCGTATTGGCTACAAAACGCGAATGCATTTTATGCCTTAGAGTTTTTGCCACGCCAAACTCAGGACTCATCGGGTGAATGAATCATGTTATGCCAAACAAAAAAAGCAACTAAAAGCAACCAAATGAAAATAACATTCTACATTTCTGAGCCTATATCCACCATAGCTGAAACTTGGTAAGGTTTCCCCGCTACGATGCAAGTAAAACACAGGCGCTTATGTGTTCCTTTCATTCTATCGCCAAATACAATCCAACACAGTTGTCATCTTTTTATCTTATCACATATTAGCCGACCAATATCAGTAAACAAATATAGGCTCGGATCTGTAAGAATGTACCAGAAGAAAGGGGAAGAAACCGCCATGGTTGCATTCATATAAATGCCCCGCCAAGATACGGTTACTCTTAAACTTTCATGGATTTCACTTAGACAAGAGATACATAACATAATTATCGTCACTACCTCTAACAGCCTTATGCTTTTGGTAGTGTTTGGTTATTGCTATTAGCTGAATAAAACCAACAACCAAAAGCAACCATAATCCCGTAAATATACGAATGAACAAAACTTTGTGTGAAAAAAAAAACACGTAAGCCACTTTGTGACTCTTCCAATCCATTCTATATAGTCACACATTGAGGAGGATGGTAGAAATCAATCTAAAGGTTCTCTATGATGCCTGCAAGGAGAAGTTTGGTATCTTCATCATGAAAATAATATTCGGCGTTCCTGAGCCTATATCTGCCATGGCTGCAACCTTGCTACGACTGCCTAGCCACTATGCAAATAATCCCATCTTTGCTCAAATACACCCAGAAGCATTTCATGCTAATGATATCAAACTTCTTGCAGGCATCATAGAAAGGCTTTAAACATATTTATGTCATCCTCTTTACCCCCAATATTAATATGTCCACTAGACATATCTTGAATGCCCTAAACATAAAATGAACAATCTTTAGGTAGCATGTTTTAACAATGAGCTATGTGCATGATGCAAAAAATGATATATGAGAATGATGAAATGCTACAAATTTGCCTTTAAAGAACTTAGTTATAAAACAATCCAATAGCCAGATTGAAGTAATTTTCATATACGCAATAAATATATTTTTCAAACCATTATACTATTATACATTTGCCCTAAATTCTGTTAAAAAATTGTAAATTTTTTTAGAACATTTTCCCTAAACATGTAAAAATTATATACGCAAAACCCATATACATTTGCCCTAAACATTTTTCAAAACATCAAGAGTGTTACATGGAAAGCAAAATTTGTGTAAAAATCAATCTTTGCCCTAAACCGATTATGTATATTAAGGGTATATCTTACCCAAAAATTGCGAATAACTAAATCCGCCGGTTCACACCATCAAATTGCATGTTGGAAGGGATGAGAGAAAGAGATAAGTGTTGGGTTTTGATTGTGTTGGGTATGATGGACTGTCTAACCAAAAATCACGTACCTATCATAAACAATATCAGCTTTGCTCGGCATGTGAACATGAGGTTCAAGCTTCCGGCTCCACGATACAGGTTGTTCACACTCCTCCTTCCACCCACCCTCTCCCACCGGCGGATTGGAAATAGTTGACGCCTCATTTTCTGTTTGCAAAATATATACAGTAAAACCTCTATAAATTAATACTCGATAAATTAATAACCTCGATAAAATTAATAATTTGTCCAGTCCCAACTTGGGACCAGTGCAAATTGAGCACGTCGATAAAATAATAAGATAATAAATTTTTTGAAACCTCAGTGTATATATATTGGTCCCAACGAAACTATAAATTAATAATTTTTAAAAAATTTCACATATATATAAAGTTCATACATAGTTGGAACTTGTACGAATTCAATTAAGGCCATACATAATTGAAATTTGTCTCAACGAAACTAACTTTTAACTTATTCAAAAACAATGAACTTAACAAATTCAACTCATGTGTAAATGTGAATTCATAAAATGTTAATTGTAACTTGTTTTTCTAATTTATTTTTTATCTCTAACTAATATACATTGTAACTAGTATGTTAAACTTGGAAATTTAAAGGTCATACGTAAAACCTCTTTAAATTAATAAATTATTAATTTATCGATATAATAATATCTCGCTAAATTAATAAAATATCTCGGTCCCAACATCATTAATTTATAGAGGTTTTACTGTAATAGTATAATATGTAGAAGATTTAGGTCATGTGATATGGCAAAAAAAAAAGTCATTAATGTAAATGCATTGGGGATGCTCTCTATTTGTAACTTTAAGCATTTTATATCTAGAATTTGAGTATATGATAATGGGAAAACAAAACGGCATGGAATATGATCGATATTACTAAGGTGCTAGTTTTTGAATCATCAAGTTTTCGTCATTACAAGTGAAAGAAATTTGGTTTTAGATTGGTGTCCTACCGATATCGTACCATATTGAAAACTTGTCTAGTGTTATAATCGTTACGGATCATGGAGGCGTCAATTTGATATGGCACTGAATTTTTTTCTTTTTCACCATTTTGTACTAAATTTTGCATTCTTGTACGTCTAAAACTTTTGCAACATAACAATACAGATTGAAGCATTGATATTGTATTATACCAAGTAAAATATCTTATGAGCCGGGAAAATGAGTGATTATACGAAATAAAGTTTTGTGTTTCGTTCCAACTCACATCGGTTTGTAATTTTGTATGATAGAGTTGAACATTCCATGACATGTAATGTTTGAGAAATAGTCGCATCACTTCTATTATATGCTCTGACTTAAAGTTGTCTGTTAAATTGTACGAGTTAAAACTCTTAAACATGTTTTTGACGACCATGTAAAATATCCAATTCGAATATTAGAAAAACTCCGATTAAAACCAAAAAGGATACACGGGCTTAGGGGCCGTTTAGTTGGTGAAAAAATTCTCATTTTTCTAGGAAAATTTTCATATGAAAAGGGTAAAACAGAAAATCCGTTTAGTTATATTTTTTTTCAACAATTTTTCAAAAATGTGAAATTCCCATTCTCTAAACTTTTACTACAAATTTGAAAATCTCATTATGCTCTTTTCACTTTTTTCATTCTCACTTTTTATATGTCTATTTTAATACGTTTTCATTCGTTTTTTTACGTTTTTATCCGTTTTTATACTTTTCCTTACGTTGTCGTCCGTTTTCTTATGTTTTCGTCCGTTTTTTATCCGTTTTGTCCTTTTTTACGTTTTCGTCCGTTTTCTTACGTTTTCGCCCGTTTTTTACGTTTTCATCCATTTTTTTATGTTTTAAATGCGCTTTTTACGTTTTAAATCGTGATTTTACGTTATCATCCATTATTTTACGTTCTCGCCGTTTTTTACGTTTCAAATCATTTTTACGTTTCAATCCGTTTTTATGTTTAGTAATTTTTACGTTTTAAATCGCTTTTTATGTTTTTTACGTTTTCTTAGTCTTTTATGTTTTCATCCGCTTTTTTACGTTTTCGTCCGTTTTTTTACTTTTTCATCCGTTATTTTACGTTTTCGTTTTCGTTCGTTTTTTACGTTTCACCCGTTTTTTTACGTTTTCGTCCGTTTATTTACGTTTTCATCCATTTTTTTACGTTTTCGTCATTTCTTTTACGTTTTTCGTCCGTTTTTACGTTTTCGCCCTTTTTTTACATCCTTGTCCGTTTTTTTTTACGTTTTCGCCCGTTTTTTTACGTTTTCATCTGTTTTTTACGTTTCACCCGTTTTATTATGTTTTCGTCCGTTTATTTACGTTTTCGTCCGTTTTTTCAATTTCGTCCTTTTTTATGCTTTCGTCTGCTTTCTTACGTCTTCGTCCATTTTTTTTACATTTTCATCATTTTTTACGTTTTCGTCCATTTTCATATGATTTTGTAAGTTATGTACGTTATTCTACGTTATCTTACATAAGAAAACGGACAAAAACGTTAAAAAATGGACGAAAACATAAAAAAATGGATGAAACATAAAAAACCGAACGAAAACGTAAGAAAACAGACGAAAACGTAAGAAAAGGGGCCAAAACGTAAAAAACGGACGAAGACATAAAAAAAGAACGAAAACATAAATAAACGGACGAAAACGTAAAAAAACATATGAAAAGGTAAAAAAACATACGAAAATGTAAAAAAAACAGACGAAAATGGAAAAAAGACGAAAACGTAAAATAACATATGAACACGTAAAATAACATACGAAACGTAAAAGCATTTAAAACGTAAAAATGCTGACGAATACGCAAAAATAGGTGGCGTAAAAATGACGGAAGCGTAAAAAACGACGAAAGCGTAAAAATATCAAAACGTAAAATAGCGAACGGCGTAAAAAGCGAAAACATTAAAAACAAACGTAATAAAATCGGATGAAACGTATGAATATGAATAAAAAGAAATGATAACGTACAAAAGTGGAAAAAAAAAACGGATGAAAACATATAAAACCGTACACAAAAGTATAAAATGGATAAAAACATACAAAGATCCAATATGAAAGAAAAAAGGTTGATTTAAAAAAGAAAACATGTTTGAAAAGAGCTTCATCTAAACGTATTTTCATTTTTTGAAAAAGGAAAGATATTTCATATAAACGGGTTTTCAAAATTCCCAACTCTTCTCTAGAGAAGAAAAACCCATCCCTTCTCTAAGAATTTAGAAACAAAAAAACAAGAAAATTTTTCACCAACTAAACGGCCCCTTAGTGTTTCTTCATCGATTCAAACATTTGGAAGAAATCACATATATGCTTGGTAAAAATAACAAGATTGAGATAAATCAATAAAGATTGAAGTTAAGAGCACAAGTTAAACACCAAAAGTATATCAAAAGTATACATAGACCTATGTAAAAGTATATTTATTTGTGTTTTTATATGAATCTTTGTGTGTCTTTTCGTGAGCCCATGTATACTTATGGTGTAATTAACTTGTTGCCCGGAATACAAGTTAAAAAAACTCACTTTGTTAATGCAACTCTCGGCCATTTTCAAAAAAACTAAAGGTTGAACTTGAAACATAAAGGAAAAATAAATTATTGACGACTTATTACATCATCGCTTAAACAATTGTTCCAACGAGAGCCGTTGATTTCCAATCTAACGGAAGAGAGGATGGCATGATTAGGTAAGGCTGATGTAAGCAAATGCAAGGAAGGGCAAAACGGTAAAAAAGCAAAGTTAGAAGAAGCGTGCAAAGGAAGTGGCAGTTAATGATGGTTGTTTTAGACGAAAGCTTGTATTTGAGTTACGTTTTAAGTGGACAGAGAATTTGTGTGAGATAAGGGTATTGTCGGAAATTCAACATAAAAAGATTTGTTTTACCAACACAAATTATCACTTGCAAAATACTTTTCTTTTTATGTTATATTCGAAAATACACACTTTTTATCTAATGTTTTAGTTCAATTTCAATATTGGTTCTGATTCAGTTTAAATATCAATGATTATCCTAAAGAAACGAGTGATCACGACTCACGTCGAATAGATCTTGGTTCATTGGATTAGAAATCGATACTATGAGTTGAGCTAATAAGAAGTTTTGTATGGAGTATAATTCTAAAACAATGTATGTTTGATAAAAATAGCTGGCGCTTAATCGGAGATAAAATTATGAATAAAAATGAAGCACAGCTTAAATATAAAAGCTACGTGAAGTATCCTTCAATTTTACTATAAAAGATTATGTAAGATTGTTTTTTAAATCTATGATAATTTCGTTAACCAAACAATGCTTATGTTAGCTAAAAGGTAAGTATAATGTTCCTATTAATTTTGTATGCCAAAATGCTCATAATATTACTTCAGATTTGTTATGATATCACATTGTAGAAGTTAATCTCTTTAACTTTAGATTCAACCATATGTCATCTTAAAACATAACTTTCACACAAATTATAGAATATAATCCATTGGATTAAATTTATTTTTGCTTTTTTTGTTGAACAAAGCTAAAAGTATTTAGTAATTGCTTATCCTTTTAAAGAACAACAACTTGTTTAGACAACTGAAAGATCCCCTTTTGAGTAAGTTTTAAAGTTACCCAATTTGCTATATGTTCTAGCGTTTAAGTTGATAAAGCTTTCATTTGAGGATACAATATTCTCTTTTACTTATGAGTATGACCAATCATTAATCTAAATGAATAAGTTAACCATTTTGTAAATTTTTACTAGAAGACAATTTTATGAATTTCATGAATCAAGGATGTAGCAAATTTTGGTTTTCATTAGAATTAGCGTACCAAATTTTCATTCCCAAGTCACAAGGGGAAAGATCAACAATTTTGATTACCATAAACAAGGTAAAAATAAAAATAAAAAAAAAAAAAAAAAAAAGAAGAAAAAAGAGCCATACAATTCAAGTTAGGAGTGTGGTACATAATCTTTACATATTAATTGTTATATGTTGCGTTCTGTTGCTTATAGATAGTGCGGGGGTCCTTGTTTTGGTTGATGTAATGGTGATTTGATAAGGGTTATGGTTATGGTCATTCTACTAGTTTAGAGTCTTTTTTATCGACATACATAACTACGACCATTGAATTATGATAGTATCACTCGCCTTACGAGGTGAGGTTTTTGAGAAATAATCAACCAGCCGTAAAAAAGTGCACATAACTAAATTCCATAGCTTTAAACTTTTTTAAAAAAAGTAAGACATATTCTTATAACAAGAATACAACTTTTTATTAAACTTGAACAAAAGTGTAGTTTAATCCAACATCATCCCCATCCTCCATCACAAAAACAAGACATTTTGACCCAAATGTCCCTTTTTGAAAACAGTCACAATAGGCTATGTCTAGTTCCGTACATATAAAAATCTAGCATGATATGGGGAAATAAATATGGCGTGCAAAAAACATAATGGAAAATTGTTTTGTTATAAGAAGCAGGCCAATATAGTAATTATACCAAGGGTATAAGTGGAAAAATAAAAAAAGGGAGAGGGTATATGTCCCGGTCAGCAGGCGGCAGAATAACTAAAAATGCCGCTTTCTTGTCCCCCTTTGCAGTTTTCTCGCCTCTTTTCCTCTGTCCCCTTTCTAATTTTTTACGTAACTTACACCTTAATCTCTTTCTTTTAGATCCTTTTACTTTTCTTTGTTTACACTTTTTGTTCTTTGGTTTTCATTTTTATTATACTCGTGAGAAGTTTTTGAAGAAAAATGAAACAGAAATAACAAAAACTGAATAAATTTGTTTATAAAACGTGACATGCATTGTTTTATTAAAGTGCAACTAGATACTTTTAAAGGAATAAAGAAAAGTTTGAAAATGTTGGCCCAACAGTCATTCTTAACAGCATGAATATAGTTTACTAAAATTGCATATGGGTGTGTGTATGATGTTGTAAAGATAAGTCTACTTTTTTCATATCTAAACATTATGATCAAGTAGACAATTAGCCAACCAACTGGCTTAGCTCAGTTGGCCACCTTGGAGTCCTTAGAACTTTTGGGGGAGGGAGGTCTTGAGTTCAAATCCTGCAAGGGGTTTGAATGAGGATTTTCCTACAGGTAGTCCTTTAATGAAGGGGTTTGGGCGCAGTAACCCCGTGTTCGAATCTTGGAAAAGCGAGGTTTACCCTATTAATTGTCGTGCCTTGAGGCGGATTAGTAGGGGTTTTCCCCATCGGGTATTTGAAATAGGCATTTCGCTTGAGGGAGCTCTCTAGCGCGGATCCGGTTTAGACAACGTAGTCTAGACCTCCCGCTGTCGAACCGCGACACGAAGCACTTTAAAGAAATTCACCTTTCAAAAAAAAAGTAGACAATTAGCCACCATTCAACTTGCTCCCGAATTTTGTTCGTATAGACATAACCTTCTTGTGTTACTATAAGTAGCCTTGCAATATCCAAAGAGGAGTCCGTAACGCAATCCCTATTCTAAATCACAGGAAGGGGCAGAGTTGTTGTCCATTCAATGTTAGCGAGTGGAGCACATGCAATTTGGGATAAAACACCCCTCCGGTATTTGGAAGTAATTGTGATTGATGTGCCAAATACAATAGATATAATAACTAGTTTTAGATCCTCGTGTACGCACGGAGCTTTGTGTTTAAATTTTGTTAGATTTGTTTTCGCAAATTATACATATAAATCTTTGATACTTTTTTAATTGTTGCAAATCGTTGCGTACCTGTAAAATTAAAAGTTAAATTAAAATAAGATTTTGTTGGTGACTGATGAGCATTTCTGATGGGTCTCTCTGATAAGCATTTTTGATGAGTAAATTTATTTCTGATGAGTCTTCTGATGAGCATTTAGTCTTTCTGATTACCAAATTTGTTTCATCTATGAACACAAAAGCTGATATGTATCCATTGTGTATTGCTGATAATTCATAGGTTTATGTGTTCACTTAAATGCTTCACATTTGTTGATACATAATCTGGCGCGGGCTGGATTCGACGACTCTCCCTGGGGCGTTCGTCGTCTTCTCGAGCCCTAAGTAGACCTGCCAACAAAGAGAACCCGTTAGGAGTGGACCCGAGGCCGTAGCCCCGGGGTCCACCTCCGACGGTCAAGTTAGTATCGATGCGATGTAGCCTACAAGAGTTAGGGTTAGTGTAACATGTCTTGTTATCTTTCCAAGAAGGAGATCCAGCCATATATTTATAGGGCATGGATTAGGGTTTAGGTGTAGAGTGGGCATTGTCTGCGGGGCTGACCCATTCTGGCCCGGTCCGGACTATCGTCCACAAGCCCCCAAGTCTAGTATGAGATAGTACATGGCTATGTTATGCTAGACTTAAGTTATTCATGGCGCGTAGGCCCAATCAATCATGGCGGCATGGCCCGTGTGTGCTTGACTCAAGTGTGCACATGGGACGGACCATCTTCTGTGACCCAAATGCGACAAGTCGCACTTGACCCATGGCGCATCTGTTTAGCCCATTAGACTATATCCGAATCCGCGACCTTGTAGGCGCGTCCATAGTGACCATGTTCCATCATGAGTAACACCCGTTCTTACATGACGGGAGGAATGCGCATATGCTAGGTTTCCGCCACGGTGTGTGATAAAGACCCGTAAGAAGAACACGTGGTTCTATAGTTGGGGTAACGGTGACATTGCGATTGTGAGAGTCTCACAATGGTGAAAGTGGATCTGTATCTTGCATCTGGGTAGGCGTCTTGTCGCACCACCATGGGAGGCGAAACACGAGTGTAACGGAAAGGAACATAAGCACAAGGTAATAGAACATACCAACGTTAAGATTAAAAAGAAAGAGTACACCATTACAATACCAGTTTAGCCGACATCGGCAAATATATATTACAAAGTTTAGATCCCAAAATATTGCGTTTTATTACATAACGATTTGTAGTGACAAGTGAAAACTTGTAACACCCCCACCCGACAAGGGTAAAGATATCACAATACGGTTTCATATCAGAACTTTAACTAATGTACAATAGCGGAAGCCTTTACAAAATATCCAAAAAGAAAACATAAATAGATAAAACTTCAAAATAAATCTAAGATCTCTATGGTAAAGTCTTGCTCTCACTCTACTCTCAAACCCGGATCGGCTATCCCATAAGCTCATCTTGAAATGCTTAATACACGCCGCAGAAAAGAAAATGCGGCTAAGCTTACAAAGCCAGGTGAGCGAGATATAACGAAACAAAAGCTAAAAGCAGAAATAAATATACAAATCTGAAATCAAAATGAAATAATGATGAAGGATCTTTTAGGATTATCGGAAGCATAAATATCGTAAATCAAACAACCACATACAGTTTAGACATCACATAGCACATTAAAGACACAAAACAAATACGTCGAGAACAACCAAACGCATAACGTATCAAATAACAGATTACGTATAAGCCAAACGGAAAGTCTCAAAACTAACGGAAACAGTTTCTAGTAAATAAACATGACATTCATACAAATGAATTAATCAACATTTAATACTCTTGATGAAATAGTATTGCAGCGGAATAATCAGAAAAATCATGGCAGACATAATAGCTAAACAGTTCTCAGATAAAATCCTAACCTTAGCAGAGTTTCAACATGGCAGGTCACATATGCAGACAGATAATTAACCTTCAAAACACTCAATTATACTAGCACATTCATCTCGTAAATCAACGCATTCACTTAAACAATAACAAATCATAATATCAGATATACGAATCATGTTTTAACATATTAATTCTTATCCTAGTATGGCAACTAATTAATCACTTAAACCAATACGTCAGAAGCACATCCAATAACATATCATATCGAAATATCTTTCTTCTTCAAATAGTAACATCGAAAATATATGGAGTAGCTAGCTCCAGATTTTCGTGAAGACGCAGCGTACTACCGACATCATTCACGGATAACATATCGGATAACGGATCGGATCTAGGATGCATCCATCGCCCTTCCTACATATTCAAAAATATGCTTCACCATCCGAGGCGTGGCGAACATCACTCTCTCGCCTAGAGTCATATCAGAGGTGCATCACTGATACGGACATGGAACCCCCATGACTAGTTAAATATTTGGTTATTATCAACCAACTTAAGTCAAACAGATTTCAGATATAGCACAGGTCATAATCAACACAAGGTCACAGATAACATATTAGATAGTTCATATCATAAGGTTCATATCATAAGGTTCATATTCAGATAGTCAGAAATCATCAATTCATATCATAGAGGCATATCATATATTCAATAACAGAAGTTCATAACCAGAGATTCATAATCATAGTTCATAATCCAATATAGCAGGATTCAACAAATGTATATATCAAAGTCTTCCTAACATAAGTTCACATCAGATATTGCATAGTTCACTAGAACACAAGCTCAGATAAGTAACAGATCAAACATTCAGAAAAGGGTTCATAGCAATGGCATTGGGAATCCTAATAAGTAAAATAGAAGAGCGAACGAAAAGAACATCATACGGAACCTTTACTAAAAGGTCGAATATCTGACGATAACACAAGTGTCTTAAAGTAAGGCAGAATATCCGTACCTTAAAGCAAATGAGAAAAGCTACAAATGAGCGAATACGAAGATGTAACGTCGCGTCTCCTCCAACGAATCTACACGGATTATGATTTATTTAATACTTATTAGTATAACGGATTAATCTCATTAATACTTTTAGAGTTGTCGATTATTCTCATTTTTAGTGATGGACGAATTCCAACATTTTAGAGTATTAATCATTACTTAGCCAAACTCATGGGTTGCAAATAACAAGCGGTAACAAGGGTTTAATATGATAATTATCTTATTTGAGGACTTATATGATCATCTTTCAAAGTATAGGGTTTACAAATGTCAAAGACGGATTTTAAGACTCTCTTCCAAAATAGTTTACATAATCAATAACTTACATGAAATAACGAAATTACGCACTTAGCTTTTTAACCCTAATCACTCTCTATTTAGGTTCTAGGGTTTCCATACTTTTAATATTACTTAATACGCATTTAATTTACATGTTACCTCTTTTAATGATTTATACTTTGACCTAGGACGTATGAAAACTCAAACGGAAATTAACTTAACTCATGCATGTCCTTACGAAATTCATTTACACATGTCGACCCATAATTGCTCAGAATTACATATTACACCCTTAACATCTTTAAGTATATGACCTAACCTTATATTATCAGATTTTACACTTTTAGCCCAAAGGTTTTAGAATTTACAAAACATACCCCTTTAAGTTAAATACAATTCGAATGGCCCTCTAAATATCCAAAATTACACGTTTAACCCCCATACTTATTTTTATACGTTTTGTACCTTTATTTTACTGTTCACAAAAATAACCTTTAAGTTTCAATATTTACAAAACCAACCCAAACCTTTTATGTAAAAAAAACGAATAATGTACAATTCAAGTACAAGCCCTAAACCTAGGTTAAACCAATCATTAGCTCATCATTAATAATTCATTTATTACCCTTAATGATAACAAGAAAACCCTAGTTCATGCAAACCCTAATCGCCCCTTTATAATTCTTTCCTTATTTATATACGATTGAACAAATAAAACCCCAAACAAATCACACAAGCTTCGAATTCACAATTATGCATTTTATTCAGGTCCTATAACATGTAATAGCTTCTGGAAAAATCAAATCATGATCTTAAAAATTATCATAAGCTCATTCGTTATATTTATACACTTTCTAGGGTTTTAGTTCCAATTAATTCTATACGACTTATTAAGCATGCATGGCCAATTTTTTATGTGTTATATGTGACTTGTAGGACTGAAAACAACATTAGGAACTTACCCTTGATGAGCTTGGATCGTTAGAACAAAAGAAACCAAAACTAGCACTCGTCGAAACCCTAATCGACCCAAAAACTACCCACGCTCAAACCAAAGACTTTGGAACTCGAACACTATTTTCTCACCTTCTTTACCTCAAATCTCGTCCAATAAAATGGCCTTAAGCTCTGGAAACCGGAAGTCGAATTTTGAGGGTTTTGGAGTCGGTTTGGGAATAATCGGTTATTAGGGATTATTAAGAACCGAATAATGTATTTATATAAGATTCATAATTTTATTGTGGGCTTTATAATGTATTGGACTTAAAATAAATGGACTCTAAATTTTATAAACTTATATTGGGCTTTTATTAGTTTTATTCTCTTATAAAAGTTAATAATTATATTCGGCCATATTTATAAAATACAAAAACTGATTTTATAAAATCATAAACTATAAAATTAGCTTTTCAAAGTAATTAAAATTTATTTGGATCATATGTGGTATTTCTTATAAATTTTCTGAATTTACATAGCTCATTTGATATTCTTTAAATTAGTTATTCATACTTTTTGATTGTAGGGGTATTTTGGTCTTTTGTGAACTTTAGAAATTCCAGGTATTACAATTCTTCCTCTAAAAGAAAATTTAGTCCTCGAAATTGGACAAGACGGAATGTAACGAAAGCGAATCGGTTCGTAACTTAGGGATATAACGAACGTTAATCTTATCTCGGAACAAATGAATTTCTTATCAGAATATTTGAACTCATACTTATTCAGAAATTAAATCAATAGTCAAATACTTATAATAGGTACATATATACTCATCAGAATAATGGTGGAGAACAAATGAGACGCATAAAATCAAACAACAAATTCTAACTTATTCAGATATCTAATGATGAGGACATCATATGCATAGACGGAAATAATATCCTATCGGCCTCAATAGTCGCAGAAATATGTGGAGACATATAAGCTCAAGGTGGTCATAGCAATCTATAGGTTCGCACAAATCATAACAACTTCGGATTCCAGGCGTACAAAACTTATACGAAACAGATATCGACGAAAATCTCACAATTAGGTACGGAATTCAAATGAACATGAAAAGCACCAAATAACAGATACAAGTCAAAGTCCTATCACACATCAACTACATGCATTTCCCAGACGTCGTATACCTTCAATAAGTTCAGATTATATGATCTCGGTATTATTACGTTGATCAGGCGTCATAATACTTGCATCACATAACAAGTTCTTATTGTCATTATATTTGGTCTTGGGTCATGACAAAACATATAACTAATATCGTAACAAAACATACCACATACGGATAATACACAGATAGCAAGTAACATACTATAACAAACCAGATCCACATGAGTATACCATCATGATGGCCATACTTCATTCAAGCGGTAATTAAACAACATCATTAAGGCGAAACATAGCGAGCGAAACTTATGAGGACTAACGAAACTTAACGAATCTAGTAGAAGCAACAACAGACAGAACTATACTTTCAAAATTTTGTTTTATTTCCATTAACCAAACAAAATTTGCGAGAATAAATCTTAAGATGAACTTCCAAAACAAAACCTAATAATCCCAGATTCAAACGTCAAAATGAAAACAAAAGGACTTAACTCAAAATCAAACGTCAGAAATTTCTCATAAGGAGGACAACTAATCAGAAGCGAAATTCCTATTCTTGTGTCGGATTAAACCTACCAGTAGCCGTAGATTCTAAATCCGAGTCCACCTCGTATTCTTCCTCATGACTTATGCGGCGATCCGGGAAGAAAAGGCGAGATATACCGAATGCTAACGATAAAACTTCACGATTCACACCGAGTTCGAACAAATCGGAGAAAAGCAATACGGATCGAAATCACTTATCGAATATCAAACCGTCTTGAAACGCATGACAAACGAATCGAGTGACATAAGTCGCGCCCAAATCATATAAGTAGATGAATCTTCTCACCACGGTTGAATCTTGTCTCCGTCTCTTGCGCCTTTGGTTGGTCCATCCAACTTCCTCCAACAACATCCGGATGTCTCCGACAAAGACGGCGATCGAGTGTGGCCACGCTTCACGAACCTCTGCGAAGACAGAACCCGTCGCGACGCAGGTCGGCACCATCTTCTTCGGCTCCATGGGTAGTCTCCATCTAACGATCGACAAGCGGACGGCGAAAACAAACTAACAAAATTCGATGCGAGCAGAGGAGGCCAATTCGGTGAAGGCAAAAGGATATCAAGTCAAATCGAGCGACCATCAAAGGAATCGAAAAAATATCACGAGCAGGCGGAAACCTAATGTCTACCCAATCCTCGCGGTCATAGCCTAAGCTCTAAGGGTCCTAAAACCTAGGCTCTGATACCATAAATTGTAACACCCCAACCCGACAAGGGTAAAGATATCACAATACGGTTTCATATCAGAACTTTAACTAATGTACAATAGCGGAAGCCTTTACAAAATATCCAAAAAGAAAACATAAATAGATAAAACTTCAAAATAAATCTAAGATCTCTATGGTAAAGTCTTGCTCTCAGCTCTACTCTCAAACCCAGATCAGCTATCCCATAAGCTCATCTTGAAATGCTTAATACCTGCCGCAGGAAAAGAAAATGCGGCTGAGCTTACAAAGCCCAGTGAACAGATATAACGAAACAAAAGCTAAAACAGAAATAAATATACAAATACGAAATCAAAATGAAATAATGATGAAGGATCTTTTAGGATTCTGCGGAAGCATAAATATACAGAAATCCAAACAACCACATAACAGTTTAGACATCACATAGCACATTAAAGACACAAAAACAAATACGTCAGAACAACCAAACGCATAACGTATCAAATAACAGATTACGTATAAGCCAAACGGAAAGTCTCAAAACTAACGGAAACAGTTTCTAGTAAATAAACATGGCATTCATACAAATGAATTAATCAACATTTAATACTCTTGATGAAATAGTATAGCAGCGGAATAATCAGACAAATCATGGCAGACATAATAGCTAAACAGTTCTCAGATAAAATCCTAACCTTAGCAGAGTTTCAACATGGCAGGTCACATATGCAGACAGATAATTAACCTTCAAAACACTCAATTATACTAGCACATTCATCTCGTAAATCAACGCATTCACTTAAACAATAACAAATCATAATATCAGATATACGAATCATGTTTTAACATATTAATTCTTATCCTAGTATGGCAACTAATTAACCACTTAAACCAATACGTCAGAAGCACATCCAATAACATATCATATCAGAAATATCTTTCTTCTTCAAATAGTAACATCAGAAAATATATGGAGTAGCTAGCTCCCAGATTTTCGTGAAGACGCGTATTGCACACGACATCATTCACCAGATAACATATCGGATAATGATCGGATCTAGGATGCATCCATCGCCCTTCCTACATATTCAAAAATATGCTTCACCATCCGAGACGTGGCGAACATCACTCTCATCGCCTAGAGTCATATCAGAGGTGCATCACTGATACGGACATGGAACCCCCATGACTAGTTAAATATTTGGTTATTATCAACCAACTTAAGTCAAACAGATTTCAGATATAGCACAGATCATAGTCAACACAATGTCACGGATAACATATTAGATAGTTCATATCATAAGGTTCATATCATAAGGTTCATATTCAGATAGTCAGAAATCATCAATTCATATCATATAGGCATATCATATATTCAATAACAGAAGTTCATAACCAGAGATTCATAATCATAGTTCATAATCCAATATAGCAGGATTCAACAAATGTATATATCAAAGTCTTCCTAACATAAGTTCACATCAGATATTGCATAGTTCACAGAACACAAGCTCGTATAAATAATGGATCAAACATTCGTAAAAGGGTTCATAGCAATGGCATTGGGAATCCTAATAAGTAAAATAGAAGCGAACGAAAAGAACATCATACGGAACCTTTACTAAAAGGTCGAATATCTCAGACGATAACACAAGTGTCTTAAAGTAAGACGTAATATCCGTACCTTAAAGCAAATGAGAGAAAAGCAACAAATGAACGAATACGAAGATGTAACGTCGCGTCTCCTCCAACGAATCTACACGGATTATGATTTATTTAATACTTATTAGTATAACGGATTAATCTCATTAATACTTTTAGAGTTGTCAGATTATTCTCATTTTTAGTGACGGACGGAATTCCAACATTTTAGAGTATTAATCATTACTTAGCCAAACTCATGGGTTGCAAATAACAAACGGTAACTTAAGGGTTTAATATGATAATTATCTTATTTGAGGACTTATATGATCATCTTTCAAAGTATAGGGTTTACAAATGTCAAAGACGGATTTTAAGACTCTCTTCCAAAATAGTTTACATAATCAATAACTTACATGAAATAACGAAATTACGCACTTAGCTTTTTAACCCTAATCACTCTCTATTTAGGTTCTAGGGTTTCCATACTTTTAATATTACTTAATACGCATTTAATTTACATGTTACCTCTTTTAATGATTTATACTTTGACCTAGGACGTATGAAAACTCAAACGGAAATTAACTTAACTCATGCATGTCCTTACGAAATTCATTTACACATGTCGACCCATAATTGCTCAGAATTACATATTACACCCTTAACATCTTTAAGTATATGACCTAACCTTATATTATCAGATTTTACACTTTTAGCCCAAAGGTTTTAGAATTTACAAAACATACCCTTTAAGTTAAATACAATTCGAATGGCCTCTAAATATCCAAAATTACACGTTTAACCCCATACTTATTTTTATACGTTTTGTACCTTTATTTTACTGTTCACAAAAATAACCTTTAAGTTTCAATATTTACAAAACCAACCCAAACATTTTATGTAAAAAAAACGAATAATGTACAATTCAAGTACAAGCCCTAAACCTAGGTTAAACCAATCATTAGCTCATCATTAATAATTCATTTATTACCCTTAATGATAACAAGAAAACCCTAGTTCATGCAAACCCTAATCGCCCCTTTATAATTCTTTCCTTATTTATATACGATTGAACAAATAAAACCCCAAACAAATCACACAAGCTTCGAATTCACAATTATGCATTTTATTCAGGTCCTATAACATGTAATAGCTTCTGGAAAAATCAAATCATGATCTTAAAAATTATCATAAGCTCATTCGTTATATTTATACACTTTCTAGGGTTTTAGTTCAATTAATTCTATCGACTTATTAAGCATGCATGGCCAATTTTTATGTGTTATATGTGACTTGTAGGACTGAAAGCAACATTAGGAACTTACCCTTGATGAGCTTGGATCGTTAGAACAAAAGAAACCAAAACTAGCACTCGTCGAAACCCTAATCGACCCAAAAACTACCCACGCTCAAACCAGCAGCTTTGGAACTCGAACACTATTTTTCTCACCTTCTTTACCTCAAATCTCGTCCAAGAAAAATGGCCTTAAGCTCTGGAAACTGGAAGTCGAATTTTTGAGGGTTTTGGAGTCGGTTTGGGAATAATCGGTTATTAGGGATTATTAAGAACCGAATAATGTATTTATATAAGATTCATAATTTTTATTGTGGGCTTTATAATGTATTGGACTTAAAATAAATGGACTCTAAATTTTATAAACTTATATTGGGCTTTTATTAGTTTTATTCTCTTATAAAAGTTAATAATTATATTCGGCCATATTTATAAAATACAAAAACTGATTTTATAAAATCATAAAATATAAAATTAGCTTTTCAAAGTAATTAAAATTTATTTGGATCATATGTGGTATTTCTTATAAATTTTCTGAATTTACATAGCTCATTTGATATTCTTTAAATTAGTTATTCATACTTTTTGATTGTAGGGGTATTTTGGTCTTTTGTGAACTTTAGAAATTCCAGGTATTACAAAACTTCATTATGCAAGACCTGGTAGAAAAGCTTACTAACGATCACCTGAAATGCATGAGAGAAAAACGGGTCAACTATGAAAATAGTTGGTGAGTATACACGTTTCGTAAAAATTAAGAAACTCGTAAGAGATATTCAAAGGTTTCGGTCATCGGAAATAGTCCACAAAGCAAAGGCATTGTAAATCCACTCAGTCCCAAGTTCCGCCCATACAAAACTTGCAACCTGTGTGTTCACAACCCATTGCACGAAATATGGTGTGTCAAGTAGTCAAGTATAAGTGGTCATAATAGTTCACAATATGATACCCTGTATATAATAATGTATGCCAGACAAAGCCCCTAGAATAAATAATATGCGTCCCGTAACATAGTGAACGAGAGGTTGGCCGACCTCTAATAGCGCTATCCATACTACCTACTAATAGGAGACTAACAATGCGAATGTACGAACAGTACATCATACAACTATTATATACAATTAAGAACACTCCGAACATGGGAGAATTTGCACACTCCACCAACAAGGCGAGAATTGGTATTGCTCCGTTCACATAGGGAGACTTTGCACACTCCACCAATAAGGCGAGAATTTTGGGTCATAGTACGTACAGTTCAATAAGTTTAAATAAGGCATAATTTCGTAATTAAGTTCAAGGATTTGTTTCAAGTTCAAATGCTCAAGTCAAAAGAGTTCACAAAAGTAAGAATCAATTTAATTTAAGTATGGTTCATGCATTTCGCCCCAAAATATAGTAAAAACGGTAAAAAGGGAATGTGATTACTCACCTGTGGCAATAGTTATGATGACAGAGTGGATGCACAGAAATGAGACGCAACACTCTAACCGCGACCTATTAGGAATGACATGCTCTAATATAAGTCATGAAACAATGTCGTGCATGCAAACTCATATGATATCCATACCACTTGTTCACTTTTGGAAAATAAGGTTTATCGTCGAAATATATGTTTATGCCATATTGTCAAGTTACCAAATACTTTACAAGTACTTACGTCGAAATGATATCCTACGATAATCATTTAGTGATTTATTATGAAACTATAACTTTTCGTCGTAAAATAATGTCATTTGACAATTTCATGAAAGTGACTAAACGTCCTTGAAAAGCTAGTCGTAAAATGGTGCACATCGAGTGTTAGGAAACAAACTCAACGGTTTTGGGAAGCTTGTATCATTATCTCAAAGTTATAGCATTTAAGTTTTCATCCTAGAGGTCTCGATCACGGAGAAAAATATAGATAAAGTATGGTACTTGTGTCCAAAATATTGTTTAAGGGTGGTTTTCGGCAAAGTTTAAGTGACCGTATTATATTCGTTACAACTCCGCTTGACGAACGGTTGGACATTTTGGAAAATAGGCTAGGCGAACTCACTTTTACTAGAAGACATCTCGTTATAAAAAGTACTATATCCATGTTAAAAACGACCCTCAACATGGTCCTTCGTTGCCGTAGTATGTGTCTAATAGAAATATATTAATTTGCTTATATAGTAAAGTTACGGCAACTTTATGTAAACACGTGTAATTTAATCGTTACAAGTCCGTTTTCTACGTTTTATATGTCCTTAGCTTCGTATCAAAGTATACTAATATATTTTTGATAAGTCGACACAATTTATAACGCTTAAGCCTCATTTTTAACCCGTAACAAGTTAAAATAACATGCTGAAATTTCTGGATTTATAGTTTTCGACGTCAAATTTGAAAATAGCATAACTTCTTCGTTATAACTCCGTTTTAACCCATTCAAGCGGCCACGTTTTCGTTTTAAAGTGTATTTTCCAAATATCTAGCCCAAAATTTTTACCTACTGTCGAGAATTCCAGAATTTCAAAATAAGATCAGACCTTCAACTAAAGTTGTCGAAATGAGTTTTTCTCGCGCAAAACCTATTCTAACCAATTCAAAACAACTACGAAGCTATTCTAATCCTACCATACACCTTCTTAGGGTGTCATGGGTTCCTAGGCATCACCAAGAGTGATATATTACAAGGAATAATTATAGGATGACATATTTATATAAAACTCTTAAAAACAATGTAAAAGTGGTATAAACATCCATAAGTCTTGCATATTTAACTCAAATATGATGTAATGAATATGAAATAAATATGAAAGATGAAAAATGGACATGAGATGCTTACTAGTTAACTTGATGAGGTTTATGATCCAAGGTTTTTATTTCACAACCTTAATCAAGAGTGATACTAGTGTGTAAATAACTTGACTTGAAAATTTTTTGATGTTCTTCCTTGTTCTTCCTTGGTGGCCGGTTTTTGTGCAAGAGAAAGAGGATGAATTTTTTTTTCACACTTGGAATATTACTTGTATGTGTTTTGTTAGTACAAAATGAATATTAGTTAAGTATTTAGCTAGATATTTTGGGATGAAAATGGTGTGAGTCACTCCCCTTGTCGACAAGGGGGGTAATTGTTTAGCTAGTGATCATTTTTTTTATAAGTATTTAGATGTAGAATAGATGTGCATTTGCAAGTATAGTTGGGTAATTAGGTATATATATGAACTTGTAGGATAACGTTAGCTAATATTAAATTTTAACGGGTCAAAATAAAATATATTGAAGTCATAAAAATTATAAAAATACATTCCTTACAAAAATTAAGTGAAATATTAATTATCATGAAGTATTTACGAAAACCGTCGTAATTATATAAATATAACAATTTATATACAAAATAAATTTAAAACACCGAGTAAATTAATAATAATATTTTTATAATCTTAATATGAGTATAAAATTATATCGGGATAATTTTTGGAAGTGTCGGAATCAAATGTTCAAAATAATTAATTACGCGATAGCGTTTATTTAATAAGAAATTATGCGTTTAACGTGAAATGCAAAACCATGCATGAACTAATATGATGAATATTGAGTTTGAGAAATGACCGGAAATTGAGAATTGTGACACGTACCTTTTGTACCAGTAGCGACGCAACATGGTGCGACAGAAGACGTGCTTCTGTAGTAGAAGTGCGCGCTGTGCGCGACAAAGAAGTGCGACAGAAGACGTGCTTCTGTAGCAGAAGTGCACGCATTACATCCATCTTTACAACCGAAAGAGGACGTCTCCCCTGCGGCAAGATGGTGCGAACATTTAAATCCGTCTTTGTACCCAGCTTGCAATACCTCTTACATACGATCTGCTTCCAAATATGCATGCGTGATGCGTACAGAAACAGTGGTATTATATACCCTGGTAGCCCCCCAAGTGTGATGGTGCTACTCGTTTAGGAGCATTAAACTTATTTATTCAACAAAAAACACTTAATGCAAATATTAAAAGTATATGCCACGAATCGAAACATATAAAACCTAATGAAGTGAAGCAATATATAGCACATAGCATGTGAACTTAACACATAAGAGAAGTGGCGGCGAATTACCCTATCGCGAGGTTTTACAAACTACATAATAATTAATTGTTTTTTAATATAAAAAAAACCCGGATGGACGTACCGTGACCGCGACTAATAGACGCAGATGGATATATCGTGACCGCATAGACTCGAACGTTTGTGGATGATCGCAGATGAACATAACATGACCACGGCCTTTGTCCAGTGCGCTCATGGCGATTGACTAGCATCGTGGTGTTTGCTCGTAGCTAATCTGCGAAGATGTCCGAACGCACGGCCTAACGCGGGTAGATTTATCGTGACTGCGTTGTTCGATCGTACAAACAAGCGCGAACACGCATACCAACCGTAAAAACAGTATCTGCGCGAATTAATTCGCGGCTAAAAGATAAAATAGGTCCGATCGTGCGGACTTTTTCTTTTATCTGTCTTAGTAAAAGAATAGACTATTATACACATTCTTGTATCTCATGTAAAGAAATATTATGATTATTATACTTGTTATTTTCCAAATTGGGTACCGTGTAATAACTTGGATGGCCTTAATTAATTAATAAACAATATGTCATGGTTTAAGCTTCGACAATACTATATACGATTTATCATGTTTTAACATTTAGCCAAATCACATGGGTGAAACACGATTTGATAAGCCGAAGTCTACTAACCTGAATGAGTGTATTCATAAATGATTCGATAAGCTGTCTGCTAACCTTAATGAGTGTATTCATACCGTAAGTCAGCTGGTGACAATATATGGTGGGCATACGAGACAAAATATTTTGTTCGGGTCCCACGGATGGCGCCAACTTGTTGGTACATAATCTGGTGCGGGCTGGATTCGACGACTCTCCCTGGGCCGTTCGTCGTCTTCTCGAGCCCTAAGTAGACCTGTCAACAAAGAGAACCCGTTAGGAGTGGACCCGAGGCCGTAGCCCCGGGGTCCACCTTTGACGGTCAAGTTAGTATCGATGCGATGTAGCCTACAAGAGTTAGGGTTAGTGTAACATGTCATTTTATCTTTCCAAGAAAGAGATCCAGCCATATATTTATAGGGCATGGATTAGGGTTTAGGTGTAGAGTGGGCCGCTGTCTGCCGGGCCTGACCCATTCCTGGCCCAGTCCGGACTATACGTCCACAACATTCATATTTGATTGATGTTTTACGACTTCACAAGCAAATCATAACCCATACTAATTTCATCTTACTAAAGTATAATTACACATGTATATAATACAGAAATCTTAAATAATCACTAATACCGTTATCATCTTCTTTAAGAGATTGTTGGCTTGTATTTCTTCCAGGACATCTAGTATTCGATTCATTTCGTTTACTAAGACCACTATATTGTTGAAGTTCAACATCACTGCTCTTCCCTGGGCGTATGGGCTTTGTTGCGATTCGTTCCCAAGAATTTTTGGTCCTTGCAATCATCTGCACGAGACCACATCAAAAATCACTATATTAATTACAACTTCATAAATCATCAATAGAACAATCAACAATACATACTAACACACAATAACTTCACTAATCATTCTTAAGTAAACGTAAATTTAATTTTCAACTGAATAGGAATATAATGTATCAATGCATAACCATATATTTATAGCTTAAGTGAATAAGACTTATTTTTTGCATTTTAGAGGAACTCTTTGTTAATACAAATAAATCGTAAAAATATTTATTTATATTTTGCAATCTCTTTAAGTTTTGCAAAGTATATACAATTATAAGTTATCATAAGTAAAATTATAAGAATACATGTTATTTTGCAAAGTCTATACAATTGCTTATTTACATAAATGTTGTAATAATAATGTGTTGTAATAAAATATGTAATAGGTTGGGTAATATCCATGACCTATACCCATGAAGCTAAATCCATTACCCATGACCCATTGCATGACATTATGCATGAAATCATGTTGGGTATTATTCATGACCCATAACCCAAAGTCCATGACCCATGACCCATTGACTAGGTACATTGTATCTTGTTGGGTATCCATGATCCAAAGTCCATGACCCATGGTCCATAACCCATAACCTTGTTTGCAACCTAAAATCCGGACTAAGTTGACCCAGATAGCCGGATCCCTTGAGTAAGGGATCCGCCGGAATATTATCTCATTGTCCTAACCTCTGATCACTTGATCATTCTAGTAGTTCTTCTCTCTTTTGTTGTGATTCTATTTTAGGTACTTCACGAAGGCGAGATCACGCTACTCTACAAGTCATCCAAGCAAAGGGTCCTTGATTGATTTGTCCATTCACAAGATTTCAGCAGCATATTTTGTATTTCATATTTCACATATTTGTTGTGTAATAAGTTATGTAAAGGTTTGGTTCTACCTCGTGGAAGAACTCGGTATTTAGCTTTGTACCGGAAAAAATGTAAACGACGTTGTGAGGCTTCTCCGCCAATTTAAAAGAGCTTGTTGACACAGTGCTTGAACTCTCGAGTGGGGTACTCGGGGAGTGGAGTAGGGCAAGGAAGGTGAACTTGTAGCCGAACCACTATAAATCATTTGTGTCGCTACTTTCTATCCTTTACTTTAGTTGCATTTCTTACTTACTTTATTTATTGTTTGGTACTATTTATAAATCCACAAGAATTCACATAAGATTGAATCTAAATTTTTGAAACTTAAATTAAAATCGGTAAAACTATTCAACCCCCCATTCTAGTTTTCCACAATTAGCATCAAGAGCAAGTTTTTCAAAAAGTTTTAAAGTAAATTGTATTTTAAAAGAATTTCGATCAAAATGGATTTTGAAAACTATAATGAAGGGAAATCCATGCAACGACCTCCACTACTTGAAACTAATAGTTTTATTTATTGGAAAAATAGATTCGAAACTTATGTAAAATCTAAAGATATTGATGGTTGGTATATTATTGTTGAAGGTGATTTTCAAGCAACCATAAAAGATGATAAAACCGGTAAAGAGAAGAAAACATTTCTCATGATCGTCTCACTGACGACCAAAAGAAAAAGCTTTCCAAAAATAGTGAGGTAAAAATGGTTTTATACAATGCCTTACCTAAAAAGGAGTTTGAAAGAATCTCGATGCATAAAACTGCTAAAGAAATTTGGAACTCTTTGTTTATATCACACCAGCTCGGGGTCAAAGGAACTTCCTTCGTCGAGCGTTCGGGGTCAAGCAAGTTTTTCAACACCCTAGGCAAAGTGAACCTAATCGTTGTAGTGTAGTATTAGGGTAAGCCACGGAATTGATATCGTTCTCTAGGGAATAGGAATGCTAGTGAGAAGTTACTACGCTAAGGTTGGGGTTGAGGAAGATTATTTTTATCTTTTATGTTTTTAGAAAAGGAAAAGTACGAATCTCGGGTTTGATTTGGGGTTGGTATTTCACCGATTACTCTACTATTATCTAATTATCTAAACTAAGGTGGTGGTAGTCTATGTCTAATTATTGTGTGCTCGTATGATAGTTTAAAGATGTGTTTACTTAGGTTTTACTACCCTTAATTATCTTCTATTGGTGGTTGAATTGTCACGTCCTTATTCCTAGTTGCGTTGTGTGTCTAAAGTTGTAGGGTATGCTTTCTCCCTACTCTTTGAAGTTACCAAAGGGTCTCGCCTACAAAACCCACTAGGGATGATAAACTCTAACTCTAAGGCCTCTTTGGATAGTTTAGCTTACAACAACTCAAAGTGCTATAACCTAAGGTTCACAAAGATTAATCAAGCATTATACACAACGAATGACCTATCGCATTACTAGATCATTAATCAACTAAGATAAGAAACAACCAATCAATATTCAATAATTAAGTTTCATATTCCTAAGCAAACACACAAGTAAATTAGCCGGACATGGAGAACATGCAAGCATACACACAAATAATTGAAGACATAATTAAATTAATGAAGTAAACAACTTATCTTGGTGTAAGATAGGGTTTAAAACCCTAAAATACGACCTTGGTTCGGTTTAGGTTTTACTCCAAAAGTTTACCCAAAAGACTACTCTAAAACCGAAAAATTCGGATTCTATATATAAGATTACATGCGACGCGCCACCTTATGATTTGTGACGCCGCCGTGTCGCCGCCATTAGGGTTTCGCTTGGCTGTTAATCTTGCGACGGCGCCACCTTATGCTTGTGACGCCGTCCTCTTTAGCTTCGACGCCGTCTCGGATTGAATCTAGGCCGCCCGAGTTGCGACGGCCTACTCTTTTAAAGCCCCCGACGCCCCTCCAAAAACTAGCAATTTCTCTTCCGTGTCGTCACAAATTCCTCCGACGGCGTCATAGACAAGCAGTTGACGCCGCCCCTTGTAATTTAGTAGCTTGAGTGTCTCGATTCTTGACTTTGGCCATTTTCTTCATATATCCCGCCTTTTCGTCCAAATAAGTGCCATTACAGCAGTTTGCCTTCAAGAGACCTAAAAGTGAAAAGGAACGATATTAAGCAATAACGGATACAAAAGTGATCAAATAAGGGCTTAAACGACCCTCAAAAGGTACATTTTAAAACCTTATCAAATATCCCTACACTTGGTATTTGCTTGTCCTCAAGCAAATGTGCTTTTAGCCAATTAATTTATAAGTTGGGGTCATGAAGCATTGGTTTAAAACAGTCCACAACACATATAAGCCCCCAAAAGTCATAACAAGCACGGAATTACATACTAGCACCTCACATGGGGTGTTTGGATACTCACATCTCTCGGTGTATATGAAATATAGCAAATTGGAAATGGAAGATAAACACTCTTTAACCGGTCCTAGTACATAGATTACCATAGGCTTGAGAATAGATCAAACCTCCATCGCTTTGGCGTAAGCACCTAGGAAAGACTATCAAAGAGGTCTTTAAAGGGTTGTAACGTTAGGCTTACGGTAGGGAAACAAAGGGTTTGGTGGGATAGGCTATTTAGTGGTGGCAAGTCAAAAATCTCTATGTTACATGCATACGAAGAATGGCGTTGCTAAGCCAAGACTCGACACTCTAAACTCTAGATAACTGAAATAAACAAACATAAATTTAAAGATAGATGTAGGATGGTAGCCCGTATTTTTTTTTTTTTTTTTTTTTTTTTTTTTTTTTACACTCTATTTTTTTTTTTTTCTTTTTTTTTTTTTTTTTTTTTTCATACACTTTTACTCTACCATCCTCTACGATAACATCAAAATAATAGGATTTATAGCACATCCCTACACTTGAGTTTTTATTACTCTAACACTAATATGACCCGAATTGAAAAGATCAAAACACTTGGAGTACGTTATTACGCAGATAAGGGAATTCATGCCCTTTAGTCATTTAAAACTTTAACTTTTCCCATGAGTCCCAATCGTCCCAAAACTGTGTACAAAAGATATGACTCAACTTAGCAACTCATGCAAGTAATTAGATAATTGAACTAAGGGTTTAGGGTGATAACAATAATGCACTAAAAGTGAGTGCATACAAGGTAGGCTAAGGCGATTTGGGTGTACATTTGGGGGGGGTGTAAACAATGCTTTTCATTGATATTCCGAAAACCAAACATCACGAGAACCGCGAAAAGGATAGGCTCGAGGGGTTAACTAGGGTATCGTGTACTAAAGATGAGTACAACGCAAAGGTGTGGGGAATTACTCAACCGATGTGGAAGAAGTAATTATATTACGGTATCAAACAAGGGTTATCCTAATGCCTCTTATCATTTAGTTATTCCTAACTACACAAGTGTAGTCTCACTAGCGATCTCGGAATGCATCACAAAACAAGTTCTAGAATCTAATATACTACCGGTTCACACTCTAAGCATTGAAGATGAATGCTTCAATTCCTACTAATCTAAGGGCGATCCTCACATTTTTGGTGGAATTTAAGTGGTAAAGGGTTTTGTGCTAGTCATATAACTTCCTATCCGTGAGACGCTTTTGTTAAGACTAATGGCCCACTCCTATATGTCATGAAAAATTTTAAATTTGGTGCCAAAATTACCCTAACCGACATTTTCTCATGGTTTATTACGCAAATGCAATTAGACAAAGCAAATAATCAAGGATAAGCATAGTTTCAAAGTTCCGCTTTATTTTCCTCCCTACACTTAAACCGAACATTGTCCCCAATGTTCCCGAAAGTATCAAAGTTATGATAAAAGAAGGTAATCAAAAACGAAAGAAACTAATACTCCCCTGATTAGCTCGGTAGGATCCGTGTGTGAAGTAGTGGTTAAATCCTTTCCAAGAAGAATGTATGCGTGAAAAGCTCCTTCCAACTTTATGTATCTTCTTCTTGATAAACAAAACCTGCACACTTGAAGAAAACAAACGAAACCTTCACGTAAAATCGGCGGTAATAATATATAAGACTCGATTTAAACTAGGATATAATGCTTGTGGAATGGATGTTTACTGAATTTCTAAGAAAATTAAGACCCGAAAATTCCAAAATTTTTAAGAAGCTCGTAAAACGAGAAAAGTAATCTGATGTTTTACTCCTTCCCGACGCCGTCAGTTGCAATCTCGACGCCAAAGTTATCCCGACAAAACCGGTCTGCGATTTTTCGAAAAATTCGAAAATTTACATCTTTAGAATCTGGAAAAATTTCGCAAAACATCCATTATGACTCGATACAAGCATTTGACTCGAACAAACACACAAATATATCTTTTAATTAATTGTTATTCTCATGTTCACGTTTCTTATGAAAACGTGTGTAATCCTCCCTACACTTATCCTTTATGTAAAATACCTTTATATGCAATTAAGACGAGGTTAAAACAAAATAAAGCATTTTACAAATTTAAACATGAGAATAAACAATCAATAAAAGATATATGACACTAACAAGCAAACAATTAAGCATGGGTTGCCTCCCACGAAGCGCTTTTCTTTATTTAAGAGTCTTGTAGCTAGACTCGTAGTCGTGTTCCTACGCATCGATATAAGTAAGCTTGTCCTTAACAATGTCATAAGGATCAAACTTATCATTTAGGTTCCTAGTAGTACGCTCGGTTCGATATGCTTTTTCAAACTTTTCTCCATCGGGATCATAGATTGTTATCCTAATGTGCCATTCTCCATTTCCATTACTAGGCGGTCTACTCCAATCCCACTTATGTTTAGGCTTCTCAATTTTCCACCTATTCATAACGAGGTTGACGGGCAAACTTCCTAAGAACTCGGTCATCTTCCTAAATACTAAAGCGCCTTCGAACGGGTTTACTTCCATGTCTCTAGCCATCTCTTTTCATGGAAAGTTGCTTTGCTAGCAAAGGCATCATCTAAATAGAAAGGTCGTTGGGGCCTATGAGGTTTTTATCAATCCAAGGTCCATATCTAGAAGGTGTTCTATCCATCCTAATCTCATGTGGAATTTCCTCCTCTTTGTAGTATGTATGCCTTTTGACATCGTGAATCGACCTAGCACTACCTTCTCCTACCACTATCTTGGACATCTTACAATCAATGATGGCACTAGCGGTAGCTAAGAATCCTCTTCCTACAAGTAATGGGCATGTCGGGTCCTTATTCATGTCAAGCACATGGAAATCGCCAAAAGAGTTAACCTCCCACGTGTACTACCATGTCTTTTATTATCCCTACCGGATATGAAACACTACCGTCTCGCTAGACCTAAAATGGTTTCGTTGGTTCTATTTTACCTAGGTTAAGGCTTCTATGGAGGGACAACGGAACAAGATTGATGCATGATCCTAAGTCGGCTAGAGCATCGAGAGGTTTGGAAGTTCCAAGCCTACACGGAAGAGTAAATAGCCCCGGATCGCCTAACTTTAGGTAGATTATTTCGCACAAAGGCGGACCCATGTTTTCCAAGTTTAAGTTCTAACTCATATTTTTCTTTCAAAGCATTATAATAAGGTGCATGAGCTAAGACTTCAAGAACCGGTTTTTCTTGATGGAGTTCCTTGTACCTCCTCTAGATTGGGTTTGGGTTCTTGGTTGACGGGTTTCTCAAGAGTAGGTTCTACCAATGGTGCAGGCCTTGGTACCTAAATTTGGATTGCTTAAAACCCTTGTTGATAGCATTCACCGAGTGAACCGTTGGGTGTGAGGACATGGATGTGTACTCTCCCAAGGTGAACAAGAACATGAAGTTGATTAAATCGAATTTACTTTTGGGTTCTTTATGGTATCACTTGGAAGTGCTCCAATTTCTCGCTCATTGAAGGCTTTAAGAGTGCATCAAGCTTGTTTGTCATCTCGCTTGCTTTCGCTTAAAATCGGCTTCAAGCTTAGTCAATCGAATCTCTTGAGATGACATGAATCTAGATGCAATGGCCTCAAGATTAGTGGGGTTCCGGTGTTTAGAGAATTGAACCTATTGGGTGGACTAGATGAGCTTTGGGGTGTACTTGAGTTTTGATTCCACTTAAGGTTAGGGTGATTTCTCCATGAGGGGTTGTAAGAGTTTCCTAAGTTGTTTTGTTCGGGCTTGAAAGTGTACCACTTTCTCCCGCCTCCGCCGGCACGCGCTGGAGGCGAGTCCGCAAAAGCTTGTTCGGGAGTCTTGTGCAATCACGAGTGTCATGGGGACCACTACATAATTCACAAGGTAGAGTGATTTTATTCACTTGATGTGAAGACTTAGGATTTTGTAGAGCTCATGAGGAATTTTACTTGATCTTCAAGTTCAAGCATCCTACGGTCGGAAGGTTGTGAGTCAATTGGAGGCAAGGAGATTGCCTTAACGGTTTTGGGCAACTCACGGGGGTCATTCCAACTTTCGTTGTCATAGAGAGCAAGGTCCTCTATTATACCCCATGATTCTTCCGCGGTGAGATCACTAAGTTTTCCACCGGCCGCTTGGTCAATGGATCGCTTAGTGGGGAAGTTGACATGATCATAAAAGATTTGGACTTGGAGCCAAAGATCAATGCCATGATGAGGGACTTTATGAAGTAAGTCCTTGAATCGAGTCCATGCTTCGTAGAGAGATTCACCTTGACGTTGTTGGAACATCAAGATGTCATTCCTAAGTTTTGTGGTTCTCCCCGGTGGGAAAAATTGAGCAAGGAAACGAGTGGTGAGATCATCCCAACTTGAGATGGAGCCATGGAAGTCGCCAAGCCAATTACTAGCTTGGTCCCGTAGAGAGAATTGGAAGAGACGCAGACGCGTGGTCTCCCGAGTATTAGCATCAAGGTCGATGGAATCGACAATTTTGAGGAAATCCTTAAGATGTCGATTTGGATCTTCTGAACGAAGTCCATGGAATGCACATCCATTTTGCACCAACCGGATGGTGTCGGATCGCAGGCCGTAATTTGGGCTTGGTCGGAAGCTCAATGGTGTTCCTATAGCCTAGGTGGCTAGGTCTCGAGTATTCACCAAGAGTACGGTCTCTTGGCGGGACAATGATTTGAGGGGTTTTCACCTTCCATGATGAAAAGTGATGGGGTTACGAACAAAGGTCACGAAGAAGGGGATAGACTAAAAGGAAGCTAAAATGAGAAAAAGTTTACTTGATAGGAATCAAGCAAAGAAACCTAAACGAGGTGGACTACTAACTAGCTATTCTATTCCCGCAATGCGCCTAAAACTTGATACGCTTACACGCGCGCTCGGGGTCAAAGGAACTTCCTTTCGTCGAGCAAGTTTTTCAACACCCTAGGCAAAGTGAACCTAATCGTTGTAGTGTAGTATTAGGGTAAGCCACGGAATTGATATCGCTCTCTAGGGAATAGGAATGCTAGTGAGAAGTTACTACGCTAAGGTTGGGGTTGAGGAAGATTATTTTTATCTTTTATATTTTTAGAAAAGGAAAAGTACGAATCTCGGGGTTTGATTTGGGGTTGGTATTTCACCGATTACTCTACTATTATCTAATTATCTAAACTAAGGTGGTGGTAGTCTATGTCTAATTATTGTGTGCTCGTATGATAGTTTAAAGATGTGTTTACTTAGGTTTTACTACTCCTTAATTATCTTCTATTGGTGGTTGAATTGTCACGTCCTTATTCCTAGTTGCGTTGTGTGTCTAAAGTTGTAGGTATGCTTTCTCCCTACTCTTTGAAGTTACCAAAGGGTCTCGCCTACAAAACCCACTAGGATGATAAACTCTAACTCTAAGGCCTCTTTGGATAGTTTAGCTTACAACAACTCAAAGTGCTATAACCTAAGGTTCACAAAGATTAATCAAGCATTATACACAACGAATGACCTATCGCATTACTAGATCATTAATCAACTAAGATAAGAAACAACCAATCAATATTCAATAATTAAGTTTCATATTCCTAAGCAAACACACAAGTAAATTAGCCGGACATGGAGAACATGCAAGCATACACACAAATAATTGAAGACATAATTAAATTAATGAAGTAAACAACTTATCTTGGTGTAAGATAGGGTTTAAAACCCTAAAATACGACCTTGGTTCGGTTTAGGTTTTACTCCAAAAGTTTACCCAAAAGACTACTCTCTAAAACTGAAAAATTCGGATTCTATATATAAGATTACATGTGCGACGCGCCACCTTATGATTTGTGACGCCGCCGTGTCGCCGCCATTAGGGTTTCGTCTTGCCAAGTTAATCTTGCGACGGCGCCACCTTATGCTTGTGACGCCGTCCTCTTTAGCTTCGACGCCGTCTGGATTGAATCTAGGCCGCCCGAGTTGCGACGGCCTACTCTTTTAAAGCCCGACGCCGCCCTCCAAAACTAGCAATTTCTCTTCGTGTCGTCACAAATTCCTCCGACGGCATCGTCAGACAAGCAAAGGACGCCGTCCCCTTGTAATTTAGCAACTTGAGTGTCTCGATTCTTGACTTTGGCCATTTTCTTCATATATCCGCCTTTTCGTCCAAATAAGTGCCATTACAGTAGCTTTGCCTTCAAGAGACCTAAAAGTGAAAAGGAACGATATTAAGCAATAACGGATACAAAAGTGATCAAATAAGGGCTTAAACGACCCTCAAAAGGTACATTTTAAAACCTTATCAATGTTATGGAGTCCGCTATTGGTCAGAGTACAACTAAACAAACCTCGAATGACCGGTCCACAGCCTATGAAGGTCCCTCGATACCAAGGAAAACAGATTATGGACCGAAACTTGAGATAATACCTTGTGGCTAAAGACTCGTAAACTCTCTCAAACTTACACCCGGTGATAAAACTTTGTTAAATGAATTGTCAAATGATGGTGTAAAGTTGTCCAAACATGAAATCAATGTTGCTTTTGTCAATAGTCTCCCGAGAAATGGTTGAATTTATCTCGTGGACTTAGGAATGCTAATCATATTCGTAATCTTGAACTTCCCGAAATTTATGGAAATTTGTCTATGAGGAAAACCTCATCAATGCACGATATCCCGACTTGAAAAAGTCTCAGAAGTCAAGAAGTCCCCGACAACCACCTCAACACCAATTTCTACTGCCTTTTATTCAAACAGTGTGGTTCAGGATTTTCAGGAAAATTCAGATGATGAACCTGATGAGAGAACAAGCGAGGAGTACCTGAATGACTTGAACACTGAGTTTTAGGAAATGGAACTCCTTGCTAACTCTAGAAAGTTTATAAGAAGGAACAAAAGTTTTTTTAATTCTAAAGCTAATGAGGATATTGGGTGTTTTAAGTGTCACAAAAAGGGTCATTTTGCTAAAGACTGTTTTTCAAAAACTATCTCTGAGCCCTCTTACAAACCCTCAGGGTCAAACCAGTCCTTAGGTTTTAGCAAATTTCAACCAAAAGTCTATCAGTCTCATCAACATTTTCGTAACAAGTCCGACCAAAACAAAGTCACGATTTTGAAGCTAAGTATAGGAAGGCCAAGGCTAAACTAGCACTTCGAGGCCACTTCCTCGAAACAACAAACAATGTTAAACTGCGTGGTAAAAACAAGGGCCTAGTAGTCAAGTCTTTGACTGGGATGAAGAGGCGATCTCCTCGAGGATGAAATGGTGCAAGTCGGTGCAATCGATGGCTCTCTCGTAAGAGGATAAGTTTCTTTGTTGGAAAGAGTCATGATAGGAATGGTGAATGGGTCAATATCACAATGAAGAAGGTAAACATTTTGTTGGGATATGAAAGTGTCAAGATATGAAAGTATCGATGATATGAAAGTACCGTAAGTCGCAAAATCGGAAAAGTCAAAGAGTCAAAGCATCGCTAAAGACAAAGTCAAAGCATCGCACTATGAAGTCAAAGTACCGCAAGAACAAAGAACTCATATATTTGTTTATGGAAAGTATTGTAACTCTAGAATATTCTATGTTTAGATTACTTGTCGTACAAGGATACAAATTGTAAACCGACTAGGATATCCTTGAGTCTATAAAAGGACTCCTAGATTGGCATTAGAGGTACGAGTTTTATGAGTTTTAGAGTTTACGAATTCACAAGTTATTTTGTGTTTTAGAGAGAAGTTCGATAATCTTAGAGTTGTTTAGAGTATCCGCATAATAAGCGATTTAGAGTTTATAATAAAAGTTATTCTTCTTAGCTTTGTTAAGTAAATTCGCAGACTTGATAAAGATTGCTCGGTGTTTCTTTGTTAATAACTTAGGATTTATCCGAGGTTATTAAACCTTAACAAGCTAGTTAAGTTAGTTTGATTAAAGTATATCGATCCAACAAGTGGTATCGAGCTGTGTGGAAACTCGACTAGAAGAAACCCTACTTCAACAATATTCAAGATGTCGATCGAACTGCTCCACCACCCTCAATCACCTCACTCGTAATTCCAATAATCAAGAAGGGAGAATATGATCTCGTGCATGAAGATGAGGTCAGATATTGCCATTACGCACCATGCTCTATGGAACGTAATAGTGAATGGGAATGAAGTAGTTCCAACCCATTGATATTCCCGACAACCCAAAGCATCAAGGCGCCTTACCAAGAAGAACCCTAAGGAATCAAGAAAAGGCACTAAACATTCTCTTATCCGCCATTCCGACGGTCATCTTCTCAAATTTCATGATGCTAAAGATGCTAAGCACCTGGGTCGCCTCAAGACCAGATTTGAGGAATGAAGCCTCTAAGAAGATGCACGTAAATTTGTCAAGCAGCAGCTTGAAACTTTCACAAGAGGTGAAAGAGAAAGTCTTGATGTCGATTTGACAGTTTCAAAATCTCCTCAACATGTTGGAGTTATACAAGGCGTAAGTATCGGTTGAGGATGCTAATTTGAAGTTTCTAATGAGTTTGCCATCTACATGGCATGTGATTGCTACTATGATCGAGGACAACAAGGTTTGATGTCATGGACTTTGATGATCTCTATCATCAATCAAGGTGTATGAGCATGAGATGAGTGGTCAAACAAATTCCAAGTCTCACAAGATAGCTTTTCTATCATCCGAAAAAGGCGATTCGCCAAAGCACTGCTTTCTCCTCAAAGCATTGCTTCTCAGCATCACTGCTTACACCCCACTTCATATGTTCAACAGCCCCACCACCTACCACTATGCACTCAGATGAAGTTGTGTGCTCCTTCTTTGCACAACAAGCCGGTTTACATCGCCACTTATGAAGAAGATCTAGCAGATCAAGAAGATGCACTTGAAGAAATTGATATCGTGGCAAGTTGCTATGATCACCGCAAGGATCAAAAGTACATGAAGAAGACAGCAAAAGCATTGATTTCAAACCGAAACAAGGCATAACTTTGACAAATCCAAAATTGAATGCTTCAATTGTCAAAATCGTCACTTTGCAAGGAGAGCGTGTTTGCTAAGTATCAAGCAAACAGACATCCGAGAAGCCAAAACTTGAGCTCAAAGAAATTCCACCATCAAACAAAGGCTTTGGTTGCTCAAGAGAAGTTATCAAGTCGATCGGAGTGAAGAGTTTGATGATGAACCAAAGGACTCATCAGTATGGTAGCGAAGGAAGATATAGTTGAAGAAACAAAGGAGGCATTGGACCGAGCACCGCTTTGATGAAGAATCGCACATACCGCTTTGGAATCGATGATGGCTTTGGAGGATTTGATTGGAGCAAAGAAAGTGAAGATGATCCTATTCTTCTTGCAATGGTGGCTACTTCACCAACTCGCCTCCTATCTCTCGAGGTATGCTCAAACTGCTATGATTTTTATCAAAATTACTTAACAGCTTATGTGATTGAAAGAGATAATTGTGTTAGGGCTAGGTCTCGAGGTAGTTGGTTATCAAACAACCTTAGAATCTATGGAAGCTAAAATTCTAACACATGAAACTAATGAAGTAGTCAATGAAAAATATGAACAACAGGATTACCAATTAAAACTTAGTGAATGGAAATTAAACTGTAAAATTGCTGAAATTGAGAAATTGACTAAGGAAAGAGATGAATTGTTAGCTAAGTTTGCTGCTTGGGGAGAGTCTGGTCTGTCACATGTTACTTATGTTGAAAAACAAAGAAGAGCATACATTAGAACTGGCTTAGGTTTTGGTATGAACTTTGATAACATAGAAGAAAACCAACCTAGTGATCAGGATGTAGGTGATTTTGAGGACATAACCACTAGTGATAATGAACTCATTAACTATGTAGATACAACTAGTAATGAGGGCTCAATAAGTGAACCACCTCCTGAGTATAAGAAAGATAATGGTTATCATGTTGTTCCTCATCCCACTGGCATTCATCAACCCTCTAGGCCTGATGTTTCTCGTTTTGGAGTAGATAGTCTAGAATTTAGGAAGAAGCTTGTAGCTCAATCTAGGTCTGAAAAACCCAAAGAAGCTGTTGAAAATAATGTTCAAACTCAAGCAGTACCTTCACATCCAAGTACTGCTACACAAGCAAGACTTTCGCAAAACCTTTTCAAACAAGATCGCTAAACCTTTTGGGATAACTTTGGTCAAAACAGTTTCATCATTCACCAAGAAGGCAAAATAATTTTGGGCATAGACATAGAAGAAATCACTTTGGAAGTATGGGTCAAAAACCGTGTTTTTGTGTTTTAGTCCTACTCATTTAATCAAGGATTGTGAACATCACTCGAATACCTTAGCAAATTTCCAAAGAACAGATCCGCCAACCACAAAACTAGTGAGCACAAACCGCTTTGGAATAATTCAAATAGGGTTAATCACGTAAACTTCACACCGCATCATAGATACCCACATCGTAGAAGACCTTTTCAAAACCTTCAAGATCTCACAATACTTTCCAAAGTACCGCCACCAAAACAAGATATCGATCACACTATTTGGAATAGGAATCCTAGGAGATCACACTATCAACCTAGAAGGTATTACAATTCATATAGGGAATCTAGATCACAGAACCACGTGTTAAACCGAATGGGTTAAGAGGGAAGGCATCACGAGGACAAACAAGATTTCAACAAAAAGTGAATCGATGTTTTGTGATACAAGAAAAAGCTAATAATCTTGTAAAGAGATTTATGTTGAAAATCGAAAGTTTTAAAATTCACATGCTAAAGATCAAAAGATAATTTCGATCATCATTTGAAAGATAGTGGAATTACATACTCAAAGAATTTGAGTTTGTAACTCCACGGGGAACACAAGTCAAGAATGGCTTGGGTTCCTAAAAATCACTAACTCTTTTCTTTGTGTGCGTGGCAACCTGTAAGAGGAGCTTAAAGATCATCTAATCATGGATAGTGGTTGCTCGAAGCATGACAGAGACAAAGAGATCATGTCCGATTTTAGAAATATTAGTGGAGGAAGAGTTGCATTTGGGAATGATCCCAATGGAGGAAAGATTATCGAAAAGGAACTATCAAAGCGTGGCTTATAGACTTTGAGAATGTTAGATATGTAAAGGATATTAAGTTCAACTTGTTATCGCCTCTCAAATTTGTGACAAAAATCATCCCTGTTATTCATCGACACGTAATGTCTCATCCTTTCCTCTCGATTTTAAGCCGTTGATGATGAATTAGTAGTCCTTAGAGTACCAAAGACAAATGATGTGTATAGTTTAGACATGAAGAGTGATCCACACGAACCGTCAAGTCTAAACAGACTTAAAACAATTTCGAGACACAAATACAATGAAGATCGAGAATATAGTGAATTCCTCGGTCGTTAAGTCCCACGGAGACTCAATGGTGTGTTAAACATCGATTCAGACGATAGAATGATCACTAATGATAGTGATCAAAAAGATTTGGATCGAATATTACACTCACCGAAAAAGGTTAATAAATAAATGACTTAAATACAAATTAAGAAAATTAAAAGATAAATATATTAAATAAACGCTATCACTATTTTTAAAGTGATGAACGTTTAAAACCTAAGACTTACGTTTAAATAAAAATAACGAACGCGTACAAAATAAAAAGTGAAACTTACACAATATAAGTCCTAAAAATATGAAAATACATTTTACAAACCTAATGATATGAGAAAATTTATAGAAAAAGAAAATTATTTTTATAACTAATTATATAATTATTATTAATTAAAAACTATTTTAAACTATTTAATAATACTCTAAAATAAAAGAAAATACAAAATAAGACTAGAAAAATAAAATTAAGACTTAGAAAAATCTAAAATATGATAAAACTAATTTTAAAACAGAAAATATATTTTTTAGACTTTTTATGTATTTATTACTAATTTAAAACTATTTAAAACTAATTAAAATGCTAGAAAATACTTTTTAAACTAAGAAAATTATGGAAAAATACTTTTTATTACTTTTATATTTATCTTAACCTAAGAAAATATAAAACATATTTTTTGAACTTTTCTCAATTAATTGCAATAAAAGCTAATTAAAATGATTAAAACCGAATTTAAATAAGAAAATACTAAACAAGAGCTAAAAATTATAAAACTTGCAGGAAATTCTAAAATATTATTCGGATCTATGAAAAGAAGAAAACAAAGGCTTATGTGGGAGAATCAAGTCAGAGTGCAACTTGAGCTAAAATAAGACTGACAATAAGCAATTAAGCACTAGAGTACACCAACCGATCAAATAAGCTAATGCATGCTAAAACTACTCTAACTCAACTAATTGCAACTACTCCTATCACCTAAATAAGCATCTACCAAGATTTAAGCTAAACCGATACTTCAACAAAAACAAGAGCAGCCCTCACTTTAAGCAAGAGCACCACTATTCTATAAGCTAAAGAGAAAACCTAAAATGTGGATCTCAAGACCACCAACCGAGAGAACATTTTCCAAAATTTCACTAATGAGGGCAAGTAATGAAAAGCTAGAGATCAAACAAAAGCGGCTAAGTTGATGAAAGCTACCGAATGTGCGAGATCGGTTCTGAGCACCTATGTTTGAGCTCATCTACAAGCTAATCGAGAAGCTTAAAGGCAAAACAGATATAAGGTCTTGAAGACCACCTAGAATACTACAAGTTGACCAAATTTTAGACCCTAACTAGTCGGAATAAGCACGCGGCAAAGATCTGATTTTCTGACAAACCGGTATTTTATGCGACTTTGACTTTCTAAAAACAGTTATAAAGGTTGACCAAAATGAGTTTTAAGATTAAATGGTGGTGATATGGATGAATGATGATGAAATGACACAATAACAAGTTGGTTTAACAAGTTCTAAACCTATGGGGAAGACTTCACCATCGATTTTAACAGAAAGAAAACAAGAGCAAGTGGAAATGAAATGTTGACTAATGATGCAAACAAGTATAAATCAATGATGATATGAACATAAGCAACTATGGCAAACCTAAATAAGTCGAGCTAGTCTATTATTTTGACCTCTAAAGCGTTAAAACAAGCAATCCAAACACCCTTTAAATTCATGAAAATGCATAAAATGGATAAACTGCTAAACAAACATGATTTAAGGATTAAACTAAGTTCTCATAACCATATGACAACTATACAAACACATCAGTAACAAGTTGTGACCACGATACAAGTTCAAGCAAAACTACAAATTGTCTTGAAAATGTGAAAATCTAAGAACTTACTCACATGAATCCGGTGATGTCACAGCCAAACCGCACCCAAAACCTATTCTATACTAAGCTAATTTAAACCAAATCAACCTCTGCATCCACCAAATCCATCACCATTCCAATTTGAACTTTCGTTGACTTTTGTTGACCTTGCATGAAATTTACTTAAAAGCGATTGCAAGCTTTCCAAAAGCTAAAATAAGCTTAAAGGAGCTTATGTGATTCTAGCATAAGCTTATGAGAAACTTGTAAACAAAATTCAAACCGCAAATACCAACAAATGAACTTTAAAATTGGAACTTACATAAAAGCTTAGGTTAATACTCAAAAGTGACTTACAAAGGTTTGTAAACTTAAAAGAGATACAATGAAACTGAAATTACATCATTTAAACTAGAACTAAAACACTTAATTGAAAAACGACATTTAAAGAAAAAATTAAAAACTAGCTACCCCATCTTGCTTCTCTCTCTTCCTCTTTTATAGCTCCAAGCTTCTTCCCACTTGTTTCAGATCACATCCCACCAGTTATCTAAGCCATTGGATCAGTTGGGGAGATTTTGGCCATTGATCTCATTTTGGCGGGAAATAGCATTTTGTTGTGTGGAGGATTGAGTGATATACGGGGAAGGAATTTAATGCATCTTGGAGTTGTGATGAGGTGGGGGACAATGAGAGTGATATGGTGAGGAGGGGTTGATTGTGTTTAATGATTTAGCAGCAGTGGAGAAAGAAGGTGGGCGCCAAGGGTGATTTGTTCGAAGTTGTGTTGATCGGATATTAGATGTGGGGTCAAATGAAGGGGGGTCCAAAGGTAATAAGATGGGGGTCCAAATGGGATAGGCGGGCCAAAAGGATCGTGACAAGGCAAAGGTGTAAAGGGTTTATAACTCAAGGGCCTAAAGTGTAACTTCGAAAATTCGAGGACCTCAGGCTGCCAATTCAACAAAGTTTCTTCCAAGGACTAAAAGTGACATTCTCAAAAGTATAAGGACCAAAATTGCCATTTTCACATTTTCCAGGGACCAATTCTGCCAATTTTCAAAGTTGAAGGACCACTTTTGCAATTTTCTCAAACTTTTTTATATTTTTCACCAAAGGACTAAATTTGACAACTTATGATTTTAAAAGGACCTTTGGTGACTTTTCTTTTGAAATTTTGTGCTCAGGGACTATTTTTGATAACTTTTGAAACTTGGGGGACTAAAACTGCCAATTTTGCAAATTTGATACGTTTTTCATCTGATTTTGATATTTTTGCATTTAAAACACATAAAACACTGTATTGTGATATTTTTATCATTTTGATGTGTTTCTGAGTGTTTTCAGATGATTTTGCAGTTTATATTATACAAAATGATGAGTATTTGGACACTCATCAATCCCCACATCGAGATATTGCTAGTCCCTAGCAATGATTTGAGAAAACATAATGGATTTTAATCTCTTTACCAAAAGCCATTACTCGGAGTAGCCAAATGTTTCAGTTCAAGTAAGAACCATGGTACATCGATAACCATGTGATTTTGAGCAAACCACCACTTTCAACGGATTTGATTTTGTCTTTACCGAAGTCGCACCTTCCGGACTAGCCAACTCTTAGATAAATTATCGAATTATCTTTGGTGAGTCAATACCAATTATGGATTTTACATCGCCTTTACCACAAGCCATAATCTTGCGGGCTAGCCAACTCTTCACTTTTTAGGATATGGTGAAGTGAATACCATACAATTTTGGGCAAATTGTAAGCCATATAAACGGATTTGATATATCTTTACCAAGAGCCGTTTGCTCTGGATTAGCCAATCCTTTAGTTTTACTGTACATGGCGGATCGATAACCAAATGAGAAAGTGTAAACACTTACTCCAAAAAAATTTTGGCCAAAACGGGAATTGGTATAATTATATGATAAAATTCGTGAGAATTCCCCACACTTAATAATGAATATTGCCCTCAATATTCAAAGTACCGCGGTTATGCCGAAACAAAGAACGAAAAGGAAATATTACGGCCATTATTTAAAATGATTTTTTTTTTTTTTTTTTTTTTTTTTTTTTAAATATATATATATATAAAATATGTGGGCATCACCCCACACTTAAGTGGTAGAAGGGGTAAGAAGTCGTAAATATGGGTGAAAACCCATATGGTGAGTGCTCTTGTTTTTGATTTCCAGTCGCTAGCTTGACTCGACCTCAATTCCTTGGTTCATGGGAAGCAAAGTGGAAGAAACAATCTCACTCGGACTTTCATTCAAGATGTTTGGATAAACATTGAAGCACGTGAAAGTTCCACACCGATGAGATATACAGAGAAAGATGCAGACCGGCTCACGATGGTACATGAAAATGCCGGGTCAAAGATAGTGTCCTCACTCCCGAAGGAGTGAAGAAGAGAGGAAGACACCAAGTAGGTGAAGAAAAGAAGGAAAATCATGATGACGATCATGATAAGATCTTCTTCCTCGTGATAAGTGCAGAGCACTTATTTGGATTTTATCGGTTGAGCTCTTTGGGTTGGAAGGCATCTCGGTTGGGAGGGTGGGAAGATTTGTCATAACTATGCAAATTGAGATTCTCTCCCCGATCATGATTTTGCCATCCAAGCAATCATACTCCAATGGAGATATGATATGAGTGAGTTCACCGAGAACTCCTCATGAAGAGTATACGGAGGTGGGACATGTGCGGTGCCGTGGGCTATAAATATGCACCTCGTCCATTATAGTCTCCGTGTCGACTCATCACTATCAAAGATTGGATTAAGCGAATTTAGAGTAAATTCGTAATCGAATTCGAATAAGGGATTAGTGATAGTCGATAAATTGTTGTGGAAACAACATGGTCAACATCCTCTTCTAAGTTGACGATCTCGAATGTGGAAGTAATGCATCAATAAATTCTATGTCTTTAGAATATAAAGAATCGGCATCACTATAATCACCGTCAAAACGAGAAAGTCTCAACAAAATCATTTGTAAGAGGAGAAAACACATCACACTCTTTGTCAAGAATTCCCGCACTCACTTGGGATCGGGATAAGGTTCTCAACATTCGATGATTCCGCTTCCGAATAGTCTTCGAGATGCTCATCCCCATACTTAGAGAGTTAACGGGCTCTTCGTGTGTGGTTTCACCGACAAACTTTCATCATCATCGCCACTATCATCATCATCGCCGATGTAAGTCGCAGCCATCGGGCACGCCTTGCAAGTGCTCGTTCTCGATTCGTATTTCTTCAAGACATCTTTGAATCTTAGCGGCTCGTTCCTCTTCTTCAAGTAATTCTAGCATAGATTTTTCGTTGCGAGACGTTTGGTCTTGACAAGTTCTTCTAGCATACTTTTCTCACGAGGATGTTGATCAATGACGGAAATTGTTCAATGACGGAAAATTGTGGGGTTGGAAATTGTCAAAACAAGGAGTGTTATAACAAGGATCGATTCATAGAAATTTTGATTCCATGATTGACATTGGTAATCATAATGAGGACCCCACAAAATTCACAAGAATACGCTCCATCTCATAGTGCGGGATTGGTCGAGGAAATTAGTTGTTTCATTGTAGGGATTTTGGTCATAGACAAACCCGCTTCCTGATTCACAATGCCACAACCGGGCAATTTCCACCATTTTGAGGTCCCCACACCATTCACAACCAAATTGGTGAGGATGAGACATAGAAAGAATCAAATGGATAGAGGTAAAAGAAATGTAGAATCAAAATATGCGAGAGGGTAAAGATGGATTTTTGGGTTTTGAAAACATGATGATAAAAACAAAACTTTTACAAAAGATGGTATATGCACAAGAATGGGTCCGAAAAGGCTAAACACACGCTAAAGCCTCCCGTGGCAAGCGCCAAATTTTGATCCGCACGAACCGTCAAGTCTAAACAGACTTAAAACAATTTCGACGCAAATACAATGAAGATCGAGAATATAGTGAATTCCCGGGTCGTTAAGTCCCACGGAGACTCAATGGTGTGTTAAACACTGATTCAGACGATAGAATGATCACTAATGATAGTGATCAAAAAGGATTTGGATCGAATATTACACTACTGAAAAAGGTTAATAAATAACAGCGACTTAAATACAAATTAAGAAAATTAAAAAGATAAAATATATTAAATAAACGCTATCACTATTTTTAAAGTGATGAACGTTTAAAACCTAAGACTTACGTTTAAATAAAAATAACGTAAACGTACAAAATAAAAAGTGAAACTTACACAATATAAGTCCTAAAAATATGAAAAATACATTTTTACAAACCTAATGATATGAGAAAATTTATAGAAAAAGAAAATTATTTTTATAACTAATTATATAATTATTATTAATTAAAAACTATTTTAAACTATTTAATAATACTCTAAAATAAAAGAAAATACAAAATAAGACTAGAAAAATAAAATTAAGACTTAGAAAATCTAAAATATGATAAAACTAATTTTAAAACAGAAAATATATTTTTAGACTTTTATGTATTTATTACTAATTTAAAACTATTTAAAACTAATTAAAATGCTAGAAAATACTTTTTAAACTAAGAAAATTATGGAAAAATACTTTTTATTACTTTTATATTTATCTTAACCTAAGAAAATATAAAACATATTTTTTTGAACTTTTTCTCAATTAATTGCAATAAAAGCTAATTAAAAATGATTAAAAACTGAATTTAAATAAGAAAAATACTAAACAGTAGCTAAAAATTATAAAACTTGCAGGGAAATTCTAAAATATTATTCTGGATCTATGAAAAAGAAGAAAACAAAGGCTTATGTGGGAGAATCTGAAGCTGTAGTGCAACTTGAGCTAAAATAAGCACTTGACAATAAGCAATTAAGCACTAGAGTACACCAACTGATCAAATAAGCTAATGCATGCTAAAACTACTCTAACTCAACTAATTGCAACTACTCCTATCACCTAAATAAGCATCTACCAAGATTTAAGCTAAACTGATACTTCAACAAAAACAGTAAACAGGCCCTCACTTTAAGCAGTAGCACCAGCTTATTCTATAAGCTAAAGAGAAAACCTAAAATGTGGATCTCAAGACCACCAACCAGAGAACATTTTTCCAAAATTTCAGCTAATGAGGGCAAGTAATGAAAAAGCTAGAGATCAAACAAAAACTGGCTAAGTTGACAGAAGCTACTGAATGTGCAGATCAGTTTACAGGCACCTATGTTTGAGCTCATCTACAAGCTAATCAGAGAAGCTTAAAGGCAAAACAGATATAAGGTCTTGAAGACCACCTAGAATACTACAAGTTCACCAAATTTTAGACCCTAACTATGGAATAAGCATCATGCAAAGATTGCATTTTCTGACAAACCGGTATTTTGCAACTTTGACTTTCTAAAAACAGTTATAAAGGTTGACCAAAATGAGTTTTAAGATTAAATGGTGGACCGATATGGATGAATGATGATGAAATGACACAATAACAAGTTGGTTTAACAAGTTCTAAACCTATGGGAAGACTTCACCATCGATTTTAACAGAAAGAAAACAAGAGCGGTGGAAATGAAATGTTGACTAATGATGCAAACAAGTATAAATCAATGATGATATGAACATAAGCAACTATGGCAAACCTAAATAAGTGAGCTAGTCTATTATTTTGACCTCTAAAGCGCTTAAAACAAGCAATCCAAACACCCTTTAAATTCATGAAAATGCATAAAATGGATAAACTGCTAAACAAACATGATTTAAGGATTAAACTAAGTTCTCATAACCATATGACAACTATACAAACACCTCTGTAACAAGTTGTGACCACATATACAAGTTCAAGCAAAACTACAAATTGTCTTGAAAATGTGAAAATCTAAGAACTTACTCACATGAATCCAGCTGATGTCACAGGCCAAACCAGACCCAAAACCTATTCTATACTAAGCTAATTTAAACCAAATCAACCTCTGCATCCACCAAATCCATCACCATTCCAATTTGAACTTTATGTTGACTTTTGTTGACCTTGCATGAAATTTACTTAAAACTGATTGCAAGCTTTCCAAAAGCTAAAATAAGCTTAAAGGAGCTTATGTGATTCTAGCATAAGCTTATGAGAAACTTGTAAACAAAATTCAAAAGCGCAAATACCAACAAAGGAACTTTAAAATTGGAACTTACATAAAAGCTTAGGTTAATACTCAAAAGTGACTTACAAAGGTTTGTAAACTTAAAAGAGATACAATGAAACCGAAATTACATCATTTAAACTAGAACTAAAACACTTAATTGAAAACGACATTTAAAGAAAAAATTAAAAACTAGCTACCCCATCTTGCTCTCTCTCTTCCTCTTTATAGCTCCAAGCTTCTTCCCACTTGTTTCAGATCACATCCCACCATTATCTAAGCCATTGGATGAGCTTGGGAGATTTTCGCCATTGATCTCATTTTATGGAAATAGCATTTTGAAGTGGAGGATTGAGTGATATATGGGGAAGGAATTTAATGCATCTTGAGTTGTGATGAGGTGGGGGACAATGAGAGTGATATGGTGAGGAGGGGTTGATTGGTTTAATGATTTCGCAGAGGAGTGGAGAAGAAGAAAATGGGTGAGGGTGATTTGCGGTTGTTGTGTTGACCGGATATTAGACGTGGGGTCAAATGAAGGGGGGTCCAAAGGTAATAAGACAGGGGTCCAATTGGGATAGGCAGGCCAAAAAGGATTGTGACAAGGCAAAGGTGTAAAGGGTTTATAACTCAAGGGCCTAAAGTGTAACTTCTGAAAATTCAGGGACCTGGGCTGCCAATTCAACAAAGTTTCTTCCAAGGACTAAAAGTGACATTCTCAAAAAGTATAAGGACCAAAATTGCCATTTTCACATTTTCCAGGGACCAATTCTGCCAATTTTCAAAGTTGAAGGACCACTTTTGCAATTTTCTCAAACTTTTTTATATTTTTCACCAAAGGACTAAATTTGACAACTTATGATTTTAAAAGGACCTTTGGTGACTTTTCTTTTGAAATTTTGTGCTCAGGGACTGTTTTTGACAACTTTTGAAACTTGGGGGACTAAAACTGCCAATTTTGCAAATTTGATACGTTTTTCATCTGATTTTGATATTTTTGCATTTAAAACACATAAAACACTGTATTGTGATATTTTTATCATTTTGATGTGTTTCTGAGTGTTTTCAGATGATTTTGCAGTTTATATTGTACAAAAATGATGAGTATTTGGACACTCATCAAAGAGTCTACATTCTTATGGAAGAGCCACATGTTTGGTGGCTAAAGCAACATCTGAAGAGGCACATCAATGGCATAGAAGATTGGGCCATGTTAATTTCAAGAATATCAACAAACTGGTCAAAGGCAATCTAGTTAGAGACTTACCTTCAAAGACTTACAAGAATGATCACTCATGCTTGGCTTGCAAGAAGGGTAAACAACACAAAGCTTCCTGTAAGAAGCTTGAGGAGAGACCTATTAGAGAACCATTGAGTCATTACATATGGATTTGTTTGGACCGTCTCGTGGCAAGTTTAAACAAGAAAAATATTGTTTGGTTGTTACCGATGACCGCAGAGATTCATTGGTTTTCTTTTTAGGTTTTAAAGATGATACTTTTGATGCTATTCGACACTAATAATAGCTCTTGAAACCAATTGAGACTCAAGGTTAGAGGTATTAGATGTGATAATGGAACCGAATTCAAGAACAAGCTTATGGATGAATTTTGTGCCAACAAAGGCATAAAGAGGAGTTTAGCATTGCAAGAACACCACAAAGAAATGGTGTTGCAGAGAGGAAGAATAGGACTTTGATTGAAGCAAGAAGAACAATGCTAGCGATTCTCATCTACCTATTCATTTCGCGTGTCGTAAGCATCAATCTTGCGTATGTACTTAATGTAGTCTCCGCCACCAAACCACGTATGAAGACACCCTATGAATTGTCGATGGGCAATAAACCCAACATTCGCTTTATGAAGCCCTTTGGATTCCTCTCACTATTTTAAACACCATTGATAACTGGGAAGTTTGATGGCAAGTCCAAGAAGGATACTTATTGGGTTATTGCACTAACAAGAAAGGCTTTAGAGTATACAATGTAGTTTCTAAGAAGATTAAAGATTGCCTTCATGTTAAGTTTTAGAAGATCAAGACAATGAGAAAGGTAAAGGTCCCGATTTGATGTTTGATCTTGAGGTTTTAACTCCTTCAATGAATTATGTACCGTTAGAGAAGAAAATCAACCTGCACAATGGAGAAGATTTACAATATGTTGTTCATGGAGTTCATATTAGACCGGATGTTGTTCCCGATGAAGATCCTGTAAGTCCAAAAAAAGTATCGATGTTCCCAAGCAAAAGCATCGATACTCCAAAACAGTATCATGCACCACAATCCTCATTATCTGCCGAGGATCAATCTATTCAAGAGGAACTTAATCGATGCTTCTTCAAGATGTATTAGCACACTCTTACACCGATGAACAAAGGAAAGCTTATGAAGAGGCAAAGAAGAAGAACAAGATCGCAGAGTACTCTCACAAGATTTTTGACAAGATTTTCGACCAAAGTATTGCTACACCGCTGACAATACTTTAGATGATTTGGATGATTCTACCATGCCCGGATTAGAGAAAAGCGATGATGAGTTTGCGATGAAGGTATTTTCTCGATTCCAATGAAGATGTTGATTTAACTAACTTGGATGATACGTATGGAGTTCCACAGTCTCCAATTTTAAGGATTCATAAGAATCATCCCATCGATCAAATCATTGGTCCTTCTACTACGGAGTGATGACTAGACACTCGCCTAAGAGTTTTACTAAACCTCATAATGCTTTACTTAGCTTTGTCTATAAACAAAACAGTCGAATCATAAGGACCATCAAACCCGCCTATTTACTTGTTTTATCTCTCAAGAGGAACCCAAGAACATTGCTCAAGCTTGACTAAAGAAAGTGGGTCAAGCTATGCAGAGGAACTTCTTCAATTTAAACTTCAAGAAGTTTGGTTTTATGTGATCTTCCGATGGGAAGAGAGTTATTGGAACCGATGGGTCTTCGTGAGTGAAAAGAGATGAAAGAGGCAATGTTATCAAAAACAAGGCAAGGTTAGTAGCACAAGGCTACAGACAAGAAGAAGGAGTAGATTATGATGAAGTGTTTGCTCCTGTCGCAAGAATTGAGGCTATTAGAATATTTTTGCTTTTGCTTCATACATGGGTTTTTAGGTTTACCAAATGGATGTCAAGAGTGCCTTTCTCTATGGCACTATTACAGAAGAGGTGTATGTTAAACAACCTCCAGGTTTTGAAGATCCTAAACACCCTAACAAGGTCTACAAGGTGGTTAAGGCTCTTTATGGCCTTCATCAGGCACCTCGAGCCTGGTATGAGAGGCTCTCTACATTCCTATTGCAACATGGATATAGAAAGGGAGCTATTGACAAGACTTTGTTTATCAAGAGAGACAAGAAGGATATCATGTTAGTTCAAGTCTATGTTGATGATATCATCTTTGGGGCTACCAAACAGGTCCATGGTTAAGGAGTTTGAGCAATTGATGCGTAAAGAATTTCAAATGAGTTCAATGGGAGAGTTAACTTTCTTTTGGGACTTCGTGTTAAGCAATCAAAGGAAGGAATTTTTATCACCAAGACAAGTATGTTAATGACATACTTAAGAAGTTCAATTTTGATGATATGAAGATCACATTACACCTATTAAATCTATCAATTCATTGGGCAAAGATGAAGATGGACAACCTGTTGAAGTCAAGTTATACAGATCAATGATTGGCTCTCTTATGTATCTTATCGCATCAAGGCCCGATATCATGTTTGCGCTTGTTTATGTGCAAGATATCAAGTCTCACCAAAGATTTCTCACATGAATGCAGTAAAGAGAATCTTCTGTTATTTAAAACAACAACCAAAGTTGGGGTTGTGGTATCCTAAGATGTCACCTTTTCACTTGGAAGCTTTTTCAGATAGTGATTATGCAGGTGATAATTATGATAGAAGATCAACAACTGGCGGGTGCCAATATCTTGGAAGAAGGTTAGTCTCCTGGCAATGCAAGAAGCAGACAATTGCAAAGAACATCATCTACCAAGTCGAATATGGTCGCCGCAAGTCGCTGTGGACAAGTTTTGTGGATGCGTAATCAACTCTTGGACTATGGGTTCAATTTAAGAATACTCCTATCAATATTGATAATGAGAGTACCATTTGTATTGTGAAGAATCATGTATCATTCCAAGACCAAGCATATACAAATTAGGCATCACTTTATCGAGATTGCTATGAGTACAGCTCATTAATGTGGTTAACGTTCACACGATGATAATGTAGTGATTTACTCACCAAAGGCTTTGATGTTTCAAGATTCAATCACTTGGTGGTAGTATTGGCATGATTAACCATCGAGCTACATTTGAGGGGAGGAATATAAGGTGTTAGTATAGTCCCATGTATTGTTTGAGGAGGATATTTGTGTATACTTTGTTTATACGTAAGAGCTTGGAAAGCATCGCTTGAAAGTACCGCATACTTGACAAGATCGCATACGTGGAACGATCGCTTGTCTTATTAAAGTACTGTTCCAACGGTTATATTAAGGGGTAATTAATGCTAACGGTAATTTTATTTTGGGCAGTGATTTTTCGAATCTCACCTATAAATAACTACTTTCCGATTTTCCCTCTTATATTAATACCTTAGCATCGTTTCCATATTTCTCTCATTCTTATTAGATTCCAATTCTTATTGTACTTACATAATCATCAATTGCGAATCGCCCTACTGTTTCAAAGCACAATATGGTGGCCAATTTAGACAAGACTGAAGATAACGAGGCGTTTCATGATATTATTGATTATCTTACTGGGTCGCCAATTAGTTATGCTCTTTTAGTGGAGCCGGATATTATTGAACCTTGGATTCAAGAATTTTGGGCTACTGCAAGGGATAATATGGAGAATGAAGAATTTTATATTAGGGCTACAGTTGTTGGAAAACTGTGAAGATTATCGAGGCATCTATTAGAGAAGATTTGTTGTTTAATGATGATGATGGTGCTATTCGCTTTGCTAAGGAGTTGATTTGGGAAACTTTGGGCATATTGGTTATGAAGGTTCTTTAACGTAACAAACATTCAAGAAACAACTATTTTGTCCTCAATGGAAGTTTTAGTACATGTGTTGTTACATTGTATTAGTGCTAAAAGTACTTTGGGAGCAATAATCAAACATAGCATCCGCTATGGTGGGATTGGCTACGATCGTGTTTTTAATTTTTCAAGGCTTATTTCGATGGCATGCTTTCTCACATTACTCATGGATCAAAATGGTTAATGTATCCCAAGTTTGTACAAGTCTTTCTCGAACAAACAACTTGTCGATGTACCTAAGCCTCACTGATTTACTTCATGTAATTGTACAACAAGCAAAGATTTTTACTTTTATGGCGCCAAGAAGTGATTTATTCAGAGGTCTTGATACACCATTAACTACTTCCATGATGGAACTTGTTCAAGTCGTTAGAGTCGATGTTGAAGAGGATGAAGCCGTTGAAGGTATCGCACCGCAAGCACCGCTCGCAAGCACCGGTTCTCAAAGTGTCGCATCTTCTCCGTGTGTTGCATCTCCGTAAGGCACCGCAACTCAAGGTACCGCTCTCCAAGTATTGAAGTTCAAGAAGACGCTGTGTTCACCTTCTCCATCTCCACAACGATCTGTTTCTGCTTCTCAATCAGAGGAACATTCACAAATTCAAGGAAATGATCCACATACTATACCTCGTGAAGGTTTAACATTGGATAATTATGCATTGACAAGGGAGATAATCAAGTTGACGAAGACTTCTGAGGCTCAGGCAAAACAGATTAAGAAGTTGATGCTTAAGTATAAAAGGTTGAAGAATTTTGTTGCGCCTTTTATTAAACGTTATAACTTATGGGTTACGAAGGAAAACAAGCGCAGAAGGAAATTTAAGAAGACTTCAAAAGTCAAACAGTTTCTAAACCATCTTTCATCAATTTGGGAGGAATTTAGAAGAATGTAATTTAAAAGAAGATGCGGTTAAAGAAAATGAACCCGAACGTTCTAAAAGTCCAAGAAAAGATCACCAAGATACCGAGGAGCAAGTTCAAGTTCAAAATCACTGCTGATCAAGGTATCGAACAACAAAGTATCGGTTTTCAAAGTACTTTCAGACAAGAAGTAATAACTCCAAGAGTGTTAGATTTTGAAGAGGAAGCTGGTCCTTCTACAACAGTTATACAAGAAGAGGAGGATATTCTCAAACCTATTCATTCTGCAAGTGATGATGAGTTCATTGCTACAATTTTAGGAGATTTATCACAAACAAGAGGTGGTGTTCCTATTCGAGAAGTACAAGAAGAAGAACAACAAAGAACTTCTCAACCTGCAATTGATCCTAAGGATAAAGGAAAGGGTGTTCTGGTTGAAACTAAGAAGAAAAAGCTTACTTTGGCGTAACTTAGAGAAATTGAAGTTGCTAGGAATGAAGTCAGCAGCTAGAAAGGTTCAAGAAGAGTTAAATGCTAAAGATAGAGAAGCTCGTGAAGCTCAAGAAGCTAAGAGTAGAGAAGCAACTAAGAAGTTACAAGATGAATTAGATGTTGAAGTCACGAACCATTACATACCACCTACTCTGTTAGATATCCGTCAAGAAGACCTAATTTAGCTAAAGAAAGAAATGCAATGATGGCATATTTAAAAGCAATGGATATAAAGGATTGCGTGTTTAACTATGTTGATATGAAAAGACTATATGATGTTGAAAAAGAGGCTTATAAGAAAGATGTTGCAGCATCAAAGACTTTAGAGAAGAAGTCGCTTGGACCAAGCAGAGAAAGAAAAGTTTGAAAAGAAAAAGGAAATCTGAAGTTACAGATGTTCAGTTCTCAAAGAAAGAAAAAGTTGAATTAAGATCTGAGACAAAAGATGAACTAAGAAATTATCTCAGAGTGGTAGATTTTGAATACTCAAAAGAAGACGATGACATAAAGATGAACAGATCAAAGATTAGTGCTTTTGAAGTTGTGAAATCCAAAGATGTAGATTATATGATTTTTCATAAAGAAGATGAAAGCTTCAAAGTTTTCAATAGGCTATGGGACTTATTGCATATTATAGATAGAGTAGATCTATTCTATTTATATCATGTGGTGAAAGCTTATTTTGAACATAATCCATTAGAAGGATTGGTTTAGTTTTACATGGTGATCTCATAACCGCATGGGAAATCAAGAAGAAAGTATCGATGATATTTGGAAGAATCAAGAAAATTGGAAAATTGTTTGTCGGAGATTCTTTGAAGAGTCCGAGTTCATGTTTTAGAGTCGGAAAATGAAACAATGATACACATGTTTGCAGAAAGAAGATACCCTCTCACAAATCGAGCTCATGAGAAGAATGCTAGAGCATGGATCGAAGTAGAAGAGGATAATGAAACCGCTTGCATGGTTATCAACTTGTTTATCAACCTGGACTACCATTGTCAAGATGATGAAAACCTGTATGAGACTTAATTGAATAAATTATTTTTGATAAATCAAGATTTTATTCAAAGTATCGCCGATCAAACAAGATTTTAATCAAAGTATCGCTTGCGCTTTTAACCGCTATGATTTTTGAATGTAACCTTTAATAAGTAACAAATTTTTGAAACAAAGGTTGTTGAAATAAATGGATTTTGAGATGGTAACATTAGGTTATCAATCCACCATGGTTACAAAAGGATTGGCTAATCCATGAGCAAACGGCTCGTAAAGATATATCAAACCGCTTTTAGTTGACAACTTGCTAATAAGTTGATGGTAATCAACTCACCATATCAAGAATGTGAAGAGTTGGCTAGCCCACAAGAAAATGGCTTGTGGTAAAGGTCGTGGAAAACCATTATTGGTAATTAGTTCACCATTAGATAAAAGAACTAACTAGTCCGTATGGTACAACTTTTGGTAAAGACAAAACAAATCTGTTGATAGTCGATGATTTGCTAAAATCATATGGTTATCAATGTACCATGGTCTTACACACCAAAACATTTGGCTACTCCGAGATAATGGCTTTGGTAAAGAGATCTAAATCCATTAAATTTTCAATGATTCACCTCTCACAGGAGTTAACACACCGGAAGTGATGAGAATAGTATGCAACTTTAATCAATTAATGTACAAATTGTCATATGTTGCCGTGTTGTCGAAAAGATGGAGCTTCTTTGGATGTTTGTAGAAAGAATCATTCTAGAGATACTTTGACAAGCACGTACACTACTGAGATACAATCCAAAGATTAAGAAACAATCCAAAGATAAAGATGAAGTCGTTAAAGATATATTCATAAAAGGAACTTGAAGTCAAGCAAGTAGAATTCAAGTTAGAGAGGATTGTTGGGATATGAAAGTGTCAAGATATGAAAGTATCGATGATATGAAAGTATTGAAGTCGCAAAGTACTTGAAAAGTCAAAGAGTCAAAGCACGCTAAAGAGAAAGTCAAAGTACTGCACTATGAAGTCAAAGTACTGCAAGAACAAAGAACTGTTATATTTGTTTATGGAAAGTATTGTAACTCTAGAATATTCTATGTATAGATTACTTGTCGTACAAGGATACAAATTGTAAACCGACTAGGATATCCTTGAGTCTATAAAAGGACTCCTAGATTGGCATTAGAGGTACGAGTTTTATGAGTTTTAGAGTTTACGAATTCACAAGTTATTTTGTGTTTTAGAGAGAAGTTCGATAATCTTAGAGTTGTTTAGAGTATATGCATAATAAGCAGATTTAGAGTTTATAATAAAAGTTATTCTTCTTAGCTTTGTTAAGTAAATTCCGCGTACTTGATAAAGATTGCTCAGTGTTTCTTTGTTAATAACTTAGGATTTATCCGAGGTTATTAAACCTTAACAAGCTAGTTAAGTTAGTTTAATTAAAGTATATCAATCCAACACATTTTACTTTCTATGGATGATAATTCAGATTGGCAGTCTTTCATGAACTATATTAATGTTGACCTTAAGTTCGTAGAAGAGCAGAGATTAAATCTTTTTTCAAAATACAACAAGTTAAGTTTTGAATAAAACAAGTGTAGGGATAAACTGCTTCTTTTAAAACAAGCCAAGCTTGAGGATGTTACACTGCAAATTCAAAACACTTAATTAGTTAAAAGAAATCAGGCTCTTCAAGAACAACTTAAAAAAGAAAAAGATATAATTGAAAGCTAGACTGCCAAAAATCCTAGAGTCTTTGACATTATTCAAGCCCCCAGTAGCAAAAAGAGAATCATAGGTGAAGATCATCTCCCTGATTCTCTCAGTGAAGACCAAAGTCTAAAACCATTCGTGTATGCTGGCATGCTTTCCAAAAAGGAGTTAATGCCTAAGTCTAGTGATTGGATTGAAAGGGTAAACCTTGAGAGTAAACTTCCAAATTTTGATTCTGGAAGGATACTTGAGCCTGAAAGTCAGGCTCTCAAGATCATGCTTGACCCACGATGTACCCAAGAGTATCAACACATCACCGAGTCTCAAGTTGAATCTCAAGCACCACTTCCACCTCTGAAACCTCTTCAGGGTGCTGCACCTAGCTCTGAGCTTACTCCAATGCAATTCAATCCTCACTCACCAAAACAAAGGTCTGGTCTTGGTAGAACCATTTTGAAAAGGCCAACAAAACCAACCCAAGAAGATTCAGTCCCCACTGAGACTTCCACATCTTCAGTTCCTACTGAAGAAGACCAAATCCAACAACTGACTCAACTTGTGAGGAATTGACTGATAAGATGAACTCTATTGAGAAAGCTCTTGATTCATTTATCAAGGAACCTAGGTCAACCTCCTCTAGTTCCTCAAAGTCAAAATCAAACACCAAGCCCAAGCAGAAGTGTGATGTGTGCCATTATACCAGCCATACCACTGATAATTGCTACAGAATCCTTTTTTGGATGATCTGCAAAAAGGAATATCACAGAACTTTCGACCAATTACAGTATGTAAGTTCATTCAGTGAAGCAAGTCATACCAATTTTGGTCATCAGTATGCTTCATCTTCAAAGCAAGCTCACAGGCCTAAAGCTAAACCCTTTCCTCCTTGCCCACACTGTGGCTTCAATGATCATGATCTTGATGATTGCCTCAAGAAAACGTGCTGTGAAATATGTGGAAATCTAGCTCATGAGACATCTCAGCATGACAGATTCATCCAAGCAAGGAGAAGTTTTAAACAACCCCGCATCACTGAGTCTTCCACAGTTAGCAAATGCAAAACCTGTGGTAGCACATTGCACTCAACCACTGACCATGAATCAATTGCTAAGTTTAAGAAGACCATCAGACCCAAGCCCACCAGTAAGTGGGTCAGCAAGAGAAACTAATTCAGTTCACTATTTGTGCAGAGACACGCCAGGGAGCCTATTTGACATCTAGATAGTGGATGTTAAGGAGCATGACTAGTGTGAAGGAGTATCTACACAAGTATGTAAAGGAACCAGGACCCAAAGTAGTATTTGGTGATAACTCATCATGTCCCACTGAAGGTTATGGTTTAGTAAACTGCAATGGAATAGTTTTCTCTAGGATAGCTTATGTCAATGGTCTGAAGTACAATCTTATCAGTGTCAGTCAGTTGTGTGATGCAAAATACATAGTGCAGTTCAATGATAAACAAGGCACCATTTTCAATGCCAACAAAGAAGTTGTTCTGATAGCTCCTAGGAGAGATTATGTATATGTCCTTGACATGTTAACTCTCTCTCAGAATGGAACATGTCTCTTTGGCAAAGCCACTGAAACTGTCAATTGGCTGTGGCACAAGAGACTCTCTCACTTAAACTTCAAAAATATAAAAAACTTGGCAAAACAAAACAAAGTTCTTGGTTTACCATCACTGGTTTTTGAAAAATACAAACCATGCTCAGCCTGTGAAAAAGGCAAATATCACAGAGCATCATTCAAAACAAAACAAAATGTCTCCATCAAAGTCGCTTTCACCTTCTCGTGATATGGATCTCTTTGGACTGTCAATCCAAGATCAATCCAAAGATGAGAAGTATACACTTGTCATAGTTGATGAGTTCTCAAGATATACTTGGGTATACTTTCTTTCCAAAAGAGTCAGCGGTGATACCATAATGTCATTCATCGAAATATTGAAAACCAAAATGACATTATGTCAAACAAATCGAATCGACAATGGTACTGAGTTCAGAAATCAAGAGCTTGAGAGTTTCTGTGATGAAAACTGAATTTCCCAAAAATTTTCATCTCCATATACCTCTGAACAAAATGGGGTAGCTGACAGGAAAAACAAAACTCTCATTGAGGCTGCTAGAACTATGTTAAATGGCTTAGCACTCTCAAAAGGCATAACAAAACCCCGTATGAGATCTTCAAAGGAAGACTTCCCGATATCAACTACTTTCATGTGTTTGGGTGTCTTGTGTTCATTCACAATCATAAGGATCACTTAGGCAAATTTGATGCAAAAGCTAATGATGGATATTTCTTAGGTTACTCACTTATCTCCAAAGCCTTCAGGGTTTTTAACACTAGAAGACAACAAGTTGAGGAAACCTTTCATGTCACCTTTGATGAAAGTACTGAAAGCATCAGGTTTACCAATACCTCAGTAGAGGAAAGAGGAATTGATGGATCATCAAGATACCCTCATGATCAGTTCAACACTGAAATCAATTCCTCATATCAAGCAGATGTTGATATCTCATACTATGTCTTGATCACAACCTTACTCAACCAACAATCAGTGAATTCATTGATACTCAATCAGTCCCTACTGGGATAGGTAATACTGAACCAAATGTTCAGGAACCTGTAATTCATGAACCTCAACCTGAATTACAATCCTCCTCTTCAAATGATCATGTATCTATTGCACCAGCCCCTGAACCCATTCCTGAGTTCCTAGTGACCTCATCAAGCTCAGATCCTAGACCTCAAAGTAAGTGGAGTAGATATCAAGACATTGAACTTGTGAACATCATTGGTGAACCCACTGAAGGCATGCTCACAAGAAGCATGGCTGCTAAATTATCAGCAGCTTCTGCCAATGAATGTCTATATGCTAATTTTCTCTCAGATATAGAACCCAAAAGTGTCTCTGAAGCTTTGAAACATCCTAGCTAGGTTTAGGCTATGCAAGAAGGCATTGACTATGATGAGACATTTGCTTCTGTTGCAAGAATGAAAGCCATCAGGATCTTTCTTGCATATGCAACATACATGAACTTCAAAGTTTACCAAATGGATGTGAAAAGTGCCTTCCTGAATGGTGAACTCAAAGAGGATGTTTATGTTCAGCAACCCCCAAGCTTTGAGAGTAGTGAATATCCTGATTGTGTCTGCAAGCTTGACAAAGCCCTATATGGACTGAAACAAGCTCTCAGAGCATGGTATGAAACTTTCTCAGCCTTCCTGATCCAAAACAAGTTTGTCAGAGGAAAGATAGACAACACCATGTTTATCTATAGGACAAAACAAGATGTGATACTAGTTCAAGTATATGTTGATGAAATCATCTTTGGCTCAACAAATTATACTCTTTGCAAACAGTTTGAAAAACTGATGACAAAGAAATTTGAAATGAGCATGATGGGAGAACTGACATACTTCCTTGGACTACAAATCAGGAAAACTGATAAAGGAATCACCATCAGCCAAGAGAAATACACCAGAAATCTCTTGAAGAAATATGAGATCTCTGATTGTGCCTCAGTGAAGACTCCAATGGTTCCTCCAACTAACCTTGGACCTGATCTCATTGGGAAATCAATCAATCAAAATCATTTCAGTCTAATCCTAAGGAATCCCATCTCATTGCAGCCAAAAGAATTCTCAGATACCTGAAGGGTACTCCAATCCTTGGACTTTACTATCCTAAATGTTCAAGGTTTGACCTCAAAGGTTATTCGACTGATTATGTTGGTGTAATATGGATGAAAAAAGTACCTCGTGGTTACATCAATTTCTTGGAGGAAAACCGGTTTGTTGGAGCACTAAGAAGCAAAGAATCGGTGGCTATGTCTTGTTGAAGTCAATATGTGGCGATTGTGGAATCGTGCCAATGTGCTATGGATGAAAAGTCAACTCAGTGACTATGACATCCATTACAAAATGGTACCCATCTTCTTTGATAACATCAGTGCAATTGCAATCTCCAACAACCCTGTCCTTCACCAAAGAACCAAACACATTGATATCAGATATCATTTTATCAGGGACCACATCATGAAAGGAGACATAGAACTCCACTTCATCCCTACTGAATATCAACTTGCTGATATCTTCACCAAACCCTTGGATGAACCTACCTTTAGGAGACTGAAAGCTGAATTAAGAATGCTTGACATTGAAAGTCAGCAACCTGATAATCAATCCTGATCTCAGCAAGTTCTCTCTGAAATGGTCCCTAATTCCTGAACAAAGCCCAAAAATCTTCTCGCTGAATGAGTAAGACTCATTCAGGGTCCCTGACAATGGATATAGAGCATTGAATGAGTAACTAAATGCTATAAGTATTTCAGTTACTTAATGTCCTATGATGGTAAACATACTAATTTAATATAGGAATATATGTCTCTATATCCTTCTGTCATCCAAGTCAAAGGTCCACCTCAACCTTACCTCATCCCACTTGGCATTAAATGCCCTCTCTCACAACAAATATCCTTAGGATATTTTAATCACTGCAAATGCACTTTTACTGTGCACTGCAAATGTTTCCTTGAAAACCGGGAAAATACTGCGGGTAGTGGAGTGGTCGCATTAAATGAGGTAAATAAAACGTTTTCAATAAATAACTTTACAATTCCTCATATCTGCAAAAATTACCCTCTCACCACTCTATAAATACCCCTCTCAAAACCACAAAAACACACACAAATTCATTTATGAAAATAAACGCTGTCAAAATCCTTTCAAAAATCATAAACAAATGTGTGTTCTTATCACCAAAACCAGTTTAAAGCAAAAATCCTCTTTGCAAACACATACAAAAGTTTTTACCATAAACTTTTAAAAGAATCTAACTTCTTTGATTGTTCTTGTTAAAAGTTATCAAAAACCCTAAAATCTTTTAATGGAAATGGCAAGAACTCAAAGTCTTCAGTTTGCATCACAGTGGGTCAGAGGTCTTGAAAGTGTTGAATTTAACTAACAATGTTATAGGCAATTTTGAATACCCACATGATGTCCCAGCCTATAAGGGAATCATGAAGTTTTTGCTAAACTACCAACTGAAAAAGGCCTTTGTTCAGTCCCCTTCTATACTGTACCAAAACCTCCTCAGGGAGTTTTGGGCAACTGCAGTGGCCTATGACCCGACACCCTCAACTGATGAGACAGACCTTAGACCCCTCAGGGAGTTTCTCATCAAATTCTCAATTTTAAATGGGGAACAATCAGTTACCCTGGACTATAAAACCTTTTTCACCTCCATAGGGCTTGAATATAATCCAGAAAATTATATTGCTCACCTTGACCCAGCCACTGTTAAGGCTGAGTTAGGTAAAATTGCTTTGGATCCAAAAATTTTGGACAAAACCCCAGTCAATAAGAACTCCTTTCCCGTGGCTTGGAAGATCATGTTCACTTTTGTGATTCAGGTTCTTGGCGGGAACCATTCATCCACTGAACAAATTAATTCTATTCAGTTGTTGATGGCTTATAGCTTGATGACTGGTGCTAATGTCGACATAGGGGAGATCATTTACAGTGATCTCGTAACCAAGATACAAAGCAAAACTAGGGCGAAATACGTTTCTTACCCTAGGTTTGTCTCTTGTGCTTTACAAGTGTTACTGGGTTGCAATTATCCTCAGGAATATAAATATGGCGCTTTACCTGCCACCCTGAGCCCTTTAAATTTTCAAAAGGACCCATCCCTTGTCCTTGAAATAGAATTGACGGCCCATATGGTTCTTGTAAACAACCGGAGGGACTCGATTTCCCAAACCGCTACCTAAAAGAAAAAGGGAAGTCTCGATCGACTAAAACCAAACCCAAGTTTCGGGCTGAGGCTTCGAGCACAAATTAAACGGCAAAGAAAGCCCCATCTCGATAAGACACCTAAGGCGACTCAAGCAACAACCACCCGGTGATAACGGCGACACCGATACATCACAATCAGTGCCCCTGGTCCCACAGACTACTCCCCAAGATCCAGCGGGAAACATACAACCCGCTGGCAGGGGAGCGCCTTCCACTCAGCCTTATGAGGACATTCGCAAACCAAAGCTTTTGTCTGAGGGCACAACAACTTATCCCAAAGACTCAGGGGGAAACGAACAACCCACTGATATGGATATCACTGCCACTTCTTCTAAGTATGGCACTGGGAAACACCCACCAGTGCTTGAAGGAGCATCGAGGGACAAAGACTCGGAGGGAATGAAACAACCCGCCGATACGGAACTCACAACCAATCTTGACTCCGGAGAAGACACTGGGAAAACCCCATCAGTTTCTGAGGGGTCACTGGATGACAAAGACTCAGGGGGTCAAAACCACCCGCTGATATGGAACCCATAATCCCCACTGGTCTTCTTACTGTTGCTGAAGTTAATGAGATTATATTTTCTGATGAGGAGCTTGCTGCTGACAGTGAGGAAGAAATCTTCTCTGTTGATGAAGAGATGGACGTTGTTGTTCAACAACAAGAACAAGAGCATCAGCCTTATCCAACAGAGACTGAAGAGTCACCCTTTAAGCCTGATGATGACTCCTCTGACTCTTCAGACTCTTCTTCTTCCTCCTGCCCTGAGGATCTGAAAAAATATGACACCATTCAACCTCTTACTGAAAGGCAGCTTGTTATGTGGTTAAAGAGGGCTACCAGGAAGCTATACTCTTCAGTGACTGATAATTTATGGGATCAACATGTTGAAGCTGCTGCCAGCTATGCGGATCTCAATGTTGAAGTTATGGCTACCTATGAGAACAATGATGAGCACAAGGATTTCATCTATGAACATCTTGACAAGCTAGATGACAACCTAAAGAAGTTTCTCCAAACCTTTCAGAATGCTCACACTAAGCTGGATGAAATCAAAGAATCTGTCAAGGAAGGCGCTGCACTCAACTCCAAAGTGATTGAGGCTACGGAGACCTACATGAAGAACTCATCCAGTCTCACTGAACTAATCACCATGCTTAACACTGCAAATGTTCAGGGTCTTACCTCCTCTGTGCAGGCTATTCAGTCCATCTTGGGCTCACTTGATACAAAGGTTGCTGATTGGGCTAAATCTTCTTCTTCTATGGCCTGGAATCTCGGGCATAGAATGACAGCACTGGAATCATCGCAGGTCAATCTTGATGAAAAGGTCACAAGTATTCAACAAGATACATCAGACATCAAGTCCATGGTCTTGGAGATCTATCAAGCCTTCAAGGGTCAAGCTGCTCCTTCTCCCTCAGTGCCACTACCACCTCTTGCTCTCACTGACGCTGCGGCAACAGTTGAGGGGGAGAGAGCTACTGAAGGGACTTCCTCTCACACTGAGGGGGAGCCAACTCAAACTATATCTGCAACACCCATCTCATCTATCTCACCATCAGGAACACCAATCTCAGTGACAACAACAACAACAACAACACCAGTAGTCACAACTACACAGCTGAACCTGTCAAGATTCCTTATGTAATTGGTGACACTAGGTATCTGCTTAATCCTGAACAGCTAAGTGCCTACCTTGAAAAGGAAGACAAACGTAAGAAACAGGCTTAGGAGGAAAGGAAAAGCAGAGAAGCCCTGGTCAAAGTAGTTTCCGAGGAAGCTGAAAAGTTGGGAATTGATCCAAAAAAGCTTAAAAAGGAACAGGCAGGCCAAAAGTTCAAGGCGGCTCAGGATGCTGAGATGGCTACCTTTAAGAAGAAAAGGGATGAAAAGAATAAGAATAATGTTGAAATAAGAAAGGAAAGGATTGAGCACTACAACTGAACCATGACAAGCAGAAGGGCACCTGAAAAGATTACTGATGTCTACATCATCCCTAGATCCAAACCACTGGCAATGAATTTCTACAGGGGGGATGATAAAAGAGACTTTGAAGTTCATGATCCTTTGAAGTTCACTGACTTCGGGATCACTGAGCTTGATGAACTTGGTCCCATTATTGAAAAGAAGAAAAATGTAGTGGTCAAGGAGTTGATGAAATCCCTCAGCAAACGTTATGAAAGACTAAGGGATGCACCAGCTCAGCTTGGGATACAGTCAGCTCTTCCTGAGGCTCAAGGATCTCAACCTCAATCATCCCAAGGAAAAAGAAAAAGAGTCGAATTTGAGCCTTAAGCCAAGGTGCCTGGTTTTGACTGTAACAGGGAGCTGCCTGAAGGGGTAAAGTTTGTGAATTGCTTAGTCATTGAAAAACCTGAATGAGGACTTTTCTTCATTGATGTCTGCGGGAACCCAGCATTCAAGAGGTGGAGTGACATTGATCAGGCTGAAGTGGCTACAATGGTAAGTTTTCTAACAGTTGCATCTCAAATCAAATCTCCTAAAAACATCAGGTTCTGCACAGACCTGAATGCCAAGATAAGAGATCATCCTGACAAAGTAACACTCCTCTCCAAGAAGCCAAAGCTAGAAGCACTGGGAATCCGCCTTGAATGACATCATTGAAACTTTTATCATTTCATCTTTTGTACTAGTGATAGGAACTTTATAATCTTATGAATAAACGATGTATGTTTTTCTTAAAGTTCAGTGTTCCTTATTATGTTCATTAGTACATTCAGTGTAAGAAGAAGCCATTTGCTCACTTACACTGATCAAACACTTAGGCTATTTGTATTTCCAAATAGGGGGAGACTGTTGGATTCAGTAAATACTCAAACCCTTTAACTCTAGGATTTGAATAGAAAATACCCTAAGTGTTTTGATCCTTAAACACTAACAAGTCACTGAGCGCATAGTCACCTAATGAGCAGTCTTCGGGATACTCAGTAAGAGACAAAGTAGAAGTATCTCCACTCAGTAAGGCGGAACTTAAGGGGTGAAGACTGAGTCAAGAAGAAGAAGATGGTGGATTCAGTGAGTGATGACAATAACTCACTGAATCCCAAAGCTACTCACCAATTACTATCACTGAAGACAATACTGAAGACAAAGACTGAAGGCTGAAGAGACTGAAGAATGAGAGGGACAATGCGGATAAGTTTTAACAGATAAGACGAAGTCCTTATCAACCAAAGTCAAACTTTCCCTGAATCGCTAACTACTAGGCTCATTGTCATCACTGACAAGAAGAAAGCAGCCTTGTCACTTACTCTAAATAGCCATTATAAACTGAGACAAAATACATCAGTATTTTGTCTTCTATAACCTGTCAGTTTGTCCTTTAGGATATAGTTAAAAACCATACATGTATAAATAGCCATAAGAGTTGGAGTGAAAGATTTTAAGCTTGTGCATTAACTATGAATTACACACACAAGCAATCTTTCACTCCTCCAAATACAACTATGTCCCTGAGATAGCTTAGTGGTACCTGAGTAGTTGTGCTTAGACTTAGCCTAAGCTTAGTGAGGAGTTACACCATACTTTTCATTCAATCCCAAGTGTTGTTCCGCAAGCACTTGGGTAATATATTATTTTTGATTCATTATTAATAAAAGATATAAATGTTGGAAAATCTCAGTGTGTCTAAGTTTTCATATCTTGTTTAATTGTGAATTTCTTTATACTTACTTCAGTCATGTGTCACTTTTAGTCTAAGATTTGTTATTTTACTAATTGTGAAACGGGAACAAAGATATGTCAAGCAACCCTAAGATGACAAGAAAGGGTTTCGAAAAAGCAAAGACGACAAGAAAGTGAAGGATGAGCGCAAATGTTTTAAATGCGGGGATCCAAATCACTTCATTGGTGAATGTCTCAAACGCGACGAACAAAAGGCGTTCGTAAGTGGATCATAGGGAATAAGTGAAGAAGAGAAGGAAGAAATTTGTCTTTAGCCAAGGACTCCGACGAGGTATGTTTCGACTCCCTATACTATAGTAGTTTATCTCTAGATGATGAGTCATTACATCTAGAATATAACAAGCTTTGCAAAATTAGTCTTAAGGTAATAAACAAAAACAAACTTTGGAAAAATAAAAATGGACTTTTAAAAAAGGAAGTTTTTGAACTAAAATAAAAATTAAAGAAACTAGAAAAGGGAAAGGAAGTAAGTGGTGAATGCAAGCTTTGTGTAGAATTAATACTTAATCGCTTACTTTGGTATTTCTCAGTTGAAAACAAGCACTTGGTGAAACTTAGATATTTTGGACATAAAATAGAGTAAAACAGATCATATTGTTAAAGACTCCTAAACTGAAGGAAGATACGCCGTATCATTCTAGAGGGATACACCGTACATCAACACTTAGACGAATGTGAAGACCATTGCCTGACTTTGAAGAATACGCCGTATGGAATTCTTCCATGCGTCGTATATGAAACCTTGGTCAACACAAAGACGTGACTTATCTGCTCAAGATACGCCGCATAAACTCTTTGACATGCACCGTATCAACCTGAGGATTTCACCATGTAATTCCAAGATTAGAATATACATACATCATATGAAGACTAAAGATTTGTCGTATCTTAAGGCGGTGTACGAATATTCCAGAATAAAACAATCTTGGACCCCATACGAAGTTACCTAAATACAGAGTATCGAGCAAACTGATACGCCATATCATTTTTGTAACATATTGGATTTCACATACACATCAAATCACTAACATATTAGGCGTACAAGATGATTTCTAGAGAGAGAAAGAGTTAGAGGTTTGGGAACTTTAGCGAGAGAAAGAAAAATCTTATTATGAGCTCCAACTCTCTACCTTGGGAGGTAGAGAGTATTTATAGTCTTACAATAAAACGCCACCGACGGGCGTGGATCGCATACGGTGGGTAAAGACCCGTCCGTCCTCCACGGTGTTACCTAACTAAATACTACTTAACATTAAATAACTACGACTACGAGCTTTCTAACGGATACATATACTTGAGGTGACCGACACTTTAATACCGGATTTTCTAAATCCTAACAATCTCCCTGCGGAGGTCACCTCAAACACACATTACAATTACATAGAATACAAGCAGATATTTCATTGAAATTGTTCTTGGATTCTTGTTCATGTTCTTTGTTACGTAGCTCGTAGTCTTTGATTCTTTATTTTGCATGTTTGGATAATCGAGTGGAGGTCTTTAAGCGATCCACGTGATAATCGAAGTTTTGAGCCGACTTTGAGATCATCGACCACAGAAATCTCGACTCATCCATTGTGGTGTTGGTATTATGTGATGTAGTAACATTTGGACCGACATGCTCACATTTTGGATCATGATATATTCTTATCGAGTAGCGGAAGCTTTCGCTGATTCATGATATTGGCAAAGAGCGTAGCGAAGCTTGGAGTGATAATGTCGAGTCATTGATGCACTAATCATGATTTCTTTGGAAATGAATGTGTTGTGTGAGCATGCGGCTATGGATTGACCGCCCATTTCGATCACCGCAAACGAGGGTGTTCCCTGCATAAAACAGCTTAGCAATAAAGCGCACAAGAGTGTCTTTGATCACTTTTGTTGAATTGAGGTACACGCCCATGGTTCCCGTTGATTAGTACAAATCTCGCTGTGATAAGGTATAATTCAAGAATTTCCTTGACAGGTTTCGCAATGGTCTAGTCGTTCTCAAACCGAACGTCTCAAAGAAGACAACACGGAGTGAGTGAACCAATAATTGAGATTCACCGATTGATGAAAAGAGATTTGAAAAACAATCGCATCGCTCAATAGAAATTGTTTTGCAATACAACGAAGGTTTTGATGAAAATCAATTATCAATCATAAACACCTTTTATTTTGAAATATAAGTACAGTTGATGTGCTAAAGAAAAGATTTTTAGCACAACGACCGGTTTTTCAAAGGTATCCGTTAATCCGTAACTGAACTGTGATTGATTCAAAAGATTGAATCGCCCCATAGTTTCTGCTCGCTTGTCACCGGTTGATCTATTGGGTAGATCTCACATGCCACCCACCAGGAGCTTGTTTGATGTTGGCTCCGAAGGCTTTCCATCTTCATTGTGAATATGTTAGCATATCACTCGGATGTTACGCAATACCACAAGGATAATGCGTGGGACTCAGAAGATATAATCTCCCTTTCCACAATGTGTGAAACAGAGTTTTCATTGAAAGTGTCCTAATGAGATTTGTAGATGATCTCGTGGCTCTAGACTCAATTGTGCATATTTGGTTCCTAAGCGGGAGACTAGGAGAGGGTCTCCTTCTTCAATATCAACAAACTCTAAGAGAAAGTCGATAGATAATGTTGGTTCCCGTGAGAATGAAACAAGTCCTTTTAAGAGGAACTTGAGTGGTTTGGGAAGTTGTAGTGCGGTCGTCCTTTGGGTCCATGACGCCTTGTCTTCAATACCGATGTTACCTTGGTAACTACCAAGAGTATATGAATTGAACCCGTTTACGCCCTAAGGTTGAAAAAATGGAGGCTATTTCTTTTCACCCTTTTTCACATTCAATTCTTTTCATTCTTCAACCCCTTCAAGCTTATCAAACTTCATAACTAGAACTTTATTGGGTTTATTCCAAATACTAGCTCGGGCCATCCGCACTCTTCCCATATCTCAATTTTCTCCTTTTTCATCATACCTAAGGACTCTACACTATCTAGTGGATTGTCCTCGGTAGATCCCTCCTGCTACGGCGGATCGTGGGAACTCAACCTAAACTTATCATCCTTATATCACCATGCATAAAGTAAAGTTGGTCGGTCTTTAGATATAGTTTTTCCGCCTTGAAACCAATTGAAAACCATTTAAAATCAATCAAGATACTTGTGATATAAAATCAAAGTATTTTGTATCTTAATTGTTTTGATATTTTAGAAATGCTCCCCCTCAACATATGCATAAAATTCAGAAATTGTTTAGCACATGGAGGCAAGAGATCTTTGAAATTGTTAGATTAAGAATGAAAGGTCCAATCTTTTGATTAACATTTTCTAAAATGATCATCATCACTTCCCAATCAATTTGAGTAGATAAAACATATTGAGGAAGGATGAGGTTTTCAAAGTTGCTCCCCTCAATATGTGCCTCAAGTTTGAAAGAGTTTTGCACATATTAGAGGAACCCGCACTTAGAGACAATTCAATCACGTTTTAATAATTTAAGGTTTAAAGTAGATGCTCCCCTCAACATGTGCATGGAAAATTTGAAATCGTTTGTCACATGCGGGAGGAAAACTTGCTAAACACTTATGAACCCATTTATCGAATTATCGGTTTAAACCAATTTAAATCACAAATTCTCCCGATCACAATTATCAAATCATTTGAGATTTGTGATCTCTGTAGATTTAAATTGATTTTGAAAGCTTTTAAGGAGAATTGTGACCTGATTATGAAAAAAAAATTAACTGATAAGGATCGGATTTTGAGACTTTAAACTCCATAGATTAAACATGCATGATTATCTTTTGAAAAAAATTGTATGACAAATAACCTTTTAGATTTAATTGAAATCATTCTCCCCCTCAATCAATGACATAAGTTGTTGATTGAGAGATAGATATTTTAATAAAAGTTAAGTCCAAATGATTTACAAAAATACAGTACGAGTTATTTTTTCAAAGCAATTAGTTTTCATTAGATTGAAAGCAATTGTTTATGGAATCAGAGCATGAGATTTAAAAAAGCAAGATAAAACATGGCTCTGTTCTTTCTTTGAAAAGCGGGTTACTGCCTGAAATGACAATAAACCAAATATTTCACTTTCTCCCAAAAATATTTTTTGATTTTTTGATTTTTTTTTTAAATATGTACATTCGAACAACATCTAAAGACCCGTGTCACTCTTTGACTGACAGCAAAAAAGACCGTAGATGTATATCGAATCAAGAAAGATATGACAAAAAGACAATATTTTTTGAGATTTTTCGAGTTTTTCAGATTTTTATGGATTTTATGAAAGATTTTATATTTTTCTATTTGCTTTTTGTTGGTTTTGTAATTTTGTATTTTGCTTTTTGAATAAATATGTACACAGAGATGGATGAAGAAATACCTTTACTCCTCGACTTCCTCCACGAAGACGTTTGAGTGTTTACGGTTGAAGGCTTTTCAAGCCAAGTCGTGGAAGAATAAACTCAAACGTTCTCTTGGAAGAGCTTTGGTGAAGATGTACGCTAACCGGTATTTCGACTTCACAAAATAGAGTTCCACCACTTTGTTTTCCACTTGCTCCGGATGAAATGATGTCGAATGTCGATGTGTTATGCTCTTGAATGTTGAACATTGTTGCATGAGAGAGCAATAGCACTTTTATTATCACAGACAGAGGGATTTTGTTGAATTCAAAGCCAAAGTCGATAATTGGGATCTCATCCATAGGATTTGAGCACAACACGATGACATGGCTATGTATTCACCTCAGAGGAAATAGAAGTACTCATTTGCTTCTTTGACGACCACTCACAAGCATATCACCCAAAATCGAGCACCTCCGACGTGCTTGACGTGTATCTTGACATCCTACATGATCAAGATTCAGATAGGTCGTTAGTGACATACCGGTGTCCTTTGGTACCATAGTCCCATATTGATGGTTCCTTGGAGATACCGAAGACCCGCTTAACCGCTTCAAGGTGCTTTTTAGTAGGCTTAGCCTCGATATCTAGCACACATGCACACAATGAACAAGATGTTCGGTCTACTAGGCGTGAGGTACATCGGGATCCAATCATACTACGATATTTCGTTTGATCTACCATGATCCCGAGTGGTCCTCATCCGACAATACGCTCAATCATGGGAGTGTCAGCGAGTGTCGCGATAACGCCGCACGCGTTCGGGGTCAAAGGAACTTCCTTTTCTTCGAGCAAGTTTTATAACACCCCAGGCAAATGAACCTAATCGTTGTAGTGTAGTAATTAGGGTAAGCCATGGGTATTGATATCGTTCTCTAGGGAATAGGAATGCTAGTAGGGAGTTACTACGCTAAGGTTAAGGTTGAGGAAGATTATTTTTCTATCTTTTATATTTTATGAAAATGGAAAGGTACTGAATCTCGGGTATTGGATTTGGGGGTTGGTATTTCACCGATTACTCTACTATTATCTAATTATCTAAACTAAGGTTGTGGGAGTCTAGTTCTAATTAATGTGTGCTCGTATGATAGTTTAAAGATGTGTTTACTTAGTTTGTATTACTCCTTAATTATCTCCTATTGATGGTTGAGTGTCACGCCTTATTCCTAGTTGCGTTGTGTGTCTAAAGTTGTAGGGTATGCGTTTCTCCTAACTCTTTGAACTTACCAAAGGGTCTTGTCTACAAACCCACTAGAGATTATAGACTCCTACTCTAAGCGCTCTTTGGATGGTTTAGCCTACAATTACTCGTAATTATACTCTAAGGTTCACAAAGATGAATCAAGCATTAAGTGCACAACGGATGACCTATCGCATTACTAGATCATTAATCAACTAAGATAAGAAACAACCAATCAATATTCAATAATTAAGTTTCATACTTCCTAAGCAAACACACAAATAAATTAGCGGACATGGAGAACATGCAAGCATACACACAAATAATCAAAGACATAATTGAATTAATGAAGTAAAGACTTATCTTGATGTAAGATAGGGTTTAAAACCCTAAAATCTTGTACAAGACACCTTAGGTTCGGTTTAGGTTTTACTCCAAAGACTCTCCACACAAAGACCGAAAAATTCGGATTCTATATATAAGATTACAATTGCGACGGCGCCACCTTATGTTTAGTGACGCCGTGTCGCCGCCATTAGGGTTTCGTCTTGGCCACGTTAACCTTGCGACGGCACCTTATGTCCGTGACGCCGTCCTCTTGACTTTCGACGTCGTCGGATTGCATCTGGGCCGCCCGAGTAGCGACGGCCTACTCTTTCACCACTAGACGCCGTCTCTTGAAAATACGAGTTTTGGGTTCCGGCCGTCACAATAATTTTGGGACGGCGCCAATAGCTTTTGGCCGTCGCCTTATACTTTCGGCAACTATGAGTGTCTCGATTTCGATTTTGGCCATTTTCTTCATATATTCGCGCCTTTTCGTCCAAATAAGTGTCATTCCAGCATTTTGCCTTCACGAGACCTAAAAAGGGAAAAGGAACGATATTAAGCAATAACGGATACAAAAGTGATCAAATAAGGACTTAAACGACCCCTCAAAATGGTACCTTTTAAAACCTTATCAGTCACATGAAACAAATCCAAATTTCTTTAAGATCTCATTTGCATATTTAGATTGATTTATAAAAATGCCTCCGGGACTTTGTGAAATTTGTAATCCCAAGAAAAATGACATTTGTCCCATCATTGACATTTGAAATTTGGAACCCATTTCTTTTGAAAAATGATCACATTCATTGGGGTCGGTCGAGGCAAAGATAATATCATCAACATAAATCGAACGTGAATTAAATGTTTGCGACTTTCGGTGATCAATGACGGATCAAGCTGCTCCCTTGTTGAATCCAAGTAGATAGAAGAAACTTTGACAACAGATCATACCATGCTCTAGGAGCTTGCTTCAAACCGTAAAGGGCCTTTTTCAAGCGATAGACATAAGTAGGATGCTCGATTCATTAAAGCCCTCGGTGGTGACTTAAACCACCTCTTTCAAATCACCATTAAGAAAGCGGCCACATCCATCCGATATCGACCATGTCCATACTAGCTGCATTAGCCAAGAAGATTCTGATAGCTTCGATACGAGCAACAGGAGCAAAAGATTCCTCAAAGTCAATACCTTCTTCTTGACGATATCCTTTAGCCACTAACCTAGCCTTATTTTTCAGCACATCACCATGCTCATCAAGCTTCACTTTGAAGATCCACTTTAGAGCAATGATCATAGCACAGTCTGGAGCAGGTACTAATTCCTATACATCTAATTGATCAAACTCATGAATTTCTTCTTGCATGGTATTGAACCAGCTGTCTTCATTCATCATAGTTTTAACATCTTTAGGTTCGATCTTAGAGAGTACGGAGTTGAAGAAGCACCATAAGGCATCAGTAGCAAGTTGTTTACGAGTGGATACAGGACGAGAAGGGTTTCCAATGATGTTGTCCAATGGGTGATCATATGTCCATTTTCTAAGGTGTTCATGTGGTTGTTGTTGTGGGCTGAAGTAGCGAGTCGATGTCTCGATGAAGATGGTTCGATGATGAATCAGAGCAAATATATTTTCAAATGGAGCATCTTGGGGAGTAGCAAAGGGATTAACTTCATCTTGTGAATCGAAGCAATTCCTTGATGTACACTCGGTGATTGAAGGTTTGTTGATGAGATCGATTGATCGGCAGCGCTTCCGACTTAATGACATAGAAATTGAAGGATTGACTTCATTGATGGGATAGAAGCGACCTCGATGATGGGATTGATGATCATTAGCGATTGGTTCATAGTGTTCATCAAACATTGGATCAAATAGTTTCTTCAAGTCATCTTCGAAGGAGGTACATAGGGAGTTCTTGGCGAGGAGCCGTAAACAAGAGTAGAACTGATGGGACTACATGATGATGCGGGTCCGGCGAGTTGTCCCGGATCCATTGGACGGTCAGCTCATCGAACGTAACGTGAATAGTTTCCATGATATTTCGGGTTCTTTTGTTGTAGATTCGGTATCCCTTTTTGTTTGGTGCATATCCTACAAATACTCCAACGTCCGCTTTCGGTTTAAGTTTGCCTAAGTCTTGACCCTCATTAGTTGGATAACACAATGCCCCAAACACACGAAGGAATGGTAAATTAGGTTTTCTATTGTGGACAAGTTCATATGGAGTTTTTCCATGAGCAGTGTGAATTAGGGATCGATTTTGAGTGTAGCGAGCGGTGGCAATGGCTTGACCCGGAGAAACATTGGAACCTTTAAGTAAATCAAAGATAGTTCTTGCGGCTTCCACAAGAGTTCGATTTCGTCTTTCAACTACACCGTTCTGTTGAGGAGTTCGTGGAACACTTCTTTGATGACTGATTCCAACACTTTCATAAAACACACTAAGTTGTTTATTAACAAACTCAGTTCCATTGTCGGTTCGGATGATTCTGATAGTTTTGTTAAGTCGAACCTGCAGTTGTTGATAAGTTTGATGATGATATCTAGAGTTTCATCCTTTGTCCTTAGGAACTTGACCCAGGTGAATCGAGAGTAATCATCAAACACAACTAACACATATTTCCTCCCAAAGATATTCTGCACTCTCATGGGTCCACATAAATCCATGTGTATTGTATGAAGAACTTCTGTAATTGAGTTTGTTGTTTTGGGTTTGTGGGCATATTTCTTGCTTTTTCCCAATTGGCATGCTGAACAAAGATGATCCTTTTCATACTTTAGTCTAGGTAAACCTACAACTAAGTCCTTTACGGAGAGATCATTGATGGTGCCAAGTTCAAGTGATTGAGGCGACGATGCCATAACCATGACTTTGTTTTGAAGCCTTTGACAATAAGCAAATTGAGAAGACTTCATCACATCTTCGATGGAGATGGTGTATAGATTTGACCACGTGTTCCTCTTAAAAGTTCTTTACCATCAAGTTCTCTAACGAAACAAGTATGTTTTCGAAAGCCACTTCTAGATCGTAATCACGAAATTGACCGACAGAGAATAAGTTATGACCAAGACCTTCTACGTAATATACCCGGAGATAACACTATCTCCGACAACATAATCTCCATAACCCATAATTGCACCAAAATGATCATTCCGAATCTAACGGTCCCGATGAATTTACTCACGAAGTTCATGAGCGCGACATCTCCGGTATATGCTTGGAGCGACTGAGTCCGGTACCACGTAAGCGATTTGAGCGATCTGCGGTTGAACACGAGACAAGAATGGATAAGCTGGATAATTGGGATCCCCATGCAAGAATGGGTTCCATTTGGTTAGTAACGATGATTGGAACACCCACATTAGAAGTAGAAACAATGGAATCATCGAAATAGATGCGGTGCTAGTATCCGTATTTGATCTATTCGAGTATGTTCACTTCTTAAGGAATAGTTCTACCAAGAGGCATCCATTTTCTAGTGGGCATTGTCTTTGCAAATTGAGGCATAAGCGATTAACTTTATGGTCAAAAGGTATCCATTGATAACCTATCTTACTAAATGTTCTTCTTGTGGGTTTCACTATTTTCTAACTTTCTTTCGCTTTTGCCTTTTAGCCTTCTTAGCTTGATTTTTAACATTACAGCTTTAATCGGGCATTTGTGAAGATTAGACAAATCATTCATACCACATTCAAGATTAGTAATGAAACCACGCAATCATCATTACATGTTTTTCCAAAAGTAGTAGAATTCGCATTAATTACGATGCGCTTAGATCTAACACTAGAATCAACACGATTCGTTTTATTCAAATTCTCCCTACGGTGATCTTCTACTTTCTTCCAATGCACATTTTAGCTTGAGGTCCTATCATTCCTTGTATTGCCTTGAGACTTTGACACCTTTCGCTTTAATGTCACCGATTACTCTGTAGAGGAATGGGAACATTAGTTGGTTTTGCTACTTTTGCCTTTCTGTTTTGATGTCTTTGGGATGTGTACTATTTGAAGGCACACCGAGGTTCACTTTCATAACATTGGGCATTGAATGAGTTGTATACTTGGCACTAGGCATAGAACAAGGTATCAAGGAATTGACTTGCTCACCCTAAGGTTTTAGGGCATATTGTAATTAAGCATTCTAGAAGTTCTTGAGATCGTTTGGCATATAAGCATGCATGGCCAATTGCATTATCAAGTGGTTTCTCTAACTTATCGTCTTCTACAATCTCACGGAGACATTCTAGGTCGTCCTTAAGGTATGAGAAATATGTTTGAATAGCAAGTTTGTTATTCCTAAGATGAGGAGGAACATATTTCACTGAGACAAAGCATATTTATTACAGACATGCACCTTTGAAGCACCATTCTCCCATTTGTCATTGGCATTTTCCTTTTACGACTCTTGATTCTCAATTTCCTTTTGCAATGAAGTTATTTTTCATTATTTTGTTACGAGTGACTTTTATTGACTCAAATAACTCATTGAAATGACGTTAACTTTTCATTTTCTTCTAGAAAACTCTCATTTTCCTTTTGTAAAGCATTAACCAAGTTTTGAAGATGAAAATTTTGAGAATTCGAGAATCTAAAGGAGGAGGCATTTGGGAGTCGATCACATTTTCATTTCACCCTTTAATTGAGAAATTTGGGCTTTCAACTTTCTCGATCGTGTTACTGGTGAGCTTGAATATGTTCATCACGTTTGTTTATTTCAAAAGCGCATCAAACTCTGGAACATCGAGGATATTTTGATGTTTGAGGTTTTAACATTTTCTTTGAGATGTTGATATTTTAGTTGTAAATCAAAATGTTCAACTTCTAGTTTAGAAAAATGTTTTACCAAATTATCGTGATCATCCTGTTCAATTTCTCACTTAGTTTAGAGTTTTTGATTTCAAGCTCAATGACACGATCATGGGAGACTTTCAAAGAAACAGATAATTCATGAAATTGAGAAGCAGTAATAGAACAATTAGTGGCAGTATAGAACACATCTTGAGAGATACATTCAGAAATAAGATTCTCATTCAAGGTATGCAAGTTCTTCCTCTCAATCTCATTATATTTTAATACTCGCTCATAGTCACTAACCACAACAATTATTGCATCAAATTCCTTTTCCATTCCTTTAATATCTATATCTATCCCCTTTTTAAGACTCTCAAATTGATCTTTTAGTTGTTTAAAGAAAGGCATGACCTCCGTTAAATAACATTTTTTGTTTGCTCAAAACCCCTTTCCCTTGATTATCCCATGGGTGTGATCCTTTTCTTACAAGTTTTCTCAAAGTCAACAAATAATTGAAAAATAACATATTGGTGATTAAGGTCTTGCTCTTAGTGACAATAGTTCTAGGAACTAAATGTATTGGTGTATTTGGAGGATACACGATCATTCTGAGCATTTTCCTAAGGGAGGGTTTGTTTCAACAAGATTTTCGACTTTTGCTTATCTAAATCCTTTTCCGAACACTTGTTCATGTGTTAACAAAGTTTGAGGCTTAAACTTGTTTAAGGAAATCAATTTTCCTTTTGTAATCATGGGGTTTGACATTGATCTTATTCTCTTTGCACTTGGGATCGTTAAGCTTCTTATCCATTTCTCCCTAGATGCATCATCTAATTTTCTATCTTCCTCGGTGCAATCAATGCAACTAGGTGTCTGCATCTAGGTTTAAGAATCTCATTGCCATCATAGATTACATTTTGAGCGACTTTTGCTATCTTACCATACTCGGGTTGGATTCCTTTATAATGGGGATACTATGCTTATCACGAGAACTCTATGCTTCGTGATCATGTGAGCGATCGAATTGTATTCCCTTGTACGTACAACTTATTTTTGAGCTTGTTTTCAAGGTTTTAGATTAGAAAAATCATTCAAAAGTTTTGATTCCTTAGCATTGAATTCTTGCTTAAGCATTTTAACATTTTCTTGAAGTTCTTGTTTTTGCTTAGCGGTTTAGAAAGCTTTTCTTGTAAGGAGTTTAACTCTTGTTTTAATACTTCTTCTCTAAACTTACTTTTTCTAATAGTTGTACACATTTGGTCATCCATTTCCGCTCACGGGTGGTTAGCTCGAACTTAGCACGTTGTTCATAAATGGCCACACATTCTTTATAGGCATTAAGTTCGAGAGATAATGAATTATTAGGGCACATGCGGTGTATTCATCAAAACATAGTCATCATTGATCGCAAAGATGCATCACTTGGTACAATCTCACTTTCACTTTGTTTCACATATTGATCATATGGGACAACATTGATATTACCCATATTTTCAATATCGACTCAATAGTTTTAGTTGATTGTACTTTGTCATGCATCTTTTGCACATCAAGATCATCGTATAGTTTAATACCTCGAAATGATTTTGTCTTTGGATGGACCACTTGTGGTGATGAAGAGACTTTAGAAGGGACCATTGGGGAAATGCTAGCCATGAAAATTGTTTGTGCGATGGGTTCATCATCAACGTCAGTCGTATGCATCACAATCGGCGACTTGAAAGGCATTCGATGATTGTGGCCTATCTCTGAATTGGTCGCTCATCCACATCTCGCATCATATGTCTTGGCATTTCCTCAAGAAGAAACAACAACTCCTTTTCATCCAAATCGCACCATTATCCCGAGCTTGCACAAGCAACATCTTATCCTCAAGTACTCGCATTACGAGGCGTTTTGGCGATGTGCGAGTTCCTTGCAATATGTCCTCACCACCACGGTTGTAACACTTGATCGGCTTTTCTTGTCCTTGATTTCCATTCCTTTCCCTATTACGATTTGCCACATATCCTCTATCAACTCCACCTCTTCCTTGTTCATATTGCCTTTCTTGAACCGGGTTGTACCATAACCTTCCCATCTCGGCGGTGGCTTGATTGTGTGGATTAGATGTTGTTACGAGGTTGTTGTTGGTGTGTGGGAGAGAGTTCATGTTTTGGTGATCATGAGAGCCGGTTGATTAATGAAGTTTTCCACGTGTGCATCAACATCAGCTTGTTTGAACATTGGATCGGGAATGAGTTTGTGATTACCATTACCCATGGGTATGACTTGTGAAGCTTTGGTAGTAATACCAACATTGGTGTAAAATGCAGTTGAATCATTTGATGAACTTGTTTCTCCCTGTTTTGATTTGTCTGATTAAGAATCATTTTTTTCAAACATGGCATGTCTCTCATTCTGAAGCAGGAAGGCATATAGTTGTTCATAGTTGGTGTTCTTCAAACCTTTGGTTAGCTTCACAGAGGTGACAAACTTGTGCCATTCGGGATTCATGTTGTTCACAAATTTTGAGTTCAACTGAATGTTTGGCATGGTCATTTTGATATTCCTCATATCATTAACAAGCTTGTGGAATCTCACGTAATACTCATAGACACTCTCATCTGGTTTCATCTTGAAATGCTCAAATTCATCATAGAGTTGTGATTCTCTTTCTTCCATAGTTAATTGAACACGAGAGAAGCATCTTGACATTATCCCACACCGCCTTGGCTTCGTGTTGTGATTGATAAGCTTGTAGATATCCTTTGGAAGACCTTAAAGTATGATGTTAGAAGCCACGATATCGACATCGAATCTCTTTTCTCCTTATCATTGAGCTCATCATATGTCTTTGGTGCATCTATTCCATAGATCATTGTTCCATCTGCGTTGTATCAATTAAGTCCCTTGTAGTCTCAATCGATAAGGTCCTTCATCAATCGATTTGAGAATGTTGACCCCATTTTCCTTTCCAAGGCAAGACAATCGATTCTTTGAGCCCAAGAGTCGTAGTCGGCCTGTCAAGCACGGGTGGACGAGTATCTGAACCGGTGCTTGAACATCCTCGACAGCAATGGAGATGATTGTGGGTACGTTGGTAGACATGTTTAAAGATTACACGGATTTTATAACTCGATGATTAAACCGGAAATAGATTCTTTCACGGATTTTACTAAATCAAGAGAAACCGTATTACACACAAAAGTCAACCAAGTCGCTAAGAATCCTTAAACCAAGTCGCTAAGCACCAAGTTGCTAAGTAATAAGAAGACAAGTCGCTAAGTTCCAAGTCGCTACGAATTTTTCGCTAAACCAAGTCGCTAATGCACCAAGTCGCTAAATAACAACTCGCTAAGGTCCAAATCGCTAACACCAAGTCGCTAAGAAACTTAAAGAACAAGTCGCTATCAAAATTGAAAGCAAGTCGCTACCTTACCAAGTCGCTACTCGTAGAGGAGAATCCACTAAGTGTACTTTTTGTCGGCTTGTCTCAAAAGACAAGTCGCTAGGACTAACTCGCCACCAAACAACACTACAACTCGCTACCTTTTACTGAAGCAAGTCGCTAAGTAGAAATTCACTACGAGAGCCAAGTCGCTACCAAGAAAAACTTTAAAAACACACTTTTCAATCCAAAACAAGCTCAACCACAGTGATTCAAGCTTACCAAATCAAAACCCAAGCACATACAATGATTCTAAACACAAAAGTACACCCAAAATTCAAACTTTAACACTAGAAATGAACCAAATGAGGCAAAAACCACTATACTTTTTCAAACTCAAAAACCATCTAAAAACCACTAGAAATCCAAGGATATGTAAGAGATGATCTAACCATGGCTCTTGATATCATTTGTAACATATTGGATTTCACATACACATCAAATCACTAACATATTAGGCGTACAAGATGATTTCTATAGAGAGAAAGAGTTAGAGGTTTGGGAAATTTAGTGAGAGAAAGAAAAATCTTATTATGAGCTCCAGCTCTCTACCTTGGGAGGTAGAGAGTATTTATAGTCTTACAATAAAACACCACCTGACGGGCTGTGGATCAGGCATACAGTGGGTAAAGACCCGTCCGTCCTCCACAGTGTTACCTAACTAAATACCACTTAACATTAAATAACTACGACTACGAGCTTTCTAACGGATACATATACTTGAGGTGACCGACACTTTAATACCTGGATTTTCTAAATCCTAACAATTTTCATTTCCAGAAAGTATAAATACTGGATCGACAGCCTCAAAAATACTTCAATATACCCAAGACAAAGATCGAAGACCAGAGAAGGAGGAGGACGACCAGACCACACTAGACACAAGCAGAAGAAGAATTCAGAGGCATAAGTAGGTTTTGCTAGTACATTAATTCATAAGTAGCTTCGTTTATTTGTATTAGTACTCTTTAATCCATCAGGACTGAGTGCCTTGTCACTGCCATATGACTCGCATTTAATCTGCTTTCCCATCGATTAAAGTATATTTGATGTTTGTTTGGTTCATTAGTGCATGTGCTTTGATTACATATTGAGTTTATCGTGGCTTGTTTGCGCTGCCGTAGGCCTCCCACAATTACTTCATTAGCTTTGTTTGCATAGTTGATGTAAGCCCTAACGAGATAAATAATTTAAACTTAGTAATCATTAAATGTTTACACGTCTGTATTAATCAATCAACGAGAGAGAATAGATTTTAGTACTCATCCTATATAACTAGCAATTAAACGAAGTGACAATCTACTTAACTATCGGTCAGACCTCTTATTTGCCATCTATTTTCTATCTGTGTATGTGTGTGTATGTCGTCTTGTTAGTTTTATTTATTGTTTAATTAATCTAATCATCGTGCCAGTCTCTCAGACAGAAAACCCCCTTTCGTTAGATTAGGTTTAAATAGACTAACCTTAGAATTAAAATATTGATAGATATTTAAGTGTTAACGTTCCACTCTTAGTGATCAAAACTCTACTACTGACTGACAATCAACAAGGACGCCATCACACTACTACAAACTTTCATGCATGTCAATCTTATGCAAAGGTACAACGTGCCCATTAACACGATTTAATACATATCACAACAACTAGGCTATTCCACAAATAGGGATTCGACATATGTGGTGCATTAACAACAGGCCATGCAATGTCAAGTTCCTGATGGTCTCTATCGATCATTTCACAAACTGGATAGAGGCTAAACTTTTGGCTAACATCACATGCAAAAAAGTGATCAACTTCGTTTTTGATCATATAATGTGTCAATTTTGAGTACCACAAATAATCATAAGCAATACCAATACTCAATTCATGGGTGAACCATTAATGCATGGTGCGAAGACAGAGGAATCATTCGAGATACAACTTTACCTTACCCTTCTCAAGCCAAAAGCTAGGCAGAGGTAGCCATTCGAGAATTGATAGAGGGCATCAAAAAATAAGAAAAGATAATGGAACACATTGGGTCGATGAAGTGTCCAACGTCTTATGGGCTTATCGTACATTTCCCAAGGAAAGTACAAAATAAACACCATTCAGTCTAGTATATGGGACTGAGACAGTCATACTTGCTAAAATACATATCCCAACGACACGAATTGCCTTGATCAACTAGGAGGCTAATGAGGAAGCCCTACGGATAAACTTAGATATCCTGGAGGAAAAAACAGACAAGGCATCTATTCAGATAGCACATTTGAAACAAAGAACGGCCAAATATTACAACAAAAAGGTCCTTCCAGTATCATTCAAACCTGGAAGACCGCCTTTTTAGGAAAAAGAAACTAAGTAAAGTAGCAAGCATCAGGAAAATGAGTCCTACCTGAGAAGGCCCATACACAGTCAAGACAACCAATCCTAGCGGCTCCTAGCTATTGACATAAAGGCATGGCGACAACATGCCCCTAGCTTAGTATGCATCTAACTTAAAGCAATGTTACATCTAATTATGTATCACAATTTTTTTACTTAAAACCAATTGTAACCTGGAAATGATATGTAATGTTTGAAGCAAATTACTTAATGACATTTTCGTTGTTACTCTTATATGTTCGCAACATAGTTATATTTTAGGCGATTGACCAGGTCTATTGATAACATCAAATAGTCCTGAATAATAAGTGTCAATTTCCTCCGATAATGCTTGTATTTTATATAATTTATATGGATTTACGCTTGTTTTCCGTTATATTTCACTTTCAGGTAAATTACGAGCATTGGATCTAACGAGACGCGGATTTGGAGATTTTCTTAAGAGATTTATGATAGTATGCCTACTGTGAAGAAGTTACGGCGTAACTCCTTCTCTCACATTACGTCGTAGCTTGCGCGTGACTCAGAAGACCAACTCAGCAATCAATTACGACGTAACTCCCAACTAAGGATTACGCCGTAACCAACTAGGTCAAAGGATGTTCCACGCCGCCATCAGATACGCCGTAACTCCTTCCAGTGATTACGGAGTAATCAATACAAATGTAACATCTACCGAAGATACGGCGTAACCCATTCCATGTGTTACGCCGTAACCAGCTTAACGAGAGCATTATTATGGAATTATAGAGGTTATGGCGTAACTCTCAACTCAAGTTACGCCGTAACTAGATCGTGCCTATAAATACAAGCCCTAATTTATGCATTTCACATCATTCACTCCACACCAAAAAGCAGAGAACGTGAAGAGGGGTCCAAAGGCATATCTTGAAGAGCATACGGAGCCATCTTCAAGGGAGAAATCACTCCCTAACGATAAGCATTAGAGATTATTTTATCTTTTACTTTCGATTCATGTATTTCATTATGTCAAACATTCAATCCTTGGTTTTGTTTAATATGATCGGCTAAGCACCTTTGGTGCTAGCCTAGTTATGATTCCTTAATTGTTTTGTTTACATTTACATGTTTCCGTATAATTGTTTCTAGTGTATGCATGCATAGTTTGTTGGTAGCTATCCTAGATTTGGTAGTTTTGAATGGCAGTAGTGTCTAGTTGCTTAGGAGAATTGACCAACTGACCCTAAGTAGGTAGATTGAGTGGGAAGGGTAAGAATTGACCAACTGACGACCCTTCCTCGCTTGTGCGAACTGACCAAATGATCACCTGCCGTTTGGATGAAATTAAGAAGTTAGGGATGAGTGTCTAAGATGCTAGCGTCCGGGCACTCATTGTTGCGAATCTTGCATGTAGAGGTACTTAATGACTTGGCTCAGGGGACTAAAAACAACTGGACTTTCAAGGGTATTAGCTTGATCTCCGGTGGAAGCCTTTGCTGATAAGTTAGGACGAACTGACCAAATGTTGTCCTAGCGACTTAAAACCCCACTTGAATCAATTGGAAGTAGTTAGACGTGAACATAACATGATAGGATGAATAACTAGGTTAGCACACTTTACCCCTATTGATCACAACCACTATTTTATTTTGCGTTTATTTCTTGTTTTCTAGTTTAATAATCATTTCAAACCTAAAAACAATTAAAACCAGTGACATTTAGACTTAATTAAGATCCGCTCACATAGATCTTGGGACGACCTCGGTTTTACTGATTACTACACTACACACGACCGGGTACACTGCCCGTAAGTGTATAAGGTGGATCATAGGTAAACGAGACTTTATAAATATTAAAATCTGGTCAGAAATCCTACATCAAGTTTTTGGCGCCGCTGCCGGTGAGTTATATTAGGATTTTTATTAAGTCTTTTATTTTTGTTTTATTTTAAATTCTTGTTTTCTCGCGATTTCTTTTAAGTTTCAGGTACCATGGAAGTCGTAAACATTGATGGCCTCACACTTGAAGAATATTTGGCATTGACTATGGATGAACAAGGGTTGGGGCTCGTTAGGCCGGCTATTGGAGCTAATGTCTGTTTCGAGATTAAAGAACAGTTGATGTGGGAGCTACGTGCTAACCATTTTTCGGGAAACAGAGATGAAGATGCTTATGAACACGTTAAAAATGTCTTATACATCGCAAGACTTTTCAACATACCTGGTGTTTCTTATGACGCTGTTATGCTCCGAGTATTCCCCATGACACTTACTGAGGCAGCAAGAAGATGGATTGAAAGATTGCCCGCCGGGGCAGTCGATACATGGGCTCTCCTAAAGAAGCATTTCATTCAAAGATATTGTCGTCCTTCGAAGATATCTAATCAGCTCATGGAGATCCATAATTTTAAACAAGAAGGCGATGAAACGTTGTATCAAGCTTGGGATAGATACAATGATCTTCTCTACAAGTGTCCCACTCATGACCTAAATAGCCAGCAAAAGGTCAACATTTTCTACAAAGGTATCAACTTGGCTGCAAGACAAATGCTGGACTACCAGGGACCTATTCCAAGCATGACTCCTACCCTCGCCATTGATGCCATTCAAAAAATGGCCGATCATTCTCAAAAATGGCACGATGGAGGAAGCCAAAGAAGTCTAGGTATCAGGTGGGAATCTTGAGGGTGTTGCCGCAATTACTATCAAGCTTGAAAATCTTGGTCGGGAGATGCACAAGCTCAGGGAATGTGTTCATGCTATCCAAGTAGGATGTGAAAGTCGTGGAGGACGACATCTCACCAAAAATTCTCCTCTCATTAAGGATGATAACAAGGTTGAAGAAGTGAAATATGGTGAAAATAGACCGTTTCAAGGGGCAAATGGAAATGGAAATGGCTATCGTGCTGGACCTCCCACATATTACAACCGCGGTACTTTCGGGGAAAGAAGTTTTAATTTGGAGGACACAATCAGCAAATACCTAGAAGACTCGACTAAAAGACAAAAGGAGCAAGAAGAATGGCTTAAGAACTTTCAATAAAATACAAACAAAAGCCTTTTCAGTCATGATGAATCGCTAAAAAACTTGGAAACCGTGATTGGCAAGCTTAGCGATGAGGTACAGAGAAGAATGAAGAACAAAAGAGCAAATCAATAGCATGCAAAGCCGTGTTTTCTGATAAAGACAAATCAGACAATGGCTCTAGCATGGTGGAGGAAAATGATCTTGATTTTCTTCGCGAAGCCGATTCTGCAGTAACCCAACATCGTAATTACAACGTGGCGGGATCGTGGTGCGAAAAATTTATCGAATTGGATAGAACACATGTCATTAATGGGTGGTCCAGTGATACAAACCTGTGCCCATAATCCCCATCCAAGAGGAATAATCACTGGTGCAAAGCAATACCAGTGGATAATGGTGAGTGGTACGATATGTGGGCCTCATGCAACCCTCATAACGAAATTTGCAACGGAGGAGATGATAAGGAGAGGGTTAAAAATAACAAATACAACTGGTCTGCATTTAACGATGATGAAAGGTTGGCAAAATTCTCAATCGAAGAAGAGGAGGAACCCCTATTAAGCACTGCTGCAATCCCATAATGATCATGGAAGACGATTCCACACGAGCATGGCCTACATGCAATCCTTTTCGTGAGTATTGCAATAGGGGTGGTAATAAAAAGGATGCAGAATGGACATGCCCTCATGAGCTAGAAAGACACGATGTCAAGTTCGGAGATCTATCCTTTCATGATTGGTATTTGGTAAGATTCGGGGATGCTATAATTAATGCGGGTCTTCTAAGGAAACTAAAGCTCGACTATGAAGAACCTTGTCTCCAACAAAGAAAGTCCATGGATAAAAGACCAATCAAAGATGATACCTCCTACAAGTATGTTCCCTCAAGCAACACCAATGATAAAATAGCTCGGAAGCATTGGTGTGAGAAGATAAAGACCTTTGGCGAAGTTTTTTGGGCGTCTTGTAACCCGTTTGATGATGAATGTAACGGAGGGAGTAGCATAGCGAGAGTTGGGGATGATGAGTTCTTGTGGACCTTAACCAATGACGATGAGAGGACATTATTACCTTGGCTAGACAAGTTAGGATTTGACGATTGGGTTAAAAGCAAATATGGAAAGGTAGATGCTTCCACTAAGGAGAAGATTTGGAAGGGATATATGAGTGAAGAAGACCCGAGTGAAGAAATTCCAAACGAGATGAGTGAAGTGATGGATGAAGATATCAAAGATACGACGGGTAATGAAAAAGAAGAATGCAAGCGTGTACTCATCGAAGAATTACTGGATGATAAGTGGTTCAAGGGAACTGAGTCTGATGATGATGACATCGAGGGAATTATGGACTACCTTGAACTACAAGGTGAAGATGGGTTCACTGACCCCGATGATGAACCATACGAACAAAGAAGGTGAAAACTTCTTGGTATTCCGTATAAAAGGCCACCACCAATTGTAGCTGAAAAATATGAGTTTTTAAGATACCACTTGGGGCCAGACGAAAAGTTTTGCAAGATTCGGAAGATTGAGACAAAGGAATATCTCCGCACCGCTACAAATGTTGCTTGGGTCAGACACAATTTGATGAAGGATATGAAGGAAGTTGGCCATGGATTTGGTCATGTATCATTGATTTTGTCTACTTTGCCGTGACATGTTAGTAACGACAATTCACCCTTAACCCATGTTGTGTCTATCCATATTGCCTTCAAGAATTGTTTAGTCCTTAACTCTAATGGTGGAGATTTGTGTAACCACCAAGCTTATGATAGAATACATGTTACGACTGTGCTTTGAGTGATCACCCCGAAATTGACACTTAGACTAGTTGAGATAATTTGAGTGTTTTGTTCCCATTTTGTAAGGTGTTTGGCTATGATTTATTCTAGCATAAGGAATTTTTAAACTTATATTTTCGAGGTAATGGGAGATATCTTTTTAGGAATTTTTCTAATAAGGTCTACTTGATATAAATAACGGAAAATAATGGAAAATATAAGTTTTCCATTAATGGATTACAAAATAATGGAAAATAACGGAATATACCACTTTCAGGTATATTTAATGTATAGTATCACTTTTGATATTTTATTGATAAAATAATGGAAAATAATGGAAAAATAATGGAAAATAAATGAATTTTTAGGAATTTTTAAACTTATATTTCCGCGTCTCTTTAGCTCCAATGCTCGTAATTTACCTGAAAGTGGAAAATAATGGAAAACAAGCGTAAATCCATCTAAATGATATAAATAACGAGCATTATCGGAAATTGACACTTAATATTCGAGGACTATTTGATGTTATCAAATATCCCCCACTGAACTCTACTTGCCCTCAAGTAGACCTTATTAGATAGATTCCTAAAAGATATCTCCCATAACTGGAAAATATGAGTTTACAAATCCCTTATGCTAGAATAAAACAAAGCCGAACATCTCACTATTGAGAGAACAAACACTCAAATCTCTCAACTATTCTAAGTGTCAATTTCGGGGTGATCACTCAATCGCACAGTCATAGCATGTATTCTATCATAAGCTTGGCGGTTACACAAATCTTCACCACTAGAGTAAAGGGCTAAACAATTCTCGAAGGCAATATGGGTAGACACGACAAAGATTAAGGGGTGACTCGTCATTACTAACATGTTACGGCGAAGTGGACAAAATCAATGATACATGACCAAATCCATGGCCAAGACACCAAAGATTGCTCGCTGCATCACCTAGACACGCTTCATGACTAAAAGGGTACGATAAGACATGGGATATATAATTGGTGTAAAATAAAAAACAAGCAGGTAGTCTAAATCTATAAGACTATAACCAAGTCATCACCACTTACCGTCTGCCCAAATTTCAAGCTTAGAAGTCAAGAAACCGGATCATGAAACGCAAGGTAGATGTGTCATTAGAGGGCGTCGTGATGGGCACACTACCTTTTCTCCAACTGTTGTCATAACTACCAACTCCAATCTTCAAATGTGAATGGCGTGGCCTCCTCGATACTAAATCAATAAAGCTCATACTACGATTGCTTATAACATCGCACTTTACAATAGTATAATCATAACAACTTTTTTTTTGAATCATTTTTTTCAACATAACAATCAATACTAACATAATATCCCCCACTTGAGATGAACAATGGGAATACGGGGGTCTTCAATGATCTTGAAATGTTGTCGATGAAAGCGTGATTTCGAACCTTTCCACTCGAACCTTGAACTTAGGCAAATGATGACTTCCCAATCACAAATAAAGACTACAGGGTAGGCTAAGGTGTATAGGTGTATCGAAACAATATATTGGGTGAACAAAATGAAAGGAATGGCTCATAATGGTGTATCTAGGGGTATCTTGCACTAAAGATGAGTGCAACAAAAGGCTTTCACAAGGGGGTTGAAAAGTCGAGGTGACTAATCGATAGACTCACAATGGTAGGCTGTTTGGGTGATAATCCTATAATATTGCCTTCTAAAACTGAAAAGTCCAAATACATCGAGCTAACTCAACATACCTCGTCTATGGTCTCGAAATGATGCAAAGGCCAAGTTCTAAAGTTTACAAACTACCGGCACACTCATAATTTGGTGGATTTGGGGTAAAATATTGGAAACGGATAAAGCTAATCTCACCATATAATATCAAGGGTTGCATGTGCTCGGCTAAGGTCTAATATAGTTAGGTAAGGAAAAACATGTCAAAATTTTAAAAATGGCATAATTTTTCAAAATAAACTAGAAAATGAGGGCGAAATAAAGTTCAAGAGATAATTCTACACCCGTCCCCCCAATTGAATTGTACAAAGTCCCTTTTGTACTAGGCATTAAAATAAAGGTGAAGAGAAAGGTAGAATTAGAGCGAGAACTTCCCTGAAATTTGCTCCATAAAAAAGAAGGCCCACGAAAAAGAAATGTGCCTTCGTATAAGCGTCATGAACAAACTTCAATCCCTAAAATCACAATACCGACAAACATAATACTAAAAAGAAAAAATGAAAAACGAAAAACAAACCTAACTCACTTTCGTAGGAATCACGGTTGCATTTAGCGAATGCAACAAGTCTTTTAAACCACTTGGTGTCCCAGTGGACGAGTGAAATCTCGTGAGGGTTCTGAGGAACACACCACAAAGTTCATTTAAAAACTAATACAAGGTTCTTGTGTTTTAAAATGAAAGAATTAAAGCGAGAGAGAAAGTTACGTCGTAACTCTTTTGAGAGAGTTACACCGTGAATCGCAAAACCGGAATGAGTCAGAAGCGAGTAGTTCTGGCGTAACCCGAGATGGTGTTACGCCGTAATAGGTGATGCGTCAAGAATTATCTTTGCTAAAAGGTTGGTTATGGCGTAATCACCAAGATGAGTTACACCGTAACTCTGTTCGAGATCGAGAATGCAGTGACAATTAGTTCCTCGTTTCTGCAAAAATAGTTAGAAAACACAAAACCCAACAGAAAATGAAATAAAACAAAAGAAAGGGATAATTGGGTTGTCTCCGAAAGAGCACTTTTCTTTATTCTGAGTCTTTAAGTTAGACTCGGGCAGCGGGGCTACCGGTGCTTCTTGGTCATTTCGTGGACATGGCAATCTCCACGCTGGATCCAACTTACTAAATTCTCATCCCTTTTGTAGTCATTTCCCAATTCTAAACAGCCTAAGTAGAAACTTTTGATTTTCTGGTAGGGTTGATCAATGCCTTTTTCTTTGTCTTCCTCACTGATATCGAGTAAAGTTTGAGCTTGGCTCAACTGCCTCTTGGTCCAATTTCTAAAATTCTTGATCGTTCTCGGCATTTTGAAAATAGTCTTGTCATCGTTAATCTTCAACCATAGTAACCCTCCTTTTTCATTTTTATCTAAACCCGACATTTCCTGAAAGGGCTTCCCTAAAATTATTCCAGTAAGACCATCCTCCACAAATTCACTAACGTCATCTAGAACCAGAAAGTCTACCAAAAATGAATGAGTTCCAACGAAGACATGGATATTAGTTGCAAATCCAAGAAAATTATTCCCCTTATATTCTAACTCTTTCTTCATAACTTGGTTGTAGCATTCTTTTGACATGATGTTGACTGGGGAAGTAGTGTCAATAAATGGGTGGAAGTCGATGAACCCGATTTTGCATGAGATCTTAAGATAATATGGGTTTCTATGATGAATGTGTGTTCCTACCTCATGAAATTTAGGTTGGTTTGATTGTTAAAAAGTCTTACCAGAGTTATCTTGCCAATGGGCCATCTCGACGTCACTAGAGAGGTCTTCAGCACTCAATCCTAAGTTATCTTCTTCCTCAAAGTTGGCGAGCGTCAAAATCTCTCCCGAGTCAACCTCTCCGGGATCAGGGGTCGCTAAGAAATTTTTCTAAAGCTTCACCAAAATTGCCTCTGACGGGTCAATTGCACATACCTTCTCGGGGTAGCGGATGTTCATTAGGTCCAAAGTAGCAATTTCTCCATTAGCTTCACGAGTCAATTTTCCAAGCAAAGACATCCACCTTAGTATGAGCGTTGGCAAGCATAGGTCTTCCTAAAATGACCGGTATTCTCGTTGTCTTCCGAATGTCAAGAATCACAAAATTCTTGGGAAAAGGAATTTTTAATCTTCACCAACACATTTTCAACAATTTCTAATGGCGATTGCATAGATCGATCAGCCATTTCAATTTTCATCTTGGCCGGCTTTAAGTTACCAATTCCCATACGCAAAAACATCGAACGAGGCATTATGCTAATACTTGCTCCAAGATCAGCTAGGGCATTATACATGTTTAGACTCCCGATATAGCAAGGGAGAGTGAAGCATCCTGGATCTTTTTCCTTTTGCTGTAGCTCCTTCCTCAAAACCGATGAGCATATTTCGTTGAGGTGAATAGTCTCATCACTTCTTAATTCCTGCGCAATATCATGATGATTAGTATTAACAGAATTATTGATAGGAGGGTTTACCATCAACGTTTGGTCCAGAAGTGACTGTCTTTTCATGCTGATTCGTCGCTTAACTTTTTCCGAAAAGGTCAAAGGTTCTTCGAGGATAGTTTCTACAGTGTGGACAACTTCCTCCTCCCTAGCTGCTAAATAATCAGAGATAGCTTCTTAACATGAACTAACACTCTTATCCAATCTTTTAATCCTATCATCGTGCATTTTGAGAGACGAGATTGTATTATCCACGAATGTCCTCATCAATTTTTCAATCCTATCATCTCGTTCTCTTGATTCCCTGATGTGGTCAAGAATTTTTCTTTCAAGATCGCTCCCGGTTTTGGTCCCAAACACGCTCTTAACCTTTTCAACCCTGCATGCTTCAGCTTCTCTTTCTAACCTTCGTTTTTCAAAAATTTCCCCGTAATTGTATTCTTGCTTTGTTATCGTCTTCATAACCTTATGATTGAAATTGTCTCTTGGTCCGTACCCTGTATCCATGTGCCACTTGTAGCAATGTTCAGAAATCCGTTGAATACATTCCAGGGCCTGATCAGGAGTCATGCTAGGAATAGGTCTTGGTGAATCGAGAAGTTCTCGCGTTCACGCATTAATCCCACGATAGAAGACGTATACGATATGATGTTTGTTTAAATCATGGGTAGGGCATCTATAGAGAAGCTCATTAAATCTTTCCCATGCTTGGTAAAGCATTTCTTCTCTAACCTGAACGAATTGATAGATTTTCCCACGAAGCTTGGCCATTTTTTAAAGAGGGCAGAATTGCAAGACGAATTCTTTTCTAAGTTTATCCCATGCTCCTTTACAATCGTTAGGGAGTTTGTTATACCATATTTTCGTTGTCCCAGAAAGAGTCATAGGAAAAATCCTTGCAGTGACTGAATAGCTCGGAGTACTTCTGATGTTGAAAAGAAAGGACAAGTGGAGAACTTCTTCAACGTGATTCTGAGCGTCCTCATCTTCGTTTCCAGAAAACTCAAGTTCATGTAAATCTCGAATAATATGATCTGGAATAGAGTATTTTTCAGTGTGAGAATCTTGAGTGAAGCTTCGTTGGCAGTTCTCATTCGGTCGCTCTAAATACTGCTCCATAGTTAGTTCATGGATATTATTCTCATTGATGACCTCCGGTTCTGCGTCCGACTGATCTGATTCGTAAAATGAGAAGATGTTATGAATAGGAACCGGAGAGTATACTTTTCTTCTTCGAAATTGCTTCTCCGGGTCATCGAATGGGGTGGCCAGAAAAGGCCTCGAGCTGCGAGTCTTGTATCCTGAGATTATCAGAAAGAAAATTAAAAACAGACTTAATATGAAATCCTAAAATAGCTCCCCGTGGCGCCAAAAACTTGATGCGAGTTTCTTGACTGGTCTTAAATTTATAGTGTCTCGCAATAACTATGGTCTACCCTAGTGCACTAACGGGCAGTGTAGCCGGTCGTGTGTAGTGTAGTAAACGGTAAAGCCGAGGTCGTCCCAAGAGCTATGTATGTTGGATTATTACTAAGTCTAGTGTCACAGAATAATAATTATTTCGATAGGGATTAAATTAATTAAACTACTAATGCAGAATAAAATAAAGCAGATAAATGGATAAAGATAAATCAATAGAGAGAAGTGGTGCTAACCTAGTTAATCATCCTAGCTAGTTATGTCTACGTCTACTTACTTCCAATTACTTCAGGTGGGGTCAAATTCAAGAGGACAACATTTGGTCAATTCGCCCTAACCTATCGGCAAAGATGCCACCACAGGAGAAATCAGGCGCACCGTTATAAGTCTTGTTGTTCCTAGTCCCCTAAGCCAAGTCATTAAGTATCGCTACATGCTAGATTCATAATAGTGAGTGCCCGGCCGTTAGGAACTTAGACACTACACCCCCGATTCTTAAGTTCATCCAAGCGATGGGTGATCAGTTGGTCAAATCGCACAAGTAGAAAGGGTCGTCAGTTGGTCATATCTTACCCTTCCCGTCTCAGTCTGCTCACCTAGGGTCTGTTGGTCATATCTCCTAGGCAATTGGCCTCTATCGCCATTCAAAACTACCGAACCAAGGGTGACTACCAATGAACTATGCATGCATACACTTAGAAATAATTATACAGAAGTAAATGTAAACGTAAACAAAACAATTAAGGAATCATAACTATGCTAGCACCAAAAGGTGCTTAGCCCGCTCATATTAATCATGCAAATCAATTCAATATTCAAAGGTACGAAATACATGAATTGAAAGTAAAAGAAATATAAAACGCTAATTCTTATCGTAATGGAGTGACTTCTCCCTTGGAAACAGCTCTGTATGCTCCCCTAGACCTGCCTTGAGCTTTTTCCCACATTCTCAGTGTTGTGTGTGGAATGGGATGATTAGAAATGTTGGAATTCGTTAGGTATTTATAGGCGGATCGGGTTACTGGCGTAACCAATATAGGAGTTATGCCGTAACCTTCTATTTCTTCGTAAAATGCACTAGATCTGCTGGTTACGGTAACCTAATGAGTGGTTACGCCGTAGTCTTCAATAAACTTCGGTTATGTCGTAAGTGATGCAGCGATTCTGGTAAGTATCAATGGCGTGGAACCTCTTTTGACCTAATGTAGTTATGTCGTAACCTCTGGGAGGAGTTACGCCGTAACCTTCTGATAAGTTGGCATACTGAGTCACGCAATAGTTACGGCGTAATGTGAGAGACGAGTTACGCCGTAACTTCTTCAAAATAGCATACTGTGATAAATCTTAAGAAGTTAGGGATAAGTGTCTAAGATGCTAGCGCCCGGGCACTCATTGTTGCGAATCTTGCATGTAGAGGTACTTAATGACTTGGCTTAGGGGACTAAAAACAACTAGACTTTCAAGGGTAGTAGCTTGATCTCCGGTGAAAGCCTTGGCTGATAGGTTAGGATGAACTGACCAAATGCTGTCCTAGCGACTTAAAACCCCACTTGAATCAATTAGAAGTAGTTAGACGTGAACATAACATGATAGGATGAGTAACTAGGTTAGCACACTTTACCCCATTGATAACAACCACTATTTTATTTTGCGTTTATTTCTTGTTTTCTAGTTTTTCAAACCTAAAAAAAAATTAAAACTAGTGACATTTAGACTTAATTAAGATCCGCACACATAGCTCTTGGGACGACCTCGGTTTTACCGATTACTACACTACACACGACCGGGTACACTGCCCGTGAGTGCATAAGGTGGACCATAGGTAAACGAGACTTTATAAATATTAAAACCTGGTCAGAAATCCTGCATCATCTATCATGTATCTCGTATCCTCATAATTAGTTTACATGACGAGTAACTAGGACATGAAAGATTGTTCATAGGATGGTGGAAATAATGAATAAATTTGTATATACACCAGTCTCAGGCATCTTAGAGATACCTGAACAGTCAAACTGACTACAATATTGCATATTGGTTCATGTAAATTCTGGGAGAACATGTCGTTAGCATGAGCAACAGTTAACCATATTTATTTGACCACTATATGTGTTAACTATTGTGAAGTCGTAATGAACTCCTGAAAAGTCATCAAGCTTTAAGATTGCAGAAAGTATTTGACATAAAAAAAAGACTCGTGCAATAAACACTTTGCGTGTTACATATAAACCTCATAAAAAATTGTGGAATGATAATCATCAGGCATACTCGCCCTGAAACATAATATTCTTTAATGCCTGAGAGGCTTATGAAATAAACAAAAAAAATATTCTGAAAAACAAAGTTTCATTGATAGATTATTTGAAATACAAACGAAAACAAAATACAAATTAGTCACAAAAACTAAGGTTGAGTAGATGAAGGCTTGGTATTCTTCAAGTATTCAAAAGAAATCCTGGCATTCCCAAAAAGCGAAGATAGATTGGACCACTTTTTGGAACCAAAATCAGCACTAGCCTGAGAAAGTTCTGCCTTGGCAGTGGGACGCACCCTCAAATTTTTTCAGGGAGTTCAGTGTTAATACAAATAAACCGTAAATATGTTTATTCATATTTAGCGATCTCTTTGTGCTTTGTTGATAACAAATAAAAAGTTATCATACGTAAATTACAAGAATACATGTTATTTTTGTAAAGCATTTACAATTAATCATTTAACATAAATTGTTGTAATAATTCATTTGTTGTAATAGTTTATTAGGATGGGTAATATCCAAGACCCATGACCCATACCCATGGAGCAAATCCATAACCCATAACCCAAGACCCATGATCCAATGTTTAGATACATTGTATCTATTGTGGGTACCCATGACCCAAAGTCCATGACCCATGATCCATGAACCATAACCCAAATAAGGAGGAGCGTCCACGAATCCCTGAGATTACACTGGACGGATCCCTCAAGTAAGGAATCCGTGGGATCCGGGGAACAGTAGAGTTTTCTTGCCTATAAATAGTGAGCCATTTCTTCATTGTTACTCACCCCTCTTCTTACAAACTTTCTCATATATTAATTCTCTTTTCTAATCCTAGGTCTATTGATCTATCTAGTAGTTCTTCTTTCTTTTGTTGTGATTCTCATATAGGTCCTTCTCAAAGGCGAGATCACGAGATACTACAAGTCATCCAAGCAAGGGGTCCTTGATTGATTTGTTCCACTGCAAGATTTCTGTAGCAAGATCTTGTATTTAATATTTCACATAGTTGTTGTGTTATAGTTGTGTTGGTTTGGTTCACCGTGTTAAGGACTCGGTATTTAGCTTTGTACTAGAAAAAGTGTAAGCAACGTTGTGAGGCTTCTCCGCCGTGTTGAAGGAGCTTGCTGACATAGTGCTTGAACTCTCGAGTAGGTGACTCGGAGAGTGAAGTAGGGCAAGGAAGGTGTCCTTGTAACTGAACCACTATAAATCGGTTGTGTCATAACTTTATGTCCTTTACTTTACTTGCTTTCATTACTTACATTACTCATTGCTTTATACTTTCTATCCATCCATACAAATTCACATAAGATCGAATCTAAAGTTTTTTTGAAACTAACTTAAAATCGGCAAAACTATTCAACCCCCCTTCTAATTTTCCACAATTGGTGTTGCCTTTCAAAAAAAAATTCCACAATTGGTATCAGATCTAGGTTTACAAAAGTTTTAAAGTAAATCATATTTTAAAAACTTTTCGATCACAATGAGTTTTGAAAATTATAAAGAAGAGCAATCTATGCAACGACCTCCACTACTTGAAACAAATAGTTTTATTTATTGGAAGAATAGATTCGAAACTTATGTGAAGTCAACAGATATTTATCTTTGGTACATCATTGTTGAAGGTGACTTTCAAGCCACTACAAAAGATGATAAAACCGACAAACAAGTAAATATCCCTCATGATCAACTCTCTGACGATCAAAAGAAAAAGCTTTCCAAAAATAGTGAAGCTAAAATGGTTTTATATAATGCTTTACCCAAAAAGGAATTCGAAAGAATTTCTATGCTTAAAACCTCTAAAGAAATTTCGAACTCTTTAGTTGTAACTCATCAAGGAAATCAACAAGTTAAAAACAATAAAATAGATTTATTTATTCAACAATATGAACAATTTTCAATATCGGATGAGGATAGTATAGATAATTTTTTTGCTAACTTTAACACTATTATTACCTCATTACAAGCACTTGATGAGTCTTTTTCTAGTCGTAATCATGTCAGGAGATATCTAAGGGCGCTTCCATCCAAGTGGAGATCAAAGGTGACGGCCATCGAAGAATCCAAAGAGTTGTCAATCCTCACTCTCGACGAACTCATAGGCAATCTAAAGGTCTATGAACTTGTCCTCGCTAAAGACTCCGAAGCCTCAAAAGAAAAGAAAGAGAAGCACAAAACTCTTGCCTTAAAAGCCAAGAAGGTCTCAATCGATCAAGAAAACTCTTCCTCGGAAAGTGATGACGAAGAATATGCCATGGCGGTAAGGGATTTCAAGAAGTTCTTTAGAAGAAAAGGAAGATATGTCAAGCAACCATAAGACGACAAGAAGGGGTTCCGGAAAGGCAAAGACGACAAGAAAGCAAGGGATGAACGCGTATGTTTTAAATGTGGGGACCCTAATCGCTTCATTAGTGAGTGTCCTAAACGTGACAAACAAAAAGCGTTCGTAAGTGGTTCGTGGGGAATGAGTGAGGAGGAGAACGAAGAAATTTTTCTCATGGCAAATAACTCAAATGAGGTATGTCCCAAATCTCTCTATTATAGTAGCTCATCATTAGATGATGAATCATTACATCGCGAATATGATAAACTCTACAAAATTAGTCTAAAAGTAATTAACAAAAATAAGATTTTGAAAAACAAAAATGAGCGTTTAGAAAATGAAGTCATTGAGTTAAAAGATAAATTAAAACGCTTAGAAAATGGGAAGAAAGTAGATGGTGAATGTGAGCTTTGTGTTCAACTTCAAACGTTAGTTGATAATCTTGATTCCAAGATTGCTAGAATGAGTACTAATACTCTTGATATAATACTAGAGAGTGTTAAAACGGGAAATAATCAAAATGGTTTAGGTGTACAGGAACTTAATGTGTCAACTAGCAAGATTAAAGAAACACAATTCGTCAAAGCAATTGAAAAACAAGCTATTGTAGTCACGGATCCCACAGATCCTTTAAAAAAGGAACCGTCTAGTGTAAAACCAGGGATCCGTTGGTATGTACCAGCAAACAATAGAAATAATGTAGCTACCCCATCTAGAACCGACTTTGTTATTGTTAACAAGAAGAAACCAACACATGTTACTGTTAGAAATGTCAAACAACCACTTCCACTAAAACAAAATCAAAGTTTTATGAGAAACAAAGGTCCATCGTTTTCTAAACCAAACACATTTATAAGAAGACCAAATAATGTTTATCCAAGAAGTAACCACCATCAAATGGTATGGAATCCTAATGTACAAAACGGTTTTCCATTTCAAAAATTTTCACCATGGAATACTTTCTCACCTTTTCCATATATGCCTAACATGAATTAAATGTATAACACTAATGGACCCATGAACAAATGAGGACCAAACTTTTGATTTAATTGTTTGTTTAGGTGTGCTTAAAGGTCGACCTAGATCCAGATGAATGGATCAAGGATAGCGGGTGCACGAGGCACATGACCAGTAACAAAGATTTGTTTTCCACATACGAATATTTCAATGGTGGAAATGTGGTATTTGGTAATAGCAAGAGCAAAATCATCAGTAAAGGTACAATTTCTCACAAATCTTTAACCATTAACGATGTGTGTCACGTAGAAAACCTAAACTTCAACCTTCTAAGTATAGGACAAATATGTGATAAAAAGTACAACGTGCTTTTTAGTAAAACCGGTAGTAAAATATTAAAAAACGGCATTACTATAGGAAGAGGAATTAGAAAACATGGAGTCTATGTCATTAAAATTGGTAATGAACCAAAAGACAAACTGTGTCTTACTTCTATGGATGATACTTCGACCTTATGGCATCGAAGATTGGGTCACGCCAATATGCGACTTCTTCAATCGCCGCTATCATCTAAAGAACTAGTAAGAGATCTACCAAAATTAAAATACGAACATCATTTTTGTGATGCTTGTAACGTAGGAAAGCAAGTCCATGCTAGTCATAAAGCTAAAAATATGGTCTCTACTACTAAGTGTCTAGAACTACTTCACATGGATATATTTGGTCCATCCGCTGTTCAAAGTTATGCAAGTAACTTCTATACTTTGGTTATAGTGGATGATTACTCTAGGTACACATGGACTAAATTTTTAAAGAATAAAACTGAAATGTTTGATTACTTTGAAATATTAAGTAAGAAAATCCAAAGACAACTAGGAAGTCTTATAGTGTCTATTAGAACGGATCATGGTAGGGAATTTGATAATGAAGCGCAATTTAGAGCTTTTTTTACGCTAATGGTATTACTCATAATTTCTCGGCTCCTCGCACTCCACAATCAAATGGAGTAGTTGAAAGGAAAAATAGAATCCTATAAGAAATGAGTCGCACCATGATTAATGAGCAATCTATTTTTCCAAATTTTTGGTGCAATGTCTTTGACACATCAACCTACATACTTAACCGTGTCCTAATTAGACCATTCTTAGGTAAAACTCCATACGAGTTACTTCGAGGCAAAAAGCCTACGTTAGAACATTTTAGAGTCTTTGGTAGCAAATGTTTCCTACTTAACACTAAAGATTACCTAACTAAATTTGATCCTAAATCAACCAAAGGTATTTTCTTAGGTTACTCTCCTAATAGTAAAGCTTATGTTATATTAAATAAAGAAACAATGAAGGTTGAAGAATCATTAAACGTAAAATTTGGTGAAAGTCCACCTAAACCTACCCAACCTCTTGTCGATGACGAGATAATCGAAAGTGAAGCCATAGAAATCAAGGAATATATAAATGAAGAAGATGAACCATTAAACAATGAAATCATCAATATTAAAGAGTCTAAAGATCATCCCGTAGAGAAGGTTATAGGAAAGTTAAATGAAAGAAACTTAAGATCTCAAGTCCAAAACCAAATTAGTTTTTTTTTTTTTTTTTGTCTCAACCATAGAACCTAAAAATACGCAAGAAGCCATAAAAGATGAAATTTGGGTAATGGCTATCCAAGAAGAGTTAAATCAATTTATTTCTAACGATGTTTGGATACTCGTCCCTCCACCTAATAACCAAACCATAATGGGAACTAAATGGGTATATAAAAACAAGTTAGATGCAGTGTCTAGAAACAAAGCTAGACTTGTTGCCCAAGGATATAATCAACAAGAAGGCATAGATTTTGATGAGACCTATGCTCCCGTGGCTAGATTAGAATCTATAAGAATACTTCTTGCTTATGCTTGTGCTAATGATCTTAAGCTTTTTCAAATGGATGTTAAAAGTGATTTTCTGAATGGCTTTATTAATGAAGAAGTCTATGTAGCTCAACCTCCGGGCTTTATCGATTTCGAAAAACCTAAACACGTGTACAAACTAAAGAAAGCTCTTTACGGTCTTAAACAAGCCCCAAAGGCTTGGTATGATAGGCTCAAATCATTTTTAATCAAAAACAACTATACCATGGGGTTAGTTGATAATACACTTTTCACAAAGAAAAAGGACTCACAAATAATTATTGTTCAAATATATGTGGACGATATTATATTTGGATCGACTTGTCAAGACATGTGTGATGATTTCTCAAAAATCATGCATGATGAGTTTGAAATGAGTATGATGGGAGAACTAAGTTTCTTTCTTAGTCTACAAATCAAACAACTAAAAGATGGTATCTTCTTTAATCAATCCAAATACATAAAAGAAATATTAAAGAAATTTGGTTTAGAAGAGTCAAAACCCATAAGAACACCAATGTCATCTGATACTAAACTTACAAAAGATGAAGACGGTGAATCCGTTGATAACACAAAATACCGTGGCATGATTGGTAGTCATCTCTATCTTACGGCTAGTCGGCTGGATATCATGTTTAGTGTTTGTCTATGTGTTAGGTTTCAAGAAGACCCTAAAACATCACATCTAGAAGCCGTCAAAAGAGTATTTAGATACATTAAGGGTACAACTCAATTGGGATTATGGTATCCTAAGGGAACGAGGGTAGAAACTATTGTATATGCGGATTCTAACCATGCTGGTGATTATGTTGACCAAAAGAGTACAAGTGTGTATGTACTTTTATGGGATGTTGTTTAACATCTTGGTTCTCAAAGAAGCAAACGACATTAGCCATATCAACAACCGAAGCCGAATATGTCTTCGCCGGCAAAGCATGCCAACAAGCACTATGGATGAAACAAGCATTAGTTGACTACGACATTCATCTTAGTGACATAGCCATTCTTGCGACAACAAAGGTGCTATTGACTTAAGCAAGAATCCGGTGTTGCACTCTCGTACCAAGCATATAGAGATCCGTCATTACTTCTTAAGAGACAATGTTCAAAAGGGGAACATTTCTATTGAGAATGTATCTTTCGAAGACAATATTGATGATGTCCTCACCAAACCGTTGAAGCGGGAACAATTCAACTTGCTTCGTCTTGGTCTAGGTCTCATGGAACAATCGTCGTAATTTGTCTCTCAATTCTACAAGGTATGTAAACATTAGCCTTACCTTCTTTTCTGAGTCTAGGATCTCTATTTCACACACAACTCACAAACAATATGGGGATTTTTCAAAACTCAAGGTATATTTTTTTTCTTTTCAAAACTAAAGATAAATTTCCTTTTTATACAAGAAACTTTTCGAAATACTTTCTAAAAGGATAATTCTCCCCGTATCACTTTCCCAAAAAAAACATTCTCACATTATTAATACAAAGTAAAAACCCGTTTTCATTGCATCTCATGTCTTGTGAATGTTAAAGGGAACACATAACTACTATGTGTTTTCGGGTACATTCATTTAAGCAGAAATGAACTAAGGAGCACTCAGGTTATCTCACATAGTAATATGCTTTTTCACTTCTTCATTTATTTTTCTCTTTTTACGAGTCGAGATAACCACAACTCCAAATGGTTTGCATATAGGCACACACTAGGCACCAATGTTTCCAAAAGGAAAATTTTGAGTGCTCGAGATCACCAATACCACGGATCCGGCATTCTGTTGAGCGGTTCCCTAAAGGAACGGATCCGTGGGAACCGTGGGACAGAAGCAAAATATTTCTTCTATTTTTCTCACTTTGGCTAAAAACCTTCATATTTTCATCATTTTAGCTCTTTCACTAATGAGTATGTTACTTAATGCTTGTGCTCTCATGATCACATGCCTTAAATTCATATCTAATCATTAGATTTTAGTCCACATTTTTGTTTTGGCATTTACTCCAATACATTATTTTCTCTATAAATAAGGTTCCAAAATGCTTGCATATCCATCACTTTCAACCTCACAAACAATCATCATCATGTCATCCAAAAAATCTTCCAACGTTGATGAACCAACTAGTAAAAACAATCCTCTTCAAAAAATCCAAAACTTTATCCTACCACCTTCCGTAGTGCCACCAACCAAATCTAGAAGAACTGCACGGATTAACATTCGGCCTTGTTGTTTAGCCAAACCATTGTCAAAAAGTCCATCACCAACTACTCACTCACCACCAAATGATTCCATAGTAGCACTTCCATCATCTCCAACAAGCACATCACCACCATCACCAATCGAGTCTCCACCTAAAATCACCCTATCGGAACTCCCTAAGAGTCCAAAAACAATCCCACTACCCTTGTCTAGTCCACCACTTCAACAAACTTCCAACTTAAACCCAAAAGAACTAGTATTTTTAACACCACCAACATCTCCAAACACACTTTACAAAGATATTGCAACTTCACAACTTTAGCACCCATTATCTTACAACAACATCTAGGTTCTTATATTCCACCACTCACCAACATAGTGGACTTTGATCCATATTTTCCAACTTTTTCACCACATATTCCGCCTTCCACAAATCAAACCTACCCTGAAACCATCCACACACACTACCCACATCATTTACATTGTGAACATTGCCAATCCATTAGGGAACTTGCAATGGAAATAAGGGACAAGATGCGATTCATACTCAACCACATCCTTGATCGCATCAACATCATCACTCATCAAAACTTCCATAATTAACCTTATGCAAGCATGGAAGGAATAATATTACTATTTTCTCTATTTTTTGAGTCATTTTTAAAGAACAAGCCTTGTTCTTAGTTTTTACATTTTTGTATGTGGCCTATATACCACTACACTTTGTCATTTTATTACAAGGCTTTGTTTACGTACCTTGGCTCTCCATCTTGTTTCTTGTCCCATACAAGACTTTATTACATGTTACTACTAACCTTTTCTTTGTAGGTATTATATTTTCTCACTTGATTCCCAATTCTAGGGGGAGCTACCGTCAAGGGGGAGTTAGTGCTTCATGTATTATACTGTTTTTCCACACTTTATTTCTTCGTTAGTTTCGCTTTTTGTTTCAACAAAAAAGGGGAGAAGAATTAAAACTTATATACGCTTTCAAAACATACATCTAATCTTAAGTTTTACTCATCATAACATTATGTTTTGTCATCAACAAAAAGGGGGAGATTGTTAATACAAATAAACTGTAAAAACGTTTATTCGTATTTAGCGATCTCTTTTTGCTTTGTTGATAATAAATATAAAGTTATCATAAGTAAAATTATAAGAATACATGTTATTTTGTAAAGCATTTACAATTAATCATTTAACATAAATTGTTGTAATAATTCATTTGTTGTAATAGTTTATTAGGATGGGTAATATCCAAGACCCATGACCCATACCCATGGAGCAAATCCATAACCATAACCCAAGACCCATGATCCAATGTCTAGATACATTGTATCTATTGTAGGCCATTTCTTCATTGTTACTCACCTCTCTTCTTACAAACTCTCTCATATATTAATTCTCGGGTTATGGTACACAAAAGTCACTAAAGTTTCCAAAAAATTTGTCCTAAGTTACTATAGTTTCATTTTGGTCATCCAGGTTACCCATGTTATCGGGTTTGTTAATTAGGTCTCTATACGTTTAAAAATACTACGCTCAGGTCATTGAGTGGAGTAGCAACCGGCTACTAGCCCGTCTTACATGCCACATGGGCAGACATACTTCTCCACCTCATGGCCACGTTGGATTTCCACTTTCCTACCCTTTATCTATAATCCCTTATAAAAACTACACACACCACATTTACTTTTCTTCTCTCTCTCTAAAACAAAAACATAAAACACTTTTCCTTTCTCTCTCAAACCGGTATCACTATTTGCCGACCACCACCGCCAAACGCCGCTACCACTATCAATCTGAATCAGCCACCAACACCACCAGATGTTTTTAAAACTGGTGGTGTTTGAGTTATGGTAGATTCGTCTTAGTTAAGTGGTTTCGTTGGCGTTTGTTAGTTAAGTGGTTTCGGTGTGTATGAAAATCGGGGTGTTTGAGGTTAGTGATATGCAGAATCTATATTTTGGTTACAATATTTATCCAAGAGATAGAAGTGGTTTCGGTGTGATTGTTGGTGTCCAGGGTCTTGGTGTTTTTGTTACACACCACCGTCATCTGGAACAACCACCACCTCTCCGGCATCTACCGTGCGGTTTATTGTGTTTTGGTGCTTTCGGGTGTGTGGTTTATATGGTAGATTTGGTGGTTTGGTTGTAGATCTTGTGATTTTGGTGATGGTTCTTTTGTTTTTTGTTCGGTCTATGTTTGCAAAAGTAGTTATTTGATTCTTGTGATTTTGGCTTAACAAGATTTTAGGATGGTGCTGTTATTGGGTGTTTTTGGCGTATACAGACATGAATCCCACGATCCTTTTTGTTTCTATATCTTAAATTATTTTTAATTGCTTGTGATTGTAACCGGTAATCATAAGTAGTATACAACGTGGTAACCTAAAGGACCGGTCACTAAAACATGGGTAACCTGGATGACCAAAATGAAACTATAGTAACTTAGGACAAATTTTTTGGAAACTTTAGTGACTTTTGTGTACCATAACCCATTAATTCTCTCTTCTAATCCTAGATCTATTGATCTATCTAGTAGTTCTTCTTTCTTTTGTTGTGATTCTCATATAGGTCCTTCTCAAAGGCGAGATCACGAGATACTACAAGTCATCCTAGCAAGGGGTCCTTGATTGATTTGTTCCTCCGCAAGATTTATGTAGCAAGATCTTGTATTTCATATTTCACATAGTTATTGTGTTATAGTTGTGTTGGTTTGGTCCGCCGTGTTAAGGACTCGGTATTTAGCTTTGTACCAAAAAATGTGTAAGCAACGTTGTGAGGCTTCTCCGCCGTATTGAAGGAGCTTATTGACATAGTGCTTGAACTCTCGAGTAGGTGACTCGGGGAGTGGAGTAGGGCAAGGAAGGTGTCCTTGTAGTCGAACCACTATAAATCGGTTGTGTCATTACTTTATATCCTTTACTTTACTTGCTTTCATTACTTACATTACTCATTGCTTCATACTTTCTATCCATCCATACAAATTCACATAAGATCGAATCTAAAGTTTTTTGGAAACTAACTTAAAATCGGCAAAATTATTCAAACCCCCCTTCTAGTTTTCAACATTCAGGATACAACTCCTTGAGCTCACTTGAAAAAGCAGAGTTAGCAAGAGCAATAGCTCGATTTTGAACATTTCCTAACTCCATCCAAAACTCTCTTGAGATAAAGAGTCTCCTCACAAAGGTGGGAACAAATTTTACTAACTCCTTCACCAACTCCTTCTTCTCAGACTCGGCAGCATTCAGGGCATTCTGAGACGAGGCTTTCAACTTACCAAATTCAATTTCTAGACCAGCAACCTTATCATTCTCGGCAGATATCAAAGCATTCAATGCATCCTTATCTTCCACGGATCTTTTAAGCTCGTTGGTCACAGATAACTTCTCGATCTCCCAACGATCCCTCTCAATCTCAAACTCTTGCTTGGATTTGATAAAACACTCTTCAGCCTGAGAAAGGAGGAATGCAACCTTTCAATTTGGTTTGTAGATAAACTATTCAATTCAGCTCTTCGGAGCAAATCATCATAACCACAGATCAGGTTGGTCAAGGATCGATCCATGGCATTTCGACCTTCATCCAAGGGCCTAGGTTTATTTGCCACCCTTTGAGCAGGAGGGCCAATAAATCTGAGGAAACCACATCTAGATGAGGCTTTATCACAAGGGTCATTCACTTGAAGGATGGTACGGAAGGTCATCGTCATGCTTTCGACATCCGAAGGCCCAACCCTTCTACCAGCAGAACTGCCACTTACTGATCAGTTAAAAAAAGTCAAAAATACTTCAAAAATAAAGACTTTGTCAATACAAATAATCCGTAAAAACGTTTATTTATATTTTACGATCTTCTAATGTTTTGTCGATAACAAACGTAAAATCATTTTAACGAAACAAATAAAATATGTAAATAGTTTGAGTCAATAGTTTACTAACACACTTACATTTTTCATATAAAACACTAAACAAGTAATAGTGCTTTTATGTTTTTAGTGATGCATATGTACAACAACTAGTGTTTACATATTGGGTAGATGTATACATAATTAGTATGTATTGTAATGGGTAATACAATGGGTAGAAGTTTAAGTATTTGACCCATTGACCAAATACATTGAATGTAGTTGGGTATAACCCAAAGTCCATGACCCATACCCATGGAGCATAACCCATAACCCATTGCATGATATCATGCATAAGTCATAATGGGTATTACCCATGACCCATGGAGCTAACCCATAACCCATGGACTAGATGCATTGCATCTAGTAGATACATTGTATCTACTTGGATACTGTGACACACGGTAAATTTTCACTAAAATTTAACTGATAATTAGTAATGCATTTTACTAAGCCAAATTTATTAAGCATGCATAAGCTTTGCCTGATCATTCGAGTAGTTAACTCGCATACAGTAGGTAACTGCATCACTTTTCATTCATATCGTCTTGTGAATATTTTAATTTTGTCTTCTGATTTGAATTATAAGACGAGAGGGTATCTCGTTTTCCCGATGACCGACCACGGCACGCGTCATCGAAACACTATGATAAGGACTCGCTAAAAAATTAACCAATGCCGCGACTTGGAATATTACAAGGGTAAAATATTTCAAACACGTAACTATAAAATACCACGGGTAAAAAGTTGTCAAACAATGATACTTTGGTCACAATGCAATTTCGCGGGACACAAAAATAATAAACACACTATCACCTAAACAATAATTTTTATAAGATTCAAATACAATTAAATACCTAAGTGGAGGTATACACTTACATCTTCACAAATTATACAACAAGTGAAATACATATAAACAAAACACACTTATAAGTAAACAATTTAAAAGTGAAGAGATAATGTTTTCTTTGTCCTTCTCTCATCCACACACGACAAAACAAACATCCAAAAGCAGATATATTATCTCCATCTTCTTCCTTCCCTAGCCTGCGATTCCATCTAGGCCGAATATCCCTAGAAGAAGATAACCCAACATATTCATCCATCCTACCTCTCATCTTTCATACCATTTTCATGTAAATTTTGGCTTCCCAAGCCCTCATAGTCTTGCCGCTACCCTTCAGAGGAGATCCATGAAAATCAAGTTAAATCACAAGCAAATCCTTACACCAATCCAAGAAATCTTTGGCTTTGGAAGTATACCATTTTCGGTTTCAAACAAAGAGGCAAGATGGTAGGCTTGGTCAAGGACTTCCTCTTTATTTTCTTTTTATACTACTCGAGAGGCTAAGGGCTCACACAAAACAAATATCACAAGAAAAGTGCTCTCAAGGGTATAGTGAAACAGTTGGGTTTCTTACTCGGATTCGGATTTGGAGGTTTGGGTTGTGTGGAGCTCTCGAGTTAGCCTTCATCCTTGTCATTTTCGCCTCACTTGCATAAGGTTAATCTTTGATTTTTCCTTGTAACTTGTTGTACAAAATTCGGTTAATGTTAAATGTTGGTATCTTGTTGTGATTCGAGTGTAAGCTAGGTGTGGTAAGTATGTATAAACTTGTGTTATAATAAGTCTATTGTCACTTTGAAAACTTGATTTAGTCATGTTGGGATTTATGTTGTCGTTGGGTTGTGATTATTTTCTGTCGAGATGCATAAAACAAGAAGAGCCAAGAGTTAAGTTTTATAAAATGTGAAATCACACTAGCATCGAGTCTGGGGAAAAGATGTTGTGTATTGGTGACTAGTATTGATTCGTACTAATGCAATCCGACAAGCCATATAGGCACCATTCCATAGTGTTTAGTTGTAGTCAAAAATCATCTAGGATCTAACTTTGATTTTCGTGGTCTTTTCCCGTATATCCGAGTGGTTAAAACCCATCAGGGGTCGAAGGAACATACACCATGTCATGGTCTTGTTTTAGTTAAGAATTCCAACTTCCATACTTTTATGTGTCGTCAAACGCTTCTTCTTGAGTAGACTTCGTTGGAAAGGTCAAAATGGGCGAAAACCCACTGTGGTTGTCTCCACAGTGGTGATGTTTTGAGGTCATAGGTGAGGAGTTTAGTACTCGAAAATTTAGTATGACTAACCTTCTTCGAGTCACTCATTATGGATGGTATCGACGTGAGAAGCATCGGGTTAGTAAACCCACTCCACTATCCAAAAGCTTGTATAAATAGTCGTATGTTGTACTTTTCCTTCGGATAAAACATCACTCTAGAATGAAACATGAAACGGATACCGTACATGCTAGATTTCTAACTAGGAGCCTTATGTCGAAACTATTGTGTCGGCCTAAGAATGGGACCAAGTCGAGTAGTACTCGACCCAAACACATGTTTCGTCACACCTTGCTCATACTTGCAATAAAGGGATTAGCCAAGTTTCTCACACCGAGCTTCTGTGACTAAAGGTGTACTCTTTAACAACAAATCTGGAAAATGAGTTATTTGGTTGTGTCTTCTAAAAACTTGACTAACCTGGTGGAGTAAAGCCGTTGGGCCAGCTCTCTCTCCCTCGTGTGAATACCCCATCACGCCCAAGCCCAAAAATCTGGTACCCCATTATGGTATTCGTATATGGGCCGCAGCCCATGTAAAACCTTGGGGATGTTCGTATGAATAAGCTGATCATCTTAGGATACTCGAAGCATGTTATTAGATGTTAAACAACGAAAACCGTTTCCGTCTATCCTTCATTTCACCTCGTTAATTATCGTCTTAACATCAAATGTGTACAAAATTATAATTTAACAAAGATGCTCAAACATTTGACATAAGCAACTAGTATTTTAAAACACATTTAGCCTAACAAAGTCTACGACCACTTTTAACGTCAAATTTGTGAACAAACGTATGTCTAGAAAAATTTCCAATTAAAGCGACATATATATGTACGGAACAAGTTATGATAAATATAGACACCGCTATGCCATTTTATCATATGTTAAGTTCGAAAATCATCAAATATAACTTGCATATTTTCTAAATTCAAATAGAAAATAAATAATTTATATATATATTTTTGACAACTCCATTTTGTGTCAACTTAAATAAAGTATATACACATTTATATACTTACTAGTAAATTGTTATATTCAAACCAAAATTTCGACTTCTAAAACCGTTATAATGACAACATAAAAATGTATATGGTTCGTGTACTTACTAGTAAAAAAATCATTTTTTTCTAAAACAAAAAGTTTAGTTTCACTACAATTATAAGAACCATTGAACTACGTGAAGTGAGCTATACTTAAAAACGATGAACTAAAACATTATCCTCCTTATCTAGGTCGTGTGTCGGTGCCGTTTCACAACAATCACTAATCCCACATTTCGGATTGCACATTTGCTAAGGTGAGTTTCATAGCCCCACTTTTACTTGATAAATTGTTTTATACATTTTGGGGTGAGAAATATGCAAAACATTTTATGGACCAAAACTATTACATGATTACTATTACGTGGTTTAGCCTAAGCCCTTATGTCCCTAGAGAATGCCCTTTTCATGAACCGTCAATTCCCCATTGGGAAAGCGAATGTTATAAATAGATCTATTGAGGGTGACTCCTCAGTTCGGTTGGCCATACTTAGGCCAAGGCGAAGCGTATACCATGTCGGAATCAAGTGTTGAGGACAAAACACTTGCTATGGGCCCTATATTGTATGACATCTTTTAGCATCTGAAGCTGTCGTAGTATCGGTTGCATGAACTTAGAGCTAACGTAATAGACATTCATACATATATCATTATATTCGTTGTAATGATTATATGCCTTTGCTTATGGTCCAAGCTTACTATTTTAATTTAAACCTATGAACTCACGACTTTTAGTGACCTTTTAACATATTTTCTCGGTGTTTAAGATTTGTTCATGAAGGCAAGGCAAGAAGCGGATGTATGGTCGTAGTAATATTAAAGAAGTGTTTTACACAAAATGATGTTTTACTTTGGGACCACTATAACTAATGGGATGTACCCATTTATTTAAACTATCTTTGTAAGATAATATTTTAAAACTATTTTATGAAATCAAACGGAGTATGTATTCCGTTCTTTATTACTTGTGTTATGATTCACCTATTCCGTAACGCTCCCGAATAACACGTATGCTTCCGCTAAACAAATTTGGGGGTGTTACAGATACCCATGGTTCAAAGTCTAGGACCCATGACCCATAACCCATGACCCATAACCCATGACCCAAAACCCATGGGCAAAGATGAGCGTCCCACGGTTCCCCCATTTTACACTGGACGGATCCCTCAAGTAAGGGATCCGTGGAATAGTAGCACATTTTCCTCTATAAATAGTGAGCTATTTCCTCATTGTAAACTAACCCTTTCACATATATTTTCTCTTTGAGTTGTAAAGTCTCTAACCACAGATCCAAGTGATCTTTGTATATAGTTTTGTGTTTGTGTGATTCTCTAGGTTCCTCTTAAAAGAGAGATCACCACTTCTTGAAGTCGAGCAAGCTCAAGTCCATGGGTTGCCTAGCTTCGTCATCATCAAGAATACAAATAGTATCTTGTTGATAGTTCTCTTCTTTCTCATTAGAAGTGTAGTGTCGAAGACATTAGTGAAAGATGTCTAAAGGGTCAAGACGAAGACATTGGTGAAAAGTGTCGAAGAGTCAAAGTAAAGGCATTAGTGAAAGGTGCCGAATGTCCGTGTTGAAAGCATTAGTGAAGAGTGCTTAGAAGTCAAGTCAAAAGGCATTAGTGAAAGGTGCCTAGAAGTCAAGTCAAAAGGCATTAGTGAAAGGTGCCTAGAAGTCGAGTCAAAAGGCATTAGTGATAGGTGCCTAGAAGTCGAGTCAAAGGCATTAGTGAAAGGTGCCTAAAGTGTACATTTGATATGGTGTGTAGATGTACAAGATAGATTTGTATTGGATCAAAGGATATTAATATCCTTGTTGATATTGTCATAAGGATTGGATCTCCTTTGGGATAGAATTTGTGTAGTGTTGGGTAGTAGTTCCTCCTTTGTAATGGAACTCGGTATCTAGACTTGTACCTGTTAGCCTTAATAGTAGGTGTATCATAAGTAGGTGCTGATGTCACAGAATGTTGTTCATCATGAGTAAACTGATTATCAACATTACTATAATTTGGTACCTCATTGAGTGGATCTGTGTCATAGACCGGAGTTGTATCAAAAGTACCGCTTGATGTTGAGTCCTGTTGATTGATTGTAAGACAGTAGCTTGCATTATCATTTGCTATCTCTGCCCGTCCTGGATACAGAGATTCGTATTCCTCAGCAGTCAACTCTATTCCCAATTTTTCTTTCTTTGCTAACAGCACCCTGTACTTGAGGTTCGGAGGTAGCATCTTGAGCAAGCGATCTGTTGAATCTTGGCTTTGAGGTTCGGAGGTAGCATTTTGAACCGAAGTCATAAAATGATTATTCCCATTTTGATATCCCATATTACGATTCACAATCTAACCCCTTGATATCCAACATCTTTATTACGTATATTGCATTTGACTCCCATTTGTATACCGTAGCAAATCCATTCGATTCCAATAACATCAACCATTTGTCCTCCTTGACCCATATGCATACTTGGTTGAGCAAGCTGCGGATTATCGATGAAATCCATTGGTTGTTGTTATTTGGTGTAGTTGGACTAATGTTTAGGTCATTGAAGAATGAATCAAAGAAAGCGATTTTGAGACGATCGCGGAGTTGCCATTGAGGAAGGTATGTATGATAAAGTTGATGTAGGATCGATTCAATGATAAAGGAGTTGTGGTTGATGAAGATTAAGCTCAGTTGATGTTTTTCTGAAAGTCGTACTCGTAAACTCGGTTCTTAGGCGTAAAAAAAAAATTTCCCAAAATTTGAAATTCACTATAAAATCAATTCTAAGATCGTATGAAAAATTTGACTTATGACAATTTTGGCGCCAAATTTGACCGAAAATTTGAATTTAGGCCTAAAATTTGAATTTTGACCAAAATTTTCACTGATTAAACCAAAATTTGAATTTCGCGTAAAATTGAACGTTTAGTCTCCTCAAAATTTAAATTTTACTCAAGTTTTCCTTAAAAACTTTTTTTTTTTTTTTAAATGAAGAGCTTAGGCATAGAAACACGAAGTTATGAGTAGACGATGCTTAGGCGTAGGATCTTATCGTAGGAAGCTTAGGCGTAGAATTCCTTAGGCGTACACGGTATCTTCTGGCGTAACCTTAAGCTTATGCGTAGACAAAAGTTACTCGTAAACCTTACGCGTAATTGTGAAGTTATGCGTAGAGTTACTCGTAAGCTTTTAGCTTATCGTAAACTATGGTTAAGAACCAAAATCCTTTACCTTCATCACAGTAATGGATATCCACAAGTCGAAGTGTTCACACACTTATCCAAGTGAGGAAGCACCGAGTAACCGTTATAGCTCAAGATTCTTCACCAAAATGTTATCGTGAAAACTAGGGTTTTGACTTTTTGACTTCTACGCGTAAGAAATTTCCAACGATTCAAATGATTTCTTTTGCACAAATAGCCTTAAAACACTCGAATAACCCAAAAATGTTGACCTTTTTCACCCAAAGTGCTTAGATAAGTTACGAGTAGAAATGACCAGAACCAAAACGAGTTCAAAATGAAGAAAAACACGTAAAGCTTGAACTTTTGCAAAAAGCGAAACTTTAGCACCAAATAAACCTTAAACCACAAGAATCTTGAATTTTTAAGTGCAAAAATTAAAGCTTTAAGCGTGACAAATAAGTAAAACGAGAGCCTTTACGCGTAACCCTTCAAAACAAACACAAACACTCCTAAACCATTGTTAGGCGATTGATACCAATTGTAGAGCCCCTTTTATCACATATACCTTATCACACAACAAGAACACGTATAACAAACACCCACGTTATACACAAACTGATGTTATGCGTAGAGAGAAGCAAGAAAGATTAAGATGAGAGATGGTGACTTGATGTATAGATCGTATGTATGTTTAGAGAGACAAAGAGTAGAAGATGAAAACAATATTCATATGAAAAACACACACACACACACACTCAAGCACACCCCTCAAATGACATACTTGAGGGGTATTTATAGTAGGAGAGGATGATGCCCTAAGGCTTGGCCATGGGCCTCGAGTGGGCTTGGACATGGATTGGGTTACTTGGACTTATACAAGGCTAGCTTATCTTAACTAATGCCCAATTAGCTTAGTCCAATCCACGAGCCCGTTGACTATTCTATCACTATATCTAACACACGTTACAAAGTTCCTAAACTAATCCCTTATGGAATGTTCTTGACACGCCTTTATCATCACATCATGTACTTCCACTCTTAATTTCAAAGTCCGTTGTACGTACTTGTGAATAAGATGATGGAACCTCTAAACACATCTCTCATCAAGTCTTTCTTCATCCCTGAATTGGCAAATACTCATCATCCATTTGACGATCCATCTGGCGAAAATGCTCAAGAAACTTAGTTTCTTTTCAAAATAGGCTCAATCCCTAGATTTCATCTTTTATCATTGTAATGTATTTTCTCTTATGAAATAAAACATTTAACGTTTGATGTCTCGATTATATTGTTGTTCAAAACTTCTTAAGAAACACTAGCTTTGAAATACGATGCCTTGTGCAACTTCTGCATACCTTTTGTGAAGGAACTGTTTTGCATGAGACGGATCCCTCACCTTGTCTTGGACGGATCCTCCACTTAGGGAACCGTGGGATCCGGCAAAGAAATGCGATTCTGATCTTTTATACTTCAAACCATGTCCTTAGACTACTTCACACTAGCCAAACATAGTGCCTTAGGACCACTTAAGTCTTTCTCACGCTTAGTAAAGTTTCACACTCACTCATAGCTCATTTAGGATCACACTCAAGGTACTTTTCGATCTATCATTTCACCAAAAAATCATCACTTTCCCGCTCCTATACTCACACATCATCTCTCACATGTCAACACATCTAGTTTTATAAAATTCTCAATTTTAGCAAATTGATTTTAGTCATCCCTACCTCAAAATGGATCAAATACTAGTTTTCCATTTCTTATAACTCTTAAGATATTTTCCAAAATTATCTTAAGTTACTACCTGGTCTCTAGGATCATTTAGTTCCATTTGACACTCTCAAATTATCTAGTGTCATCTTTGGTCATTCATTGGTACTCATAAAGTTCCATTTTCTTCCATAAAAGGCAATCATTGGCTACATCACTCATTGCCCTTGATCATTTAAGAACCCTTTCATTTAAAACACTTAGGAAGATTGAAACACTCAAGAGGTATAGGTATTAGACCTTACAAACATCATTTTTCTTCTTTCTTAGCTACTGAGAGCCGGATCCCTAGGATTAGCCTAGACGGATCCCTCATTGGAGGGAACTGTGGGATCCGGGTAAAAGATTCATCTTAAACTCTAGCTAAAACAATCATTTCAAGCTCCTCTTGCTAACTTGAACACTCCATCTTATCTTAATTAAATTCTTAGATCAGTGCAACTCTGAAGTTGACTCTTGTGCATGCTAATCATCACATTCCAAAGGATCTTAGTGGCTTAAGTCTTGAATGCACTTGCCAAATCCTTTTCTTTATAAACCATTTTGCTAAGACTCCTAAAGTCATCATCTACATCCTCATTCTCAGCACTTAGAAACTTTTACAAACCTCTTTTAATCATCTCATCATGAGGAAAGCTCCTAGTGGTAACTCTTCTACCCAAGGACCACCCAAGAAAATTGCTCGTGTTGTTCACGAAATTTCCTCAACCGAATCATCTCCCGTTAAATCCACAAATGCTAGGATCTCCCCTCCACCTATCAAACCAATTCCCAAAAGGATTGTTCCCACAAAACTACCAATGCCAAACACCACCATACCTCCTGATAAGGTTTTAAAAGGTACCATTTTGAGGGGTCGTTTTATCCCTTATTTGATCACTTTTGTATCCGTTATTGCTTAATTTCGTTCTTTTTCACTTTTTAGGTCTCTTGAAGGCAAAATGCTGGAATGGCACTTATTTGGACGAAAAGGCAATTCTGAAGAAAATGGCCAAAGTCAAGAATCGAGCCACTCGATGCTGGGCCGAAGGGACGGCGTCGGTGTTAAGCTGCGACGCCGTCGTATCACTTTTTGACGGCTCGGCCAAATTGCTCATTTACAAGTGGCGTCGGGCTTTAAAAAGTAGGTATCGCAACTCGACGGCCTAGATGTGACCAGGCAGGTCGGCGAAGTCGAAGAGGCGGCGTCACGGACATAAGGTGGCGTCGTCGCCAAGGTTAACGTGGCCAAGGCGAAACCCTAATGGCGGCGACACGGCGTCCACGAAACATAAGGTGGCGTCGTCGCATATGTAATCTTATATATAGAATCCGAATTTTTCGGTTTTAGAGAGTCTTTTGGGTGAAAACCTAAAACCGAACCTAAGGTGTCTTGTACGATATTTTAGGGTTTTAAACCTATCTTACATCAAGATAAGTATTTACTTCATTAATTCAATTATGTCTTTGATTATTTGTGTGTATGCTTGCATGTTCTCCATGTCAAGCTAATTTATTTGTGTGTTTGCTTAGGAAGTATGAAACTTAATTATTGAATATTGATTGGTTGTTTCTTATCTTAGTTGATTAATGATCTAGTAATGCGATAGGTCATTCGTTGTGTATTTAATGCTTGATTCATCTTTGTGAACCTTAGAATATGATTACGAGTAGTTGTAGGCTAAATTATCCAAAGAGTGCCTTAGAGTAAGAGTTTATTATCCTAGTGGGTTTTGTAGAGCGAGATCCTTTGGTAAGTTCAAAGAGTTGGGAGAAACGCATACCCTACAACTTTAGACACACAACGCAACTAAGAATAAGGGCGTGACAACTCAACCATCAATAGGAGATAATTAAGGAGTAGTATAACCTAAGTAAACACATCTTTAAACTATCATACGAGCACACATTAATTAGACATAGACTCCACAACCTTAGTTTAGATAATTAGATAATAGTAGAGTAATCGGTGAAATACCAACCCCAAATCCAATACCGAGATTCGTACCTTTCCATTTCATAAAATATAAAAATACAAAAATAATCTTCCTCAACCTTAACCTTAGCGTAGTAACTTCTCACTAGCATTCCTATTCCCCTAGAGAGCGATATCAATACGTGGCTTACCCTAATTACTACACTACAACGATTAGGTTCACTGCCTAGGGTGTTATAAAACTTTCTCGAAGAAAAGGAAGTTCCTTTGACCCCGAACGACGCGTGTAGCGTTATCACCTCCTAAACCAAACAACCCCATTTTCAATAAACCATCACCCTTAGTGCCTAGAGCCATATCATTCACCACCCCACTCTCATCACCACACCTTTACGATCTAGAGGACTTGCCTCCTAGGCCATCCCATCCTCCACCATCGCCAACATTCTCCTTTTTAGGAGGAATAGCGCAACAAAATCAAGGTGTTGAGTCAACACTAGCTCCGGCTTCCTTTTCTCCGTCACCCTCAAATAGTCCATATTGGATCATGAGGAATCATCAAAGTCAACCACCCGACCACATAGAAGTTGACACCTCTCTACCTCCACCATCATCCTTTGTTGAGCCATCATTGAAGGTGCCTCTACCAATCCCTCCTCCTTTTAAGGATCCTCAACACTCTTCACTTGATCCTCCACATCAAGCCATACCACCACCATTTCTGAGCCATGACAAAGATTGTTATCATTGTCAACATGTTGAAAGTTTGATACATGAAGTACGTGAAGATCAACGTTTCATGTTTTATCATCTCCTCGAACGTTTGACGAGATCAAACCTAAACAAACTTGAGATAGAAGATTCAAGTGGTGTCTTAGTATCAAGCTCAACTTAGATAGCCTAGAAATCCTAAGTCATGTATTGTTCATTTTCTTAGTTTTTAGAGTCATGTACATGCTATTTGTCATATTCCCTTGAGAATGTGTTTTGTGCCTTGTCACATATCTCTTTTTGATGATAACACCACTCGTTACATCACCATTTCTGTCTTAAGCTTTCAGACAGACGGATCCCTCTGTTTTGCCTAGACAGATCCCTTCAAGGAGGGAACCGTAGGATCCGTGCAACAGAAGACTTGTTTTCTACTAACTTGAGTCTTATTTGCAGGAAATTATGCATTATATACTTGTTTTCTAACCTTTGTTTTGTAGATTTTCAATATACACATGAAGACTTTGACACCCTAAGCTAGGGGGAGTTTCGTGTCAAAGCAATACATTGCAAAATCATTTGCAATATACTTCACATTAGGATAACATTACATGACGTCTCCTTGCAAATTTGCAATCATCAAGGGGGAGCATATTCGTCACAAAGACGAAACCATTTACAAACATAGTTGCAATGCACTAGTTTAGTATTTCTTCTTACTTGACGCCCTCACAAAGGGATGGACTCGTCAAGGGGGAGTCAAGACAAGAACACTTCCCGTCTCTTATTCTTTCTTTTTACATGTTTTTCTTAAAACAATGTGTTAGTTGCTTTTCAACGTTCTTTTGTTTCGACAAAAGAGGAGAAGAGAGTAAAACTACAATTCAAACTTTTACAATTTTAGTTTTCTTTAAAATAATCTTATGTTTTGTCATCAACAAAAGGGAGATTGTTAATACAAATAAGCCGTAAAAGCGTTTATTTATATTTCACGATCTTCTAATGTTTTGTCGATAACAAGCGTAAAATTATTTAACTAAACAAATAAAATCGTAAATAGTTTGAGTCAATAGTTTACTAACACACTTACATTTTCATATAAAACACTAAACAAGTAATAGTGCTTTTATGTTTTAGTGATGCATATGTACAACAACTAGTGTTTACATATTGGGTAGATGTATACATAATTAGTATGTATTGTAATGGGTAATACAATGGGTAGAAGTTTAAGTATTTGACCCATTGACCAAATACATTGAATGTAGTTGGGTATAACCCAAAGTCCATGACCCATACCTATGGAGCATAACCCATAACCCATTGCATGACATCTTGCATAAGTCATAATGGGTATTACCCATGACCCATGGAGCTAACCCATAACCCATGGACTAGATGCATTGCATCTAGTAGATACATTGTATCTACTTGGATACTCATGGTTCAAAGTCTAGGACCCATGACCCATAACCCATGACCCATGACCCATGACCCAAAACCCATGGGCAAAGAGGAGCGTCCCACGGTTCCCCCAGTTTACATTGGACGGATCCCTCAAGTAAGGGATCCGTGGGATCCGTGGAACAGTAGCACATTTTTCTCTATAAATAGTGAGCTATTTCCTCGTTGTAAACTACCCATTTCACATATATTTTCTCTTTGAGTTGTAAACTCTCTAACCACAGATTCAAGTGATCTTTGTATGTAGTTTTGTGTTTGTGTGATTCTATAGGTTCCTCTTAAAGGCGAGATCACCACTTCTTGAAGTCGAGCAAGCTCAAGTCCATGGGTTGCCTAGCTTCGTCATCATCAAGACTACAAATAGTATCTTGTTGATAGTTCTCTTCTTTCTCATTAGAAGTGTAGTGTCGAAGACATTAGTGAAAGATGTCTAAAGGGTCAAGACGAAGACATTGGTGAAAAGTGTCGAAGAGTCAAAGTAAAGGCATTAGTGAAAGGTGTCGAACGTCCGTGTTGAAAGCATTAGTGAAGAGTGCTTAGAAGTCAAATCAAAAGGCATTAGTGAAAGGTGCCTAGAAGTCAAGTCAAAAGGCATTAGTGAAAGGTACCTAGAAGTCGAGGCAAAAGGCATTAGTGAAAGGTGCCTAGAAGTCGAGTCAAAGGCATTAGTGAAAGGTGCCTAAAGTGTACATTCAATATGGTGTGTCGATTTACAAGATAGATTAGTATTGGGTCAAAGGTTGGGTAGTAGTTCCTCCTTTGTAATAGAACTCGGTATCTAGCCTTGTACCGGATAAAGGGTAGGCGACATTGTGATAGGTTTGGTTCTACCTCGTGGAAGAACCCGGTATCTAGCCTTGTACCGGATAAAGAGTAGGCAACGTTGTGAAGGCTTCTCCGCCACAAGGAGTTGGTGTTGTGTAGTGATTACGAACTCTCGAGTATGTGACTCAGGGAGTGGAGTAGGGCAAGGAATGTGTCCTTGTAGCCAAATCACTATAAATACTCGCGTTGTGGTTTTGTGCTTCTTACTCTTTATCTTAGTTTTTATTTATCTATATGCTTGTCTATCAACATCTAACACATACATTTAAATAGATTGACATAAGTCGATCTAAATAGTTTAAAACCAAGTTTTAATCGGTAAAACTATTCAACCCCCCTTCTAGTTTTCCACAGACTTAATGAAACAATGTCAAACACATATCTTGGAAAGCATAATAATATTCACCTACAACTGTGGACTCCTTTTGCAAGTCCCATCAGCAGCAGCCTTACGCCCTTCTAAAGTTGCTTAATCCAGGTGGCAGGTCCACCAGATCCTAGATGTAAGGTAAAACTCTTGAACTTCTTAGCCAAGGGACTAGGATCATTTCGACGAGGCCTACACTTACTCTTTTTTATATTAGAGTTACCACTTTCTTCTTCTCAGCCTCATTAAAATTTGGAAGGGCAACACCCTCTTTACCTGGACTAATGGTGTTTGGAGAGTAGCAGTCTCTTCAAGGCGAAGACCAAAAGTTCCCTCTGTGTTCCTTAACGATGCATCCACGCGAACACTAACCACTTCAACCACACTCTCATCCTTGAGTTGGAGAAAATAATTCATGTCAAACACTACATGGAGAACAAAAGAGAGTTCATTAATACAAAAATAGCAACGAAAACCATAAGACAAGAAAAGTAAAAATAGAGTCTCACCCTCCCTTGCATGCGCAATTCAAGCACATGGTTTTCTTCCGATTGACCGCTTAACCGAGCCGGAACCAAAGTACCCCTACTAAAAGATCTTTGAAAAATACTCTAACCTTGCAATCTATCATAAAGTTGTTGAGAAAGGCCATTGGGTATGAAAGGGGCGGAAAGGGGGTTATTGAGATTGACACCCAGAACCCAACCATTGTAAGTGTGAGGCACAATATCCGGACTGAAAACAACCCAAATCCAGTTTTGATGCCATCAAGAAAAACCCCTTAGACGTATTATCTATCTTGAGAGTACTGGTAAATTGACGTCTCTTTTCCAAAGTCCACCATGAATAGAAGGTTTTCAGACGGAAAAAGTTATGAGACACAGACAAATTTGTTGGGATATTGACAAAAAAAAAACAACATAATGAAGGAGATAATTTTCTGGACAGCACTAGAATGAAGTTGCGAGAAGCACAAACCATAAAAAATAAAAGATTCATGATAAAAATTATGAAGTGGAAGCGGAGGTTGCCATGACTAACGTACTTTAGGTACAAGGAAACCTTTGTGGGAGAAAGAGGCACATTTGCCCGATCAGTCTAAAGGAATCCGTGGATTATAATCTCTAATCCACGGATAGTCAGACACAAAATTTTCAATTTTTTTATGTTTAAATGCACTACAATAATCAATAGACTTATCACTAGGTTTGTTGGACATGCTTTCCAAAACATGTAACTTAAGACAAAGAAGAAAGCAATTGACATGTTTTACAAACCTTTGTTATCAATTAAAATGATAGTCAAGGAAGTTGAGGAGAAAAACTTTAAAAGCAATATACAAATTTGGTGGAAATGGGAAACAGTTAAAATCCTCCCCCTTTTATAGACATATGGAAGTGGGGGGCCCGGAACAGATGTCAATAATTTATTGGGCCTTAACCCCCATAAATTGACCGTGTATCACATACGTGGACAAAAAGTGAATAATAAGTCAACGAAAAAGTCGAAAGGGCTCGCTGACAGCAAGGAGAGATTTTGAATGCTAAAATATAGTCGTATCGAAACTCCATAACTTAGCATATATTAAATGCGTATGAGGCCTAGGACAAAATACTCTCTAAACATTTAACCCTTGCAGTTATCCGCATAAGTATTCTCATTTCCAGGATGCATATACATTAAATGCCTTTTGACGCCTGGAAAATTGTCTTATCAAGACTTTAAAAACAATTCAGCCACAAGCATAAGTCCATCTCATATCTTACAAAAATCAAATAGATAGTGTATGGGAGTTTAAGCCTAAATGGCTAAAGCTCATACACCCACAACAGGCCCAAAACATGCCCATAAAGGCCAGAAACCATCAAACTCTACATGGGAAACAAGTTCTCGGGCATATTAACATGCAAGCAAAGCATGGATAACATAATCAAGTAAAGGCTAGAGTGGGATCTTATCCCAAATGGCGTTATAATAGAAAACACATGCAATTACCGGATCATATCCATGAAATGAACCAAGTAATAGTTCATCTTGAAGCTAATTAATCTTCACACACATCATAGTCGTATATGAGCGTTACCCCAACTCTTGATCCTCGATCGTACCTTGGGGTCCTTACCGAATGTGAGAAACCGAACATACGATTATCATCAACCACACCCTAAAACCAATGAATATGTATCATACGTAACATATCCCAAGCATCCTTATCAGTTTTGGGATCCACCACAACGAGGCGTTCTTGGAAAGCATCGAAGAGAGTAAAAAAGATCCATGATTTCACAGTAGAGTCAGCTTTCAACCAGTCAGTAGTTGGAGAAGCAGCATCCCCACTGGTTGATCACATTTTATATGGTTAAGAACCTCAAAACCTTCATATAGATTTGTAAAAAATAAATAGCCTCAGAAGAATACTTAAGTTTGTCAACATCTAGTTTGATATGTACAAACGAGGTTACGTTGTTGATAGTGAACAATTTATCAGCTGTGGACAAGATTGGTATGGGTGTTAGACCGGTAATGATGAAGAAGAAACAAGAAAATCAATTTAGGGTTACAAAAAAATCGGTTAAGGTTTTAGTTGGGGGAGGGGGTTGATGACTGAGAATAAAAGTTAGAGTTAGAATCGTGGCTTTGATAAAATAGTAGAATATAATTGTAATAAATGAATAATGTAATATGCCAAATACAATATAAATAATAATGACATGAGGTAGACCTATTAATAATATTACAATGGACATAAACATATCATAACCCACTGATGTTCTAACAATATGAAGTTGTTTTTTAACTTAACAAAATGGTTTAAAATCAAATGTCTTTGCTCCAAATATAAGCTATGGAAGTATGGAACTTAGCTAACCAACAAATTATACGTGACATTAAGGGGTGGTTTTTGTCATTAACGCATATAAACATCAAGTTCTCTTTCTTAATGGAATGTAAATATAGAAAAGTTGGGCATGTGTTAATCTATTTTAATTCCCACGTTTACTCTTTACGGGGGGACGAGGTGGACCCACTTGGCTTAAAAAAGATGAATTACATGTGAATGAAGAAGACACGTGTGGATATGGACTGGTGAACTTAAGGGGTGGTTTTTGTCAACTAATGAAACTGAAAGGATAATTGAGTGGAGTAGTTGAATTATGTCATTTTTGGCTAAACATAATCAAACTTTGCTTGATTTCGTAATTATCATTTCTTCTGCAATATCTTAGAGCATCACACTTTGTCTCCACTTTCTTTTTTGTGCCTATTATCATCATCATCATACTTGAACGCTTATTTCCCCTCCCAATGGGTCAACTGTAATACTAACAAGAATCCTTTTTTTGTTGTACTCGACTCTTGTTAAAATAAACCGCCACTTCTAGGCTTTTTTGTAACATTTACTAAGGGTGGGTTTGGTATACGGTTTTTTGTGTGGGGATTAGGGATCAAAGTGAAATCCGTTGTTTGTTATGTAAGATGGGTTTTTGAATTTGGTAGTGATGACCAATTTTGGAGGGTTAGACAAAACCTACCTATATGATCAGACTTTCTACCAATCCTTCATATTTGTGGGCCATCGTATATTTTTAACCACTCATTTTTTACTATCACAATTTTAATCTCTATTTTAACTTAAAAAATTATTTTATTTTACATCAAACAATTATTTATCTATTTTATAATATATATTCTCTCTCTTATATCAAATCCTAAACCAAATTTAAATCCAAATCCAAATCATAATCCTAAACCCATCTACAAACCAAACGGACCCTAAATGTTACCACTACTCTAAGAACAATATTGTTTTGTCATTTTCTAAAAGCTGAATAGTGTCACTTTTGTCATTTTCCTTGTTAGTAAACAACATTGTGACACAAATATCGTACACTAGTTGCACAAACATGTAGTAAGGGGAGGGTGGTAGTTCTTCTTACTGTCTGCTAATAGGGTGTCGCGTCACCTCTATCCAATAAAAGCCTTCCAACTCAAAGCTAAATCTACTACCCTAACACTACCCTAACAAGTGGGGTGGAGCCTAAATCTTAGAATTCCATTTTTTTTTTTTTTTTTAAATCGTAAAATCGCATCTGATATTTAAAATAAAACATCCATTTCGTTAATAAAAAAAACATTACATAATACTTAAAAAAAAACATTACATAATACTTAAAAAAAAACATAACATAATACTTAAAAAAAAAAAACATAACATAATACTTAAAATAACTAGATTAAAATAAAAAAAAAGCCATTAATCATCGAGATCGGTGAGTCTTCACGTCTTCACGTCTTCCGTGAGATCATATCGAAGACGGTCATGGAGAAATTCGTCTATTAACTCCGCTACCACTTCTTGTCGAACCTTTGGTGGATGGTAGCATCCATTATATGAGCCGGTGAGATTGCCTCCTCGCGTTTTATAACCATATGTGTGAAATAAACACGCATGAACACGATTGGCAATCTTCGCTTTGGTCATAGCTCAAGAGGTCGATCGAGAATTTTCCATTTTCCTTTCGAGAGCACCAAAGCTCTCGACATCCTTTCTCGCTCCTTCATAACCGTAAATCTCTTTCCTTTGGGTCGCTTGGAAGCGGGTATGCTTTAACAAGTGTGGACCACTTAGGATAGATTCCATCGCCAAATAGTAGCAGCGTTTGTAAAAGCGTCCATTTACGATGGAATGAACTATTCATCGCCGTTCCATTTCGAAATGAAGATACAAGTCGGTGATTCAATACGTTGATATCGTTGTTTGACCCGGTGGACCAAAAAGCATGCCAATCCACATATCTTGTGACGTGACTTCAAGCATAATAGTGGGAACACCATAGTCACTCTCAGTATATTGCCTCTCAAATGTCTATGACAATTTTTCCATCGGCGACGTGTACAATCAAGGCTACCAAGCATCGGGGAGGTGATGCTTCGCTCATGGGCACGGAAAATGCGAGCAAGATCGTGTCTTTGTCCTCGAGGTACTCCCGACCGTACAACTCAATGATGGCAATACAAAAATTATCAAGACTTTCACGTCCGTTCTTTGAGACATGCATAAATATTCGTCATACTCATCGGGCGGATCACGGTTCATGAGTTGCCTAACAACCGATGTGATTTTTGTTTCACGTGAAACTTTTTGAAATCGCGATCGTAGTATCTTGAAAATATGGGTATCTCGCTTCAATGTCACCCACTATTTGCAAAACATGTTTTCTCCATTCGAAATTTTTTTAAAGTACTGTCGTTGTACTTTGGTGTTTCAACGAACCAATCATTCTCTAAAGTTTGAGACCTATATCCCGATGACGATTTACGCTGGTTCGGGTAGAGCTTGCCGTGTCTTCATAATCTTGGCCGCTAGTTGAAGATATTTTGCAACGAGCTACCCGTGGATATCTCGTCGAGACGAAGAAGAACAACGTGATCGGAAGAATCGGTGACATTTTTTGGAGAGGTTATTTAGTGTGTGTTTTTATGATATGTTAAAAGGTAATGTTATTTGAAATGTAAAAGTTTGTTAAATAGGAAGATTTTTTTTTTTTTTTTTACCCAACGTTCAAAATTTCCAAGCGTTCAAAATTGAGCCCAACGGTCAAAATTTCCAAGCGGTCACCGTGGCTTCGAGCTCGCAAATCAAACCGGACGTCGAACCCGAATTAGGCGGAGCGGTGTTGCCTTCGGGTTCACGCACCGATGCCCAACCCGAGCACGACTCCGTCATACCTAACTACTAACCGCTTAGTTGTTAATTTTTCTAAATATTATTATAGCTAGTGGTGGATTAGAAAAGCTAGTAGTATGTGGTCGTTAATAATGATGTTGGGGATATTAATCTATGGTAGTGACCAAATACAAATGATTACAATCATAATTTATTACAAAAAAATTGTTTATGGTGGCTAGGGGTGGTTCATTCGACCCCTCTAAAGTTTAAACTTAAAAATTGCATTATTTAACTTATTTAGAAATCATTAAGCTTGAACAATTTTTTATCAATAATATATGTTACTCCTTAGGATACTATAAAATCAAATATATATGGCAACATGCAAAATTCATAACTATGATTAAAATACATGTAACAGCGACTCGTCGTTTGTTTCATATAAATTATAACGATTTAGCTTATAAAATCCCACTTGTAGAATAACGTAATAAGAACAAGCAAGCGTGTGATTTGAAACAATATACTCGTTAAAAGTTAAACATAAATTAAGTAAAGACAATTAAAAAAGTGAAAGAATAAAGTTTATCTACTATCGCTATCTTCTTTTATTTAGTTGAAATACTTTTATACTTTTTCGTGCATGTATAGACACATACTCGACATACCTACACGCACACACATGTACATGTGTAAGCATAGCTTAAATATAGATCATCAAAATTAGTGCCTAACCAAATTAGTGTCGGGACTAAAATTTCAACCTGATTAACAGAATTTATAAATTGACTATGACTACAAGAAAGTCTTTTTCCCACGCTATACACATAAATCCACATACTTCGGTATATGTTTGGCAAAAATAGATTGTGTTGATGTTGGTGTTGTTCTTTGATGTTGGTCTTGGTCATTGTTGTTCTTTGAAAAATATTATAAAAAGAATTATTTTATGTTTACATGAAATCTATTTTATTTTCAAAGATTATGAAAATTATTTTTTAATAATCTCTTATAAGTTGTCTGCTAAACAAATATTATTTTTTAAGTAGTTTATTTTTCAAAAAAATAATCTTAGCCTCAATAATCTTTCATAATCTAACTGCTAAACATGCACAATTTGAAAAAATCTCACATGATAAGGTGTAAATACGATTTGTGGCGCCTCTTTCTAACATTTAAATTATCTCTTTTATTTTCATCCACAAATTCACTTGCCACATCATTATATGGATTTCTTTTTATAAATTGTAGGTGGTTGTATTATTTCTCTAAATCTATATAGTTACTTATTTTATGTAAATAATATTTTTCTTAAGACCATCAAGAGAAAAGATATAAACTATAAAAAAAGAAAAAAATGTAATATATGAGTCTAATAATACATTTAATTTTTTTAACAAGTGTGATACATTTTTCTTTTCTTTATCATTTTTTACCAAAAATTCGTTCAAATTCACCAATCATATTTTTAGACTTAATCTAGGTATAGATTTTAGGCATCCAAATCATTATTCTAATAAAAGGTTTTTCTAACTTATGCATTAAGGGCACAAGTTAAGAAGTCATGGACTAAAAAAATGTTTTTATTTATTTATTTATTTATTTTTTTTTGAACGGCAAATTTTATTAAAACTAGCAAGGAGTTAGAAAAGAAAATAATTGCAAAGCAAAATCTAACAAAGGATTTTGCATCCAATTGTTCCAACACTTCGATACTTTCTTGTTTCTATTTGAATACCACAAAAACGAGTAATGAACTACTTTATCGACTAATTCACTACTACGGGGATATCTCTTTCCAAATATGACTTCGTTCGGGAATGACCAAATCACCCAAATAATCATGCCAAAGATAGAATCTAGGATCGTTTTGCGAGAGGATTTAGTTGACGTCGATTCATCCAACAAATTGAAGAGATCAGTGAGATCAATAATATTAGGAGGGTGAATATCAATCTTTTTGTAGGTGAAGGGGCAGAGCGTTCCCCGATTTCTCTTGGCAATAGTTTACCTATCTAATGTTATGTCTTGACGAATGGGAGAAGTATCCGAATTAGGATATCACTACTGGCACGGACTGCGCAGGAAGTTGCGATCCTAAAATGAACTAGAAAAATGAACCGCCCATAAGCAAATTAGACTCCTAGTTTAATTAACGTGGCTTATCTTTCAGTCGTGTTGGGTTTGCCTGCCGGGTGGTTCACCTAATTAGATGGGCCTAGGCACTGATCGTCCTATATATCTTTTGACTCTCATTCTTAGCCGACTCCCCATTTGTTCTCACTGCTCTCCCATAGCCTAGTTTGACTTGATAATATCATGCCTTTATTTATTTTCAGACATCAAAATTCCATAGCCGAGGCTACATTGCAATCCCAGAATAGATGAAAGTTAGTTTCAGAAAATAAAGAACAAATCGGGCATAACAAAGAGGGAATATCGATTCCTTTCCTACTGAGATTCCATTGATTCGGAAAAAGATCACGTAAAGCTCTCTAAGATAGAATGTTAACCTTCTTTGGAATGAATCTACTCCAACGAGTTTATGGTAAATGACCAGGAAGCAAAGCATCATCGATGTATAATCGGGTCTCTTTGACTATGAATATTTTTGAGCTGGCAAGATCCCAATGCCATGCGTCTAGATTATCCAAAAGGTGAATACTCTCCAATAAATGCAAGAGCTTGTTGAACTGATCGAGAATAATCCCTCTAGTAATGTTTTGAGACCAGTTCCATACCCAAACATTATTCCATTTATCGCAAACTAGGCAATTTTTGTGTGGATCGACTTGATAATAACGAGGAAATTTGACTTTTAACAAAAAATTGCCTAACCAAAAGTTATACCAAAAAGCAGTAGACTTGCCATCACTGACTTTCCTTGTAAGCGTATGGTGAGGAATGACTCTATTAGACTGCAACAAATTGATTGAAGAAGCAATCGTAGACCAAGTGCCTTTACGTATCAAATGGGAGAAGAAGTCAAGAAACCCGAACCTCCATTGTAAGCACCATGAATAACATTAATGAGCTTTACCCATAAAGCATTTCGATTATGAACATAATGCCACCCCCATTTTTGAAAGTGAGATTGATTAAAAGCCTTCAAGCTACCAATGACAATCCCACCTTTTTGTTTAGAAGCGAGAACAGGATTCCATGCTATCCATTTGCGCTTTACCGTATCGTCATGAGAACCCCAGAAAAAATTGGACTGAAGCGATTCAAGTTGCTTGTCTATTTGATTTGGCATTTGAAACATTGACAAGTAATATGTACCAAGCGAACCGAGAACCGATGTAATAAGAGTGGATCTCCCTCCAATAGATAGCATATTAGACTTCCACTTCGAGAGACCTAAAAAAATAGTACTCAAGGACTTAGAAAAGAACTCAAATCATTTAGAGTACAAATAAAAAAAATGTTTAAAAAAAAAGAAAAAAAAAAAGCCCTTAATACTTTTTATGAGTCCTTAACTTTTTAACATGTGCCTTTAAAACACAAGTTTGAAAAACTCTTCTACAAAAATACCATTAGTAATAAGCACTGTTCTAAAAGGCTCGCAGCGCCCGAAAGCGCCGCAGCGTGAGGCTTGGTCACGCTGCCACGCCACGCCGTCAATCGCCTTATAGCACATGTTTTTAAACTCGATATATATGAATAACGATATAAATATATAAATATTTTCATCTTTGCGCCGCCTTACGCCACGCCTTATAAACGCAAAACGCTTTGCCGCAGAGGCGTGAGGAACTGTCGTGTCACGCCACGCCTCACGCTATTTATAACCTTGGTAATAAGCCATGGACTATAATACAATAGAACCTAATATTATAGCTGGGACAAAAGTCAAAACCTACTTGATTAGTATTATAATTTTTTATCATTTCATACATAGGTATCATATAATAAAGGGTGAGCACAAAACAGAGAAAACCAAGCCGAATTGAAAAACCAAATCGAACTAAACTGACCATATTCAGTTTGGTTTCGATTATATATATTAACAGTTTTCGGTTTTGGTTTGATCCAAAACTGACAAAAAACACACCCAAATTATATAAACCAAACGGAACCGACACAAAACCGAACCGAACATATTCTGTTCAGTTTCGATTCTATATATTAGTGGTTTTCGGTTTTGGGTCGGTTCGTTTCGGTTTAGGACCAATGCTCAACCTTACTCTATAGAGTATAGAAAAAATTGTTTTATACTGTTAACATAAATAATAAAGGTGAGCAGGGAGAAAAAATAAACAAAAATATGTATAACAACACCCTCCATCATACTATGACTTAACTTTTTTGAGTGATTATGTCGTATAAAAATTTCAACCATTCAAAAAAAAAAAAAAAAACGCACACATAATACATGTACAAAGTTATTATAAATTTTGTGTTGTAAAACGTGAATTATTGATAAACTATTATATGACAAAAGAGAAAAAGTAAATAACAATGATCTGAACTTCTATTATTTTTGGAAAAACATGTTAACGTAGTTTAGCAACTTCGATATCGAATCACAAAGTAAGTCAACGCAATCTCAAACTCTCGAAAATAAATACTCCGTATAGAAAATCACTCATTTCCTATAGAATTTAACAAACACTATTAAAGGAATACGGGTGTAACCGAGCTAAGTCGACTTCGATACATTTCAACTTGACTCGACAATATAATGTTAATTCGACTCGAGATCGATTTAATAGTTTAGGAAGCTTTTATAAAAGAAGCCCGAGCTCGACTCAAGAAAAGTTTATATTCCGCTCGAGTTATACTAAAACACTTGATTTATTTTATACCATGTTTCATTAATCAAACCAAGGTGAAATATAAGATAAGATTAAACGTGATGTTTCACTGATCAAACAAACGTAAAATATAAGATAAGATTGAACTCTGCTCGAAATCTTGACAAATTCGTAAATAATTACTTGAACTTAGGCGGGATGGCAAGGGTGAGCCTCACTCACTTTATACATCAACGTCACGTCAGCTTTTTTCCTCTTTTTTTTTCCACTCACTTCCGTTTACCTTTATGCGAACAAGGGACTCGCTTTCACTTAGGGGTGTTATTCGGGTTGACCCGGTCGGGTTCGGGTCAAATCGGGTCAAGCCCTAAAAAACATACCCGAACCCGACCTTGATTAAAATTCGGGTCAACTCGGGTCGGGTCACTCGGGTTCGGGGTCAATCTGAGTATTTTACATTGTAAAAGTGTTGTTGAGCCGGGTTAGTCGGGTTCGGGTCGGGTCAAGGCTAAAAAAAATACCCGAACCCGACCTTGTTTAGAACTCGGATCAATTCGGGTTGACCCGATTGACCCGAATATAATTTTGAACCCGATTGACCCGACCCGAATTGACTCGGGTCGGGTCGGGTCGGGTCAGCCCAAATGACACCCCTACTTCCACTCACCTTAACTTACATTTTTTTTACTCACAAACCCATACAAACCAAACGGTCGAATTTTTGTGCACGTGAATCAAAAGAGTGAGTTGCTCACCATAGTTACTCTTGGTTTGCATGAATCGCGCGTAACTCGAGTAGTCGGCATGAAGGTCACCCGCTAGTGAGGACTTAAGGTGAGTTGATTTGGCTCCTTGCCATCTATCCTTAGTGCATATAGACACAAGTCCCTAAAGTATACATAATATACATAAAAACATGTGTATATCACTTAAAAGCTTGTTTTCTGTTCTTCTGGTCGGTACTCAATAAAACTTGACCCAACAATCTCGAGTTACTCGACAAAGGCTCGACTCATTTATGCATTTATACATAAATACAAAATACAAAATACAAATAACATTTCACTTAAAAAGCAAAACAACAAAAAGAAAACCAGGAATGAATGAAGTGCATGTTTTTGGGAGAGATTTAAAAGCTTTTTAACTGGCCCGTTAGATGGAAACACTTAGAGCGGTAGACATTTTGGTGTTTGGATGGGTTGGAGGGAAACATACATGTGTGGATCTAACAGGGGTTTCTCCTCTCGTGGGTTTGAGTACCCGGGGTTTTACAGTAGGACAAGCTGCTTTGAAAGCCGCCTCCTAAAAAGTGGCTAAACATGAAAAGCATGCATTGAAAATCAACATATTTTTATTCATTTTGCATTTGATACCTTTGGTTTTCTTGCACCTGAGGCTATGGAGCTCCTTAACAGAGTTCAATGAGTTATGCATAACAATGTTATGACATCTAGATCTACAAACGTAGTTTTTAAAAGAGTTGGTTTTGCAATTCAAAAAAAGGTTAGTGGCGCAACTTATTGCTCGTTTGGTTTGCACCTTTATGTAAATAAAAAAAAAAAGGAAAAAAGAAAAAATCTAATAAGTATATCCTTGTAGAAAATTGTGCTTAAAAGTCACACACACACAAAAGACAAAAACAAAAATTTCTTTAGAAGAAAAAAGTGTTTTGTTTTAAGACTAAAAATACGCATAATTTGTGTTACACAAAAGCGGTTGAAAGAGTTTAAATTCAAGAGTGAATGGTTATTATTGAAGGTACAATAAGTTAATACATGTCTGAATATCTTAAAGTGCGTTTGGTATACCTCTATAAATCACAATCGGTATGAGTTTGGGTATAAAGTGGGTCACTCATGTATAATAGAATTCATAGGAAGCATGTGGGTGGAGTACGCAATATATTTGAGTATCGTAGAAAATATTCCGACTCAAAGTAGTACTTATTTCGGATAAAACTATTCACTCGTTCCGATTACCATATATCAAATGCACCCTTAGACATAGCAATTTTAAAAGAAAACCTAAAAACTTTTTTCGAAAACATTTACAAAAACACCCCCCTAAAAAAACCCAGAGTTTTATTAAACCTCAGTTTACTTAAAATCCGAATATCACGCACACACACACAAGACAAGTTTTGTTGTTTGGTTTGGTTTGGTTGCTTTTAATGGAGGGACCTTAATTTAATCCTCTCACTACTTTCTTTCTCTTTCTCTCTCTCTCTAAAAAAAAAAAAAAAACACACTTTCTCTCTCCTCCTCCTCATCTTCTTTTCTTTCTTTTATTTCCTTCGATTCTCAATCAACTCTTCTTTCTTTCATTCATCACCTCATTTTTAAGGTAACAACAATTAATTTAGTCTTTTTTCTGTTTCACAATTTATAAGCTGAGATCTGTTTCATATCATGTTTTTCTGTCTGTTTTTTTTAGTGTCTTTTATGCTGTTGTGTACTATTTGCTACTATTTTTTATTTTTTTTGTTTTGTTTTGTAGGAATGATAATTTTTGTTTTATTTTGAGTTAACTATGGATTAATTGTTTGAATATTTGTAGGTGTTGAATATGGTCAACTGACAGCTGTAATTTTTTGGGATATGTAAATGCATCTTTTTTGCTTATTGTATTTTTGAGGGTTTTTTTTTAAAATGTTTTGCTTTTATCTAAAGGTCTGATGCAGGTTTATTGTTGTAAGGATAATAACTTTTGGCTAATTTTTATATAAATTTAATTTAAGTTTGACCATGATTTGAATGTGCTATTAACCCCTGGTTATTTATAGTATTTATGTAGTTGTAATTAATTTTGATTTTATTTTTTTATGTAATTTAGCATAACTTTATTATGTTGTTGATTTTAGTCAACTAACTGCTAGTTATTTTAAGTAAATAGTAATAAATGTTACAATATGTTTTTTGAGGTGTTATAGTTTATATATTTAATGTTTATTAATTGCTGGACCAGATTATTAACAACAAGTGTAGAAGCATTGGATCCGATGTCGCCACCGCTGTTAGGCGTTGAAGGGGACGGACAGGGGAATGGGAATGGTGCGTTGTTGACGGAACGAAACTATCTCGGATTATCGGATTGTTCGTCGATTGACAGCACAGCTGTTTCTGGAATTAATTTAAACCTTAAGGCTACTGAACTAAGGCTTGGTTTACCGGGATCTCAATCGCCTGAGCGCGATGCCGACTCTGATAATCTCGATGAGAAACAGTTATTTCCGTTGCTTCCGTCAAAAGATGGGATTTGCCATGGTTCACAGAAGAATGTTGTTTCTGGGAGTAAACGAGGGTTTGCCGATACTATTGAGGGGAATTGGATGTTTGGTTCGTCTGGGACTGATTCTGATGTACAAGGGAAGTTTACTAGTAATGTGAATGTAAATGTTAAGATGTCGTCAGGAGCACAGCCTGCCGCGACTAAAGATGCGGCGTCAAAGGTGCCACAGAGCCTCAATAAAGTTAATGGTTCTGGTTCTAATCCTCCCGCTGCTAAGTAAGTGTACTAAAATAGCTTTTTGAAACGAGTAGATAATGGTGAGAGACAACCTGATTGATTATGTTCTTTTATGCAGGGCGCAAGTAGTTGGTTGGCCTCCTGTTAGATCTTACCGCAAGAACATTTTAGCTACAAATGCAAAAAACAATGATGAAGTGGACGGAAAACCTGGTCTTAGTGCTTTGTTTGTTAAGGTTAGCATGGATGGGGCTCCGTATCTGAGGAAGGTTGATCTCAGGAGTTACAAAACTTATCAAGAACTTTCGTCGGCCCTAGAGAAAATGTTTAGTTGTTTCACTCTCGGTGAGTTGTTTTTTAGTGTAGTTATAAACCTGTTCTGCATTGGTCCTGTGAGGTCGATTGGAATACTTACTTTGTTCTGTTTGCAATATAGGTCAGTGTGGATCACAGGGTGGTTCAGGAAGGGAGAGTCTTAGTGAGAGCAAGTTGAGGGATCTTTTGCATGGATCAGAGTATGTTCTTACATACGAGGATAAGGACGGTGACTGGATGCTTGTGGGAGATGTTCCGTGGGAGTAAGTATTAAACAATCCTATTTGTTCACATCCATTATATTATTTTCTTATGCACGCTGCAATAGGTTGATCTTCTAACTGAACTAATTATGAATGCCTATATAAAAGGAGAGCTAGTAATTCTAGTAGTGGCATGTATTTAGGCAATCAACCGAATTAAACGCCCTAAAAAAAGAGGAGAAATGTTGTGATTGTCTCTGTTCTGCCTTTTTACATGAAACAATGTGGCAAGTGCTCTACCAAACATGATGATAGCAGCCTATCCACGAATAGGATGAGTGTTAATGGAAACAACAATATTTAATAACATTTTGGCCATGAATTCAAAGAGCCTACAGTGTCTATCTGTGTTTTAAAAGTTTTAAAATTTGGCTATTGTCCAGTATTCATAGATTGTGAAATAAAAATTGCTAATGCAGCAAAATAGTTGATAAATCAGTTCAGAAAATAGGAACTTGAGTATGAATAAGTATATTATTCCTCGCTTCTAGCATGAAAAGTCGGTCCACATTATTTGTATGTCCGTGCGTCTATTTCCATTGATTATGTAGTTAAACCTACCTTACAAATTCATACCCAACTTTGCTCAATTTTCTTACATAATTGCCTACCAATACTAGAAACATATGTGATCAGGTCTATAATTATTTTATATGTGGTGAACGTTCTGGGTGACACAGGAAGGCATAGATGAGCCACGCCAGTAAGTGCATAACATGCTAGTGACTCCAAAGAAACGAAACAGATTAAAACCGTAAAAACTATAAAACACACCACCTCAGATAGTCAGATGGTAATCATCCTTTTGAGTGAGTTTTTGGGGGATATGTGTAATTGTGATTGTGTCATGTTGAAATGATATAGAAAGATGGGTTTTGCTTTGCTATTTAGAGGTTAGGAGACTACGAAATCCATTGTTTGAAATTTGGGTCTAGCCGTCTAGATGAATTCAGTACTTAAAATTAACGAATTTGTGTGTTCTTACAAATTAAAATATTTTTTAAGTTCAAATACATATCACATGTATTGGACTTTGATACCACAGTATAAATGTTAAATCAGATGATAAGTAACCGAATCTACCTCCCCACCCCTTATGTGAATCCCTTTGTGAGCCATTGGTTAACTTGTAGTATTAATCCTGACTGTGGGATGTACATTTTTGCTTTTGATCCCGACTGTATATATACTTATAGAGATGGTATCTGAAACGGAAAACTAGACCCATTAAACAACCATGATGCTTTTATTAAAACCATTCTGAACTGCAAAACGGCTTCAGTATTTCAGTCTTAAAAATAAACTTGAGTCATGCCATCTTTTGTTAAGTAATTTCTTCTTTGCTGCAGTATGTTTATCGGTTCTTGCAAGAAGCTGAAGATCATGAAAGGCTGTGATGCAATTGGTTTAGGTATGCATTTATTTGCAGTTTTTTCAAGCCGGTTAATAAGTAACCTAATGTGTACAAATTTTTAATAATCTCAAAATTTGCAACTTTTAACTATGCCCACAATTGGATCTCAAATATCCTGAAAAAAATGTTGCAATTTTCTGGCTTTTTCCGCTGTTTGACCATATAGCTAGTGTTGTCCTGGTAATATGTACTGCTTATTTGAATCACAGCTCCAAGGGCCATGGAAAAATCAAAAAACAAAAATTAGCTACAAGGAAAAAATAACTGCGGCTGACGGTCAAGAAATGAAGAGTTGGAACTTAACTAGGGCTGGAGTGCAGTTATCCTAAGCTTTCTTATGTTTTGATCGTGTTTCGTGCTATTTTATGAATAGTAAGCGTAAAAAGGCATGCAAGTTTTTAATATATGTTGGTTATATTATTATAGGAAACCTTTGTTTTTCGACGATATTGTCTTTTGTATTTGATGAATGTGCGTGTGATTGTTAAAAGACCAATGCTTATTGGACTTCTTGTAGTCAACTGTATCAAGTGATGTTATTGTATGAGGCTTCTTTTATGTTGTCTACAACCAGAGGGTCAGTAGGGGGCAGGTGGGTGCTCGGCCACCCCCAACCGGCCCAATTAGCCCACCTCTTAGGTTGTGTTTATGGTTGAGAACACACATTTTATAAGGTAATGAGCATAGTATTAAAGGCTAAGAAAAACAGTGATGTTTTTCAATGGAAGACGACCAAATGCGCTTAGACCAATGCTAATGGTTAGAGTTGCCCCCAACCAACCGTATAAGAGACTGCATCTCCTCATTAGCTCAACCGTTTGCAACTGTGTCTAATCATAACTTCTTCAATCTTTCGGTTGGCTACTCAACTGAAACTTTCATTTTGTTTGTGTGTGTAGCGTGTAGTTATTTTTATTTGTTTTTGTTTGTGGTTCTTTGTTAGCAAATTGTGGTTGGGGTGTAGTTTTTGAGAAAGAAAGCTGATGTGACGCCGATGTGGCGGAGGTGACCACAAAAAATTGTGGTAATCGTTATCATTAGCGTTATGGTGTTTATTTGTGGGCTCAAGGAAAAGCTTATTCCTTTGTGATTTTTTTTAAAGAGCTTTGCTACATCTATAAAACATTCACAAAAATATGTTATTATGTTTTGATTAGTGTATTTTGATACATTTTGTTTCTATTCTCTTTGATTAAGTCAATCATACATGAACAACACATTTATGTGGATTTTTATTTTATGAATGTACGTAGCAAACTCTTATTTAAACATGAAGTTTAGTGTAGCCGTTTCAATATTTAATATTTGACGAAGTTGACCTCAATTTTAAATACGTTGTTCAAAATATTTGGTTTAAAAAAGTATATACAATTTTATGAAGTTCCATTGTTTTATCTATTAGTTTTTATTAAAAAAATTGTACTAAATAAAAGTCAATATATACCAAATGAAACTCAACCTTTTTATGAATTAAGTTATGTTGATCTCTTAATTGTATGATACTACTTGTATTATATACTCCGTAATATATATACGACCTTGTATAACTCAAATTTATGGCTCCATCCCTGTCGGTATTATTGTTGTTTAATGGAACTCGAAATTTGGCTCCATCCCGGGTCTCGAGTTCCATTAAACAACAATAATACTGAATCTCGCCGGAGTTAGGTCTCAAGTTCCATTAAGCAAGGTGTAAACAACCCATCAAGTGGCCACGACAATCTCCTGAAAAGGGAGAGATTTACCCGGTTTAAGTTTGCGTGATGGTAAGTTCAAATCCCGTTATTTAGTTGGTCAAAAGATCCTAAACCACCATTGTTATAAAAAAGAGTTTGAGGACTGAACATGGAAACAGTTAAAAGAAACAAGGACCATTAATAGTAATAGTAATATATTAGTAAATGATGTTGAAAATTCCTGATGAAAATGCAGAGGTGCAGGTGTTTGTGCAGGGAGTGACAGCAGGGACATAAAATAATAATACTACAAATTCATTTAATTTGGAGACAGGTTTTGGCTGGGACTAGAGGTAGCAAAGGGTATATTTTGCGTTTGTTTAGTCAAATTTAAAGTACAAACTCGTATAGCATATGGTACATGTAAATTTGACTTGGAATCTGATTCTTGATTTTCTGTGAACCATGGACCACTGATATTTATGGTCCTGGCTAGGTAAAAAGGTAGTCACAACAATTTGTCCTAGGGGCTTCAATTCTTGGTAGGGCATGAAGTTGACCTAAAATTTGAACATGTTATTTTATACAAATCAAATGGGTCGATACGACTGACTAGTTCGATGTATGGTCGAATCTTGGCTGACCTTCCCATTATAAGTTATAATTCCAACATCCAGTTTCTTAGAAAAATCAGTTATTTTTATACAATGTAGTTTCTTATGTTTTTACTTTGCTATTTATCGTGTGCTATGTAAATATTTGATAGGTGATATAGCGTACGTCTAAGACTGAGTGTTGTGGAGCCTAAGCTCACGCGTGACCATCTTCCATCGCACGCCACCACAACTACAAGCCTCCCTCACGCGTGATGGATGAACCAGAAAAGAGAGCGTGTTTGTGAGTGATATGTGTGTTTTAAGGTTCGCACTGCTTCTGACACGGCTATCCAAAGGATAGTCGCGCAGGATTAATTAATGACAATGTCGAGTCGAATCTGGAAAAAGAAAATCATATAAATATTTGGTATAAGTAATGGTAACGGAGGTTACGAGATTTCGAGTGATGAGTGAATGAGAATGAGAGCAAATGAAAATAATGTGATCCTTAAGGTGGATGGTGTGGTTGCCTCTTTTTCCAAGACACATCAGTAACAACTCAACAATTTCTTTCACCTCAAATATTTCTTTCAACTTTCCTTCAAACTCTGCAACACATTCTCTCTCGTTCTATCAAATTTAACTTTTTTTTTTTTTTTTTTTTTTTTTTTTTAATTATTACTTTATTTAAATAACGCAATATATAATACTAAACATTCATTCATTAATTTAAGACTAAAATACACGGTTGGTCCCTAAACTTGGCGGACGCGATCGCGATGGGACAAAACTCGGCCTTTTCATCGCCAGAGGTCAAACCTTGGCCTTTAAATGCCAGATTAGTCCCTCGACCAATAACGGCGTTGTCAGCGTTCAGTTATCGCCACAAAACCCGTAATCATATTCTTGTTGAGGTACAATAGTCATTTTGTTTTATTTATAGAAATTGTCTTGTCCAATTTTCCGCCATTATGTACAATATAACAAAGCGTGTACTCATTGCTCATCCCCAAACTTGTTTTGGAAGCCTACAGAAAACCCTAAAGCAATGTCTATCATCAAATCAAATAATCGAGTAAGAAAATAACAAACAACCACCTTGGATTTACTCGTGGCGAGTAAGGGAATATCCTTTATATGATGATCGTGAAGCGGAGGAAAGAGCGCAATCGAAGATATTATAAGTCTTTTTGGTTAGAGCCTATTACAATCATATGTTAGTACGTGATTAAGTTATTCCCTTTTAGGTAACTTTAGCTTAACAATGTTTTTGTACATTTTTATCTGTGGGTGAACCTAGATCGTTTAGCATGATGTTCCATTATGAAGGTACATTCAAATACTTTCCAGGTAGGATATATCAAGGAGGCAAGAAATGCCTTGTTGATCTTGTGGAAATAAAAGAGGTATCTGTTGATGAAATGGATGCTCTCATGACCCAAATCGGTTATGAGTCTCGACAAACCAATTATTTCTACTTTCTTAAGCCTGGTTATACATTAGACGACGGTTTGTTTTCTTTGCGTGAAGCTGCTAATGTAGACTTGTTGAAAGATGTTGTCATACAACATAAGCTGATAGACGTCTATGTTGAAATAGGGAAGACTAGATTAGAACTTTCGAAATGTCCCACAATCAATTAAGGCGTGTTTTGGGAGATGGATGAAGATAGGAGAAAAGTTGCTCTGCGGCTATTCAATCTCGTTGTGAGCGGTTGGTGTTAGATGATATAGATAATGAACACCGCCTAGATCCGTTTATCCAACTTACACAATTGCTGTGGACGTCAATGATATTGGTGAATCTAGCAATTTGCCAAACATTGAGCCACTATTTTCCACCTTAGATCGCTCATTTGCTAGTGACTGTTCATAATAGTGAGCGTGCTTTAGTAGTTATTGATGAGGACAATGCTATAAAGGAGCCTGATAATGTTGAGATTAATCTGTTTCGAGTGAGTCAGGGGAAGCACTTAGACAAAGTTGGAACAACACTAGTTGATGTCAATAACAGCTTTGAGGAGCCTGAAAATTTTGAGGTTAATCTGTTTCAATTGACTCAGGAGAAACATTTACACAAAGCAGGCAGAGCACTAGTTGATGTCAATAACAGGTTTGAGGAGCATGATGTGGATGTAACTCTGTTTCAATTGACTCAGGATAACATGGAAGAGGATCCTGTTGTTGGTGTTACTCTGTTACAAGCGAGTGACACTAGTGACTTAGGCAGTGCAATTGATGATTCAATTGAACCAAATGAAGAGAACACTTGTCAAGAGAATGATGCACAACTTGGTATGGTACAAGTAGGTCAGGGTAATGATTTAGGTGAAGAAGGAACAACCAGTAATATAAGTGATGACAGGAAGTTGGTAAATGATTTACCTGTGATGGTTGATGATGTATTTTGCAGTGACCATGTTAGTTTCCAACACGCAGACTTTGCTAATGGCGTCTATACCACTTTTTCTATCTTTGGTCGGGAGTTTGCACTTGTAGGGAAGTAAAAACACAGTAAGAGAGCATTGATAGAAACTAGGAGGAGTTGTTTTGTGAAGAATGACAAAACAAGAATAAGGGTCGGTGTAGAGGTTGTGTTCCACTTTCGAATGCCCAATGAAGGTCTGGGATGGATATAGGCCCATCTAGAAGTCCACTAGCAGAAGGGTATAAATGCATTGCTTTCGGCAAAAGGACCCTTCACAAATACTACGCCCATGGCTATTGTTTGTCTGCGGGAATGGTGAGACATGTATACAGTCGGTCGGAACATATAATGAGCAACACACTTGTTTGCAATCAAGGAAGTCGAGCTTTTGACCTTCGCTATATCTCATGAAAATTACAAAGACAAGTTGAAACAAATCCACGACTTCGTCAGTCGTGCATAATCAACTTACCAACCAATATGACCTTCAAGTGTCCTGCGAGAAGATTTTAAGGGCCAAAACCTAGCAATATGACATCGGGGTCAATTCAAGCTACAATTTACCATGTTGAGAGATTATGTTCAAGAGTTGCAGAAGACAAACCCTAATACAATAGTGGTGATGAATGTGGAGCGACCTCGGATGAGTCTCTTCCAACCGGAGAATTCAAGAGGCGTATGTTTGTTTAGGTGCAATGAAGCAAGGATTTAAAGATTGTGCGAGATCGTTGTTGGGGTGATCGCTTTTCAATTCGTGGTCCTTTCAATGGTCAACCGATGACGGTTGTGGGAATTGATAGCAACAATGGTATATACCCTTTCGCTTATGCTTTTGTTGATTCGGATAACATAGGATCATGGACTTGGTTTCTTCATTGTTTATCCAATGATATAGCACTTGGGCCAATTTCAAGCATCACTTTTATTCTTGACATGAATAAGGTACTCTCTTACTCATTCATGAATTTAAGTCTCACTTGTTTGAAACAGACGATAAACATATTTGATTTTGTGCGGGATATAAGTAGAGCTTTAGCAAAAGTTTTTCAAAGTGCACGAACACAGATTACGTATTAGAAGCATTCATGAGAAAATGAAGCGCAATGGAAATGTAGGGCCTACAAAGACCATCGTGGAAATGTGCAATGACCTCAACTGTTGTGCAGTTCAAAGCTATGGTTGATCTCAAGAAACTTAATCAACCAGCCCATGATTGGTTAAGTAAGATACCACCGATCCATTGGTCAAGGTCGCATTTTCATGTAAGTGATCTATCTGTTTCACTTACTTTGTATTTGTAAATGCGATATAAGATTATAATTAATACATGTTTATTACTTGTCGTCTTTAGGAGAGTTACTTCGATGTGTTACTTAATAACATGTGTCAAGTGTTTCATGAGAAAATAAGTGAGGGTTAAGCAAACCAATTATCACGACCTTAGAATACATCAGAAATAATGTATGAAGAGGATAATGCATGTTCTTATGGTGATTGAGAAGAGTGATGGGCCACTAACACCACCGCACAACACATGCTAGAGGCTATTAATAAAGAGGTCATTAAGTATAATGTTTTATGGAATGGGGATCTAAGTTTCGTGTTAGTGGACCATGGGGTGACCAATGTGTAGTTAATGTTGTACACAAGTCTTGTACTTGCGAAGGTGGGAGATAACAGTTTACCATGTAAACATGTTGTTGCTACCAATTGAATATGGCTTTAAATGGCCAACAAGTAGGGCTGTAGAAACATGGGCTCATCCTTGTTACTATCTTCTCACTTGGGAGGCTACCTACAAACACCATGTCCCGCCTATAACTAGCGGTGTACATTGGGAAAAATCAACTATGCCAACAACAATTGTTCCACCGAACCGAAACAAACCACCTACCGCAAGAGGTAGAAAAGAGTTAGGATAGCTCCCTGGCTCAAGAGATTGTGAAGGATGATGTAGTTGTCAATGGCTTGGAAGAGTGTTAAGTGTAGTATTTGTGGCATTCTTGGACACAACAAGGTAACATGCCTAGGGTATCTTTGGAGTGAAAGTAGTGGAGCGCCAATAATGGAAATGTCAAGCAGTGCCTACTAAAGGCTGCAGGAAAAAGAAACATCCTAAAGGTAAAAAGGTAGCAGCAGATAAAGAAGTCGAAGGTACAGGTGTTGTTGTTGAAAGTCAAGTTAGTGCGGTTCAAGGAAGTGGTGTTCAATCGAAAATCAAGAGCCAAGAATCGAAAATCCCATCATACATGATGCATCCATGTCACAATCCCAACAACATCAAGATGAAGCAATTGCCGATCCCAAAGATGCATGAGCAAGCCGGTGTCAATCCCAAAGAACATGATCAATCCCACCGATTCTCGGATGGAGTCAAGCGATGTTCAGCGGCTTCGCTCAACCCACCGCTACTACGAAGAATGACAAGGCAACAGGTTGCACTGGAAAGAATGATGGCCTCACCATAGGTCAAATCTGTTATGCTAATTATCTAGACGATGTTTCATCTAGGTTATTTCCTATGGACAAGTTATGTACTCTAAAAACATATGTGTGTGTGTCTAACTGTAGTTCTCATGCTTTGAAAACTATGCAATTTTATGCAGTTGGAATTATATCCATTTGCATTAACTATGGAACCATGTCATTATTGTGTATTTTTTTAGATTGACTAAGCTTGATGTGTGAATAATTTGCATCAAAAGTAACCAAAGCTAAATAGAACCTCATAAGAATGTTGACATTTAAAAGTCAACCCTAAACAAATTGCTAATCATCTGCATACCCATAAGGCATTGAAAATCGAAACAAACCAAATGAATACTTCATAACAAGGTTACTACAATTCAAGATACGTAAGATTAACCAATTAGCCTCATTACATAAAAGGTTAAAAGTTATCCCAATGTATAAACAATGAAGAACAACATCGACTTAGCACCGGTAAATCTTCCACTTCCACACATCACCCCGAAAGACTACTAATCTTGCCTCAAGCTCATTTCTCCCCTCAAAAGGCTGGTATGATCATTTTGAGCGAGCATGATTTCGGGATCATACCATCTTATCCATCGACAAGAAGACCCTATTGATGATTATGACAAGTCATTAAACAACCACCATTGTTACAAACTTACACAAGAAATATTAAGACGCACTTACTTGAACATGACAACCAAAGAATCGGCATACAGGTTGGCGAGAGGTCCAAGTGCGAATAATAGCTTGCTTACCACACCAGCAACATACCATCTTTGAAGGATAGTTTAGGGATGGGTGATAAATGTAGACCAAACCGTGTTACACACATATACTAGCTACAGACACTGTACCATGGTTTTTATTTAGTACGCTACAGTGAAAGACGGTTTTGCCCTCACCAACATAACGTTGACAACAACATTATTGGTCAAGGGACGAATCTGGCATTTAAAGGCCAAGGTTTGGACCTCTGGCGATGAAAAGGCCGAGTTTTGTCCCATCGCGATGCGTCCGGCTAAGTTTAGGGACCAACCGTGTATTTTAGTCTTAATTTAAAATAAAAGATTACAACTTAATAAAAAAACATAACTAGAAAATTGTAAAAACACAAACATAAATAATAAATTTAGTACTCAAATTGAAAATATGGCGGTAGTGATGGTGCGAAAAATTGAGGTTGTGAAGGTGATGTTTGGATGTATTGAGGTGGATATAGTGGTTGCATGGATTTTGTGTTGAAAATAAATTTTGTGGACGTGTTGAGTATTGATTTGATAAACGCTAATTAAAAATTGCGGCTTGAAAATTGATTGGTGGTGAAATTGTTTAGTATTTGTATTGAACGGGTGACGTATCGAGATAAGGACTAGGTGAAGACAGTGTACGGTTATTTTTGTGATGGGGTCGTCGAGGTAAAGTGGATGTCGTTAAATCTTGAGATGATTTGTTTGGATCCATTTGAGATGAAACTTGAAGTGAAATATGAAAGTGTATATTTGTTAAATTATAAACGTAAAGTAAAAGACACCGTTTTTCAACACTTAATTCTATTTGCAATTAACAAAGAATTATACCCAAGTGTTTGCGAAACAACACATGGGATTGAATGACAAGTATGATAATTCTCCCCTCTAAACTTAACCTAAGCTTAAGTACAACTATGCTAACCAATTGAGATATTATTAGGGACTTAGTTGTTTTTGGAGAAGAGAAAATGTTTGTAAATGCCAAAGCATTAAGTGCACAAACTTGTCAACATTTCTATTCCTACTTATGATCCTATTTATACACAATTGTTTACAACCGTTATTGAAAAAGACAAAGATGACCTAAGTTAGTTTGGACAAAATACTTGCGTATTTGTCTATGTTACAATGCCTACTTAAGGAATGGGACAATGGTGCTTTCTGAGTAGCAGTGATGACAATGCTCTTGTCTTTAGCCTTTCAGGGAAATTTTGACATTTGCTTGATAAGGACCACCCCTTTTCGCTTCAAACTTATTCCGCCTTGTCCCGCCTTTACTTCAGTCTTTTAGCCTTCAGTCTCTTCAGTCTTTAAGTCTTTAGTCTTCATAATTGTTGAGGAGACTTGGGGTTCAGGGAGTTATTGTCATCACTCACTGAACCCATCGTCTTCTTATTTGGCTCAACTATCATTCACTGAGTCTCGCCTCACTGAATGGAGAACATTTCTTCTTAGGCTCGTCCTGAGCTTCTTAAAGATGGCTCACTGAACAACTGTTCATTCAGTGACTTGCGTATGTTTAAGGTTATTAAACACTTAGGTTATTTTATCTTTAAATCCTAGTTTAAGGGAGTTTGGGGATTCACTAACCCAACACATATTAATTGTTTTGTTTGACTTTTTGAAGTCTTATTTTTTTCTCAACTTTGAACTTAACTATATCATTTTGTGTTATATAATACTTGATGCAAAATGTATTAATAGATTGAGTTTTAAATGCACTTTCTTTGGTATAATTTTCATCAAGTATTATATAATATAAACAAAAATGTTTAATTTAAAAGTTGAAAAAAAGACTGCAAAAATCAAAACAGAACAATTAATATGGTACTAAGGAGGTATAATTTTACCTAATATGAGTAATATTTATAAACCAATTACCTAAGTAGTCAAATACCCCAACCAAATTACCCTACTCGAAACAATTTCTTCCAATTACCGAACACGACATAACGTGCATAACGCTTGCATGCGCGTATTCTATTCACGTGGCCCAATGAGTGAATAGCACGTGTGTTGTTTTAATTAAAAAAAAAAAAAAAAAAAAAAAGTTGGCGCACATGTGAGGAGTTGTACCTACGCACGCGCATGTAAAGCGACCATGGCTAGCCGGATTTCATCTGATTCTTGTTGTGTTCCATCTTCATCCTCTCTTATTCACTTAAAAAACACATGAAACACACTAAGGTTTCGTATGTTACGAAGGGAGGCTTCAAGGATTGAACTTAAAATAAAATACTACTCCTTCCGTCTCAAAATAATTGTCCACCGAAAAAAAAACACACAGTTTAAGAAAAAATTATCATTACAACCTTTTCTTTATTACTTTTTGCAAAATGACAGTTTTACCCTAACTAATTAATCTAAAACTTCTTTAATGTTTGTAATAACAACCTCAAGTGGGGTAATATGATAAACTCGAATTAAATTCTCTGTCTATTTTTTGTCTATTTTTAGAAGTAGATAATTAATTTGGTACAATCCGAAATAAAAATATGAATAATAAATATGAGAAGAAGAAAGTAATGTTTTGTTGCATGTAGATTGGGACTTAAACCACATATATGAGATGGGTCAAATTCTAGCTTTTCTATTTTTCACAGGGACCATATGTAAAATCCGGCTCTCATTCGTTGTTGTAAAATATATATATATATATATATATATATATATATATATATATATATATATATATATATATATATATATATATATATATATATATATATATATATATATATATGTATATATATTTCAACTTTTCAATCTACACTATGCTATAAATAACTTATTTAATTTATATTATATCTTCTTTTTACTACTTCAAATACAATTTATAATTCAAATTATAATCCAAAATCATAAACCCGTATACAAATCAAACAAACTATCAAATGGTTTGTGTCTCAATTGTACCTTTTATTGTATGAGAAGCTCCTCAATCAAATGATTGCGGATTCAAGTCATGCTTATGACATGTGAGATAGTTTGTTGTTCTATATTAAAAGATAGTTATTTCCTGTTCTAAAATAATTAAAAAAGAAAATCAAATAGACTAAAATTCCTCATTCAAAAACTTCCAATTCACTTATCTAAAAAAACATACCCCTTATTATAGCGTGATGCCAAAATGGGCACCTGTCGAGTGCGGAAGTGGATGCGCGAAGGTGGTAGCATGCGGGGGGCCATGTACGCGCTCACGCGGCTGAGCGCCTCTCAAACCCAACATGTTGTGGATCCGGGTGACTAAGTAATAGCTTTTGATCCTTTGCCCAATACTTTGAGATGCTCCTCCCCGTTGATCAAGCGGCGACACTGCTGTTAGCTTTAAACTGTCATTGTTAGGTTTGGATAAGTCAAGTCCCTTCGGTCAGTTTGGTAAGGTGATCCTCTCTTATCTTCCCCAACGTCCAGAGTTGTTTTGTTTGAGAAAGGAGCACCGGCCGAGTGCCCTGATTGCAGATCCTTTTTGGCTTGGGCACTCGGTCAATTTACGTAATATACTCCAAAAGTGTCTCTTTTCGTAACACATATTTCAATGTGTCCGAGATGTGAATATTCTCAATATTTTTTCATGTATATTCTGATTCTAATTCGAGCACGTATACCATAGTATTTTGTATTTATTGCACCAATACTGGCATCTAATTCAGGGTTATTGAAGTATCAACTCAACTATTTAAGCTTGAAGACTAACTTGTCGGGGAACAAAGTCCAAAATTTCAGCTAAAGCACACGCTGAATCGACTGATTTGCAGAGTTTTTTTCTGCTTTTTATTGCTCAAAATCTCTAGAAAAACTGTTGTTGATTTTTTGCAGTTATTTTCTTCTGTTTATGCTCATACAGAACAATTTGCTGAACTTATTGTTTAGGACTGGATCACTAATAGTAACCCTATAACATAACAGGATAAAAGTACACTTTCAACTGTTTAGTTATATTTTGAATTTCAGTTGAGTTATATATTATTCTAATTTTGTACCATAAGTAAAATAAAATTACAACATTGGTAAAAAAGTGAAAAATGACTAAGTATTATTATATAACGAGTGTTGGAAAACCCGCGCGATGCAGCGGGATTGCTTAAAGGACTTACTTTGCAACGACATTTAAACCTTAGGGGTTGTTTTTGCCAAGTTGCGAAAGATTATTAATGTTAAAGGACTTATTTTGCAGTGACACTGAGAACCGCAAATTTGTTTTAAATCAGTGTCAAAGTTTGCAATTAATGCAAACACTTTGGTTGCAATGGGTCCTGCCTTTTAGTATAGTTAATAATTGCTGAAAGTCGTCAAAAAATGAAGGTGAAGGCTGTCGAAAGTGTGAATAACCTTGGCAACTCATTTTATCTAAAAGGGCTAGAATATCATTAGGAACATGAAGCTGAAGCGTGATCTAAGCCAGAAACCTCCGCGTTATGCAACATGTCGTTCACCATTGGGTTATCATTACGGGAAAAGATGGAACAAGTTACTTAATGGTTAACTAGTTGTAATGTCTAACGTCTTTGCGTGCCATAAAATGTGTGAAAGTTTGGTTATGAAGAGACAAAGTTGAATTATGTGGCAGTTATGTAATGTGATTATCGAATAGCAAACATCAAAGCAAAGATGGAACAGAAATTCTTGCAAGTGAATAATCACTATTAATATGGACAATTAGCTCATATTACCTGTGAAGTTCTTTTATGACTATGGGCTACGACCCCCAAAACTCTATCTTTTATGTACATTTGAATCTCCAAAAAATTAAGATGTTGAATTTTAAGCATTTCGAAATACTAATAAACATAAACCATGTGCTTAAATATCTTTTCTTGCTTTTTTGCACCATGTCACGTTGTCTTTCGAAATGCGGTATCTAAAAGCTGAAATTTACCTTTTGCTTTATAATAGTGATCGCAGATGACCTCGGTCACAACTAACACCTCAGTGTCAACTCACTATAATTTTTTTCATGACCAAATTAGTGTAATAAGATGATCACGGTAAAAAAAAAAAAAAAAAAAAAAAAAAAAAAACTCATTTAAAAACAAATATATCTCACAAAAACAATTACTAATAACACACAATCAAATAAAAATAAAAAGAAGAGGAGGACTTGGTCGAATATGTGACCAAATTGTGTACTTTTTCAGCATGCCATGATCAACCCCATGGACATGTCAAAATAGAGGGTCGACCGAATCATTACCAATGGTTTTATGAGGTCGATATACTTGGAAACATAAGGAGGTATTTGTTTAAGCTTATATGTGGGCCTATGAGCATATTTGATTTCGGCTAATATTTCTTAAGCCTTGATTTGCGGCTTATTTTGAGACTTATGAGCTTATATGAGTTTACCATATCATAATAAACTTATATAAACCCACAAGTATTAAAATAAACAAAAAATTTGAGGCTTATCAAATATAAGCTGATAAACAAATAAGCTCATAAGTCATACATAAGCTTAAACAGACCCCCTTAGATATATGTGACAAGTGCATTGTGCAAAATAATTTGTTTCATAATAAATGACAATTTTTGTGCTTACTCATAGTTTTATAAAAATACATAAAAAATTTGTTAACCAATCAAATGTCACTTTATTTTTTTTTGGCAATTGTATATATACCCGCTATAACTTGCATATTTGCATATATACACAAAACATGTTTAACTTGTATATACATCATGCATTGAAAACTTGTATTTTGAGAGAATATGCAAGTATTTGAGTTTTAGTGAGTATATATGCAATTTTCTCTTATTTTTTCTATAAATGTTTGATTGGTTATGATTTGAAAATTGACATTTATTTTGAGATATAAAAATAATAATAAAGCTATCAATTATTTTGTGACAGATAACTAAACAAGAATATCAAAATATTATTGTTAATTTTTATTTTTTTAATTGGCGTTTTTCTGCATTTTCATCTATGCATGTCACCATTTAGTCGCTCGGACAGAAGCCCTTGCACTTTGGGCCTTTAGGGTGCCTTATTGGGCTTGCCATTGTGTTATGGGTTTATGTCGCATATTGCATGTCGTTATCTAAAATAAACGTTGAATTTGAAGTAAAATGTTTTTTCTCAAAAATAAGCTGAAAATATTTTTCCTTACTCAAAAAACTTGAGAACCTACTGTAACAATCATTTCTCTGAAATTACGGACCTAAATTTAAGATGAGACCTAATCGACATCATACTATGGGTATTTAGAAAAGGATTTTCTTCATCCGCATAAAAAGCCACAAAAACTCACCACACGACGATGTGTCGGTGGATGATTGGTTTTGTGGGATCCACATCCCACTAAAAGCAATCACCGTGACACGTCACGAATGGAGTTTTATAAAAGAATTTATGTGGATGTAGCATACCTTTTAGAAAAATGACGTACAAAGGCATAAAAAACCATTTCTGGTAACTAGAGTAGTAGTAAGTGAACCCAAGATTATACACATTATTTTTGTTGAAATATTATTGATGTCTATGTGGGGATGTATGTAAATACCCTTTGTTTTATAGTAGGTGAGTATCCGCGTCTAGCGGCAGCGGTTCCTAGCGGTAGACAATTAACGATATGCAATACAGTGGTAAATGTTTCGTATAACGTTTAAAATAAAACGTGAAAAGATCAAAATGTAATTGCAAACAGTTGTAACATGTGATAATTTAACTCGAGCAAAAATTCTTAACATTTATCAAACGACATATAAAAATGATTGAAAAAGAAAACATTGCATCAATTATAAGATACTAACTAACAATGCACGTTACTCATCACGTAAAACTTCTTGGTAGACGACATTTAAGGTGTAGACTCCTTGACTGACTTCGTTAATACCTTTATTTGATTGTAACGAGTAGGGCAGCCCGCGCGTTGCAGCGTGTTTTTTGCTTCTAGTTTTTACTTTTTTGTGTAAAAAAAATAACACAACGTTGAATATTCAAAATAAGCTTCACTATCGACGCAGTTTTAGAATAATTGTTTCTGAAATCTAATGATTTCAGCCATTAATTCATCCTTCGTTTGCGCATTGTCGCAGGGGGCAACGCGTCATGATAATGTGGGATGCCTACATTATGAATCTGGACAATGTCCTTTCTAGTATCTTGGGAGCTTATGATACCTAAGGTCCTAATGTTATACAAATAAATGATTCAACAATATTAGTACCAACAGATCCATAAAAGAAGGTTCATGGCCATCAAAAATAGAGATGTAACATATGACTACAAAAATACAAATCATTTAGTTGTTTGATGAGTAATACATAACTAATAAATAAAAAATATATGTGGCTTCCTTTAACAATGCATCATAGGAATAAAAAAAATACGAACATTCTTGTAACAGACATATTTCTTTTCCCATCTACACCTGATGGTGATGGGGTGGCAGGTGAGTTGGATGATTTTGGAGCGATACGTGGTGCTTTCTCGAACCCTTTGCAGATCATGCTAAGTAGGAAAGTGGTATTAATAGGTAATATAAGTAAACAATTGGATACTATAACAGCAAGTTTCTGGGCAAACCGGCTCTTTTCGAGCAATTTCAAACCAAGCATATCACCAATATAATCCGTAATTGTAACTTACAAACATTCATGCTCTTTAAAATTTCTATGAAAGCTGGTTACAATTATAAAAGAAGGGCCTTTTTTTCCCTAAAAGCGGTCATTTCCAATTGATTTTGAACAAAAATGTGTCAAAAAATTTAATGAGTAAGTGAATAAAAATATCTCTTTACTGCTGGTGTTTTACGACATGACAAAAATGTGCCCAAAATCCCCCGAACATCCATTAAAAACACCTTAAACCCCATAATACCACATCTAAAAACCCCATAAGTTTATACCATACCAGCTGAATACCCATTAGTGTAAGTAGCAATATCGGCGATAACTTCGTCACGATTAGGAAACTGGGTACCTGCGACTTATATCTCATCTCGTTCACCCACAAAATCTGTTTGGCCAATAGGTTTAGTAGAATAATGAGGGTCTTTCTATAAGGGTTATACTTTACTAAAGAAAAGCGGCATCCTAAATCATCAGGTGTATTTATTAAAGTTGAACGAAGCTATTAAAGTCTGATATTAATGGTTACCCATGAAATGTACAAATACAACCATAAAAGGAAATGTAATAGATAAATTTTACCTAGTAAAAAGTGTCATCCGTTGGAGTGTCTTTGTCTTCTCAAAAGCTGAAAGCTCTTGAAACTCAGAAGCCATGAACAATGAGCCCACAAAATCTTCATAGTGAGCAAAAGCACCTATCTTTTGGTACAATGGTTCTACAGTAGACTGGAAGTTACATCACCAATGGAAAAGGTAAATTACCTTGTTATCGCTAGTCACAACCATAACGCGGGTTTAATCTTCAATTAGTGTACTGATCACTAATATAGACAACAACAGATTTAATCTTCAATTAAAAGCCATTACTAATTATTTTTTTAAAAAGAAATAACATATTAACATGTTTTCAAGAGCCACCAAATTTATTTTTATTGACAACAATTCATATGTTTGCCCAAAATGAATAAACATCTGACGCAAAGATTGTCTACATAGTTTTGAACTCTCCATGAATCATATGTGATATGACATAGTATATGATAATGTCATAATACTGATGTCATAAACCAAAATAACATTCAAGCCCTTAAATCTATTGTTAAAAACCGCCCTAGTTTCAATGTGTAGCCTAATCCCTCAATACCCTGTACATACAAAGTTCTAGTAGTATCATCATAAAATTCTCCTAGATCACTACCTCAGTAAACAAGTTATCAACAACCCTTGTGTCAATCTATCTCGTTACCTTTGACCAACTCTTCGGCTTTTAAAAGTGTCCCCTCCCCTTATCTTAGTCAGCTTTTATACCCTTATTTAGTTCTTACTGTTAGCATAGATGCATTTGGTTACTGCACTTGCATTACTATAAGTCACTCAATTACATCAACCAAACCATTACATCTAAATTTTACATGTCAAGCAAGTAAACAAACTAAAAAACTACCTTAATATCCTCATTCGAGACGATGTAAGATGACGGCGACGACAACAACTGTTCTACAAAAAAATGTGAAGAATGTTATAACTCGAATCTTTAAATAAAGGGCAAATCGCATAAAAAGGTACTCATCTTATGTTCAATTTCAATTAAAGGTACTATTTTTTTTTTTCTCAATTTAAGGTACTAACTTTTTTGGGCGATTGGGTTTTCTAACTTCGTTAACCATTTCGTTAGTAAATTACATGTTTGGTCCTTGAGATTGTATAGGCATTTCATGTTTGTTCTATTTTCGTCCGTTTTCATACGCTTGCATACGTTTCGTCCGTTTTATACTTTTTCGTATGTTTTGCGTTTTCGTCCGTTTTGCGTTTTGTCCGTTTTGCGTTTTCGTTTGTTTTACGTTTACATCTGTTTTGCACGTTTATCTGTTTTACCGTTTTATGCATTTTATCGCTTCCATCCATTTTGCACGTCTTCTTTCGTTTTGCGTTTTACGTTTTCGTCCATTTTACGTTTTGTCTATTTTTACGTTTTATCTGCTTTTGGCGTGCAAAAGCGTGTAAAATGTAAAATGAAATCGTGCAAAAGCATAACAACGTCGAAAACAGATGATGGCGTGTAAAGCGAAAACGTAAAAGCGGACACTAAGCGTATAAAACATACGTGTAAAACGATGTAAACGTGCAAAACAGACTAAACGTGTGAACAAACGAAACGGACGAAAACGTAAAAGGGCGAAAACATGTAAAACATCTAAACGTGCAAAAGCATTTAAAACGTGCAAAAGCGGACGAAAACATGTAAAGCGGACGGCGTGCAAAACAGATGAAACAACAGACGAAAACGTGCAAAACCGGACGAAAATTTGTAAAAACGGACGAAAACGTATAAAAAGGAAGAAAACATATGCAAGCGTATGAAAACGGACGAAAATAGACCAAACAGGAAATGCCTATACAAACTCAAGGACAAAACATGTAATTTACTAACGAAATGGTTAACGGAAGTTAGAAAAAAACCTAAATCGGCCCAAAAAAAAAAGTCGGGTACCTTAAATTGAGAAAAAAAAAATAAAAAATAGTACCTTTAATTGAAATTGGACATAAGATGAGTACATTTTTATGCGATTTGCCCTTAAATAAACATTACAGATTAAAAAAAAATTCAAAATATATAGATCGTAAAAAAAAAAAAAAAAATGAAGAAAAAAAAAGTCTTCAAAAAGAAAACATCAAAACTTGAAAAACCTAAAGAAATGTAGGGCGGTGGTGGGTCTCGGTCGTATGGTTTTCGGCGAGACAGCCGCGACAGCAATTAATTACGGCGGTAGCAGATATTTCCGGCGACCAAACTATTTCTGGTGGCTATGGAGAGCCGAAACCACTAATAACAACAAAACCCAGCCCCGACTACCTGAAACTACCTAAACCATCGAAAGATGGTGGCAATTTCGGCAGATGGTGGCTGAGATAAGGTAATGATGGCGGCGGCGGCGGTTGCTGTTGGTTTAGTGAGAGAGATATGTGGTGTGTTTAGGTTAGTGAGAGAGATGTGGTGTGTTTTAGGTCAGGCAAGTAGAGAATATACGGTGTGTGTTAATATGTGTGTTTGTTTACTCTCTCATTTGACCAATTTCAATAATTCAACTTTGACCATTTTTCTATTATATGTAGTATAGATATAGATATAGATATTCAAAAGAGTAAATTGCATTTTTGTTTTTTATGGTTTGGTCAAATTACACGTTTGGTCTCTATTTTTATGAAAGTGTAACAAACGTCTCTACTTTGAACTTTGGATTGCAAATACAGTCCTTGATCAATGTGAAAGGCTCAAATTACCCCCGATTGAAAGGAAAGAAGACAAAGGTAATTTGGTCATTTTATATCGATCAACGGACTATATGTTCAATCAAAAGTTCAAAATAAGGATGTTTGTTGCACTTTCAAAAAGATAGGAACCAAACATGCAAGTTGTTCAAACTACAGGGACCAAAATTGCAATTTACTCCAAAATATCACATTAATAGATCAAAAAGAAATCCCATTGCATCCACACGAGTTACCAGAACACCATACAACTCCAGTCCATAGGGTACACCTAGTGCGCTACCAGCAAGGAAGCAGAGTCGACTGGTAGTAGGCAGCGACGATGAACTCTAGCGCAGAGGGAGCTGTGACTTTGAATTGCCTTTAGAGTGGTGGATGATACTAGGTTTGTTCGTGATAGAGTTAACAAGTTTTCTTGGTAAAACTTCGAAGAATTTGCATTTGTTTAGTAATTTGTATGTTCTTTGTTTTTACACTCGAAATAGCAAAGTAATATGACTAATTCATAAGCGCATCATCATCAAAAATTGTTACAGGCAGAACAAAAAGCCTGTCAAATGTTAGACAAACCCAAAGTCACTCTACATTTGCTTTGAATTTCACCTCATCTCTGTAAGATAACTCTACAAAAAACTACAAATATAGATCGACATCCTTCCAGGTGATCACGCCTCCTCTTTTTTTAGTTTACTCAAGAAGTGGGCAAATGTCTCTTCATCTTCTAATACTATCTCACCAAAACCATCGCTTCCATCTACAGCCTTTCGTTTTCTAATGCTAATCTTAATGTCTGTATTTCGTTTACGACCACGGCTATGGGTTCCATTTGGCAGTTTACTGGACGCTTTACATTTCCTAAGTGTTTTAGCTTGCGGCCCATCCCCGCTCATGCTCTTAAGCATTACCCGAGAGAAGCAACGTTCATCTCTTGAGGGGACATCTTTAATCATGAGGGGAACCCTAGATAATCTGCTAACAGAAAATGAATCATGTTTGCTTCTTTCATTGGTCAAGATTGCCTCGTATTTTGCAATATCCCTACATGCCAATCCACAGACTACACTTTCTTTTGTGGACTTTTTCTTTGAAATGGGACCAGGTTCACAATTTTCATCCATCTCTTCATGTTCGTCGTTGACTCTGCAATTTGGGGTAAAACAAAGAAAAATAAATTAGAAAAAAAATATGATACAATGGTTATGTCGTCTCACCAAAAGAAACCTAAAAGATGAACAGAAAAGCCTAAAAAACAATATCCATTTGAGCCAAAACTTTTACACTGTGTTCTCAAGTTGAGTATAACGGAGGAAGTAAAGTGAAAGTGAGGAAGTTTGTGTTCTCCGGTTTTTTTTAGGAAGTAAAGTGGTGATATTTTAGTTATAAAACTTTCACTCCACTTTTGGGGTGAAAGTCACTTTACTTCCTCTCTCTTACTTTACTTCCTCTTTCTTTCACTTTCATTTATTTTTTTTCTTGAGAACGGAGCGTTAGAATTACTTTTGCACACTTGGTACAAACCATCACACTCAGAAAACTACCAAAAAGACTAGTGCTTACAGAGAGTAAAGCATTTCAACCTAATTTGCATTTGCAAGCACACTGATGCTTTTTAAAGAAAGCGTATAGAAACATTCATGAATTGCATGTACAGGTTTTTGGAGTTTTTTCAAGCAAGCCACTAGTAAAATCTTAATGGAATTGTATTATTTTCTAGTGCTTTTGGTAACACCTGAAGTCTAGTTACGTTCCATCATAGCACCTTTATGGATGAATAAGATGAAATGAAAACGGGTCAAATAGCCGAAAGTCACCCACAGCGCATTCTTGATGCATAAAACCCCCCAAAGCATTTTATTCAAAGAACTATAGTTTTATGAACCAAGTGGAATTCAAAACAAAAGGTATAGACCCAGCCCCTTTTCACCTGTTAGTCAGCCTGCCTTTTTTTTTCATCTATACATGCTATAGCCATTAAACTAAAATCATACCTTTGCTTCCGCTTCCGCTTCCGAGTGGGTTTCTTTTTAATCTCACAATTGTCCCCATCAGATGTTCTGATTCCTTCACCACTATCCTGCTCCAACAATCCTGCGTCTTTTGATGAAGTGTTTGCCTTGTTTTTCAGTGATTGTCGTGTCAATCTTCCATTGCTTGTGATATCACCATGGCCATCATCGATCAGTTTTGATACTTTAGCCCTCCTAGATCTAACTTTAAGAATACTTCTGCAAATTGAAAATAAAGTTCATAAGCAACTATTTGACTGTATGTGACTAATAGCCAAATGCTTGTTCACTATAACAATCAGCTTTATTGCAAGCTAATACACATATCTAAATCACTTAATCTACTATTTATAGTTCGGCCCATAAATATAGTTAGGTTCAGAGGAACAATATGTTTATCTGAAAGATTGAAACTGGTTACTGCGACCCGTGAAATACCTCAGTATTAGAGTTTTACAATCATTCATAACTTGCAAGCACTGGTATCTCAGCTTTTCCAGATATGATAGTCAAAAATAGTTTGCTCTTTAAAATAAGAAAGACACAAATATCTTTATGAGAATATGAGATATTAATTTGTGATTTTTTGTGGCAAGCTAGTACTTAGAATTTTTATGAAAATGTGCTCTGTTTTCTTTAGCTTCTTGTTTTCTAAGAGGTCTAAAAAGACCCCAAGTTTCAGCATACACTATAACCCAAATATTGAAAACATAGCATCATACCTTTCCTTCTGCTGAGACTTCCTCTTCCCAGTGGCTTCCTTTCTAACCTCACAATCGTCCCCATCATATGTTGTGTCTCCATCATTGCTTGTGATGTCAGCCTGACCATCATTGTCCTCCACATCATCTTCATCAACTAATTTCCTTGCTTTCCCAGTATGAGCAACCTTTTTAACCCTCCTTGGTCTACCTACGCTTCTGCAATTTTACAACAAAAAAAAACATGATCAGCAATAATTTCTACAATGTCGATGCTATTTGGCTTTGGGGAATGAAACGGTCAATGCTATTTTACACATCTCCAGCCCATTGAAAAAACCAAAAATTGCTTTTATGTGGGACTATATAAGGCATTAAGACCCAAGTTTCAGCATACACTTTACCCAAAATAATAAAACCATAGTATCATACCTTCCCTTCCCCTTGCTCTTCGACTTCCCAGTGGCTTCCTTTTCAACCTCACAATTTTCCCCATCACCATTGCTTGTGATGTCAGCCTGACCATCACTGTTCTCCACATCATCTTCATCAACTAACTTCCTTGCTTTTCCAGTACGAGCAACCTTTTTAGCCCTCCCCGGTCCACCTTTACCTACGGTTCTGCAATTTGACAAATAAGAAACATAATTAACAATAATTTCCACAAGGTCAATGCTATTTTATACATCTCCTGCCCATAAAAAAAAAAAAAAAAAAAAAAAAAAAAAACAACCAACACTTGCGTTTATGTGGAACTCCAGAATCCAAATATGAAAAGCAATTCAAGGGCATACCTTCGTTTTTTATCCTTTGAGATTATATTATCTTCATTGGCTTTGGGACCTGACTCTAATAGTAGAGGTTTATTAAAATCTTTGTAAGTCAGTTGAGGACGCTCCCCCTCCCGATCTACAAAATTAGACACAAAACAACGCTTTTCAATTTCTTTGGCTGCTTTTAGCATCGGAACTTGATGTGGAAGTAGCACCTTCCATCTCCTGAAAATTGAAAAAAAAAAGATAACCATCTTACCAAAGAAGCTAGTATAAATGAGCAAAATAAAACAGCAGAAACTATATAACATAAAGACTAGTGGTGGCAGGTTGTTGTGAATGAGTCGAGGATTATGTTTTACCGCTAATGGGTCGAACAAGGACCACTAACTTTAAACAAAATGGGTCAAGCGAGTCGAAGGGGGCCCATAACGTACTTAACAACATAAAACCTCCTAAAAATATTTATTCAAGTAGACCAGATGTTATTGAAGTACTATAACTTATGTAATCAAATCCAACACACTAATTGTCTATATATATAAACTTGGTAAAAAGCAAAAAGGCATTTCCGCTCAGCCCAGTCAGGCATCTTTCAACCCATAATATTATCCACCCAAAACCCTTTGAACCTGTCACCCAGGCCACCCAAATTACCCATGCTATTTACTGCCAATCACAATAAAAACATAAGAAAAAGAAGTCCTCGATCCAAAATAAACATCAGGTATTTGTGAATCAGACGTTATCGTACCTCCTACATTGACTGTCCGTGCGTGGAGCAATACATGCAGCTACCCGAGCCCAGCTATAATTATGTTCTTCAACTGCAGCTTTTAATTTCATATCCTCCTCTTCGGTCCACTTATCCATTTTCAGTGAAGGATCTAAGCAATTAACCCATCTGTCACAGAAACAATTCAGAACCCGTTTATTACAGATTTACCAAACATGTAAATAAGTGTACGAGTACTTGTATGATTGATACCTTTCTCGGCATTGTCCTTGCATCCTGCCAGGCACAAACTTGGTTATCTTATTCCAGTTTTTGGCCCCAAACAGCCTAACAGCTATTTTCAGACGCTTGTCCTCATCTGAGTCCCACCTCCCAACTCTTTTCCTCAATGGATTCAAGGACTTCTTCCATCTGAACAAGATAACACCAAGAAAAAATTTGAGTCATTTTTTGGTCTAACAGCATCAGCATACAAGCTGGAAAGAATATCTTTAGTAAAAGGGATAATAGCATGCATTAGCAGTTTAGCACAAAACAGACGTACATTGCGTAAACCGGTACACCTGTGAAAACAGCCGCTTTTGCATACCATTATTCTTTGTTGATATGATAATTAAAGAGACTTTCACAAATGACTCAGTTGTCCATAAGATCATCTTAAAAGTGGTAAAAGGTCAGTGTGATGGAAACAGGTAGAAAGGGTCATATTTGGTAATCACACATTTTACCAATTCCATGTTTGGCTAGAGCCTTTTGATGACTTTATGTGCAAAGTCGGTAGGACTTTATGTGCAATAGCCTTTTCATGACTTTCCACCCATTTCACCAATTCCTTATTTGGCTGGAAAATACAATATTTGATCCATTTGACCCAAAATATATAAAATCGTAACTGACCTATTGGAGCACTGGGTACCAGTCCGTCCTGAGAGTGTAGATGCAATAAGCTGCCAGTTAGTTTCACCATACTCTGCTACAGCCTTACGTAGTTCCTCATCCTCGGTGGGAGTCCATTCATTATTTAATATAGATGGATTAAGACTCCTCTGAAAACGCGACAGGCATTGGTAAGGTGTCCTGTTCGTTTTAAGTTCTTTAGCAATATCAATCCAGTTGCTAAACCCTCTGTTTGAAAAACAATGCAACATCTTCTTTTCTTCATCATTGGTCCATTTCCCACGATTGATTAAAGGATCCTCACAGTTCCTCCATCTGAATTCATTTTCAATAATATGTCAGATAAATTTATAGTTCACTGAATCTGATTTCACATACAATTTTTTTATTGTATAAAAGAAGAATAATGCATACACAGTTCACCCGAGTACTTCAAAGGTTACATTAGGGTGGCCAAATATCTATCAGAATTACAGGACATAAAAAACATTCGTTTTCTAAAGTAAAAACTAGACTTTTTATAGCATCAATTTGGCACAAAATTTCCCAAAAACACGTGCCGCTAGTATAAATTAGGACTATTCAGTCAGAGTAAGAGGCATTTTTGCCATTTTACACTTTTCCAGAAGGTTTTGGCCAGAATTGACCAACAAAACAGATTAAGAGCTGAGGCTTGAAATGTTGTTTCAGAGTTTGGGTGGCATTAATCTAACATTTTCAATACTTTGAGTGGCATGTATATGCCTCATCCAAATAATACAATACAACTAAGAGAAACAAATACCTTGATTCGCATTCAGGACCAGACCTGCCTGAGAGGTACATGGACGCCAACTGTTCCCAATTAACCTTGGGGAGAAATGACCTGATTTCCTCACGAGTTATTTCATGTTTTTTGATTCTTGTGATCACTCTATCCAGATTACTAGAATCTGGGTTTTCAGCACTGTCAAACATACAATATTAGCCATTAGGAACTCAAATATGAAGGCAAAGAAATGTAGTAAGAAACTTTCTTCATAATATCATACAAGCATGAATGGACCCATAAACATAATGATCTTTAAAGTAAGAAGTAATACTACACTGGCATTGGTTTTGGTGTGTCTAATTCCTGACGGTACATAACTCAGTATATTAGCTCGATGTGTTGTGCATAAAGAGATGAAACACTTCAATACGATATGCTTGCTTGTTACATCTGTATATATATTTTTCAAACAAAAGTAGATACAATCAACATTTTACTACTATTAAAAAACGATGCGATATAGCTAACACTAGAAGATAATTCAATCGTTTCACATGCATTATTAGTCGAATTTCAAATTCGAGATAATTAATTTCCTAGCTATTGCACGTTTATAATATTTCGAGTTAAATTGGGGAACACTAATTTATGTTAGTTGAAAAAGGGCAAGGCTTGCAAACTTCATGCAAATTTACCAACTCAAGATACGATAGTATCATAATAGATAATAGTGTACCTGAAAAGGTCTTGCATCATCATTTCCTGAATTTGCTGTTTAATTCCCTTCATGAGGTTCTCCTTATCCTCTTTTGACCAAGGTTCCCTACTCAAAGAAAATGGATATTTCAACAATGCATCTTTAAAAATTGCCACTTGGGGATTTTGAGCAGGACCTTGATTAATTGGATGGGTGCTTGTATCCTTTATCTGTAATTCCAAGTGCAAAGATTAAAATAGGCAAAGATCATACAAAGGTCTGTAAGACAGCATATACAACAGTAAACTGAATATAATTTACAACTGTTAATCAAAACAGACTCCTTTAGTACATGACTTGCATAGGTACACGTTATAGAAAAAGTAGGCAACAAAACTTAAGTCACCTCACTACTTTAAACAGACTTGGGGAACTATGTAGCTAAAAATATACTACGTGCGACCCTTGGCAAAGAATAATAGTACCTAAATACACCTTCTGGGCATGTGGTAATTAATAAAATAGATTGAAGTGTTTTCACTGTTTTAATCACAATTTAAAATCAGAAACTATAACTTTGAATATCCTAGCACTGTGTAAAATGATGCTAATGTATTTTGTAGTACATATGAAATCTGGTTAGGCTAAACTCTAAATTGACATTTCAAATTCGCATCATCTCATTTGTCAACTAGTCACTACGTTAACTATGGAAAACTTAGCATATCTCCATTTATGTAGTTTTTATAACACATTGTCTAATTTATCCTCTAAACTTATTGCATCCTACAGTGGTTTCTCGTTTTACAAAAACAGTACTTATCAGCAGTGTGGGGACTAACCTTAGAAGCATTGGCTCTCCGCTTTGGAACTGAAATTAGCTGAAAGCGTGGATCCTTATTATGAGACAAAGCTAGACCCGTCCTTTTTCTACAAGCCACTTGAAAGCCTTTGAGGAATTTAACACGCTCCCTCAATTTCTTATTTTCTTCCAACCTGGCTTCAACTTGAATAAGCTTATCACGTAGAAACTTCTGGTATGTCCGGTTCTTCTTGATGGCTTCGACAAATGCTTGGGCAGATGCCGGAAAACCACAATCTCCAACTGGAACAAGTTCAGAACCAGGTTCACGCCCTTCACTGACATTTGAGGCAGAAGTAATATTACTCGAAATATGATTGTTGGCTGCTCTTCCATCTTCAGAATCTGGAAATCCTTGTCGGTTGTTAATTCTGGTTACAAAAAAATTAGGGGAAGATTCCTTTCCCAAGTCTATGATATTAGTTGCACCAACCTGCTTCTCTGATCTCTGTACAGAACTCTCCATGCCATTACTTTTGCTATCTGATTCATAAAACCAATTTGCAAAAAACTCGTGTCAGTTAAGTAGCAATGATAAAGTCCATACAACCGTAGCATGCATTAATATCAACTGATACACAAAAAGTGAGCTTATTAAACATAAGCCCAAAACCAAATAAGCCATAAGCCATAAGCCAGCTATATAAGCCTAACCCTAAGTGTAAAAACCCGTCCCACATCGGTATGATAAGTAACATTGCTTTCGGCTTTGGGGGCATTACAATAGGAACCTAACAACCTAGTTTAAAATTTTCAAACAACCCGTCCCACATAGCTAATGAATAACAAATACAAGCACCTTATATATCTAAGGAAATGACAATATCTAAAAAAATAAAAAAATACCATTGTACTGCGAAAACCTGCGCTGAATAGCACGGAGAGTCTCGAAATCGCCCCCGTAATCCTCATCATCAATATTATTATCATCATCCGGTAAAATAGTATTCAACGGTTTCATAACAACCTCCTCCTCCTCATCTTTCTTCTTATTATTCGGAACCGAAAACCGTCTCTTAAGATCCCTAAGAAACACCATATCCTCCTCATAATCAGACTCATCATCATCATCAGCTGTGACAGTAGATGATGATGACTTGGGGATGACGTCATCGGTTTTGATAGAGCATGCTCTTCTCAAGGCTTGTATGTCTTGTTGGAATTCGTTGTCGTCTGAGTCGGTCTCAGTGTCTGACATTTTGATGGTGTGTTGTTGAGGGTTTGGTGTGTTTAGGGTTTGGTTTGGTTTTATGTGAGAGGGGAGAGTTAAGAACAAGAAGTCATTTGGGTTCTGTTTCTTTGTTGGTTTGTCTGGTTGGGTTTAAATAAGACTCTTTCCAAAACCCGGACCAACAACAAATAAATCATTGGTGACAAATACGTCGGTATAAGACTATAAGAGTTCTGTAGAATCTACCTCAAATCCCACCATTGGGGTATCTTTGTAAAACCTGTACTTTAAGGCTACAAATCCAAATCCAAAACGTAAAGTGTCTAACCAAATACATTTTCAAATCTAATCCATTATAATCAAAAGGATATTGGATTTCACACCTAAATCATTGGGCTCGTCGGTATTATGTAAAGCCTCAGAGCTTCAAAAGAGCGTTATAGTTCAGGATATTGGTGAAACAAACACATCACATGTTAGATTATGTAAATAAGAGAAAGTAGGAACCTTCAGAGAAGGTGAAAGAAAAAAGGTTAGATTAAGATGAATAAACATCCGACCTCCTGGGAGGTAAAGGGTATTTATAATTACAAACATGGATCCTCTGTCGGCTGTGGATCAGTAAAGACCGTCCTTCCTCCACGGTGTTGCACTAAACTAAATAGCTAACTAAATAACTAGTAAATAACGTAATTCTACGAGTTAACATACGCTAGACTATAGTTGGGTGACCGACTCTTACTATGGAATTTCTAATTCCTAACAATCTCCCCCTAAGGGAGGTCACCCCATGAATTACATTTTGTGTCCTAGCATTCTATTCTTGACTTTGTTCTTGAGCTTGTAGACTTTAATTCTTCAATGTCCACATTCTTTGTGCTTTTGTGGTGACTCTTCATAGTCCGATTATTTTGTACTTTCAGTGGAGGTCTTTGAACTGATCCACATCTTTGATGATCTTCGAGCTTTCTTTGAGATCATCAGCCACAGTAAATCTCTGGATCACCCTTTATTGTGTTGCCATCATGTGAAGTTGTGACTTTCGGACCGACATGCTCACACTTTTGAATCATGACATCTTTTCATCAGAGTAGCGGAAGCTTTCTTTGGTTCAAGATATTTGCGGTAGTAGCAGCGAGGACATAGTATAAGAAATATCCGAGCCGAGTTACGTAGATATGCACAAGTCATGATTTCTTCAATTAAGTGTGGATGTTGTGAGCATGCGGCTTTGGATTGACTTCTCGATTACGATCACCGCAACCGTCCAAATGTACCGCAAACAACAGTTAGCAATAAACACACGAAAAGTGTCTTTGATCACTTCGTCAAATTGAGGTATCTGACCCACGGTTCCCGTTGATCAAGACAAGTATCGCTGTGATCGGATAGGATTCCTAAGAATCTCCTTGACGGGGTTTCGCAATGTGTTCTAGTTGTTCTCAAACCGAACGTCTCAAAGAAGACAACACGGAGTGAGTGAACCAGCGAATTGAGATTCACTGATTGATACAAAGAGATTTGAAAAACAATCGTGTATTGCTCAATAGAAATTGTTTTTGCAATACAACGAAGATTTTAATGAAAATCATTTATCAATCATAAACACCTTTTATTTTGAAATATTTGTACACAGTCGATGTGCTATAGAAAAGAGTTTTGAGCACAACGACCGGTTTTTCAAAGGTATCCGTCAATCCATAACCTGAACCAGGATTGATTCAAAAGATTGAATCGCCCATTGTTTCATTCGGTTGTCACATGGTCGATCTATTGGATAGATCTCACATGCCACCCACCGTGAGCTTGTTTTATGTTGGCTCGGAAGGCTTTCCATCTTCATTGTGAATATGATTGCATATCACTCGGATGTTCCGCAATACCACAAGGATAATCGTGGGACTCTTAATATATACTTACTTTCCACATTGTGTGAAAGCAAGAAGTCTTCATGAATTTAGTGTCCTAACGAGATATTGTGGATGATCTCTTGGCTCTAGACTCAATTGTGCATATTTGGTTCTGTCTGGGAGACTAGGGAGAGGGTCTCCTTCAATATTAACAATCTCTAAGAGAAAGTCGATAGATTATGTCGGTTCCCGTGAGAATGAAACAAGTCCTTTTAAGAGGAACTTGAGTAGCTTGGGAAGTTTAGTGCGGTCGTCCTTTGGGTCCATGACGTCTTGTCTTCAATACCGTGTTACCTTAGTAACAACCAGTAGCATATGTATTGAACCCGTTCGCCCTAAGGTTGAATTATTGGAGGGCTATTTCTTTTCACCCTTTTCACATTCATTTCTTTTCATTCTTCACCCCTTGGTGCTTACCGAGACTTCATAACTAGAACCTTGTTGGGTTTATTCGAAGACTAGCTCGGTCTCGATCCGCACTCTTCCCATATCTCATTTTTCTCCTTTTTTTTCATCATACCTAAAGACTCTTGACTATCTAGTGGATTGTCCTCGGTAGATCCCTCAGGTTCGGCGAATCGTGGGAACAAATACCTAACCTAACCATCCTTATAACACCATGCATAAAGTAAATTTGGTCGGTCTTTTGGTATTGTTCATTCCTTCTCGAAACCAATTGAAAAATCATTTGGAAAATCAATCAAGGTACTTGTGATACGAGATCAAAGCATTTTGTACCTTAATAGTTTTGATCATTTAGAAACCCCCTCAACATGTGCGTATGATTTAGAAATTGTTTAGCACAAGGAGGCAAGAGGACTTTGAAATATTTTCTTTGACCACAATTTTCATACGAAAAAGCCATTTGATTTTCATGGTAAAATTCTCCCCCTCAATATGTGCATAGGATATTTGAAATCATTTTTATCACATAGAGGCAAGAGTTCTTTTAAAGCACATCCACGATTACAAAAGCCATTTAAGAAACCATTTGGAAACTCAATCAAGGTTAATTATGTTAAAACATAAAAGCTTTTGTACCTCGATAGTTTATTTTCTTATAAAATGCTCCCCCTCAATATATGCTTCGATATTCGAAAGTGTTTAGCACATACGAGAGGGCAGCCTGCACAATTGAATCAAAACGATCACCTTTTATCAAATTTCATTATTAAATCACAAATTCTCCCCCGATCAAAAATATCAAACCCTTTGAGATTTTGGATCCCAAGTGATTTAATAAGGTTTAGAAAACATGGGAGAATATGTGGCTGGTTTAAATACTCATCATGTTTTGGATAAATCATCCTCCTCAACATGTGCATTGTGTATGAAATCGTTTGGCACATGGAGGCGGGAGTGCCTTTAAAGGACTAAAACCAATTCCATTTAAACAGATAAGAGATTTAACTCACGATCTCTACCCCGATCAAAATTTCAAACCTTTTGAGATTTGTGATCCCAATTGATTTAAATCATTTAAAAGATTTTGGGGAAAGACGTGGCAAGATTTGATTTTGAAAAATGACAGATAAGGACCATTTTAAGACATTAAAGATTGTTAGTATCAGGTATGATTGTTTTAAGAGATCTTTTAGTAAAATAAAACAATTTCACAATCAAACAAGAACAGAAAAAATTTCATTTTGACAGATCTTTGAGTTTTAAAGAAAATCATACCATGACATAACATTAAATCTTTAGATCACCACTTTTTGTTTCGTACAAATCGGAACTTTTGTGAAGAAATATCGTTTGAAAATATTTTAAATTAAATCACTCTCCCCCTCAATCGATGACCGAAATCGATAATTGAGTGACTTAAGTTTTGATAAAATGAAGTCCGGTGATTTTCAAAATTAAGTCCAATTAATTTTCAAAACAATATTTTCCATTTTCAAAACAATTTAATCAAATTATTCAAAATTTTTTAAAATGGTATCCTGCACAAAGATCGTTAGGTGGTTGAGAAGCTTAGTTGTTCTTTGTAGGGCTTGGAAGAAAACCGTCTGCAGATGCGTGAGACTTCTTCACGTTGCATTTTAAATGCCAACCGAGGTCAAATTAAGCTCCGTTTCTTCAATCACTTAGAAGAAAACCATCTGCGATGCGATGACACCTCTTACGTTGCATTTATGCCAACTCCATTGAAGTCAATTAATCTCCGTTTCTTCATTTGTCAACCCAAGATATAGTTACCCTTTCCTTTTGGCATCTAATCATCTTCAATTGTGGGATCCGGATCGGGAACATTCTTATATACCAATATACCTGTATACGTTAGTGAACATAAACAGATATATGGTGGTCAACATCACCCAAACAGCAATCGACTAATAAAAGTCTAACCAACATATCAATCAGATCATATAAGGTATGGGGTTTATGTGTTAAACAAACTCTAATCATCTAAACCTAACAATCATATCCTAAATTCCTAGTCCTTCGACACGTGCAAATATCATTTTAATTAAGCACGTGGGATAATTAAGAAAGCTCGTTAGATGATATAGATTTGAAAACATTCTCCCTCAATCAATGACTCATTTTTTGAAAATTTTTAAAAGCGCGAAGTCATTGATTGAGTTTGCAAATGTCTGAAAACTCGATTCGATTTATTTTCAAGCAACTCATTTACCACCACTTTATGAAAACAACAAATATTCTTCTGAAGAATTTTAGACGGAAAAACATTTGTGTAGGAACAGCAGTCCTTTTGACGACATGCTTTCCTTGTTTTGTTTTAGGATAAGTGCACGAAATATTTGAAAATCGTTTAAGCGTAGCACTTTCCTTCTTTGAAAAACGGGTTGCTATCTGAAATAATAGCAAGCCATATTGAAGCAGCAGGGTTCTGATCGAAATAAGCGTAAGCCATTGTTTGAGACATGTTTTAAAAATATTTACACCTCTGCTCGAACTTCATCTATGGTCCGTGCCATTATTGAATGACATTTCTAAGACCGTAGATGTTATCGATACTGGAAGACATGTCTTGAAAACAATATTTTGGTCTTTTCAAATTTTCGATTTTTATGGGTTTTGTTGATTTTATATTTTCTATTTTCTTTTTGTTGGTTTTATATTTTTGTATTTGGTTTTTAATAGATATATACAAGGATAGAAGATGATATAGTAAAGAAGATGATGATACGAGTCTAGAGATAAGGATATCGAGCAAAGACGTCGTAGAAGATAGAAGTCATCATCCTAAAACTTTCACCACCAAAGCTTCCGAGGCTCTTGCATTGAAGAAATAAATTGAACCATCCGAAGTGAGACTTTGGCGCTTCCCCAAACCGAAAATCCTTTAGCCAGCGGATACAAAGCTTTCTTTCAAGCTTCCATTAGCCAGTGCACAAAGACGCACACCATTATCATCGATCTTTGCTCTTTTTAAGAATAATCACCGTGATTCTTCGTTCGAGGTTATATCATCCAAAAGAAGAACAACACCGTATCATCCCACACATAAAACAATCTTCTCAAATTTCAAAACCATCAAGGCGAAGCCATACAACCCCAACGAGTTGTCAAGAGACCACTTCCCCAGTAGATGAATTGATGCGTCGGTTTCTTAGACTAGAGCTCACGAACCCGAATACACATGCCAAGACAAAGAAACTTATACCATCAAGTAGCAGTTAAGTCCAATAGCCAAAGAATAACCCCGATGTATACTTTTCTCTCCCCACGAAGAAAGTGTATGAAGCTCAAGAACCGAAGTACCGAATGCCCAAGAGAGAATAACCGATAGCATTGAAGAAGCGGGCCGAATCACGATTATCTCTGCGGTGACAATCTCTGCGGATGTCAACACGGAATAAGTGATTATATCTCGAATCACAGATTAAGCCCTCAAGTAAAGCAAGTGAGCATCCCCAATGTACACAATCTCTCTCCTTGATGATTGTGATAACATCAAAATCATCATACACTTGTGTACCTCTTTCATCTTGAAACTAACTCTTCCATCTCTTCCCCACATAGTTGGAATAAGAACACTAAACGCCTTGATGAGTAAAACCTTGAGTTTTCTGCGGTCATGACATTTGTTTTCCGGGATATCTTCAATCACTTTGAAGAGTTAAGTTCATCAAGTTTACTCGCCATGAGTCAAACCTTGAGTTTCTCTGCGGTAGTAACATTTGTCTTCCGGGATATCTTCAAACACTTAGAAGAATTAAGTTCATCAAGTTTACTCGCGTTTAGATCGTGTCTCCTTCCCCTTCTCGGTTTTGATACTTGTAATCAACAACTCTTTGAAAGCCCAAATACTTGAAATCATTGAGAAGATCGCTTGAAGTCTTTGTGAGAATCAACATCTTTGAATAATGTGAGCAAGTCTAATTGGGGATTAAATTTGACATATCACATTCCCCAATTAGTGCTCTCCCTGACCGACAATCTTTTGATAAATGCCAGTTAAGAAGAAGTCTTTAGATCATTAAAAGCAACTCGTCTTGGTCTTCTAACATCTGACAAGAAATGTAGAATGACAGTGTAGACTCGACCTTCTTCAAGATTGTCGGTTGGGGAATAGATAATTAACATCTTCAACTCACACCAAAAGCATCCCACCAAAAGCATCCCCATTAACTTAAATCTTGCAAATCCCCTTAACTAAAATCCTCCCAATCAAACAAGAACGAAAGATGTTCATCAAGGAAATCAAGAATCGGCCGCAACGAACACACAAGATGGTAACACTAAACTACCAATCACATCAAACAAAACAGAGAGATTGTTCGAATCATCATGTTGATGTATCGTGAAGCATTAACCGGAAGCACTTAGTCGATAAACTCATCAATCCGAGTGAAGATGTCAACTAACGGCTTAGAAGAAAAACTCCATGTGAAGATGACCCGATAAGAAGAAGCTCGGTTCTTACATGAGTTTAGAGCCGTATGACCATTTATATTCTCAAATAACAATCAACAATGCAAAAATTCACACTTCTTCTCCCCTCAAGAATTGCATACGGAGATGCCATTCTTGACTAAATAAGTGAAATCTAACCGAATGTTCTATTCACACTTCTCTCCATAAAATAAGCACATGATGTCGCCATCTTCATTATAATCGAGCAAGTGGAATGAGAAAACAATCGGTGGTAGCCGGTTCACTTGATGACTAAAGCGCATGGAAAAGTATGAGGTATGTTGATGAGAATGGTCATAATAGAAGATTTCTCTTGGAAGATAAAGCGACCGACACGTACACTTTTCTTTTCTTTAGAGTACGAGGCTTGAATGTTGTGTTCAAGCGTCATAAGAAGATTTCTCTTCGGAAGATAAAGCGCACCGAGACGCATACACTTTTCTTTTCTTTAGAGTACGAGGCATGGTTGTTGTGTTCATATGTCATAAGAAGATTTCTCTTCAAAAGATAATCGTGATGCGCTCCCAAACAGTCAAGCTTTATCACTCAAGCCGGCCACTTGTGAATGGCCGACCGTAACAAGCTTAAAGCAGTTCAGAGCGAACTCAATGAAGATCCGGGAGTATAGGGTTTCCCGGTCGTTATGTCCCAATGAGCTATGCAATGGATTATTGATTCCTCCGGACCACCCTTCTTTATTTCTCCGTCACGCTTATCAACCGCTTTTGAGCGGTCAACCGCGACAGATGATAAAAGGCGGCGGCCGGGAGAGAATACAAGTTTACCAAGGATTAAAATATCCTTGGTTCGTTTATGTCCCTGGTGAGGCGTGATATTCCACATACAATGACTTGTGAATCTTTGAAATGATATAGAATGTACAAAAGCAGAATCGATTGACTAACACTATGAATAGTAATAGCTCTGTCACGCCTATGTCAATAAAAGCGTACAATCGAAACCTAAAGCGATTATAACTATAGTAGGGATTTGCATGTCTTAGCGACTTAAATGCAAATTAAATAGAATTAAAAGTTAAAATCTATTAAATAAACGCTATCACTATTTTTACAGATCGATGAACGTTTATTTGATTTTATAAAATAAAATAACTTAAATAAACTATCTTAACTAAAGCGTAAACTTAAAATGTCTAAAACGTTACTTAAAGCGAAAGCGAGCGTTATTTACTGAAAAATCTGTTTGGGCGCAAGCAAAAACGTAAAATTATTGAAATAAAAGGCCTACGAGTGTAAAACTAATTTTCTTACGTACTATATGACAAAAGAAAATTTTACAAAAAAGATTTATATTTTTTTGACTTTTATATTTTTTATTATGATTTAATTACTATAAAACACTAATTAAATGTTTAAAAATATTAAAACTAATAAGAAAAATCTCAACTTTTTACAGAAAATACTATAATCTATTCTTAATCTAAGAAAAATAAGAAAGCTGTGGGTTACTGTGGAAAATAAGCTGGAAATAAGCTCTAAAGAGCTTATAACCATAACTGCCAAACACCCTTATATATTTAATTATGCAAGCTATGACAAGAAAGACCCAAGGGCGCTTATGGTTCCAGGTACACATGCTATCACTCTTAAAGGGGTGGAGGTCTCGTGTTCGAGCTCGCCTCCACCCTTTTGCAAAACATTTTTATTTTTGATTTTCTTTTGCCAAACTTTATAACAACTAAAAATAATGAACTTTAACAAAACCAACTTTTTCAAAACTTAGAAATAAGCTCGTGGGAGCTTATTTCCATAACGATTGGCTTAAAAAGCCTTAAAGCTTCCACATAGAAGCTAACATTTGTACATAAAGCTTGTTTTGGGCTTTTACGCTTTTATGACACTCGAGTATAAACAAGCATAATACATTTTTACTGAAAATGGAACTTTACAAACTTATAAATAAGCTATACATGAGCTTATGAGTCATTCAGTCAAGCTTATGGGCTCACAGTGGACTCATAAGTTCACAATAAGCTTGAAAAAGCTATACAAAGGAAACAAAAGGTAAAAGTGTATAAGCACAAGTATAATAAGTATATATGAACAAAAATAAGCACTGAGAAGGGCTTATAAGTACGAGCTTATGGTTTAGACAGTTTAGCTTATTAAGCTAAACTTGGATGGAATGGAGGCTTCAAAGAACCTGTAATAAGCTCCATACTTAAAAATTAAAAGATAAAATACATAGGTACAAGTATAATATACATGTATGAAAAAGCTTATGCCTTTGGAATGGGCTTATAAGCTCAAAATAAGCTAATAAGCACTTATGGCTCTACTACTCAACCAAACAAACTGCTTGACTATTTTGAATGACAAATTAAGCTAAGAGTTTAAGCTTAAAAAGGCAAAATAGGAATTGGGGTAACAAGTCGTGGTGGTTGGCTTTCCAAAGCCAAAGCTCATCAAGTGGGACCCACCGATGAGCTTTGAGAGGCTTATGAAGATGGTACCAAATCACCGCTCGGTTCTAGCCGAGTCGGTGAATCTTGAGTTTTGGGACAAAACAAAAAGCTTGTGCAGCCCTTATTAATAAGCTGCAACATGGAAATTAAGCACATGATCAAAAAGTTGGGTAGCTTGGCTTCCTAAAAAGCCAAGCCACAAAGACTAGTGATCACTAAGGAGCTTGGTATGAGCTTGTGGAAATGGTGCAAGTTCATGGTTTGAACTGAAGGAATGGGCAAACACAAGCTCTATAGGACTTATCTAATAAGCTCTTAAGAGCTCAACTTACACAGAAACATTGATATGGATAGCTTGGCCTTGTGAAAAGCCAAGTGTCACAAACTCAAGCTCAGTAAGGAGCTTGTTAAAAGCTTATAAGAATCAGCTCACTTCACTGTTTGCTTCAGTGAAGTGAGTAGATGAAACAAAAAGTTGGGGTGTAATAAGCTACCTGATTAAGCTAATAAAGGAAAAACAAGCATACACATAACCAAATAGCCACCAGGGCAACACTTAACAATAACAAACACAGGCACAAATCCAATATTCAACAAGCTACAAGCTTGTGAAAATGGACACAATATTACGATCTGAGGCAAAAACAGGTATAAATAAGCTAAGAATTAAGCACTTAAACATGGTATACAAAAATTAACAAGAATACATTTAACAATACTAGCAACAAAACTATAAAACCCTAAAAGGATTAAGCATGAAACTAAATAACAAAGCTGTAACAAAGTTATCTATTCATTCAAAAACCTGAAAAACAACATTTTGACTTTTTTAAGTTTATGATCAAAGTTGACTTTGATCAACTTTGATCTGAAGTTAATGACTAAATAAGTTACATTAAGCTAAAAGAACATGAAACTAACAAAGATTAACAACATTTGAGCACATATGCAAGGTTTTAGGTTATGACAACCTCAGAATGCTCATAATGACACAGTCAAGTGTCAAATTGACTTTTCATCATGCTACACCTGTTGGTTAATGTTTCACTGAGTCAATTTGGTCATATATGGCATATATCTAACAAGAACAACACAATACATGATCATTAACTCAGTTTATCTATCAAATCCAAACAACCCTTTAAACTACTGATTTTGAGGATTTCAAAGTGTAAGACTATATAAACCTATAAAATCAAATCGAGAGGTTTTAATCATCAAATTAGAACCTTTTTAACAAAAACAAGTAGTCACACATGTTTTACCTAGGATTATCAAAAATTGGCCTATAGGCGGTCAAACTTGATATCTTGCAACAAGTAATTCCAAAACACAAACAACTAATATTAAGCTATAAAATCATTAACTAGCATCAAATAAACATGAAAACATGAAAATTAAAGGCGATAGATAACTTAAGCAATAAAATGCAAAATTGTAAAATGGCTTACAAGTGTATCAAGGTGAGAACATGAAGTCAAGTGACCACAAGTTAGTCCTAGGCTTCCCATGAAGCTCTAAACCAAAGGGCAATCAATAATTCACCCTGCTCCAAGCTTGTACATCAAGAACATGAGACTTTTTGATTTTTCAATGATTTTCGGATTTTTAGTGATCTTTGAATTTTAACGACTATAAGCGATTAAAGGTTTCTCAAGCTTTAAAGCTTTTGTCGGGAGCTTATATGACCTATTGAATCCATTAAACAACTAATGATCAACAAGAATGTAAATGACTTGGAAATTTAAAGTGGTACGAATTGAAAAACTTGAAATGTAAAGATAACATGAGATTAAAGTTGAAAATGAGTTTCATTACACTAATTTAAGAACTATTACAAGATTTAAAGTATTGAAAGACATTTAATCTAAGAAAGCAATAAAGTTTAATTAAGCTACGTGACTAAGGCTATCCCAAAGTAGTTTCTTCTCAGTCTTTCTTCTCTTTTATACTTGAAAATCCTTCCACGTGGCCTTCTGAGCAGATCCCACCTCCCATTTCAACCAATGGGTGAGTTTTGAGTCTTTTTCCTGTTTTACCAATTTTGGCGGGAAGTGCAAATTTGATTTGTAGGGTCTTTTGTAAAGGCAAGTAGGGGGGTGGACTTGTAGGGGTGATGATGAGGAGGGGGTAAGGTGATAAGGTGGAAAAGGTGAGGCTGAGGTGATGGGTTGCAGGCAAGCAAGTGGGGAAGCAGGAGGTGGAAGAAGATGGGAGGGAAAAGTCGTTTTGACTTTGGTTGGTGAGGTCTAATATCAAGGGGTCCAAAATGCAAAAGACAGGGGTCCAAGGTACTTATGGCGTGGGTCATATCTATTTTGACAAGTCTTGTGTTTTACATACAAGGACTAAACTTGTATTTTCGAAAAGACCAAGGACCAAACACGTAATTTTCCAAACTAGTTTCAAGGGACCAAAATTGACAAGCTTTGAAAGTTTAGGGACTTATCTTGCCATTATTGAAAGTTAAGGGACCTAAATTGTCATTTTTTGAAAGTTAAAGGACCTAAATTGTAAATTTGTAAATTTAATTCTCAAGGACCAGTTTTGACAACTTAAGAATCCTTAGGGACTCAAAATGATATTTCTCTTTATTTGGTTTTACCGGGACTGCTTTTTGACAACTTTTGAAACTTGGGGACTAAAGCGCCAATTATGCAAACTTGATCGTTTTCACAGATTTTGACATTTTGCATTTAAAACATATAAAACACTTTTTGTGATATTTTTATCATTTTGATGTATTTCGAGTGTTTTCGGATGTTTTGCAGTTTAAATAAGATACAAAATGATGAGTATTTGACACTCATCAATCCCCACATCGAGATATTGCTAGTCCCTAGCAATGATTTGAGAAAAATTAATGGATTTTATCTCTTTACCAAAAGCCATTACTTCGGAGTAGCCAAATGTTTCATTCAAGTAAGAATCATGGTACATCGATAACCATGTGATTTTGAGCAAACCACCGACTTTCAACGGATTTGATTTTGTCTTTACCGAAGCCGTACCATACGGACTAGCCAACTCTTAGATAAATTATCAATATTATCTTTGGTGAGTGATTACCAATTATGGTTTTTCCATCGCCTTTACCACAAGCCATAAACTTTTGGGCTAGCCAACTCTTCACTTTTAAGGATATGGTGAATGAATACCATACAATTTTGGGCAAATTGTAAGTCGTCAACTGATTTGAGATATCTTTACCAAGAGCCGTTTGCTCTGGATTAGCCAATCCTTATGTGGGTTAGACATGGTGGGTGATTACCATTTGTTGTGTTTAGTACATAGTACTTCCACTAAATTTTTTTTTTTTTTTTTAAATTTTGCCATTTTGGGGAAAAAGGGACTAAAAGGGTACATTTATGATCAAATTCGCGAATTTCCCCACACTTAGAAATGAATATTGTCCTCAATATTCAAAGTCACCACTGTTATGTCGAAACTTAGAACGTAAAAGATAACATTACTAGCTAAGTGTGGAAACACAACAATTATTCTCTTTTTTAATATTTACAATTTTCATTCATTTTTTAGATCTATATACAACATGTGGGGCATCTCCCCCACACTAGGGTGGTACACACGGGTGAAAACCCATGTTAAGCTACTGTTTTTGATTACCGAGTCGCTAGCTTGACTCGACCCCGAATTAAATTGTTCATGGGGAAGTGGAGTGGGATTGCCACTCAGGGATTTGGTGGGAAATTGGAGTGGGATTTCCACTCACAGAATTATGAATAATCATCACTAAGATGAATCTAAGAATCTTAGAAAGAAACTCAGAAAAAGGCTAGAAGAATCTTTTTTTGATTTTTGACTTATAAAAAGAAAGGAAAAATATTTTTGGGTTTTTGATATAATATAAACAGAAACGAAAAATAAAAAATTGGCTAAAAGGGAAACCTAAATGAGATTATCAATACAAGAAACTGATTTAAACCTAATCTATCACATTCCAGGAATTATACTAAGCACAGTAAATCCTTTTTTAGTGTAAACATGGTGTTTAGCCAAAATTTAGACCTAGGAATATCAAGATTAGGAAAATTGTGATCAAATGCAAATCAAAGCACGATAGATTTCAACCATAAAATCTTTTGTATTTTATATTGTTTATATGAAATGAAGTATATGTAATTTACATACAAGGATAGGTATTTCAACAAAGTACAAAATACAAGTCATAATCGTGACTAGCCTCCCGTGGCGTAAATTTGATTCCTCCGGACCACCCTTCTTTATTTCTCCGTCACGCTTATCAACCGCTTTTGAACGGTCAACCGCGACGAGATGATAAAAGGGCGACCGGGAGAGAATACAAGTTTACCAAGGATTAAAATATCCTTGGTTCGTTTATGTCTGGTGAGGCGTGATATTCCACATACAATGACTTGTGAATCTTTGAAATGATATAGAATGTACAAAAGCAGAATCGATTGACTAACACTATGAATAGTAATAGCTCATCACGACTATGTCAATAAAAGCGCATAATCGAAACCTAAAACGATTATAACTATAGTAGGGATTTGCATGTCTTAGCGACTTAAATGCAAATTAAATAGAATTAAAAGTTAAAATCTATTAAATAAACGCTATCACTATTTTTACAGATCGATGAACGTTTATTTGATTTTATAAAATAAAATAACTTAAATAAACTATCTTAACTAAAACGTAAACTTAAAATGTCTAAAACGTTACTTAAACCGAAACGAGCGTTATTCTGAAAAATCTACTTGAGCGCAAGCAAAACGTAAAATTATTGAAATAAAAGGCCTACGAGTGTAAAACTAATTTTCTTACGTACTATATGACAAAAGAAAATTTTACAAAAAAGATTTATATTTTTTTGACTTTTATATTTTTTATTATGATTTAATTACTATAAAACACTAATTAAATGTTTAAAAATATTAAAACTAATAAGAAAAATCTCAACTTTTACGTAAAATACTATAATCTATTCTTAATCTAAGAAAAATAAGAAAGTGTGGTTATTGTGGAAAATAAGTCGGAAATAAGCTCTAAAGAGCTTATAACCATAATCGCCAAACACCCTTATATATTTAATTATGCAAGCTATGACAAGAAAGACCCAAGGAGCTTATGGTTCCGTGTACACATGCTATCACTCTTAAAGGGGTGGAGGTCTCGGGTTCGAGCTCGCTTCCACCCTTTTGCAAAACATTTTATTTTTTGATTTTTCTTTTGCCAAACTTTATAACAACTAAAAATAATGAACTTTAACAAAACCAACTTTTTCAAAACTTAGAAATAAGCTCTGGGAGCTTATTTCCATAACGATTGGCTTAAAAGCCTTAAAGCTTCCACATAGAAGCTAACATTTGTACATAAAGCTTGTTTTGGGCTTTTACGCTTTTATGACACTGAGTATAAACAAGCATAATACATTTTTACTGAAAATGGAACTTTACAAACTTATAAATAAGCTATACATGAGCTTATGAGTCATTCAGTCAAGCTTATGGGCTCACAGTGGACTCATAAGTTCACAATAAGCTTGAAAAAGCTATACAAAGGAAACAAAAGGTAAAAGTGTATAAGCACAAGTATAATAAGTATATATGAACAAAAATAAGCACTGAGAAGGGCTTATAAGTACGAGCTTATGGTTTAGCAGTTTAGCTTATTAAGCTAAACTGGATGGAATGGAGGCTTCAAAGAACCCGTAATAAGCTCCATACTTAAAAATTAAAAGATAAAATACATAGGTACAAGTATAATATACATGTATGAAAAAGCTTATGCACTGGAATGGGCTTATAAGCTCAAAATAAGCTAATAAGCACTTATGGCTCTACTACTCAACCAAACAAGCCTGCAGCTATTTTGAATGACAAATTAAGCTAAGAGTTTAAGCTTAAAAAGGCAAAATAGGAATTGGGGTAGCAAGCTGAGCTGGTTGGCTTTCCAAAAAGCCAAAGCTCATCAAGTGGGACCCACTGATGAGCTTTTGAGAGGCTTATGAAGATGGTACCAAATCACTGCTCAGTTCTAGCTGAGTCAGTGAATGCTGAGTTTTGGGACAAAACAAAAAGCTTGTGCAGCCCTTATTAATAAGCTGCAACATGGAAATTAAGCACATGATCAAAAAGTTGGGTAGCTTGGCTTCCTAAAAAGCCAAGCCACAAAGACTAGTGATCACTAAGGAGCTTGGTATGAGCTTGTGGAAATGGTGCAAGTTCATGGTTTGAACTGAAGGAATGGGCAAACACAAGCTCTATAGGACTTATCTAATAAGCTCTTAAGAGCTCAACTTTACGTAAACATTGATATGGATAGCTTGGCCTTGTGAAAAGCCAAGTGTCACAAACTCAAGCTCGATGAAGGAGCTTGTTAAAAGCTTATAGAATCATTTCACTTCATTGCTTGCTTTCATTGAAGTGAGTAGATGAAACAAAAAGTTGGGGTGTAATAAGCTACCGATTAAGCTAATAAAGGAAAAACAAGCATACACATAACCAAATAGCCACCGTGGCAACACTTAACAATAACAAACACAGCACAACTAATATTCAACAAGCTACAAGCTTGTGAAAATGGACCTGTACTGATCATGTGGCAAAAACAGTATAAATAAGCTAAGAATTAAGCACTTAAACATGGTATACAAAATTAACAAGAATACATTTAACAATACTAGCAACAAAACTATAAAACCCTAAAAGGATTAAGCATGAAACTAAATAACAAAGTCAGAATAAAGTTATCTATTCATTCAAAACCCGAAAACAACATTTTGACTTTTTTGTTTATGATCAAAGTTGACTTTGATCAACTTTGATCTGGGTTAATGACTAAATAAGTTACATTAAGCTAAAAGAACATGAAACTAACAAAGATTAACAACATTTGAGCACATATGCAAGGTTTTAGGTTATGACAACCTCGTAATGCTCATAATGACACGATCAAGTGTCAAATTGACTTTTCATCATGCTACACCGTTGGTTAATGTTTCACCGAGTCAATTTGGTCATATATGGCATATATCTAACAAGAACAACACAATACATGATCATTAACTCGCTTTATCTATCAAATCCAAACAACCCTTTAAACCATCGATTTTGAGGATTTCAAAGTGTAAGACTATATAAACCTATAAAATCAAATCCAGAGGTTTTAATCACAAATTAGAACCTTTTTTAACAAAAACAAGTAGTCACACATGTTTTTACCTAGGATTATCAAAAATTGGCCTATAGGCAGTCCAAACTTGATATCTTGCAACAAGTAATTCCAAAACACAAACAACTAATATTAAGCTATAAAATCATTAACTAGCATCAAATAAACATGAAAACATGAAAATTAAAGTCGATAGATAACTTAAGCAATAAAATGCAAAATTGTAAAATGGCTTACAAGTGTATCAAGGTCGAGAACATGAAGTCAGTGACCACAAGTTAGTCCTAGGCTTCCCATGAAGCTCTAAACCAAAGGCCATCAATAATTCACCCCGCCCAAGCTTGTACATCAAGAACACGGACTTTTTGATTTTTCAATGATTTTATGGATTTTTAGTGATCTTTGAATTTTAACGACTATAAGCGATTAAAGGTTTCTACAAGCTTTAAAGCTTTTGTCGAGCTTATATGACCTATTGAATCCATTAAACAACTAATGATCAACAAGAATGTAAATGACTTGGAAATTTAAAGTGGTACGAATTGAAAAACTTGAAATGTAAAGATAACATGAGATTAAAGTTGAAAATGAGTTTCATTACACTAATTTAAGAACTATTACAAGATTTAAAGTATTGAAAGACATTTAATCTAAGAAAGCAATAAAGTTTAATTAAGCTACGTGACTAAGGCTATCCCAAAGTAGTTTCTTCTCAGTCTTTCTTCTCTTTTATACTTGAAAATCCTTCCACGTGGCCTTCTGAGCAGATCCCACCTCCCATTTCAACCAATGGGTGAGTTTTGAGTCTTTTTCCTGTTTTACCAATTTTGGCGGGAAGTGCAAATTTGATTTGTGGAGTCAGTACAAAAGCAAGTAGGGGGTGGACTTGTAGGGGTGATGATGAGGAGGGGGTAAGGTGATAAGGTGGAAAAGGTGAGGCTGAGGTGATGGGTCAGCGTGCAAGTGGGAAGCGAGGAGGTGGAAGAAGATGGGAGGAAAAGTCGTTTTGACTTTGGTTGATCGAGGTCTAATATCAAGGGGTCCAAAATGCAAAAGACAGGGGTCCAAGGTACTTATGGCAGGGGTCATATCTATTTTTGACAAGTCTTGTGTTTTACATACAAGGACTAAACTTGTATTTTCTGAAAAGACCAAGGACCAAACCTGTAATTTTCCAAACTAGTTTCAAGGGACCAAAATTGACAAGCTTTGAAAGTTTAGGGACTTATCTTGCCATTATTGAAAGTTAAGGGACCTAAATTGTCATTTTTTGAAAGTTAAAGGACCTAAATTGTAAATTTGTAAATTTAATTCTCAAGGACCAGTTTTGACAACTTAAGAATCCTTAGGGACTCAAAATGATATTTCTCTTTATTTGGTTTTACCAGGGACTGTTTTTGACAACTTTTGAAACTTGGGGACTAAAGCGCCAATTATGCAAACTTGATCGCTTTTCACCGATTTTGACATTTTTGCATTTAAAACATATAAAACACTTTTTGTGATATTTTATCATTTTGATGTATTTCGAGTGTTTTCGGATGTTTTGCGGTTTAAACAAGACAAAATGATGAGTATTTAGACACTCATCAATTATCAAACGATAGTGATCGAGTGATTTGAACGAATAAAGGGATCTGATAATGATTACAACTACAGAAAACGCCAGCAAATTACAACGGCTTAAATGCAAATTAAAGGAAATTAAAAAGATAAAAAATATTAAATAAACGCTATCACTATTTGCAAAAATGATGTTTCTAGATTTTATAAAATAAAATAACCTAAATAAACTATTTTAATTTGAAACGTAAACTTAAATTACCTAAAACGCGACTTAAAATGAAAACGACGTTAAGTATAAAAATTACGCGAGCGCAAGTAAAACGTAAAATTTATGAAATAAAAGTCCTACGAGTGTAAAACAATTTTCCTACATACTATATGACAAAAGAAAATTTTAGGAAAAAGCGGGTATTTTTTCGACCTTTAAATTATTTATTACTTAATTAAAACTATAAAACACTAATCAAATTATAAAATTACTAAAACTTTTGGAAAATTTGAAATTTTTTGTAAAAATACTAGATACTATCATAAGCCTAGGAAAAATAAAATGGGACACACAACTTTTTGGAATAAGCTGGTAAAAAGCTTAAATGGACAATAAGCTTTAAGTACTAAAAACGGTACAAAAGGAATTAAGGTGCAAAAGTTAACACAAAAAGACCCAAGGGCGAGATGGTAAGGGAGGTGCGTGTTGGGGCGTTGCTTTGTTGGGCTGGAGGTCTTGGGTTCGAATCCCACCTCCGGCCTTTTTGGCAATTTAATTTTCTTTTGGGTTTTCAAACTCTAGAATTCAAAAGCCTTAAAGAAGTTAATGATGTCGGTTTATAACAAAAAGGTTCAATAGAGAGATGGACTTGGGGTCCATTGTGTTGCGTGGGATACTGGAGGTCACCGGTTCGAATCCGACTTCCTCCTTTTGCTTCTTTTATTTTCTTTCTTGGACTAAAAGGAGAAGACAAGCTACTTATTAAACAAATAAACTTATAAACTGTAAAAAAAAAACTGCAGATCAGCAAATAAAAAAAAACACAAGCTAAAAAAAAACTAAGGGATGTTAAAGGGGCGTTTGGGACAGTGGTGAAAAGGCAACAAAAGGCTTCCATAAAGCTGTTGCATCAGCTTATTAGCTGCTGACTACAACAGTAGACTAAAAAAAAAAACATTTATGAGTATAAAGTATTATCAAGTGATACAACAGCTATCCAAAAGACAATAAATAAGCTAATGACAACCAAGATTGATTTAACTAATCCTAAATAAAACTAAAGGACCCTAAATCAGCTAGCTTATAAGCTAATACACTGCCGCTTTAGTGAAAACGGCCTAAAGGACCGTTTGGGACAAGGCTGCCGAACACATAAATTGCCACAAAAAACTATCAAAATCCACCCACGAGCTACTAAAGGCTAACACTAATCCTCAAGGTTGCTTAAGAGATCATGGATAAGCAACAAGAAAAGATAATAAGCTCAACCCACAACTCATGATGGGGAAACAGCTAAGTGATTAACTTAAACTAGGAAATCCTTAATCTATTAAAATGGTAAAATAAGCATTTGAAGTCTAGAAATAAGCACCAATAAACTAAAAGCTAAACTAATCTATTTATACTAATGAGCACAAGCCTAAATAAGTCGAGACAAAATACCGATAAGCAAATAAAAGGAGCAATTGTCAGATGTGTTGTTGTTGTGCAGCTCTAAAACAAACTTAACGAGGCTTGTTTTGAGCTAATTTAAGAGTGGGATGTAGTCGCCAAGGTGAGAACAAGCTTCCACAATCAAGTTAGCATGTGAAATGCAAACAAAACCAAGTGGAAGGCAGAAAGAGACTTTAACCACCTTAAAAATAAGTGAATTCATTTTGTTTTCACACAAATGAAATATTTCAAGATCGATTTTACTTATGCTAAGTAAAACTTATGCATGAAACCGAAACCAAAGAGATATGGGTATGCAAGGACTCAGAAAACCAAATTTGCAACTTATGACCGCCAAATAAGCTAAGAAAATGGGGTGTGAGCAAAGACCATGGTCGCTATTCTCGTGCGTAAAATTGATGGCGAAACACATCTTTTATTTTTTATTTTTTACTAACCAAACTCGTAAGACTTGTTAATTCGGTTTCAATCTTTAAGAAATCTAAATCGCTTCTTTAACAAGAGCTTTAAAATGAACTCAAACTATAGACAAACACTTTTAATATCAACAGAGAGAATTAAAGATTGTAACAAGACCGCATAAAACTCAAATGAAGTAAAATCGAAAAAATTAAATTGCATTAAGCTGGAATGAAAAGTACAAGTCTTTAAATGACAATAAAGTAAATGGGACTAGAACATGACTTTACGAACTAAACTAAGAACTATATTAAAACTAAAAGAAAGAAACTAACTACTTACTTACTTATACATATGGCATACAAGCTATATATACTAAAAGCTACTTGGGTCTTGACCTCCTCTTACATCTTTTTCTTTTCTTGTGCTTCTTTTGATCAATCTCACCCATCCATCGATTAGGTACACACCTTGAGCAACTGAGCCATTGGTTTGGTTTTGGCGCCTAAATAATCACATGGGTTCTTGACTTGGATGTGGAAACTTGTGATATAGCTTTGAGGAGAGATTAGAGTGGGTGAGTGGGTAGGAATAATTTGGAGGTGATGATGATGGAGTGTGGAGTGGTTTTGCGAGATGGTGGCGAAGAATGGGGAAACCCGTGAGTGTATTTTAATTATTTTTAGTGTAGGCGGGTTTGGTTTTTTTAAAACCGTGGGTAAAAGGGTTAGCGTGTTTGGACTTGGATTTGGGCCTAGGTAGTTAGTTTGGGTTTGGGTAGTTAAATGGGTTTAGGATTTTACTGGACACAAGGTTTAGTTGAGGGTCAAATATGTAAAATTCAAAACCGCAGGATCGCTCATGTAAAATCGAAATTGTATTCCAAGGCTAATCTTGACAATCCCCAATACTCCAAGGACCAATCTTGCAAATCTCAAGTATTCCAGGACCAAACTCGCCATTTTGAAACTCAAAGGACTAATTTTGTAATTTCTCAAAACTTTTCACCAAAGGATTAAATATGACAATATATGATTTCAAAAGGGCCTTTGGTGATTTTTCTTTTAAAACAAGCGTCTGTGGACTATTTTGCCAATTTTGAAAGTTGAGGGACTAAAGCGCCAATTATACAAACTTAGCTCATTTTTCATCCGATTTTAAACATTTTGCATCCGAAACATATAAAATGCAATTTTGGAATATTTTCGATTTTGATGCATTTCGAGCGCTTTTAATTGTTTTCAGATTCAGATTGACTCAAAATGATGAGTATTTACACACTCATCAATCCCCACATTTAAACTATTGCTAGTCCCTAGCAATATTTTGAGAAAAACTTAATGGATTTGAATCTCTTTACCAAAAGCCATTACTCGGAGTAGCTAAATGTTTTAGTTCAAGTAAGAACCATGGTACATCGATAACCATGTGATTTTGAGCAAACCACCGACTTTCAACGGATTTGATTTGTCTTTACCGTGCCGTTTGCTTCGGACTAGCCAACTCTTAGATAAAATATCTTTGGTGAGTCGATTACCAATTATGGTTTTTCCATCGCCTTTACCACAAGCCATAAACTTATGGGCTAGCCAACTCTTCACTTTTAGGATATGGCGAAATGAATACCATACAATTTTGGGCAAATTGCAAGCTTGTCAACGGTTTGAGATATCTTTACCAAGAGCCGTTTGCTCTCGGATTAGCCAATCCTTTTGTTTATTAGACATGGCGGATCGATAACTATAAGATGAGTCATGTAAAACACTTTACTCCAAAAAAAAAAAAAATTGGCCAAAACGGGAATTAAGCGGATAATACATATTAAAATTCGTGAGAATTTCCCACACTTAGAAATGAATATTGCCCTCAATATTCAAAGTACCGACAGTTATGCCGAAACATAGAACGAAAAGGGAAATACTACGGCCATTATTTGAAAGGATTTTTTTTTTTTTTTTTTTTTTTTAAGACTTATATATATACACAACATGTGGGCAACCCCCCCACACTAGGGTGGTACACACGGTGAAACCCATGTTAAGCTCATCGTTTTTGATTAATGAGTCGCTAGCTTGACTCGACCTCGAATTAATTGGTTCATGGGAAGTAAGTGGAAGAAACAATCTCCATCGGACTTTCATTCAAGATGTTTGGACAAACATTTGAAGCACGTGAAAGATCCACACCGATGAGATATACATAGAACCGCTCAAAATGATAAATGAAAATGTGGGGTCAAGATAGTGTCTTCATTCCGAAGGAGTGAAGATGAAGAGAATCACGGATATTTGAGGAAAGGAAGAAAGGTTTGATAACAATCAAGATCCATTCTTCATCCTCAAATGTAGATATATCGGGAGGAAGGGTGAAGGTAGTATCATTAATAAGCAAACTCGTATGATAGAGTACACCTTCCTCCGAGCTAATATCATCCTCAAGATCAAAATAGAAATGATCATGTTCCGGAGGAGATATGTCATGAGAGAGTTCACCGGAGAACTCTTTATGAAGAGAATCATTCACATGAAGTGAAGTAGTGAACTCTTGTTCCATTGTGGGCTCATCACTATCCTCAATCTGAGTATCAAAGAGTGGATTCTCAGAATTTAAAGTGAATTCAGAGTCGAATTCAAATAGAGGATTAGTGAAAGTAGCTTTGAATGTTTCGGGAACAAAGTGATCAACATTCTCTATTGGACTGTTGGGGTAAGAAGTGAGTGAACGATCATTATCAATGAGATTTTCAGGCTCTCCTAGATCGGCTTCGAAATCAAAGAGTGGATTGATGTGAGTGAGTTCACCGGAGAACTCCTCAAGAAAATGATCAAGATCGATTGTGGAAGTGATGCCTCAACGTACTCGATGTTTCCATAAGAAGCACAATCTTCGCTAAAATTGGAGAAAGTATCAAAATGATCTTTTGAACACTCAAGAGGGAAAGAGAATCACACATATGGTCGAAGTTCCTCGTGACTCTCTCGGGATTGGGACAAGGTTCTCAAGACTAGACTTTATGAATTCGTCCGATTCCTTTTCGTGAGCAGTGTCAAGATGCTCATCCCCATGTTCGAGAGTGAGTGGGAGCTTGGTGTGATAGCGAGTTGTTTGAGAATGAATCTCAACCGCTTTGGGATATCATCGATGAACTTGATGAATATTTATAGAATTGGAGGATATCAAGTGTATCCTCATCATCACCGCTATCGTGAATAAAACGAATTGAGAGCTAGATCTGGTCGCTTTTGTATTTTAATTAATTCCCTAATAGAGTTTTCACCGGCAATTGGGAATCTAATTTAGCACACATTCTTGCCTAACAATTCTTCCATGGATTTTGATTTGGATTATCTTGGGAGTGTTTACATTCCTTCAAATCTTTCACTAAATCCAAAAGATCAAGGAGAAGATTTTGAGGAAGTGGATCAGCCGAGGTGGTGCACGATTCATTTAGTCGTATAGAGGTTGGTCATGATATGAAGAGTCGAATTGTTACAAGGAAATGGATTCCTTGTTTGACAATCGAGCTAAAGTGAGAACCTCCACAATACTCACAACAAGAAACTGATGTGCCGCGAGTCACATGTGTTGTAGTCAAAATTGTTATCGGGACCCCGCCATAGACAAGCGTGTTTCCGATTGACAATCGAGGCTGGTGTGAACCACCACAAGACTACAACAAGAAAGCTTGCCGAGTCTCACGGTGTGGTAGCCGATGGAATAAATCGGTTGTGTTATGGTAGGAATAGGGATCCCGGTTATAGATGGACCCGCTTCGACTCCACCATGCCACAACCGGGCAATTGCCACCATTATAAGGACCACCACACCATTGACAATCAAGAGGGTGAGGATAAGACATAGAAAGAATCAAAGGTTTTCGGAGGGTAGGGATGAAGAATCAAAGATGTGAGAGGGTAAAGATGGATATTTTGGATTTTTGGATAAACATTTTGCAAAAACAAGGAATGAAAATCTTTTGGGTTTTGATTTTAAAAGAGAATATAAACACATACAGATGGTATAAACAAAGAGTGAATATCCAAATCACTAATCGCTAGACGGAAGATAATCAAGATGACTCATGGCCGTGGCGCCTAAAATTTGATGCGCTCCCAAACAGTCAAACTTTATCACTCAAGCCGGCCACTTGTGAATGGCCGACCGTAACAAGCTTAAAACGGTTCAGGAACGAACTCAATGAAGATCTGGGGAGTATAGGGTTTCCCCGGGTCGTTATGTCCCAGCGAGCTATGCAATGGATTATCAAACGTATAGTGATCGAGTGATTTGAACGAATAAAGGGATCTGATAATGATTACAACTACAGAAAACGCCAGCAAATTACAACGGCTTAAATGCAAATTAAAGGAAATTAAAAAGATAAAAAATATTAAATAAACGCTATCACTATTTGCAAAAATGATGTTTCTAGATTTTATAAAATAAAATAACCTAAATAAACTATTTTAATTTGAAACGTAAACTTAAATTACCTAAAAACGCGACTTAAAATGAAAACGTCGTTAAGTATAAAAATTACGCAGTCAGCAAGTAAAACGTAAAATTTATGAAATAAAAGTCCCACGAGTGTAAAACAATTTTCCTACATACTATATGACAAAAGAAAATTTTAGGAAAAAGCCGGGTATTTTTTCGACCTTTAAATTATTTATTACGAATTAAAAACTATAAAACACTAATCAAATTATAAAAATTACTAAAACTTTTTGGAAAATTCTGAAATTTTTTGTAAAAATACTAGATACTATCATAAGCCTAGGAAAAATAAAATGGGACACACAACTTTTTGGAATAAGCTGGTAAAAAGCTTAAATGGACAATAAGCTTTAAGTACTAAAAACGGTACAAAAGGAATTAAGGTGCAAAAGTTAACACAAAAAGACCCAAGGGCGAGATGGTAAGGAGGTGCGTGTTGGGCGTTGCTTTGTTGGGCTGGAGGTCTTGGGTTGAATCCCACCTCCGGCCTTTTGGCAATTTAATTTTCTTTTGGGTTTTCAAACTCTAGAATTCAAAAGCCTTAAAGAAGTTAATGATCTTTGGTTTATAACAAAAAGGTTCAATAGAGCGAGATGGACTTGGGGTCCATTGTGTTGCGTGGGATACAGAGGTCCTTGTTCGAATCCACTTCCTCCTTTTGCTTCTTTTATTTTCTTTCTTGGACTAAAAAGGAGAAGACAAGCTACTTATTAAACAAATAAACTTATAAAGCTGTAAAAAAACCGCAGATCAAGAAAAAAAAAAACACAAGCTAAAAAAAACTAAGGGATGTTAAAGGCGTTTGGGACGGTGGTGAAGAGGCAACAAAGGCTTCCATAAAGTCTGTTGCATCGACATTATTAGTTGACTACAATGAAGAGACTAAAAAAAAAAACATTTATGAGTATAAAGTATTATCAAGTGATACAACAGCTATCCAAAAGACAATAAATAAGCTAATGACAACCAAGATTGATTTAACTAATCCTAAATAAAACTAAAGGACCCTAAATCAGCTAGCTTATAAGCTAATACACTGCCGCTTTAGTGAAAACGGCCTAAAGGACCGTTTGGGACAAGGCTGCCGAACACATAAATTGCCACAAAAAACTATCAAAATCCACCTACGAGCTACTAAAGGCTAACACTAATCCTCAAGGTTGCTTAAGAGATCATGGATAAGCAACAAGAAAAAGAGAATAAGCTCAACCCACAACTCATGATGGGGGAAACAGTTGGCAGATTAACTTAAACTAGGGAAATCCTTAATCTATTAAAATGGTAAAATAAGCATTTGAAGTCTAGAAATAAGCACCAATAAACTAAAAGCTAAACTAATCTATTTATACTAATGAGCACAAGCCTAAATAAGCTGAGACAAAATACCTGATAAGCAAATAAAAGGGAGCAATTGCCGTATGTGTTGCCGTTGTGCAGGCCTAAAACAGCCTACTGAGGCTTGTTTTGAGCTAATTTAAGAGCTGGGATGTAGCTGCCAAGGTGAGAACAAGCTTCCACAATCAAGTTAGCACAGGTGAAATGCAAACAAAACCAAGTGGAAGGCAGAAAGAGACTTTAACCACCTTAAAAATAAGCTGAATTCAGCTTGTTTTGGCCACAAATGAAATATTTCAAGACTGATTTTACTTATGCTAGAAGTAAAACTTATGCATGAAACCGAAACCAAAGAGATATGGGTATGCAAGGACTCGGGAAAACCAAATTTGCAACTTATGACCGCCAAATAAGCTAAGAAAATGGGGTGTGAGCAAAGACTATGGTCGCTATTCTGTGCGTAAAATTGATGGCGTAAACACATCTTTTATTTTTATTTTTTACTAACCAAACTCGTGTAAGACTTGTTAATTCAGTTTCAATCTTTAAGAAATCTAAATCGCTTCTTTAACAAGAGCTTTAAAATGAACTCAAACTATAGACAAACACTTTTAATATCAACAGAGAGAATTAAAGATTGTAACAAGACTGCATAAAACTCAAATGAAGTAAAAACTGAAAAAATTAAATTGCATTAACTGGAATGAAAAGTACAAGTCTTTAAATGACAATAAAGTAAATGGGACTAGAACATGACTTTCTGAACTAAACTAAGAACTATATTAAAACTAAAAGAAAGAAACTAACTACTTACTTACTTATACATATGGCATACAAGCTATATATACTAAAAGCTACTTGGGTCTTGACCTCCTCTTACATCTTCTTTCTTTTCTTGTGCTTCTTTGATCAATCTCACCCATCCATCGATTAGGTACACACCTTGAGCAATCTGAGCCATTGGTTTGGTTTTGGCGCCTAAATAATCACATGGGTTCTTGACTTGGATGTGAAACTTGTGATATAGCTTTGAGGAGATATTAGAGTGGGTGAGTGGGTAGGAATAATGGAGGTGATGATGATGGAGTGTGGAGTGGTTTTGCGAGATGGTGGCGAAGAAGGGGAAACCCGTGAGTGTATTTTAATTATTTTTAGTGTAGGCGGGTTTGGTTTTTAAAACCGTGGGTAAAAGGGTTAGGTGTTTGGACTTGGATTTGGGCCTAGGTAGTTAGTTTGGGTTTGGGTAGTTAAATGGGTTTAGGATTTTACTTGGACACAAGGTTTAGTTGAGGGTCAAATATGTAAAATTCAAAACTGCAGGATCGCTCATGTAAAATCAAATTGTATTCCAAGGCTAATCTTGACAATCCCCAATACTCCAAGGACCAATCTTGCAAATCTCAAGTATTCCAGGACCAAACCCGCCATTTTGAAACTCAAAGGACTAATTTTGTAATTTCTCAAAACTTTTCACCAAAGGATTAAATATGACAATATATGATTTCAAAAGGGCCTTTGGTGATTTTTCTTTAAAACAAGCGTCCGTGGACTATTTTTGCCAATTTTGAAAGTTGAGGATCAAAGCGCCAATTATACAAACTTAGCTCATTTTTCATCCGATTTTAAACATTTTGCATCCAAACATATAAAATGCAATTTTGGAATATTTTCGAGATTTTGATGCATTTCGGCGCTTTTAATTGTTTTGCGATTCAGATTGACCAAAATGATGAGTATTTACACACTCATCAATCCCCACACTAAACTATTGCTAGTCCCTAGCAATATTTTGAGAAAACTTAATGGATTTGAATCTCTTTACCAAAAGCCATTACTCGGAGTAGCCAAATGTTTTAGTTCAAGTAAGAACCATGGTACATCGATAACCATGTGATTTTGAGCAAACCACCGACTTTTCAACGGATTTGATTTGTCTTTACGAAGCCGCTTTATACGGACTAGCCAACTCTTAGATAAAATATCTTTGGTGAGTCGATTACCAATTATGGTTTTTCCATCGCCTTTACCACAAGCCATAAACTTGCGGGCTAGCCAACTCTTCACTTTTTAGGATATGGTGAAATAATACCATACAATTTTGGGCAAATTGCAAGTCGTCAACGGATTTGAGATATCTTTACCAAGAGCCGTTTGCTCTGGATTAGCCAATCCTTTTGTTTATTAGACATGGCGGATCGATAACCATAAGATGAGTCGATGTAAAACACTTACTCCAAAAAAAAAATTTGGCCAAAAGCGGGAATTAGGCGGATAATACATATTAAAATTCGTGAGAATTCCCCACACTTAGAAATGAATATTGCCTCAATATTCAAAGTACCAAACAGTTATGCCAAACATAGAACGAAAAGGAAATACTACGGCCATTATTTGAAAGGATTTTTTTTTTTTTTTTTTTAAAGACTTATATATATACACAACATGGGCAACCCCCCCACACTAGGGTGGTACACACGGTGAAAACCCATGTTAAGCTCTTTTTTGATTACCGAGTCGCTAGCTTGACTCGACCCCGAATTAATTGGTTCATGGGGAAGTAAGTGGAAGAAACAATCTCCATCGGACTTTCATTCAAGATGTTTGGACAAACATTTGAAGCACGTGAAAGATCCACACCGATGAGATATACATAGAACCGGCTCAAAAATGATAAATGAAAATGCTGGGGTCAAAGATAGTGTCTTCATTCCCGAAGGAGTGAAGATGAAGAGAAATCACCAGATATTTGAGGAAAGGAAGAAAGGTTTTGATAACAATCAAGATCCATTCTTCATCCTCAAATGTAGATATATCGGGAGGAAGGGTGAAGGTAGTATCATTAATAAGCAAACTCGTATGATAGAGTACACCTTCCTCCGAGCTAATATCATCCTCAAGATCAAAATAGAAATGATCATGTTCCGGAGGAGATATGTCATGAGAGAGTTCACCGGAGAACTCTTTATGAAGAGAATCATTCACATGAAGTGAAGTAGTGAACTCTTGTTCCATTGTGGGCTCATCACTATCCTCAACTCGAGTATCAAAGAGTGGATTCTCGAATTTAAAGTGAATTGAGTCGAATTCAAATAGAGGATTAGTGAAAGTAGCTTTGAATGTTTTTGGAACAAAGTGATCAACATTCTCTATTGACCGTTGGGGTAAGAAGTGAGTGAACGATCATTATCAATGAGATTTTCGGTCTCTCCTAGATCGGCTTCAAATCAAAGAGTGGATTGATGTGAGTGAGTTCACCGGAGAACTCCTCAAGAAAATGATCGACATCGATTGTGGAAGTGATGCCTCAACGCACTCGATGTTTCCATAAGAAGCACAATATTCGCTAAAATTGGAGAAAGTATCAAAATGATCTTTGAACACTCAAGAGGGAAAGAGAATCACACATATGGTCGAAGTTCCCCGTGACTCTCTCGGGATTGGGACAAGGTTCTCAAGACTAGACTTTATGAATTCGTCCGATTCCTTTTCGTGAACAAGGTCAAGATGCTCATCCCCATGTTCGAGAGAGTGAGTGGGAGCTTGGTGTGATAGCGCTTGTTTGAGAATGAATCTCAATCTTTGGGATATCATCCGATGAACTTGATGAATATTTATAGAATTGGAGGATATCAAGTGTATCCTCATCATCACCGCTATCGAATAAAACGAAATTGAGAGCTAGATCCGTCGCTTTTTGTATTTTAATTAATTCCCTAATAGAGTTTTCACCGCAATTGGGAATCTAATTTAGCACTGTTCTTGACCTAACAATTCTTCCATGGATTTTTGATTTGGATTATCTTGGGAGTGTTTACATTCCTTCAAATCTTTCACTAAATCCAAAAGATCAAGGAGAAGATTTTGAGGAAGTGGATCAGTGAGGTGGTGCTCGATTCATTTGGTATCGTAGAGGTTGGTCATGATATGAAGAGTCGAATTGTTACAAGGAAATGGATTCCTTGTTTGACAATCGAGCTAAAGTGAGAACCTCCACAATACTCACAACAAGAAACTGATGTGGTCGTGAGTCACATGTGTTGTAGTCAAAATTGTTATCGGGACCCCGCTCATAGACAAGCGTGTTTCCGATTGACAATCGAATCGAGTGTGAACCACCACAAGACTCACAACAAAGAAAGCTACCGAGTCTCAAAGTGTGGTAGCCGATGGAATAAATCGGTTGTGTTATGGTAGGAATAGGGATCCCGGTTATAGATGCACCGCTTCCGACTCCACCATGCCACAACCGGGGCAATTGCCACCATTATAAGGACCACCACACCATTGACAATCAAGAGGGTGAGGATAAGACATAGAAAGAATCAAAGGTTTTCAGAGGGTAGGGATGAAGAATCAAAGATGAGAGGGTAAAGATGGATATTTTTGGATTTTGGATAAACATTTTGCAAAAACAAGGAATGAAAATCTTTTGGGTTTTGATTTTAAAGAGAATATAAACACAAACAGATGGTATAAACAAAGAGTGAATATCCAAATCACTAACTGCTAGACGGAAGATAATCAAGATACTGACTCCCGTGGCGTAAAATTTGATGCGCTCCCAAACATCAAGCTTTATCACTCAAGCCGCCACTTGTGAATGGCCGACCGTAATAAGCTTAAAACGGTTCAGAACGAACTCAATGAAGATCCGGGAGTATAGGTTTCCGGTCGTTATGTCCCAATGAGCTATGCAATGGATTATCAAACGATAGTGATCGAGTGATTTGAACGAATAAAGGGATCGATAATGATTACAACTACGTAAAACGCCAAAGAAATTACAACGGCTTAAATGCAAATTAAAGGAAATTAAAAGATAAAAATATTAAATAAACGCTATCACTATTTGCAAAAATGATGTTTCTAGATTTTATAAAATAAAATAACCTAAATAAACTATTTTAATTTGAAACGTAAACCTAAATTACCTAAAAACGTGACTTAAAATGAAAACGTACGTTAAGTATAAAAATTACGCGAGTGCGCAAGTAAAAACGTAAAATTTATGAAATAAAAGTCCTACGAGTGTAAAAACAATTTTCCTACATATTATATGACAAAAGAAAATTTTAGGAAAAAGCCGGGTATTTTTTCGACCTTTAAATTATTTATTACGAATTAAAAACTATAAAACACTAATCAAATTATAAAAATTACTAAAACTTTTTGGAAAATTCTGAAATTTTTTGTAAAAATACTAGATACTATCATAAGCCTAGGAAAAATAAAATGGGACACACAACTTTTTGGAATAAGCTGGTAAAAAGCTTAAATGGACAATAAGCTTTAAGTACTAAAAACGGTACAAAAGGAATTAAGGTGCAAAAGTTAACACAAAAAGACCCAAGGGCGAGATGGTAAGGGAGGTGCGTGTTGGGCGTTGCTTTGTTCAATGGAGGTCTTGGGTTCGAATCCCACCTCCGGCCTTTTTGGCAATTTAATTTTCTTTTGGGTTTTCAAACTCTAGAATTCAAAAGCCTTAAAGAAGTTAATGATCTTTGGTTTATAACAAAAAGGTTCAATAGAGCGAGATGGACTTGGGGTCCATTGTGTTGCGTGGGATCTGAGGAGGTCACCGGTTCGAATCCGACTTCCTCCTTTTGCTTCTTTTATTTTCTTTCTTGGACTAAAAGGAGAAGACAAGCTACTTATTAAACAAATAAACTTATAAAGCGTAAAAAAAACCGCAGATCAAAAAAAAAAAACACAAGCTAAAAAAACTAAGGGATGTTAAAGGCGTTTGGGACAAGTGGTGAAAAGGCAACAAAAGGTTTATAAAGTCGTTGTATCGACTTATTAGTCGACTACTGTGATGAGACTAAAAAAAAAAAAAACATTTATGAGTATAAAGTATTATCAAGTGATACAATGACTATCCAAAAGACAATAAATAAGCTAATGACAACCAAGATTGATTTAACTAATCCTAAATAAAACTAAAGGACCCTAAATCAGCTAGCTTATAAGCTAATACATCGCCGCTTTAGTGAAAACGGCCTAAAGGACCGTTTGGGACAAGGTCACGAACACATAAATTGCCACAAAACTATCAAAATCCACCCACGAGCTACTAAAGGCTAACACTAATCCTCAAGGTTGCTTAAGAGATCATGGATAAGCAACAAGAAAAAGAGAATAAGCTCAACCCACAACTCATGATGGGGAAACAGTTAATGATTAACTTAAACTAGGAAATCCTTAATCTATTAAAATGGTAAAATAAGCATTTGAAGTCTAGAAATAAGCACCAATAAACTAAAAGCTAAACTAATCTATTTATACTAATGAGCACAAGCCTAAATAAGTCGAGACAAAATACGATAAGCAAATAAAGGGAGCAATTGCCGTATGTATTGTTATGCAGCCTAAAACAAACTATCGAGGCTTGTTTTGAGCTAATTTAAGAGATGGGATGTAGGCGCCAAGGTGAGAACAAGCTTCCACAATCAAGTTAGCAGGGTGAAATGCAAACAAAACCAAGTGGAAGGCAGAAAGAGACTTTAACCACCTTAAAATAAGTGAATTCAAACTTGTTTTGCCACAAATGAAATATTTCAAGATCGAATTTACTTATGCTAGAAGTAAAACTTATGCATGAAACCGAAACCAAAGAGATATGGGTATGCAAGGACTCGGGAAAAACCAAATTTGCAACTTATGACCGCCAAATAAGCTAAGAAAATGGGGTGTGAGCAGTGACCATGGTCGCTATATTCTGCGTAAAATTGATGATGAAACACATCTTTTATTTTTATTTTTTACTAACCAAACTCGTGTAAGACTTGTTAATTCGGTTTCAATCTTTAAGAAATCTAAATCGCTTCTTTAACAAGAGCTTTAAATGAACTCAAACTATAGACAAACACTTTTAATATCAACAGAGAGAATTAAAGATTGTAACAAGACCGCATAAAACTCAAATGAAGTAAAGCGAAAAAATTAAATTGCATTAACTGGAATGAAAAGTACAAGTCTTTAAATGACAATAAAGTAAATGGGACTAGAACATGACTTTCTGAACTAAACTAAGAACTATATTAAAACTAAAAGAAAGAAACTAACTACTTACTTACTTATACATATGGCATACAAGCTATATATACTAAAAGCTACTTGGGTCTTCAGCCTCCTCTTCTGTCTTCTTTCTTTTCTTGTGCTTCTTTTGATCAATCTCACCCATCCATCAGTTAGGTACACACCTTGAGCAATCGAGCCATTGGTTTGGTTTTTGGCGCCTAAATAATCACATGGGTTGCTGACTTGGATGTGGAAACTTGTGATATAGCTTTGAGGGAGAGATTAGAGTGGGTGAGTGGGTAGGAATAGGCTGGAGGTGATGATGATGGAGTGTGGAGTGGTTTTGCGAGATGGTGGCGAAGAATGGGAAACCCGTGAGTGTATTTTAATTATTTTTAGTGTAGGCGGGTTTGGTTTTTAAAACCGTGGGTAAAAGGGTTAGCGAGTTTGGACTTGGATTTGGGCCTAGGTAGTTAGTTTGGGTTTGGGTAGTTAAATGGGTTTAGGATTTTACTGGACACAAGGTTTAGTTGAGGGTCAAATATGTAAAATTCAAAACCTGAGGATCGCTCATGTAAAATCGAAATTGTATTCCAAGGCTAATCTTGACAATCCCCAATACTCCAAGGACCAATCTTGCAAATCTCAAGTATTCCAGGACCAAACTCGCCATTTTGAAACTCAAAGGACTAATTTTGTAATTTCTCAAAACTTTTCACCAAAGGATTAAATATGACAATATATGATTTCAAAAGGGCCTTTGGTGATTTTTCTTTCAAAACAAGCGCCCGAGGACTATTTTGCCAATTTTTGAAAGTTGAGGACCTAAAGCGCCAATTATACAAACTTAGCTCATTTTCATCCGATTTTAAACATTTTGCATCCGAAACATATAAAATGCAATTTTGGAATATTTTCAATATTTTGATGCATTTCTGGGCGTTTTTAATTGTTTTGCAGTTCAGATTTGACCAAAAATGATGAGTATTTACACACTCATCAATGCGCACTGAAACGTACACATTTCTTTTCTTTAGAGTACGAGGCATGAACTGTTGTGTTCATACGTCATTAGAAGATTTCTCTTCTTTATAAGATAAAGCGCACTTAAACGTACACTTTTCTTTTCTTTAGAGTACGAGGCATGAACTGTTATGTTCATACGTCATCATGTTGAAGTACGAGGCCTGAACTGATGTGAACAGACGTCATAGCCGTATGAATATCAAGATTGAGTTACTTGAACTGGTGAGTTATGAGATATCAATCCATTTGTAATCCATACTTTAAGCCAGTCCATGTAGTGAAGGATCGAAGAATCTGCAACAGAGTAAGGACTACCTGCACTAATATTACAAACTTGATTGCAAATATTTTGGTTAGTGACAATAGTATCCAAACCCTTTGGAGGTTCACGGTCAACCTTGATTTTGTCATCAGAAAACAGCTTTCCGGTAGGAATCCACCTAAGTCCAGCATCCTTAAACATTCTACCAGACGGTATCCACTTATGGCAAGGTCTAGGATTGTAAGGCTTCTTATGCATAGTGAAAGACTTATCCTTGTTCCTAGTTTCCAAAGATTTAGCAGTTGGTATCCATCTAGGCGAAGTTTTTGGTTTGCTTTGCTTCATAACATGTTGAACCTTAGTCACATTAGTAGTCTTAGTCGATTGTACCTTGGCATGTGAATTAGGAAAATGTTTCTTATGTGGAAAAGACTCAAAATTTCTAGTTTTGTTTTCTACATGCTTAGCATTCTTATGCACGTAACTACTCTTAGATGTACGCCAATCCCTAGTTTTTTGAGTGTTCCTAGGTAGTGGTTTACAACTACTAGCAGTTCTTTGAAATCTCGTAGAATTCATCACCCTAGGTCTTGCACCTAAAATTCCGTCTTTTCGAATCTGTGCCTTTTTCCTAGCTTCTTCTAGATAATAGTTCTTCCACAAGTCATTCATATCATATGAATTATGGGTTTTAATGCTTGGTTTTGACACTGTTTTCGAACTAATCCTAGAGGTGTTGGGAGTAAAAGTAGATGCATGTTGAGGTTTAGAGGAACTAGAAGCATGACTCTTAGGTAACACAGGTGAAGTGACTGGTTTTGAGAAAACTTGTTTCTCATCAACTTGGGAGGCAAACCGTGTTTTTAAAAATTTTAGTCTTTCGGATATAAACGCAGAGAGTCGCCTAACAATGATCGGTTTCTAATGGGTTGAGAAACTGGTTTCCCCAAGGTTGATGGTTTTGTAAACTTAGTGCTCACACTTTTCCCTAAAGTTTTCCTAAGCTCATTCTTTAAGGCAACAATAGCGAAACTCTTATCCTGAAGTTGAGCTTTGAGTTCATCAATTTTTTTTATCAAAGAGTTTGTTTTTTCCATTGACTTAGTTCTAGCTTCTTTGACAGAGTCACTTAGTTCTATGTGACGCTTTCTCAAAGACTCATTTTCCTTAAGTAATTTAGCCACATAAATTGACAGTTCATTATTTCTTGTTATAATAGCATCAATGTCTTGTGTATTCATGACTAAATTACTTTTCTCATTCAAGATGTAAATATGTTTCTTGATTGTAAATGGTTGACTCTTTGTCTTGAAGTCGAGCTTTCAAAGTGTTAATTTCAAAGGTTCACGGAATTCGTGAAGTTCGGTTTTTACATGGTTTGTTAAGTTGAAAACTTTCTTCTTTACTCGAATCGCGATTTCAAGTGAAATGCAATGTTTTTCAAGATTTGAGAATTTGTTTGAAAGTTCATCAAAAGCCTTCTTATCAACCATATCTTTTGTTTTGAAACACTTAATCTCGGACTCACCTCGATGTAACATTCATGAAAGTCATGTTCAAGATCATGATCGGTTTGTTTAAGTACTTTAGCGGATGCACTATGTTGAAGCTGTAAAGGGTACCTCATTACATGACACTGCTCAATTTCTCGTCCGATATCCGCATCCACATCATGTGTAACAAGAGTCACCGGACCGGATGTGTCAAGCTTATCAATATCCGAGCCTCAGATTCAGGCCAACCGATCCATCATTTGGTGTTTTACCCGACTCATCATTATTTGTTGTCTCGGACATTTCGCATTCAAGAACACCGATTCTTCAACGGATACATTACCCAACTTATCACAACAATCTCTCAATCGCACTGCACGCTCATCCACTTTTTTCATCCGTCGAGTAACTTCCTCAATATACTTCTCCACATTATCCATGAGATGGATAAGTGTCTCTATGAACACACTAATTTCCATTCCATTGTGTTTCTTGAAAGACACTTCACCATGTCTTGATCATAATCGATGTGAATTCCCTACTTATGAATGATCGAAATTGGTTGTGGATCACTTGAAGTGCAAAGACCGAACTACCCTTTGAACCTTTTCTTTATCAAGTTGTTGTTCTAATTGTTCTAAGTTCAATAGTAACGTTCCCGTTAATGTGGATAAGTCTTGACGCAAAATGGCAATGCATGTTCGTTCCATTCTTATCGGTGTGAGTAACATGAGGTGTGAGTGAAGTAGATGATAAGGTTCAATGCTACTTTCCTTTTGCATGGCATTCTGTAGTCCAAACAGGTGCAATTCTCTTTCATCAGACTCTGAACACGAAGATCTCACATCCTCATTGATTAATTCAAGCATCTTTAATCTTTCAGTGAAGCATTCATTATCATTGTTGTCCATAACATCATACAATTTAAGAACTTCTGAAATCACTGGGTCAGTAGAGTAAGACATGATGTGGTAGAATGCATGGGATTTTACAAGTCTATGATTTAAACCGAGAAATAGAATCTTTCGCGGGATTTTACTAAAATCAAGACCAAACCGTTAAGCAATGACCAATGGAATGTGTTAAGATGACTGATGGATCGACACAATGATAGAAAATTATGTGTTAGGTCTTATGATTGTTTGTGGGATAAGCAGAGATGTTGTTTGGTTGTGATTTGGGTTGGTTGTTGCACGATTTTATGGAGAAATTTAGGTCAAAAAAACTTAAAAGCTCAATAACTTCCTTTCGGAGAGGATTTGGGCCTCGAAAAATTCGTTTCATGACATCGCTAGAAACCTCACAATATTCAGTTGTTCCGGTCGTTTTGATGGTATTTATTTGAAAACGGAGTTACTGGATCAAAAGTTATGGCCGTTTGAAGTTTTGACGTAAAAGTCAACTTTGGTCAAACCTCTTCTTCGTAAAATCAACCAAGTCGCTATAACCCTTGAACCAAGTCGCTAAGTAGCAACTCACTAAATCACCAAATCGCTAAGCACCAAGTCGCTACACAGTCAAGTCGCTAAAGAGCAACTCGCTAGATCACCAAATCGCTAAGCACCAAGTCGCTACACAGTCAAGTCGCTAAAGAGCAACTCGCTAGATCACCAAATCGCTAAGCACCAAGTCGCTACACAGTCAAGTCGCTAAACAGCAACTTGCTAAGGTCCAAATCGCTAAGAATACTAAGTCGCTAACAATTTGCACTGCAACTCGCTAACACTTTCTGAAGCAAGTCGCTAACCTCACTAAGTCGCTAGCCGTAGTGGAGAATCCACTAACTTCTACTATTTGTCGGCTTGTCTCAAAAGACAAGTCGCTAGGACCAAGTCGCTACCACTTAAACTGCAACTCGCTACCAACTTACAAAGCAAGTCGCTACCAAGAATAACAATCCGTGGCTCAAGTCGCTAGCAAGAAAAACTAAAAAAAACACCACTTTTCAATCCAAAAACAACCCAACCACGATGATTCAAGCTTACCAAATCAAAACCCAAGCACATACAATGATTCTAAACACAAAAGTACTATCAAAATTCAAACTTTAACACTAGAAATCACCCAAATGATGCAAAAACCACTAAACTTTTTCAAACTCAAAAACCACCTAAAAACCACTAGAAATCCAAAGATGTGCAAGATATGATCTAACCATGGCTCTTGATACCAATTGTAGAATATTGGATTTCACAAACACATCACATAACAATATATGGTTCGAATTATGTAAAGTTTAGAGAGAGAAAGTAGGAACCTTTCTAGAGAGAGAAGGTGAAAGAAAACTTAGAAGGTTAGATTAAGATGAATGAAAGGTCCAACCCTACACCTTGGGAGGTAGAGGTATTTATAGTTACAAACATAACGACCTCCCATCGGCCCGTGGATCGGTATACAGTGGGTAAAGACCCGTCCTTCCTCCACGGTGTTGCACTAAACTAAATAGCTAACTAAATAACTAGTAAATAACGTAATTTCTACGAGCTAACATATGCTAGACTATAGTTGGGGTGACCGACTCTTTACTATGGAATTTCTAATTCCTAACATAGTTTAACCGTTGCGCGTTAGAGCCAGTTACCCACACCATGATGCGCGTTAATGGGAGGTTAAACAAGGCACGTTATTATGCTAGCAGCGTTAAGCCCGAATTAAAAAAAAAAAAAAAAAAAAAAAAAACAAAAACTAATCCTATTCAAATAAATTTTCACTTACACCCCCTCAACTTATTCAAATTCAAATTTAAATTACACTGGTTAATTCTGAGCGGGATAAATGAAGTTCAAATTTGAAATTTAAAAATCAAATATGAGCGGGATTTATTCAAAATCAAAATCAAAATCAACTATGCATATATATACAACTCTACCAGAGTTATTTAGAACACACAACTTACACACAAGTTACACACACAAAAATGTCTCGCAAAGATTTCTCTCAACAATTCTCAAGTCCTCAACAACTGGCATAAACTACCTTTCCAAGTCCACCACAACTGTCGAAAACTACCTTTCTAACTCCACCATAAGAAGTTGAAGTTTATTCAACACCACCAGAAGATGTCTTTCCGGTTTTCCAACCGTAAAATGTATTTATAAACACTTCACCTCTCAACAATCCAATTGTTAACACTCCACCTGTTAACAATCCATCTGTTAACAGTCCACAGGTGGACCTCGAAAATAATCCATTTGGGTTAAGTGAGGCTTCCTTTCGTGAACTTGCGCAGGACGAGGAAAATTATATAGAGATTATGGAACAGGAGGCACGCGAGGAAGCTGCTCGTCGTGAACAGGAAGCCATGGAAGCTCAATATCTTAGGGAGAACTACTTTGACATCACGGAGAGAAAGTACTTTAATGGCGAGTTTTATTCCTCTTCGAGTGACGAATGTTGGAACTCAGATGATTCATATTCTTAAGTTTTAGTAGTTTTATTTTCATCAATCTCGTTGTTGTTTTAATGTTTAATGTACTTCATGTTTAATGTACTTTGTGTTTTAATGTTTAATGTTTAATGTTTTTTTTAATAAATAAAGTGTTTGTTTTAGTTTAGGGGTTTGATGAGTGTGTAAATACTCATCATTTTTGGTCAAATCTGAACTGCAAAACATTTAAAAATGCTCATAAATGCATCAAAATACTGAAAATATCCCAAAATTGTATTTTATATGTTTCAGATGCAAAATGTTTAAAATCATATGAAAAACGAGCTAAGTTTGCATAATTGGCAGTTTCAGTCCCCCAAGTTTCAAAAGTTGTCAGAAATAGTCCCTGAGCACTTATTTCAAAAGAAAAATCACCAAAGGTCCTTTTAAAATCATAAGTTGTCAAAATTAGTCCTTTGGTGAAAAATATCAAAAGTTTTGAGAAATTACAAATTTGGTCCTTCAAGTTTATAAATTGGCAAAAATGGTCCTTGGAAATTTGAAAATTTCAAGTTTGGTCCTTGTACTATTGGAGCTTGTCACTTTTGGTCCCTTGGAGCAACTTTGCAAATATGGCAGCCTTGGTCCCTTGATTTTCAGAAATTACACAACAAGTCCTTATTAATACTAAGCCTAAACCTTGGACCCTATCAAAATGCTTGTGACCCCTGCCATAGCCATTTGGACCCCTGCCTTTTGACCCCCCTTCAATATATTAAGCTCGGTCAAACATCCCTGGTCAAACAAACACACACCCCTTTTCCCTCCTTTCTCCTTCCTCCCACCTGCTTCACCTGCAAGCTCAGACCTCCCATCCCTCCAGCTCACTTATCACCACCTTATCACTCCACCAACACCAAAAAACAGGAAGCAATTAATGCTTACCTTTCCCCTGTCCCAAATCACCAGTACCCATTTGCACAAGTTTTGGCGCCAAATTGTAATCAAACGGTTGAGATCAATTCTACCCAATCAATGGCCAAGAAAAGAGAAAAAAAGAAACTTAGTGGGAGCTATAAGAGAGAAGCGGAAGAAACAAGCATCACCGCTTTAGACCATTTTCTAATTTATTGTAATCGTTTTATAGTTTAATGTTCAAACTCTACGGGTTTCAGTTTAATGTAATTTACTAGTTGTTTTAAATATAAATTCACAAGTTTTAGCAAGCAATTACCGTGTTCATCTAATTTTATTTTCCGCCATTTTGTTCTTGTTACAAAATCAAGTTTAACCTGTTCCAATGATTGATATTAGTTTATTGAAGTCATTTGAAATTTAACTAAGTTAATTTAAGCAATGCTTGTTCTTTAATTTCCATTTTCCAAGAAAAGTCAAAGAAGGTAAAGCTCATTTGGTTCTGCATTACTGGTATGGAGTTGGATTGGGGTTGGATATTGTTTTGATTTGGGGTTGAGATCAGTTTAGGATAATGGTTACTTTGATCTCGAGAGAAGCCATTGTGGCTAGGATTTTTGTAAGTGTTTGCTTATATCGATTTTGTCAAATTGCATAAAAAACCTGTCTTAGTTTATAATTTAGTTGTAATTTCGCACTATTTAAGCGATATATTCTTGTTGGATCTGCTTTTAGTGATAGTCATGATTAGGTTAGAATTTTCTTAGTAGATTGCATAAGTAAGTTTGATAAACTAGTGTTTGGATTGAGCTTGAAATCTGAGCTAGAGGATTGTGGAGTGGATAAGCTTAGTTGTTTTAGGTACATATAGGATAATTAGAGTCAAATCTGTCAATACTTTGCACTCTAGAACTCTAATAGTCAAAATCACTTTAAAATTTTCCTAGTTATCATATCTGTTGAAATTAGTAGGTGTAATCTTGCATTCTAGGTTTAGAATTACATAAGCTAGCTTATTTCAGTTTCATTTCATCTTAAAACATCATAATCATTCCATTTCATAAGCTCAAAAGTTCAATTTGGTCAAAATCTCAAAAACAGTTAAAAAGTCAAATTTGCAAAATTCCAGTTTTCACCCAACCTAGAATGATTTTTCATTGGTTCAGTTTTGGGCCAAATCAAGTGAAACTTGGAATTTTATAACTTCAGTTGGTCTAGTGTCTCAATATCATTTTAGTTGAATTTTAGTAATTTTTTATAAGCCTCAAACTGGCTTGTCAAATGGGCTTAAAGTGCCCTGTGCACTGACTCAGTATTCACTGAGTCTGCACAGGGTCTTGCAGGGCTTGCCACAAGCTCAGTTGAGCTTATCTAGGTCTCATCTTTGGTTTATAAGTTCCTTGCTAGGTCTCCTTGAGGTCTACATTTCATGTTGCCTGATTTGCTTATTGGATAAGTGATTGTTTAAGCTTAAAGTAGGTAGCCAAAATCTGTTTTTAGTATTTATTTCAAATCACCAAATCTGTGTAATTTGCAATTCAGAGGTTTAAGATAGTTGTGATTAGTTGCATTTGGGTATTTTGAGCATATTATAGCTTCTGTAACACTTTGGTGGTCTTTGGTATTCTTTTGGCTTATTTCAAGTGCTTATTTATAAGCACTTGCATTGCAGTTTCAATTTTCTTCACATAAGCCCCTGTTTTTATATTTTTATTAGATTCATAATATTATTTTAGACTTTTCTTGAATTTTTCAGATTTTTCTAAGTCAGTTTGCTATTTTTCTGCATTTAAATCAATTTTAGTACTTTTAATTAGCATTTAATACAATTAATTCGAAAAGTTTCAAAAAATAAGTTTTCAATTTTCCTAGGTTAAGATAGATATAAAAGTCAAAAATTATTTTTCCAGATTTTTCTTAGTTAAATTTGTATTTTAAGCAATTTAAATAGTTTTAAATAGTTTTAATTCATAAAAATAAAAATAATCGAAAAATACAAAAATAGTTTTGAAAATTCTCTTTAGTTATTTTAGATTTTTCCAAGTCATAATTTCATTTTTCTAGCTTTATTTTATATTTTCTTGTATTTTAGGCTATTATTAAATAAGTAAAATAGTTTTAATTAATAATAATTAGATAAATAGTTTTAAAAATAATTTTCTTTTTCTAAAAATTTTCTCTTATCATTAGGTTTGTAAAATGTCATTTTATATTTTTAGGATTAATATTGTTTAAGTTTCATATTTTCTTTTACGTCACGTAGTTTTTAATTTAAGTTTTATAAAAGAAAAATCAAAAACATCATTTTGCAAATAGTGATAGCGTTTATTTAATATATTTTATCTTTTTAATTTTCTTTAATTTGCATTTAAAAATCAAAACTCTTTCCGTTCAAATCTTCTCGATCACTATTCGTTTGGTGATTCATCGACACTCGTTGGGACATAACGACTGGGAAACCCTATACTCTCGATCTTCATTGCATTTGTTTCCGTGTTGTTTTAAGTTTGTTACGGTTGGCCATTCACAAGTGGCCACTTGTGTGAGAAAACTTGACCGTCTGGGAGCGAATCAAATTTTGGCGCCATTCTTGGGAGTTGTGCTAATTATCTTACGTTTAGCGATTAGTGATTTGAATATTCGCTCCTTGTTCATACCATCTATATATGTTTATATTTTCTTATAAAATCCAAAATCCAAAAACATCTTAAAAATCAAAACCCAAAAGATTTTCATTCTTTGTTTTCACATCATGTTTTTCAAAAATACCAAAATATTCCTCTTTACCCTCTTACCCTTTTTGATTCTTTATCCCTTTACCCTCCGTCCATTTGATTCTAACTTCTTCTATTCTCATGGAATCTCTCGACTCGACGAATTCGGGACGACGTTGAAAAACTTTGACTTTATCACAAATGTCAAGAATTCGTGTTGTTCGTGATGATCCATTAATTCTGCGTAGGAAATGGAACGAGAAACCGGGGTGACAAAGGACCGGTACTTCCTCCGATAATGGAGGTGCTAAATCGTCCAACCTACGGTTATCCAAAGATCTAACCCTCGATTGCTCCTAAGCCGTCTAAACTTGATCCTAAACTTTCACGATTTACGGTTAAAAGCAAGCATGCGTAATTTAGACCGGTGACTAGCAAGAATGACTTGCCTAATCTTCACGCTTCTCAAGAACCGAACAGAGACCATAACGGAAGTGGTGGAAATTGCTAGCTCTCGAGCACACCACTTGTCCCACCTCCGAATTTTTCAAAATGTTCTTGAGACTTGATAGTCATTCGGATCACCATGTTGGTTTTGAAGATTCTTTGAATGAACCGATTCCTTCTCATTACTCTCAAATGAAATCGTTTATTCCTTGTGTCGGTTGTGGTGAGCCTCTTTTGGTTCACCACGTCGTTGGTGTACGTGTGTATAATGTGGTAATGATATTCATAACGGAGTTGTTTGTTTTGTGGTTCGAGGAATTCATTTGATTATGATCCTAATCCGAACTCATTTAACGACCCTCAAATTTTCCAACTACCCACCACAACCGACTTATCTTCACATAATCAACATAATCGCTGTGAATTTTGTGGAGGTCCTCACCAGGATATGAGTGTCAATCCGAAACACGTTTGTCTATGAGCAGTTTTCGGTGATGCTCGAACTTTGGTTATGACCAATATCCATATAATTCACGATCCGGACTCAGCTTTTATCTTGTTGTGAGTACCGTGGAGGTCCCCACTTCACTCGATTGTCAAATAGGAATCCATTTCCTTGTAACAATCATGACTCTCACGAGTTTGACAATTTCCAACCTCCACAAAGACCATACGGTTCAAACTCCACCGAGCCGTTGTTCAAAGAAATTTCCCAAGATTTTGAAATCGCAATGAAAACACTTGATGATATGATTAGTAACTTTAAGAATCAAGTGAGTGGTGAAAAGACCATGGGAGAATTGCTAGTCAAGAACGAGAGGCCCGCAAATCTAGGGAAGAATTATTAGTCCTAGAGCATGCGGCTCTAAAGCGTTCTTAATTTCTTAAAGGCGCTATGTATGATGATGACGAGGAGAGTTTTATCCTTTTAAAGATAATATTTCTCAACTCCCTCGATCGGTTGATATTCCAAAGAGTTGAGATTCATTCTCAAACAATCGCTATCACACCAAGCTCCCACTCACTCACGAACATGGGGGACGAGCATCTTGACACTTGTTCACGAAAAGGAATCGGACGAATTCATAAAGTCTAGTGTTGAGAACCTTGTCCCAATCCCGAGAGAGTCACAGGGAACTTCGAGCATATGTGTGATATCCCTTCACCTCTCGAGTGTTCAAAAGATCATTTTGAGACTTTCTCCAATTGTAGCGACGATTGTGCTTCCTATGGAAACATCGAGTATGTTGAGGCATCACTTCCACAACCGATGTCGATCATCTTCTTGAGGAGTTCACCGATGAACTCACTCACATCAATCCACTTTCATCGAAAGTGATGATGGTCTCTTTGATTTGAAGCCGATCCGGGAGAGATTGAAAGTCTCCTTTATAATGATCGCTCACTCACTTCTCACCCTAACGGTTCAATAGAGAATATTAATCACTTTGTTCTGAAGCATTCAAAACAACTCTCACTAATCCTCTATTTGAATTCGACTCGAATTCACTTTAATTTCGAGAATCCACTCTTTATACTCGTAACGAGGATAGTGATGAGCCCACAATGGAACAAGAGTTCACAATTTCACTTCATGTGAATGATTCTCTTCATGAAGAGTTCTCCGTGAACTCTCTCATGACATATCTCCTCCGGAACATGATCATTTCCATTTTGATCTTGAGGATGATATTGGCTCGGAGGAAGGTGTACTCTATCATACGAGTTTGCTAATTAATGATACTACCTCACCCTTCCTCCCGATATGTCTACATTTGAGGATGAAGAATGGATCCCGATTGTTATCAAAATCTTTCTTCCTTTCCTCAAATATCTTGTGATTTCTCTTCATCTTCACTCCTTCGAATGAAGACACTATCTTTGACCCCGGCATTTTCATTTACCATTTTGAGCCGGTTCTATGTATATCTCATCGGTGTGGAACTTTCACGTGCTTCAAATGTTTGTCCAAACATCTTGAATGAAAGTCCGATGGAGATTGTCTCCTCCACTTACTTCCCATGAACAAATTAATTGGGTCGAGTCAAGCTAGCGACTCGGTAATCAAAAACGAGAGTTAAACATGGGTTTTCACCCGTGTGTACCACCCTAGTGTGGGGAGTTTCCCATTGTTGTATATAAGTTTTCATATAAAAAAAAAATAATAAAAAAAAAAAAGGGCCGTAGTATTTTCCTTTTACGTTCTCGGTTTCGCATAACAGCGGTACTTTGAATATTGAGGGCAATATTCATTTCTAAGTGTGGGCGGAATTCTCACGAATTTTATCATGTAATTATACCGCCCAACCCCCATTTTGGCCAATTTTTTTTTTGGAGTAAGTGTTCGCACTTACTCGACTTATGGTTATCATCCGCCATGTCTAATAAACAAAAGGATTGGCTAATCTAGGAGCAAATGGCTCTTGGTAAAGATATATCAAATCCGTTGACGACTTGCAATTTGCCCAAAATTGTATGGTATTCATTTCACCATATCCTTAAAAGTGAAGAGTTGGCTAGCCCGCAAGTTTATGGCTTGTGGTAAAGGCGATGGAAAAACCATAATTGTTAATCGACTCACCAAAGATAATCTTGATAATTTATCTAAGAGTTGGCTAGTCCAGAGCAAACGGCTTCGGTAAAGACAAATCAAATCCGTTGAAGTCGGTGGTTTGCTCAAAATCACATGGTTATCGGTGTACCATGGTTCTTACTTGAACTGAAACATTTGGCTACTCCGAGTAATGGCTTTTGGTAAAGAGATTCAAATCCATTAAGTTTTTCTCAAAAGATTGCTAGGGACTAGCAATAGTTTAGTGTGGGGATTGATGAGTGTGTAAATACTCATCATTTTGGTCAATCGAATCGCAAATCATTTAAAATGCTCATAAATGCATCAAAATACCGAAAATATCCCAAAATTGTATTTTATATGTTTCAGATGCAAAATGTTTAAAATCATATGAAAAACGAGCTAAGTTTGCATAATTGGCGCTTCAGTCCCCAAGTTTCAAAAGTTGTCGAAATAGTCCCCGAGCACTTATTTCAAAGAAAAATCACCAAAGGTCCTTTTAAAATCATAAGTTGTCAAAATTAGTCCTTTGGTGAAAAATATCAAAAGTTTTGAGAAATTACAAATTTGGTCCTTCAAGTTTATAAATTGGCAAAATGGTCCTTGAAATTTGAAAATTTCAAGTTTGGTCCTTGTACTATTGGAGCTTGTCACTTTTGGTCCCTTGGAGCAACTTTTCAAATATGGCACCTTGGTCCCTTGATTTTCGTAAATTACACAACAAGTCCTTATTAATACTAAGCCTAAACCTTGGACCCTATCAAAATGCTTGTGACCCGCCATAGCCATTTGGACCCCCTTTTGACCCCCTTCAATATATTAAGCTCGGTCAAACATCCACAGTCAAACAAACACACACCCTTTTCCTCCTTTCTCCTTCCTCCCACCCGCTTCACCGCAAGCTCGGACCTCCCATCCCTCAACTCACTTATCACCACCTTATCACTCCACCAACACCAAACAACAAGAAGCAATTAATGCTTACCTTTCCCCGTCCCAAATCACGGTACCCATTTGCACAAGTTTTGGCGCCAAATTGTAATCAAACGGTTGAGATCAATTCTACCCAATCAATGGCCAAGAAAAGAGAAAAAAGAAACTTAGTGGGAGCTATAGAGAGAAGGCGTAAGAAACAAGCATCAACGCTTTAGACCATTTTCTAATTTATTGTAATCGTTTTATAGTTTTAATGTTCAAACTCTCTCGGGTTTCGCTTTTAATGTAATTTACTAGTTGTTTTAAATATAAATTCACAAGTTTTAGCAAGCAATTACCAAGTGTTACGTCTAATTTTATTTTCCGCCATTTTGTTCTTGTTACAAAATCAAGTTTAACCTGTTCCAATGATTGATATTAGTTTATTGAAGTCATTTGAAATTTAACTAAGTTAATTTAAGCAATGCTTGTTCTTTAATTTCCATTTTCCAAGAAAAGTCAAAGAAGGTAAAGCTCATTTGGTTCTGCATTACTGGTATGGAGTTGGATTGGGGTTGGATATTGTTTTGATTTGGGGTTGAGATCAGTTTAGGATAATGGTTACTTTGATCTCAGTAGCAAGCCATTGTGGCTAGGATTTTTTGTAAGTGTTTGCTTATATCGATTCTGTCAAATTGCATAAAACTGTCTTAGTTTATAATTTAGTTGTAATTTCTGCACTATTTAACTGATATATTACTGTTGGATCTGTTTTTAGTGATAGTCAGTGATTAGGTTAGAATTTTCTTAGTAGATTGCATAAGTAAGTTTGATAAACTAGTGTTTGGATTGAGCTTGAAATCTGAGCTAGAGGATTGTGGAGTGGATAAGCTTAGTTGTTTTAGGTACATATAGGATAATTAGAGTCAAATCTGTCAATACTTTGCACTCTAGAACTCTAATAGTCAAAATCACTTTAAAATTTTCCTAGTTATCATATCTGTTGAAATTAGTAGGTGTAATCTTGCATTCTAGGTTTAGAATTACATAAGCTAGCTTATTTCAGTTTCATTTCATCTTAAAACATCATAATCATTCCATTTCATAAGCTCAAAAGTTCAATTTGGTCAAAATCTCAAAAAGCAGTTAAAAGTCAAATTTGCAAAATTCCGCCACCCAACCTAGAATGATTTTTCATTGGTTCGGTTTGGGCCAAATCAAGTGAAACTTGGAATTTTATAACTTCAGTTGGTCTAGTGTCTCAATATCATTTTAGTTGAATTTTAGTAATTTTTATAAGCCTCAAACCGGCTTGTCAAATGGGCTTAAAGTGCCTCATGCACCGACTCAAGATTCACCGAGTCGCACAGGTCTTGCGAGCTTGCCACAAGCTCGATTGAGCTTATCTAGGTCTCATCTTTGGTTTATAAGTTCCTTGCTAGGTCTCCTTGAGGTCTACATTTCATGTTGCCTGATTTGCTTATTGGATAAGTGATTGTTTAAGCTTAAAGTAGGTAGCCAAAATCTGTTTTTAGTATTTATTTCAAATCACCAAATCTGTGTAATTTGCAATTCAGAGGTTTAAGATAGTTGTGATTAGTTGCATTTGGGTATTTTGAGCATATTATAGCTTCTGTAACACTTTGGTGGTCTTTGGTATTCTTTTGGCTTATTTCAAGTGCTTATTTATAAGCACTTGCATTGCAGTTTCAATTTTCTTCACATAAGCCCCTGTTTTTATATTTTTCTTAGATTCATAATATTATTTTAGACTTTTCTTGAATTTTTCAGATTTTTCTAAGCCAGTTTGCTATTTTTCTGCATTTAAATCAATTTTTAGTACTTTTTAATTAGCATTTAATACAATTAATTCAGAAAAGTTTCAAAAAAATAAGTTTTCAATTTTCCTAGGTTAAGATAGATATAAAAAGTCAAAAAATTACTTTTCCAGATTTTTCTTAGTTAAATTTGTATTTTTAAGCAATTTAAATAGTTTTAAATAGTTTTTAATTCATAAAAATACAAAATAATCGAAAAATACAAAAATAGTTTTGAAAATTCTATTTAGTTATTTTAGATTTTCCAAGTCATAATTTCATTTTTCTAGCTTTATTTTATATTTTCTTGTATTTTAGGCTATTATTAAATAAGTAAAATAGTTTTAATTAATAATAATTAGATAAATAGTTTTAAAATAATTTTCTTTTCTAACAATTTTCTCTTATCATTAGGTTTGTAAAATGTCATTTTATATTTTTAGGATTAATATTGTTTAAGTTTCATATTTTCTTTTGTACGTCACGTAGTTTTTAATTTAAGTTTTATAAAAGAAAATCAAAAACATCATTTTGCAAATAGTGATAGCGTTTATTTAATATATTTTATCTTTTAATTTTCTTTAATTTGCATTTAAGCCTCGTAATTTATAAACTTTTCTCGTAGTTATAATAAATCAAAACTCTTTTCCGCTCAAATCTTCTCGATCACTATTCGTTTGGTGATTCATCTACGACTCGTTGGGACATAACGACTGGGAAACCCTATACTCTCCCGATCTTCATTGCATTTGTTTCCAGGCTGTTTTAAGTTTGTTACGGTTGGCCATTCACAAGTGGCCAGCTTGTGTGAGAAAACTTGACCGTCTGGGAGCGAATCAGGGTTGAACTTGAAAATATGTGAGTTAAGGTTTAACCTTGGAATGTTATGACAATGGGTGTTTTTTTTTGTGAGTTAAGGTGAAATGTTAAAGTTGATGTGACGCTGACATGGCAGGAGGTTAAAGCTTGACCTGAGGTTACTACACCTTACGCTCTAAGAGGTGGCAAAACTCGCGGGTGCAACCGTCTATCAATCGCCATTTATATTTATTACAAGCTTAGAGGTTAATCGGTTATTAATTTTTTTAATTTGTGTAAATCGGTCAAATAAATTGGTCAACGACGGTCAACGGAACTTATAATTGTTGTTTATATCTAGGGCAAATCGCATAAAAAGGTATACATCTCTATGTCCTATTTTAATTAAGGGTACCATTCATTTTTTTTTTTCTCAATTTAAGGTGCCCGACTTTTTTTTTTCTTGCAATCCTAGGAAATTTTTACCCACTTAATGGGTTGCCGATAACAAATATGACTTATCGTTTTTTTCACTATTAGGCAAACTTATACAGCCAAAGTCAAATCCCCAATGTTAAAAAAAAGTCAAACCCCCAGTTGGTTAAGAACCCTACCCCATATTTTTTTTCAAAATCCTAACTCCATTTTATTCCAAATCAATCTTCGATTATATAAAGTTTACATTTGGTGTCTGCCACAAGTGATCCACAACCATAAACTTTGTCAAGATATATGCACAACTCTGTTTGACATAGTAAGTATAATTTTTACATTTTGATTCCCAAGATGAAATATATGGTTTTTTAAGATATCTAAATCTTGTATTTGAACTAATATGCCAAACTTAAATCTTGTCATACTTTACGTTTTTGACACAAACCTATTTGTTAGCTTGTTGCCCCTTTTTTTTTTTTTTTTTTTTTTTTTTTAGCTTGTTGCTCCTAGTTTTTCCATACACTTATATAAACTTCAATTACTTATTAGTAATCTTAAACCCTTATTTGTTTATAGGATGGAGGCTTCATCATCAAAGATTTTTCTTACAATGGATGTTCATCACATCGGGCATTTCACTCGTAATCCATTAGCGTATGTAAAAGGTAAAAGCTCACCTTGCATAACATCGAAGTTAGTTGTTTCAAATTTGAAGACCTGTTTGAATATGTTCGAACAACTGATACCATGGTTACTGAGATATACTACAACCGACCAAAAAAGTCTTTAGCAAAAGGAATTAGCATACTCAGGTGTGATGATGATTTGAAAGAATTTGTGAAATTTGGGAATGAAAATAATGGTATAATTAGCTTATATGTTTGTCATAAGAATGAGTATTTGAGTAGTTATACTGATAGTGGGATAGATAATGAAGAAGAAGAAAAATGTGGGTTAAATGATATGGATAAAGAATATAGTGATGATGATAGTGATGTTGCATTAGTTGATCATTTATCAGAGGGTGAACAAGAGTTAATGCAAGTTAGACTTAAAGCAGCTAAGTGTAAAATCAGTAAAAAAAAGTTTAGATGACTATGATTTTGATTTTAATGTTCCTCTAGAAAGTGAGAACGATGAAGAGGCTGGAAAAGAGTTTAATTCGATGTTCTCAAATGTAGAAAGTGAAAAAGGGGGGAAATATGTTAAGCCTGATGTAGAGAGTGATAGAGATATGCCTATGAGGGATTCAGATGATGAAATGAGTGACACAGAGAAGTGGATTATACATGATCCCAATATACATTAGAAGCTACAAAAGCCTACCTTGGGTGAGAGATATGAAAGCTTTGATCAGTTGAAAGATTGCTTGATATATTATTCAGTTGCTAATGGGTATCAATTATGGTATGAAAAGAGTGATAGTAAAAAGTTGTTAGTTAAATGTGGTTTAGATCAAAAGAAAAAGAAGGGTGAGACTCCTAATGGGACAAACAAACCTAGGTGTTCATTTAGGATGCGAGCAGTCAAGATGAGGGTGAGCAAACAGTTCACATAAGATCTTTATGTGATACATATGAATGTACTATGCAGTATTATTGTTCTTTTCAAAATGGATTGCTAAACAATTTGAAGATAAATTAAGGATGAATCCTGACATGAAGGTTGTTGATCTTCAAGAATATGTCATGAAAAAATACAGAGTTAAGGTATCTTATCACCAATGTAGCTGATCGCTGGTGAACCGTCAAGTTTTTATCACACAAGCTAGCCACTTGTGAATGGCTAACCGTAATAAACTTCAAACAGCTCAGACACCAATGCAATGAAGATCAGAGGAGTATAGTGTTTCCCCAGGTCGTTATGTCCCAACGAGTTGTGCGATGAATAATCAAACGAATAGTGATCGAGAGAATTTGAATGGGAAAAGGTTATGATTGATTATGAACAATTATACCTAAAGAAAAAGTTTATAAATTACAGGGGCTTAAATGAAAATTAAAGAAAATTAAAAAGATAAATTATATTAAATAAACGCTATCACTATTTTTAAAATGATGTTTTTGATTTTTCTTTTATAAAACTTAAATTAAAAACTACGTGACGTATAAAAAGAAAATGTGAAGCTGAAGCAATATTAATCCTAAAATATAAAAATGATATTTTACAAACCTAATGATAAGAGAAAATTTTTAGAAAAAGAAAATTATTTTTAAAACTATTTATCTAATTATTATTAATTAAAAACTATTTTTACTTATTTAATAATACCCTAAAATACAAGAAAATATGAAATAAAGCTAGAAAAATGAAATTATGACTTAGAAAAATCTAAAATAACTAAAGAGAATTTTAAAAACTAATTTTATATTTTTCTGATTATTTCTCTATTTTCTATGAATTAAAAACTATTTAAAACTAATTAAATTACTAAAAATTACAAATTAAACTATGAAAAATCTGGAAATTTTTTTTTTTTGCTTTTTATATTTATTTTAACCTAGGAAAAATGAAAACTTATTTTTTTGAAGTTTTTCTGATTTAATTGTATTAAAAGCTAATTAAAAAGGCTTAAAAACTGTTTTAAATGAAGAAAAATAGCAAACAGTGATGAAAAATTATGAAAATTTCAAGAAAAGTCTAAATTAATATTATGAATCTAAGAAAAATATAAAAACAGTGGCTTATGTGAGAGAATATGAAGCTGCAGTGAAACTGCTTAAGTAATAAGCACTTGAAATAAGCAAATGAACACCAAAGACCACCAACTTATCACAGAGGCTATAAAATGCTAAAACTACTTAAAAGCAACTAAATACAACTGACCTAAACCTCTTAAGTGCTCACTGCCATGATTTGACTAATTAGTGCTTAAGATGAAATCAGCTTCCAGCCTACCTACTATAAGCTAATGCAACATCTTATCTAATAAGCTAAACTAAAAACCAAGAGTTGAGAACTCAAGACCACCAAGCAGTAAATAACTACACCAAATATCAGACCCTAATAATCTTGATTGAACCTTGTGCAAGACTTACAAGTAGGCATGACTACACTCAGTTCCAGCTGATAATGAACAGGGCAAACCAGCTCTAAGAACAAGCTGATTAAGAGCTTAAAACAATTTCCAAAAATTTCACTAAATTCACTTTTCACAACTTGACCAACTGAATATTCTTATCCTAAAATTACAATGACTTTGAGTCAGAAATGAGATCATGAAAATTCAACCCAGTTTTGCAAAACACAACATTTGCACATTTTGACTATTTTTGACAGTTTTGAAAGTTTGACTTTTGTGAGATTTGATTCCAATGTTTGAACTGAAAATGATATTTAAAGGTAAAGTAAGACTAATGCAAGCTATATCTACTGAGTTTAACACTAAATACAAGTTTACACTAGCTGATTCAAACTGAAATGGAAACTAGGACTGAATTTATGCATCTTTGACTTTAAGTGAATGCAGATGAATTTTGATGACTGAAATGAGTTTCTCAAGCCTATGTAAACCTAAAGCAATGAAACTTAACACCTAAACCAATCTCACACTCAGATTATAAGCAGATCCAAACACTAAATTTCCAACTGATTTCCAATATACTCTATCCCATATTCAACTTTAAATCAAAGCAGTGGTGAACAAAAGTCTAATTATCCAAATATTAACTAACTAATGAACTAACAATGATTATAACAACAGATTAAAATTATACTAACTTTTGCAATGTAACAGTAATGAAAAGAGCAATATGAAAACTGATTTTAGACACTTACAGGTGTCCAGCCAAATTAACACCAACTTAGAACCAATTATCACTATCCTAACCCATAACTATTTCTAAATCCAGCTCAATTTAACCCAATCTGATCCAGTTCCAGCTTTTCAACCCAAATCTGCTTCAGTTGACTTTTGTTGACCAACATGATATATTGCTTAAAACTGATTTTTAAACTTACCAAAAGCTATAAGTAGCTTATATAAGCTTATTTGGATTGGAAAATAAGCTTCTAAAAGCTTGAATATAAGAACTTGAAACTGAATTTTATAACAGTGGATACAAAAAACATGAAACTTAAGTGAAGCCTTGAATTAATACTTGAAATGAGATTATATTGATAAAACAACTTGAATTTAGTACATAGAAACAAAAGATAACAGATTGAGACTTAAACTAAAACATTGATATTAAAACGACATAAAGGAAATTTTAACAACTAAGAACTACAACTCTCTTGCTTCTCTTTCATCTCTTTTTATATGCAAAAGTGCTTCCACGTGTTCTCTGAGTAAATCCCACTACTCCTTTTAGCCATTGGATGAGTTGAAGTAATATTGGCCATTGATTCGATTTTTGGCGCCAAATTGGTTTTTGCCAGTGGGGGGTTGAGTACAAGGGAAAGGGAAGCAATAAATTCATTTTGGAGTTTGGTGAGGTAGAGTGATAAGGGAGGTGAAGTATGAGAGCTGGAGGGATGGGGAGGACTGGGTTTGCAGAGGCAGTGGGTGGGGAAGAAGACTTTGGCGGGAGTGTTTGTTTGACCATGAAAGTTGACCGGGCTTATATTAAAAGGGAAGGGTCAAAATGAGGGGGTCAAGTGTTTGACAGGGGTCCAATGGGTATATGGCAGGGTCCAAAGGGTGCAAAGGTTCATGGCTTGGTTTGTAATACAAGGACCATTATGTAATTTCTGAAAAACAAGGGACCAAAGCTGCCAATTTTGCAAAGTTGTTTCAAGGGACCAAAAATGACAAGCTTCAATAGTACAAGGACCAAAATAGACATTTTTAAATTTCCAAGGACTAATTTGCCAATTTTGAAACTTGAAGGACCAAACTTGTAATTTCTCAAAACTTTTGACATTTTTCACCAAAGGACTAATTATGACAAGTTATGATTTTAAAAGGACCTTTGGTGAATTTTCTTTTGAAATAAGTGCTCGGGGACTATTTCGACAATTTTGAAACTTGGGGACTCGAAGCGCCAATTATGCAAACTTAGCTCATTTTTCATCTGATTTTAAACATTTTGCATCTGAAACATATAAAATGCAATTTGAGATATTTTCAGTATTTTGATGCATTTCTGAGCATTTTTAAGTGTTTTGCAGTTCAGATTTGACCAAAAATGATGAGTATTCACACACTCATCAGTAGCAGACAAAAAGAATGGCACTTTATCAACTTAATCAAAATGTTGGTACTCAATATGATAGACTTGTTGATTATTGTTATGAACTGAAAAGATCCAAATGTGGTAGTACTGTTGCAGTGCAAGTAGATCCTTTGGCAGATGGAAAACATTTGTTCAGTAGTTATTATGTTTGTATACAACAGTTAAAGGAAGGATGGAAAGCATGGTTAGGAAAATCATAGGCATAGATGGTTGTTTTTTTAAGGGAATATGTCAAGGTGAGTTGTTGGCAGCAGTTGGAAGGGATGGCAACAACCAGATTTACCCAATTGCATGGGCAGTGGTACAAGTTGAGAACACAGAGAATTAGGAATGGTTTCTTAGGTTTCTGAGTAAAGATCTTGGCTTACATGACGGAACTGGAGTGGCACTAATTTCTAATAGACATAAGGTAATTCTTATTACTAATAGTCATAATATTTTATAACTTATATATATTTTAGATTAAAATACACCGTTCATCCCTAAACTTGTACACACGCATCACGTTTAACCAAACCTAGGCGTTTTCATCGCTGGAGGTCCAAAACATGGGTTTTATACTCTAGACAATGCCCTTGACCAGGATTGCCAAAGTCAACATGAATTTTTTGGGTTTACATCGAGGGTATAATAGACCATTTACAATTTTAACATGCCATAGTTAAAGTCTAACCCAACCCTCAACCCAAGGACCAAATGTGATTATAGTTATGCAACTAGCCGTTTCTTCCCTGATACGCTAGCATTTAGTTTTGCGCGAACCAATAAACCCACCCAACAAACAACTTTACCAATCATAATAACACCCTTATCCAGAAACGATCAACTGAATATCAAAAACCTAATCTAAATCCTCATTTCCAGAACTCAAAAGACCAACCCAACTTCCAGCAATACCATGTCGATCGATCGTATTAGCAACATGCTAGATATAGTGATCAGTAACATTTTGAATTGGTTGCCTTGTTAGAAGCGGTTAGAACCTCTAGTTTAGCGAGAAACTGGAGGTCTAAGTGGACTTTGCTCACTGATGTCATAGTTGATGAGGATTTCTTTTATTATTTAACATATGATTTTGATGAGAGGCATGTTACTAGACTTTTAAATCGGCTTATGGGTCCCATAAGAAAGTTTGTCTTCTCTGTAGAGCCAAAATCAATGATTGGAATAGAAGACTTCAATTATGAAGAGATTCGCGATTGGCTTTTGTTTTTGGCTAGGCATGGAATTGAGGAGCTGATTATTAGAAACTGGTATGGTGAACGAGTTACGTTCCCAACCCAACTTTACTCTCGTATGGAGTTGAAACATCTGAAACTTCATGTTTGTGCTATGGCTACTTTGGAATATTTTCATGGCTTTCCAAATCTATTGAGCTTAGAATTGATTCATGTCAATTTTCTAATCGGTACAGTTTGGGAGTTTATTGCTGGTTGTCCCTTACTTGAGTCTCTTAAAATGAATCGTCCTACTACAAACGAGATGAGACTATGGGATATTGCAAAACTTAGGAATTTGAAGAAGTTAGATTTGTCATTCGGTCTTTATAATGTTGTGATGATAATCATAACATCCGATATCTTTCACCTGACAAGATTTCAAAATCTTGAGACCCTTACATTGGATTTTGATGATTGCACGGTAAGACCAATTTGAGTTTTACACTTATAATTTTACAATGTTAAAGAAATGTGTAACAGTAATGAAATTTAATCTTTAAAACTTGTTGTAGTTGATACGGGAAGCTAATTCTAGGATGAATGTCCCTGTGCCCTTTGTATCCCTGATTAATCTTAAGCTGTCCGATGTCGATTTTTGGAATAGTGTTATGGTATCGTTCATTATTGAAATGATTCGTGGATCTCCAAATTTGAAATTGCTGGATACCAGAGTAAGTGTAATACTGTAATGCATATGTATCAAATAAACATTCGTAAATTTCCATGTCCGTGTATCTCAACACTATTTGATTTTTCAGTCGCAAACACGCTTAGTGTTCTACCTTGGAAAAATTTCCAATGTTGTGAGATGTAAACACAATCACCATGGGGAGCTACTGATCGTGGTGTTTCGAGCTTTTCCTAGATCATAGCATGAATTAACATTAATAAAGTTTATACTTACGTGTTCTCGGTCGCTAAAGACAATCAATATCAAGCTCAACGATAGGAGTCATGATGGGAATGAAAATATCAGGATGAACTGGGAGTTGGCTAGGAAGCTGTTGAAACTCCACCGAGCTTCCCCCACAACCGTGGTAGAGTTCTTTTAGTGGTTGTAGTTTATGTATGGGTTGAATACCCTATGACAATTCATGTTGCAAAATAGTTTTTGTATTTTGGTATTTGTTTATATAGTTTGCTTAAATTTAGCTTGTTCATATGTCGATGTTTGTGCGTATTGTTGGTGATGAAAGTTTGACATTCGAAAGTCAAACTTCCATTTAGCATTTCAATTTGATTGTAGAAAGTAAAACTGCATTTCCAGTTTACTTTAGTTAGTCAACATTGAAAATGGTGAATGGCTATTTTCTATTTGCATTTTGACTTTGTAAAGTCAAAATTGCAAAACCATTAGTCAGTATTTGTTAGGGAGTTTATTGATATGTTTTGGAAGTTTGACTTAACAAAGTCAAACTTCTAATGGTTTTGTGTTGTTTAATCTTCAACTAAATTGTAGTATACGTAACTTGGCAAATTGAGGGACCAATAGTGTATTTTAAAGTGATTATTGGGCGGTAGTTTTAAGTATGACAACGACAACCAAGACAAATTCAGGGACCGAGTGTGAATAAAAAGTCATTATTAGACCCTTGACCGTCTCTACCCTGAGACGATATTTACTTGTGCACACAAACCGATAAACCCATCCACCACTTTTTCCACACACACACAATTTCCAATGGAAGATTTCCCTATTTTGAATGAACTCATGGAGATTGTTGGTTCATCCAACTTAAATGATCGTATGACAGTGTGGTTTGGGGAAGAGGTTGCACAAGAAGGGCTTTTGAAAAACCTAGTTTGCCAGTGCATTGATCATCTAAAGAGGGGAATCATCAAGCGTAGGGAGCTGATTGAAGAGAACGAAGCTTTGGGACCTCGGGAATAGCGCTTGACTGTTTGGATGCTACCGAGAAAATCCAGCGAGGCATACGACCTACTTGTTCAATTCGTACAGATTCTTGGTCAAACTGATGAAGCTATTCGTATCAACGAAGGTTATGTTAAGAAAATGGCTGAGCATAATGATTGAATTTTGTGTATTTCATGGGGGTAGATAAATGGGGTCTTTTGGGTGCTAGTTTTGGAAATATAGGTTGGTAAAAGGGGTATGTAAATTGGATCTTTTGTTCGGTTGTTGGTCATGATTTGATGCAGTTTTTTCTGTTCTTGTAACCAACTATATTAATGATGAAATATCATCTAAGTTTTATGTATTTAATCTGTTCTTGTATTATGATATTGGGTGTATTGTTTCTAATTAGTATCAGCAAAACCAAACATCCCCTTGTAACAGCAAAACCAAACATCCCCTTTTATGAGCAAAAGTTGTATCAGCAAATGATACGCGTACAACGCACGTTTGGGGTCAAAGGAACTTCCTTTTCGTCGAGCAAGTTTTTCAACACCCTAGGCAGTGAACCTAGTCATTGTAGTGTAGTATTAGGTAAGCCTCAGGTATTGATATCGTTCTCTAGGGGAATAGTGTCGTTAGGCTGAAGTGTATGTCGATTTAAGTCTAAAGGTGAGGGATTATTATTTTTCTATTTTTATATTTTATGAATTAAAATATCTCGGTTTTGAAGGGGAGGGTGGAATTAGTTGCTAGTAAACTATCCCAAAAGATACTAACTAAATTAGGGGTCTACCAGGAACGTGAAGAGTATCTACTTATGATGCATTACTCCTTGTTAGCTATCCAATTCTACCTACTGAATTGTCACATTCTTGTTTTAATTGGTGCATGTATTCCATGTTTTATTCATAGGGAGGTGCCGGTGGTCCCTAATTCTATGAGCCTAAACTCACGCAATAAATACAACAAAATCCAACTAGTGCACTCTAGGGCTATAGATCACTATTTAAGACGTTCAAGCTCACAACTCGACGATTGAAGCAAGTTTTCCTTAATCTAGTGCGACAACCAATTAAACAAGAGACAGTAGAATGCAAGAATTATAAACTAAACCAATTAGACTCATTAAAATTGTCACACCCCTAATTATGAAGATAGACACAAGCATCACTAAGAAATCAATAAGATCTAATTAATTATATACAAGTTTCATACAACCATAAGCAAACACTATGTGAATTAGCCAAGCATAATTAATGAAGAGCAAGCAACAATTATGATAATTGAAGACATAACATAGGATTGGATTAACAAACAAACCATTACATGATGTTTATAGAGTATTTGAAACCCTCTAAGTTTCTGGAAAAACACCTACCTAAACCCTAGAATCGGACTTAGGGTTTGGGGCTTACAAAAAGTGAAGTTATAATGTTCTATTTATAGGCAGATTTTCTGTCGACAAAGGGTGACGGCGTCACATATATAGAGTGACGTCGTCACAAAGACTTTTTCACCAAACTGTAGATTTTCTCGTTCGGTCGCGTGGGCTTTTGAATCACCTAAATCCGAGTTCGTATGCAAAAGTTATGGCAAAACATGACGCAACTTGCGCGCATGTTGTGATAGTCTTGATCGACTTGTGACGGCTCGTTGAGATGTGTGACGCGTCGTTCTTGAGAGTGAAGTCGCCGAAAGTCTCATCGATCAACAAATATAGGGACGACGCCGCTCTTTGTTTGTGACGTCGTCGGGTGCACTTCTAGCGACTGAGTGTCTTGATCTTGGCTTTAGCCATTTTCTTCACATATTCACGCCTTTTCGTCCAAATAAGCATCATTCCGACATTTTGCCTTCAAGAGACCTAAAAGTGAAAAGGAACGAAATTAAGCGATAGAACGGATATAAAGTGGGTGATTAAGGGCTTAAATGACCCCTTAAAAGTGTACGTTTTAAATCCTTATCAACAAACCAAACACCCCCTTGTATCAGCAAAACCAAAGGCAATGGTTTATAAATATGTGTTGAAAATGCAAATGTTTAGCACTAAATCATAATGTATTAACAATGGTGTATTGTTTAGGAAGAAATTGGTATGGTGTTAGTGTTGATAGTGGGAATGAACACGCCCAATGCCTCAAATTGTAAGATCTCTAATTTTGACTTACCCAAGTCAAAAAATTTTATGAAATGCCACAAATTGTAACTTACTATTGTGGTATGACTTAGGTAAGTCAATCTTATTAACAAATGCACAACGATTTCAAGCAGTTACAATGCACAACCAAACACTATTACTTACATAAGAACCCAATTTTTTATTGATCGATTTCATGTTCACAACTACTACAAAGTTTCCTATCATCTAAACATACACTTAGCTAGACCCACAACTCTCCCTATCATCCTTTTCCTTCATTTCCTTCCTTTCCTTAAGATATTTAAACAAAAATTCCTGATTTGTAATCCTTTTTCCCAAATCGTTAACCTTTGATAACACGATGTCAGCCTCTTCCTTCTCCTTCTTAAAACCCAAACCCTTTTCATTTGGGCAGTCTTCTTTCCTCAACGAACTCAACAAAGCGTTCCCCTTATCGTTTTGTGCCATTATTGTTTTTTTTTGCTTTGGGTAGAATGTGTGTTGCTTGTATTTAGGGTTCAATGTTGTGTGTTGTTGGTACTAATATGGTTGAAGGTTGGGTTAGATTTTAACTATGGCATGTTAAAATTGTGAATGGTCTATTATACCCTCGATGTAAACCCAAAAAATTCATGTTGACTTTGGCAATCCTAGTCAAGGAACTTGTCTAGAGTATAAAACCCATGTTTTGGACCTCCAACGATGAAAACGCCTAGGTTTGGTTAAACATGATGCGTGTGTACAAGTTTAGGGACGAACGGTGTATTTTACTCTATATTTTACTTATAACTTTTTAATGCATTTTAATCAGGGTATAATACAAGCTGTAAAGAGAGTTTTACCAAATGTAGAGCATAGATTATGTGCAAGACATATTTATGCTTACTTCTACAAGCAATATGTTGGAGCAGTGTTTAGGAGCCTTCTTTGGGCAGCTTCAAAAGCAACTAACCAAGATAGGTGGGTGCACATAATGGGACAACTTAAAGAAGTTAATGAGTAAGCACATCAATATTTGATGGAGAAGGAACCTCATCTTTAGTGTAAGGCATTCTTTAAGGTAGGTGTGGACTGTGATGCAGTTGAGAATGGTTTAAGTGAGTCATTCAATTCTCATATAAAGATTGCTAGACGAAAGCCCATTCTAGGTTTGTTGGAGGACATTAGATCTTATGTAATGCAAAGGAATGCTACATTGAGAAGGGAATGTGAAAAATGGGAAGATAGCATATGTCCTAACATAAGAAAGGTCTTAACGCTACACAAGAAGATTCAAAAGTATGTTAGTTGTTAATAACCATAATACTTGTTGAAATTTCAAAAATGAAACACTCACTAAATTTTCCATTATTGACAGGAAATGGAGTTTGGTTCCTAGTGGTTGGATGCAGTTTGAGGTGAGACAAGGAAATGGACTTGAGGCATTCAATGTTGAACTTGACAAGAAGACTTGCGGCTGTAGACAGTGGCAACTAACAAGCATTCCTTGTCCTCATTCTATTACAGCTATGTATTTTGTTAACATGAATCCAGATGATTTTGTTAGTGATTCATTTAGGCTAAAAACTTATAAAAAGATATATGATTTCAATATTCAGCCGGTTAAAGGCATTAACCAATGGAAAAAAATAAAACGTGTCAAATGCCTTCCACCTGTGGAAAAAAGAATGCCAGGAAGGCCCACTGTTGCAAGAAAAAAAGATAAGAGTGAATTAAGAAAGCATGTTGCTAAAGCTCCCAAGTTCATGACTTGTAAAAATTGCCACCAGAGAGGTCATAAGTCTAGCACTTGCACAAATGAAAAGGCTCCTCCACCTGAGAAGGTTCCTATGAAGAAAGGTAGGCCACTGGTTGAGGATCATGTTAATGCTAGAGTCCCAGCTAATAGAAAAAGAAAGGTTGGGCCAAGTAACAAACCATGCCCAAGCAAGAAAGGTGGTGCACCCCCAAGCAAGAAAGGTGGTGCACGCCTGTTAGGAATTAGAAATTCCAGGTATTAAAGAGTCGGTCACCTCAAGTATATGTAATCGTTAGAAAGCTCGTAGTCGTAGTTATTTTAAGTTAAGTAGTCTTTAGTTAAGTAACACCGTGGAGGACGGACGGGTCTTTACCCACTGTATGCCTGATCCACAGCCCGTTGTGTGGCGTTTTATTGTAAGACTATAAATACTCTCTACCTTCCAAGGTAGATAGTTGGAGCTAATAATAATATCTTTCACTTTCTCTCACTAAATTCCCTAAACCTCTAACTTTCTCTCTCTAGAAATTCCATTTATACGCCACTTTGTGTTATGGTTTGATGTGTATGTGAAAACTAATATCTTACAATTGGTATCAAGAGCCATGGTTAGATCATACCTTGCACATCCTTGGATTTTTAGTGGTTTTTAGGTGGTTTTTTTTTAGTTTGAAAAAGTTTAGTGGTTTGTGCATCATTTGGTTGATTTCTTGTGTTAAAGCTTGGATTTTGTTAGTACTTTTATGTTTAGAATCATCACATGTGTTTAGGTTTTCATTTGGTAAGCTTGAATCATCTTGGTTGGGTTGTTTTTGGATTGAAAAGTGATGTTTATGTGGTTTTTCTTGCTAGCGACTTGATATACGGATCTCTTTCTTCGTAGCGACTTGCTTCACAATTTTGTAGCGAGTTACGGTTTTGGAGCTAGCGACTTAGACCTAGCGATTAACGAGACAAGTAGTGGACTCTCCACTACGGTAGCGACAGTGGTAGCGACTTGGTCATGGCGAGTTGCTCTTTAGCGACTTGAATCTTTAGCGACTTGAGTAGCAATGCTTTGCCAAAATTTTGCTAGCGACTTGAGGCTTAGCGAGTTACTACTTAGCGACTTGCATTTGTCTAGCGACTTGGGACTTTAGCGACTTGGGGTGTAGCGAATTAGGTGTTAGCGACTTGGTGCATTATCTTCTAGCGACTTGGGTGATTGTTTACGGTTTTCTCTTGATTTAGTAAAATCCGTGAAAGAATCTATTTCCGGTTTAATCATAGAGTTATAAAATCCCGTATAACTGTTAACATGTCTACCAACGTTCCTACTATCATCTCCATCATTTCGAGGATGTTCAAGCGGTGGTTCGGATACTCGTCCACCCATGCTTGATGAACTAACTACGATTCTTGGGATCAACGAATCAGTTATCTTTGCCTTGGAAAGGAAAATGGTGTCAACATTCTCAAATCCATTGATGAAGGACCGTATCGAGTTGAGGCGACTAGAGATATACTTGATACTAATGAAGATGGAACTCCTATTTACGGAATGGACGGACCTAAAATGTATGATGAGCTTGATGATAAGGAGAAAAGAGATTCGATGCGAGATATCGGGGCTTTAACATTGTTCTTCAAGGTCTTCCTAAAGACATCTACAAGTCGATCAATCACAACACGAAGCAAAGGCGGTATGGGATAATGTCAAGATGCTTCTCTCGGGTTCGAATTAACTATGGAAGGCAGAGAATCACAAATCTATGACGAATTTGAACACTTCAAGATGAAACCGGATGAGAGTGTCTATGAGTACTATGTGAGATTTCATAAGTTGGTGAATGATATGAGGAACATCGAATGACTATGCCTAACATTAATTTGAACTCAAAATTTGTGAACAACATGAATCCCGAATGGCACAAGTTTGTCACCTCTGTGAAGCTCACTAAAGGATTGAAGAATACAAACTATGAGCAACTCTATGCCTTCCTCCTTCGAATGAGAGACATGCTATGTTTGAAAAAATGATTCTTAATCGGTTTAAAACCAACGAGGAGAGTCAAGCTCGTCTAATGACTCAAGCGCCTTCTACTCAAACATCGGAATCACAACCAAAGCCTCACAAGTCATACCTTGGGTAATAGTAATCACAAACTCATTTCGATCCTATGTTCAAACAAGGCGATCTTTGATGCACACGTGGGCAACTTCATTAATCAACTAGCTCTTACGATTAGTCAAAACATGAATTCTCTCCCACAAACCAACAACAACCTCGAGCGACATCTAACCCACACAATCAAGCTCTTTGTTAAAGATGGGAGGATCGTGGTGCAACCAGATTCGGGAAAGACAGTATGATCGGGGAAGAGGTGGGCTGGTAGAGGTTATGTTGGTAATCGAATCGAGGAAGGAATGGTAATCAAGGTCAAGCTAAGCCGGTCAAATGTTATAAGCGTGGTGGTGAGGGACACATTGCAAGGCGCACATCTCCAAAGCGTCCACGAGAATCTTGATTACCGAGAGATAAGATCTTGCTTGTACAAGCTCGGGATAATGGTCTTTGCTTTGGATGAAGAGGAATTGTTGTTTCTAGGCGAGGTAATGCCAAGACCTATGATGCGAGATGTGGATGAGCGACCTATTCGGAGATAGGTCACAATCATCGAATGCCTTTCAAGTCGCGATTGTGATGCATACGACTCGATGTGGATGATGGACCCTCTGCACACAATTTTATGGCTAGCATTTCTCCAATGGTTTCTCCCAAGGTCTCTTCTTCACCACAAAGTGGCTCAACCAAGGACAAACTCATCTCGGAGGTATTAAAACTATACGATGATCTTGATGTGCAGCGGATGCATGACAAAGTACAATCAATCGAAACTATTGAATCAAATGTTGAAAATATGGGTAATATCGATATTGTCCCATATGATCAATATGTGAAATAAAGTGAAAGTGAAGTTGTACCAAGTGATGCATCTTATGCGATCAACAATGATTATGTTTTGATGAATACCGCATGTGCCCGATGATTACGTAATTTCGAACTAAATGCCTATAAAGAGCGTCTTTGCTATTTATGAACAACGTGCAAAATTTGAGTTGACCACTCGTGAGGGGAAATGGATGACCAAGTGCGATAAATCATTAGAAAAAGTAATTTTAGAAGAAGTATTGAAACAAGAATTAAATTCCTTGCAAGAAAAGCTTTCTAAAACAAACTAAGCAAAAACAAGAACTTCAAGAAAATGTGAAAATGCTTAAGCAAGAATTTAATGCAAAGGAATCAAAACTCTTGAGAGACTTTTCTAATCGAAAACTTTGAAAAACAAACTTGAAAACAAGTTGTACATATAAGGAAACACCATTCGATTGCTCACATGATCACTAAGCATAGAGTTCTAGCGATAAGCATAGTGTTCCCATTATAGATAAACCCAACCCCGAGTACGGAAAGATAGCAAAAGCAGCTCAAAGTGTGATCTATGATGGCAATGAGATTCTTAAACCTAGATAAAAACCTAGTTGCGTTGAGTGCACCGAGGATGATAAGAAATTAGATGAAATCACTAGGAGAAGATGAATAAGAAACTAAATGATCCTAAATGCAAAGAGAAAAAGTTATTATCACTCCCCATGACTACAAGAAGGAAAACTGGATTTCCTTGAACAAGTTTAAGCCTCGAGACATTGTTGACTCCAGAACAAGTCTTACGGAAAATGGATTTAGATAAGCGAGAAAAGTGAAAATATTGTTGAAACAAACCCTCCCTTTGGAAAATGCCTAGAGCATTGTGTATCCTCCTAATACACCAATGCATCTTGTTCCGAGAACAATTGCCACTAAAAGCAAGACCTTAATTAGCCAATATGTTATATTTCAACTATTTGTTGATTTTGAGAAAACTTGCAAGAAAAGGATCACACCCAATGGTATAAGCGAAGGAGAAAGGGTTTTGAGCAAATGAAAGAATGTTATTTAAGCGAGGTCATGCCTTTCTTTAAACTTCTAAAAGATCACTTTGAGAGTCTTAAAATGGGATAGAAAGCGATATTAAGGGAATGAAAGGAATTTGATGCAATGATAGTTGAAGTTAGTGACTATGCGTGCACTAAAATATAATGAGATTGAGAGGAAGAACTTGCATACATTAAATGAGACTCTTATCTTTGAATGTGTTGCTCAAGATATGTTTTCAACGCTTCAAATTGCTCTATTAATGCTTCCCAATTTCATGAACTATCTGTTGCCACGAAAGTCTCCCATGATCGTGTCATTGAGCTTGAAAAACTAATTCTAAACTAAGCGAGAAAATTGAGGCTGGATGATCACGACAATTTGGTTAAACATTTTTCTAAACTAGAAGTTGAGCATTTTAATTTACAACTAAAATATCAACATCTTAAAGAAAATGTCAAAACTTCAAATATCAAGACATCCTCGGATGCTCCGAGTTTGATGCGAGTTTTCAAATTAACAAAGCGTGATGAGCGATTCAAGCTCATTGCAACACGATCGAGAAAGTTGAAAGCCCAAATCTCTCAATTAACGGGTCAAGCGAACATTATGACAGCTCCTAAATGCCTCCTCCTTTAGACTCTCGTTTCTCAAACGTTTCATCTTCAAAACCTAGTAAATGCATTACAAAAGAAAATGAAAGTTTTCTAGAAGAAAATGAAAAGGTTAAACGTCATTTCAATGAGTTATTTGAATCAATAAAGGTCACTCGTAACAAAAATAACGAACAAATAGCTTCATTGCAAAAGGAAATTGAGAATCGAAGAGTCGGTAAAAGGAAAATGCCTATGACCAATGGGGAGAATGGTGTATCAAAGGTTCACTCTTGTAATAAATATGCTTTATCGTGAAATATGTCCTCCTCATCTCGGAACAACAAACTTGCTGTTCAAACATACTTCTCATCCCTTAAGGATTGCCTAGAATGTCTGCGTGAGATTGTTGAAGAGGATAAGTTAGAGAAACCTCATGATAATGCAATTGGACATGCATGCTTATATGCCAAACGATCTCAAGAAATCTTAGAATGCTTGATCACAATATGCCCAAAGTCATTAGGTGAGAGAGTTAATCCTTTGATTCCATGCTCAATGCCTAATGCCAAGTATGATATTCATTCGATTCCCAATGTTTTGAATGTGAACCGTAGTGTGCCTTTAAGTAGTTGATTCCAAATCATCAATGCTAAGAAAGAGAACTCAAGTGTGCCTTCTAGGAGTACAAATCTCGGTACTTTTAGTTTTAAGAAAGTGAACCTTAGTGTGCTGCATGTAGTTCGAGATCAAGACATCTAAGCGGTGATGCAAAGAGTAGTTAAACCAACCAATGTTCCCATTCCTCTACGGGAGTAATCAATGACATTAAAGGGAGCGGTCAAAGTCTCAAGACAATACAAGGAATGATAGGACCTCGCAAGCTAAGAATGTGCCTTTGGAAAAGAGTAGAAGAACAATCTAGGAACTTTAAGTTTGAACCGAATAAAAGCGAATCGTGTTGATTCTAGTATTAGCCATAGGCGTCTTGTAATTAATTCAATTCGATACTATTTGCAAACCTTGTATTGATGTGCCGCTTGAATTACATTTCTAATCATGAATGTGGTGTTAATGTTACGCTAATGATGTTAATTGTCCGATTAATATTGTTAATGCTAAAATTCATGCTAAGAAGACTAAAAGGCAAAACTAAAGAAAGTTAGAAAAGCAATTGGAAACCCCGGGAAGAACATTCGATAAAATAGGCTATTATTGGATACCGTTGGTCATAAGACTAATCGAGATAATGCCCACTAGAAAATGGATGCCTCTTGGTAAAACTATTCCCTTAAGAAGTGAGCATACTATGAGCAGGCTAATCTGAGGCACTAATCTTGCATCTATTCACAATGATTCCATTGCCTCATTTTACGATATGAATGCTTCTATTTACGATGTGGGTGTTCCAACCATTGTTACTAACCAAATGGAACCCATTCTTGCATGGGGATCCCAATTATCGATTATCCATTCTTGTATGTGTTCAATAGATCTGTTAGGAATTAGAAATTCCGGTATTAAAGAGTCGGTCACCTCAAGTATATGTAATCGTTAAGCTCGTAGTCGTAGTTCTTTTAAGTTAAGTAGTAATTTAGTTAAGTAACACCGTGGAGGACAGACGGGTCTTTACCCATTGTATGCGATCCATGACCCAAAGTGTGGCGATTTATGTAAGACTATAAATACTCTCTACCTCCCAAGGTAGAGAGTTGGAGCTCATAATAATATCTTTCACTTTCTCTCACTAAGTTCCTAAACCTCTAACTTTCTCTCTAGAATTCCATCTATATGCTACTTTGTGTTATGGTTTGATGTGTATGTGAAAAGTTAATATCTAACAATTGGTATCGAGCCATGGTTTGATCATATCTTGCACATCTTTGGATTTATAGTGGTTTTAGGTGGTTTTGAGTTTGAAAAGGTTTAGTGGTTTTGCATCATTTGGTTGATTTCGTGTGTTAAAGGTTGAATTTTGTTGGTACTTTTGTGTTTAGAATCATCAAAAGTGTTTAGGTTTTCATTTGGTAGCTTGAATCATCTTGGTTGGGTTGTTTTGGATTGAAAAGTGATGTTTATATGGTTTTCATGGTAGCGAGTTAGTTCACGGATAAGTTTTCTTCGTAGCGACTTGCTTCACAAAATTGTAGCGAGTTCGATGTTAAATCTAGCGAGTTAGATCTAGCGACTTAAAGTACAAGTAGTGGACTCTCCACTACGGGTAGCGACTTGTGGTAGCGATTTGGTGCAGAGTGAGTTGCTCTTTAGCGACTTGCATTGTTGGCGACTTGAGTGGCAATTCTTGCCAAAATTTGGTTAGCGACTTGGTTCAGTAGCGAGTTACTACTTAGCGACTTCATTACATTAGCGACTTGGGATTCTAGCGACTTGGTGTCTAGCGAATTAGTTCCTAGCGACTTAGAGCTTTATCATCTAGCGACTTGAGTGATTGTTTACGGTTTTCTCTTGATTTAGTAAAATCCGTGAAAGAATCTATTTCCGGTTTAATCATTGAGTTATAAAATCCCGTATAATCTGTTAACATGTCTACCAACGTCCCTACTATCATCTCCCATTCGAGGATGTACAAGCGGTGGTTCGAGATACTCGTCCACCCATGCTTGCAGGCGATTCGACTCTTGGGCTCAACGAATCGGTGTATTGCCTTGGAAAGGAAAATGGTGTTAATATTCTCAAATCCATTGATGAAGGACCATATCGAGTTGAAGCGACTAGAGACATACTTGATACTAATGAAGATGGTACTCCTATTTACGGAATGGACGGACCTAAGATGTATGATGAGCTTGATGATAAGGAGAAAAGAGATTTGATGCGAGATATCGGGGCTTCAAACATTGTTCTTCAAGGTCTTCCTAAAGACATCTACAAGGCGATCAATCATAACATCTTGAAGCAAAAGCGGTTTGGGATAATGTTAAGATGCTTCTCTCGGGTTCGAACTAAGCATGGAAGGCAGAGAATCCCAACTCTATGACGAATTTGAGCACTTCAAGATGAAACCGGATGAGAGTGTCTATGAGTACTATGTGAGATTCCATAAGTTAGTGAATGACATGAGAAACATCAAGATGACTATGCCTAACATTCGGTTGAACTCTAAATTTGTGAACAATATGAATCCCGAATGGCACAAGTTTGTCATACGTGAAACTCACTAAAGGATTGAAGGATACAAACTATGAGAAACTCTATGCCTTCCTCCTTCAAAATGAGAGACATGCCATGTTTGAAAAGAGGATTCTTGATCAATTCAAAGGTCAGGGAGAAACAAGATCTACAAATGAGTCAACTGCCTTCTTTACAGATGATGGGACTTCCAACAATGCCTCTCAAGTTGCACCCATGAATAATGATAATCATAATCACAGACCCATTTCTGATCCAAGGTTCAAGCAACCAGATGCAAATGTTGTCATGGAACATTTCATCACTCAACTAACACTCATGGTTAAAGAGAACATGACACTTTCACCTCACACCAACAAACTCCACACCGCAATGAGATCCGAACCGCCTCAATCTTCACAACCATGCTTTGATAAGAGATGGGAAGCCGATGGGGCAACCAGTTCGGGAAAGACAAGTATGATCGAGAGAAGAGGTGGGTGGGAGAGGTTATGTTGGCAATCGAGAATCGAGGTAGTAATGGTAACCAAGGTCAAGCTAAGCCGATCAAATGCTATAAGCTGTGGTGGTGAGGACACATTGCAGGAGGCGCACATCTCAAAGCGTCCACGAATCTTGATTACTTGAGAGATAAGATGTTCTTGGCACAAGCTCGGGACAATGGTTGCATTGGATGAAGAGGAATTCTTTGTTTCTTCTTGAGGGTAATGCCAAGACCTATGATGCGAGATGTGGATGAGCGACCTATTCGGAGATAGGTCACAATCATCGAGCGCCTTTCAAGTCTTGACGTGATGCATACGACTACGATGTAGATGATGGACCCTGCACACACAATCTTTATGGCTAGCATCTCTCCAATGGTTTCTCCCAAGATCTCTTCTTCACCACAAGTGGCCCATCCAAGGACAAACTCATCTCGGAGGTATTAAAGCTATATGATGATCTTGATGTGCAACGGATGCATGACAAAGTACAACCAATGAAACTTTTGAATCAAATATTGAAAATATGGGTAATATCAATATTGTCCCATACGATCAATCGTGAAACAAAGTGAAAGTGAAGTTGTACCAAGTGATGCATCTTCGCAATCAACAATGACTATGTCTTTGATGAATACACCGCATGTGCTCACGATGATTCCATAATTTACGAATTAAATGCCTATAAGGGCGTGTTGCCATTTATGAACAACGTGCAAAATTTGAATTGACCACTCGTGAGCGGGAAATGGATGACCAAGTGCGTACGATAATTAGAAAAAGTAATTTTAGAGAAGAAGTATTGAAACAAGAATTAAATTCTTTGCAAGAAAAACTTTCTAAAACATTAAGCAAAAACAAGAACTTCAAGAAAATGTGAAAATGCTTAAGCAAGAATTTAATGCAAAAGAATCAAAGCTCTTGAGAGATTTTTCTAATCGAAAACTTTGAAAAACAAACTTGAAAACAAGTTGTACATGCAAGGAAACACCATTCGATTGCTCACATGATCACTAAGCATAGAGTTCTAAGCGATAAGCATAGTGTTCCCATTATAGATAAACCCAACCACGAGTATGGAAAGATAGCAAAAAATGCTCAAAGTGTTATCTATGATGGAAATGAGATTCTTAAACCTAGACAAAAACCTAGTTGCGTTGAGTGCGAGAGGATGACAAAAATTAGATGAAGTAACTATGGAGAAGATGAATAAGAAACTAAATGATCCTAAGTGCAAGAGAAGAAAGTAATTATCACTCCCCATGACTACAAGAAGGAAAACTGGATTTCCTTGAACAAGTTTAAGACTCGGACATTGTTGACTCCCGAACAAGTCTTACGGAAAATGGATTTAGATAAGCGAAAAGTTGAAAATATTGTGAAACAAACCCTCCCCCGGAAAATGCCTAGAAGCGTGTGTATCCTCCTAATACACCAATGCATCTTGTACCTAGAACAATTGCCACTAAAAGCAAGACATTAATCAGCCAATACGTTATATTTCAACTATTTGTTGATTTTGAGAAAACTTGCAAGAAAAGGATCACACCCATTGGTATAAGCGAAGGAGAAAGGGTTTTGAACAAATGAAAGAATGTTATTTAAGCGAGGTCATGCCTTTCTTTAAACTTCTAAAGGATCACTTTGAGAGTCTTAAAAGGGATAGAAAGCGGATATTAAGGGAATGGAAAAGGAATTTGATGCAATAATAGTTGAAATTAATGACTATGAGCGTGCACTAAAATATAATGAGATTGAGAGAAAGAACACGCATACATTAAATGAGAATCTTATTCTTGAATGTGTTGCTCAAGATGTTTTTCTTCGCTTCAAATTGTTCTATTAATGCTTCCAAATTTCATGAACTATCTGTGGCCCTGAAAGTCTCCCATGATCGTGTCATTGAGCTTGAAAAACTAACTCTAAACTAAATGAGAAAATTGAGCTGGATGATCATGACAATTTGGTTAAACATTTTCTAAACTAGAAGTTGAGTATTTTAATCTACAACTAAAATATCAACATCTCAAAGAAAATGTCAAAACTTCAAATATCAAGACATCTTGGATGCTCGAGTTTGATGCGAGTTTTCAAATTAACAAGCGAGATGAGCAGATTCATGCTCGATGTAACACGATCGAAAGTTGAAAGCCCAAATCTCTCAATTAAAGGGTCAAGCGAACAATATGACGGGCTCCCAAATGCCTCCTCCTTTAGATTCTCAGAATTCTCAAACGTTTCATCTTCAAAATCTAGTAAATGCCTTACAAAAGGAAAACGAAAGTTTTCTAGAAGAAAATGAAAAGGTAAAACGTCATTTCAATGAGTTATTTGAATCAATTAAAGTCACTCGTAACAAAAACAACGAACAAATAGCTTCATTGCAAAAGGAAATTGAGAATCTGAAGAGTCAGGTAAAAGGGAAAATGCCAATGATCAATGGGGAGAATGTTGTATCTAAGGTTCACTCTGGTAATAAATCTGCTTTATCTGTGACATATGTCCCCCCTCACCTAAGGAACAACAAACTTGCCATTCAAACATATTTCTCATCCCTTAAGGATTGCTTAGAATGCCTGCGTGAGATTGTTGAAGAGGATAAGCTAGTGAAACCTCATGATAATGCAATTGGACATGCATGCTCATATGCCAAACGATCTCAAGAAATCTTAGAATGCTTGATCACTATATGCCCAAAGACATTAGGTGAGAGAGTTAACCCTTTGATTCCATGCTCAATGCCTAAGGCCAAATATGATATGCACTCGATTCCCAATGTTTTGAATGAGAGCCGTAGTGTACCCTTGAGTAGTTGATTCTAGATCATAAATGCTAGGAAAGAGAACTCAAATGTGCCTTCTAGGAGTACTAATCTCGGTACATCTAGCTTTATGAAAGTGAACCGTAGTGCACACGCATGTAGTTGAGATCCCGGCACATCTAAGCGGTGGTGCAAAAGTAGTAAAACAAACTAATGTTCCCATTCCCTACGGGAGTAATCGGTGACATTAAAGGGAGCGGTCAAAGTCTCAAGACAATACAAGGAATGATAGGACCTCTCAAGCTAAGAATGTGCCTTTGGAAGAAAGTAGAAGAACAATCTAGGAACCTTAAGTTTGAATCGAATAAAACGAATCATGTTGATTCTAGTATTAGCCATAAGCGTCTTGTAATTAATTGAATTCGATACTATTTGCAAAACTTGTGCGATGATTGCTTGAATTCATTTCTAATCATGGATGTGATGTCAATGTTTTGCCTAATGATGTTAATTGTCCGATTAATATTGTTAATGCTAAAATTCATGCTAAAAAGGCTAAAAGGCAAAAGCGAAAGAAAGTTAGAAAACAATGGAAACCCGGGAAGAACATTCGTGAGAATAGGTTTTTATTGGATACATTGGTCATAAGACCAATCGAGATAATGCCCACTAGAAAATGGATGCCTCTTGGTAGAACTATTCCGTAAGAAGTGGTCACTGCTTGTAAGCAGGACTATCTGAGACACTAGTATTGCATCTATTCACAATGATTCCATTACCTCACCATATCGATATGAATGCTTCTATTTACGATGTGGGTGGTCCAAGCTGTGCTACTAACCAAATGGAACCCATTCTTGCATGGGGATCCCAATTATCGATTATCCATTCTTATGCGTGTTCAAGCTGCGCAGATCGTTCAAATCGTTACGTGGTACACGGACTCAGTTTGTTCCAAGCATATATTTGGAGACGGTCACGGCTCATGAACCGTGAGCAAATTCATCGGGGACTATTAGATTTGGTAATGATCATTTCGGTGCTATTATGGGTTATGGAGATTATGTTGTTGGTGATAGTGTCATCTCCAGAGTGTATTATGTGGAAGGTTTAGGTCATAATCATTCTCTGTTGGTCAATTACGTGATTACGATCTAGAAGTAGCCTTGAGAAAACATACACCTTTGTTAGAGATCTTAATGGTAAGGCTGTTGAAAGGAACTCGTGGCTCAAACCTTTACACTATCTCTATCGATGACATGATGAGAGCTTCACCAATCGCTTGTTATCAAAGGCTTCAAAACAAAGTCATGGTTATGGCATCGTCGTCTCAATCACTTGAACTTGGCACCATCAACGATCTTTCGAAAGGACTTAGTTGTAGGTTTACCTAGACTAAAGTATGAAAAGGATCATCTTTGTTCGACATGTCAATTGGGAAAAAGCAAGTATGCCCATAAACCCAAACCTACTAACTCATCACGAAGTTCTTCATATGATTCATATGGATTTATGTGGACCAATGAGGGTGCAGAATATCTTTGGGAAGAAATACGTGTTAGTTGTGGTTGATGATTATTCTAGATTCACACAGGTCAAGTTCTTAAGGACAAAGGATGAAACTCACGATATCATCATCAAACTCATCAAACATTGCGAGTGAGACTAAACAAAGCGTCGAATTATCGAGCAGACAATGGGCCGAGTTTGTCAACAAACAACTTAGTGAATTCTATGAAAGCGTTGGAATCGACCATCAAAGAAGTGTTCCACGAACCCCTCAACGAGCGGTGTAGTTGAAAGGCGAAATCGTACTCTTGTTGAATTTGCTAGAACAATCTTGATCTACTCAAAGGTTCCAATGTTTCTACGGGTGAAGCAATTGCCCTTGCATGTTACACACAAAATCGTTCCACGATTCACACCATTCATGGAAAAACTCCATATGAACTTGTCCACAACAGAAACCTAATCTATCTTTCCTTCGTGTGTTTGGTGCTTTATGCTATCCAACTAATGAGGTCAAGACTTGGGCAAACTTAGAGCTAAAGGCGACATTGGAGTATTTGTAGGATATGCACCAAACAAAAGGGATACCGAATCTACAACAAAAGAACCCGAAATATCATGGAAACAATTCACGTTACGTTTGATGGTGACGGTCAAATGGCTCTGGACACTCCACTCGGGACCCGCACTTCAAAACAGTCCTATTGGTTCATCCCTTGTTCCAAACTCCTCTCATGAACGCCATATGTACCTCCATCCGAAGATGATGTAAAGAAATTGTTTGATCCAATGTTTGATGAAGCTGTATGAGTCTACTACTAATGAGGTCTTGATCCCTACAACAGAGGATGCTCATATTCCGATGAATGAAGTCAATCCATCGGTTCAATATCGTAAGTCAAGAAGCACTGCTGCAGATCCTTGATCTCATCAACAAATCATCATTCTTCAAATGTACATCATGGAAATGTTTCTAGCATCAATGATGAAGTTAATCCCTTTGCGACTCACGAAGATGCTACATTTGAAAACATATTTGCTACTCACGAATCATCATCGAACCATCTTCTTGAGAGACATCAACTCGGCTACTTGGTTCCTCAACAAATGCCACATGAACACCTCGGAAAATGGACTCACGATCATCCATTAGACAACATCATTGGAAATCCTCTCGTCTGTATCAACCCGGAAGCAACTTGCAACCGATGCCTTATGGTGCTTCTTCAACTCCGTACTATCTAAGATCGAACCAAAAGATGTTAAAGCGCTATGAATGAAGATAGTGGTTCAATGCTATGCAAGATGAAATTCATGAGTTTGATCGTCTTGATGTATGGGAGTTAGTACTGCTCGAGGCGTGCTATGATTATAGCTCTAAAATGGATCTTCAAAGTAAAACTTGATGAGCATGGTGATGTGTTGAAGAACAAGGCTCGATTAGTTGCTAAAGGATATCGTCAAGAGGAGGGTATAGACTTTGAAGAATCTTTTGCTCCAGTTGCTCGAATCGAGGCAATCGAGAATCTTTCGGCTAATCTTGCTAGTAAGAACATGGTAGTTTATCGGATGGATGTAAAGGCGGCATTTCTAAATGGAGATCTTAAAGAAGTCGTCTCGTCGACCAACTGAAGGATTTGTGAATCAAGAGCATCCTACTCACGTTTATCGTTTGAAGAAGGCTCTTTACGGTTTGAAGCAAGCTCCAAGGGCATGGTATGATACATCATCAAAGTTTCTTCTATCAACCGGATTCAAGAAAGGAGCGATTGATCCTACATTGTTCACCGAAGTCGGAAAACATTTAACTCATGTTCAAATTTATGTTGATGATATTATTTTTTGCCTCGTGACCCAATGGAATGTGATCGTTTTCTAATGAAATGAGTTCAAAATTTCAAATGTCAATGATGGGACAAATGTCATTTTCTTGGGATTACAAATTTCTCAAAGTCCGGAGGCATTTTCATAAATCAATCTAAATATGCAATGAGAGATTTTAAAGAAATTTGGATTTGATTCAAGTGACCTGTTGACACCCCATGATTGACCGAACCAAACTAGATGAGGACCTCTCGGGGATCATGATTGACCAAACTAAATATCGGAGTATGATTGGATCACGATGTATCTCACGCTAGTAGACCGGACATCTTGTTCTCTGTATGCATGTGTGCTAGATACCGTGCTAAGCCTACTAAAAGCACCTAGAAGCGATTAAGCGGGTCTTCGGTATCTCAAGGAACCATCAATATGGGACTATGGTACCGAAGGACACCGGTATGTCACTAACGGCCTATCACGGATGCCGATCATGCGAGGTTGTCAAGATACACGTCAAATACGTGCGGAGGTGCTCGGTTTTGGGTGATAAGCTTGTGGTGGTCTTCAAAAAGCAAATGAGTACTTCTATTTCCTCTACAGAGGTGAATACATAGCAATGTCATCTTGTTGTGCTCAAATCTTATGGATGAGATCTCAATTATCGACTATGGCTTTGAATTCAACAAAATCCTCTGTCTTGTGATAATAAAAGTGCTATTGCTCTCTCATGCAACAACGTTCAACACTCAAGAGCAAAGCATATCGACATTCGACATCATTTCATCGGGGAACAAGTGGAAAAGGTGTGGTGGAACTATATTTTGTGAGGTCCGAATATCGGTTAGCGGACATCTTCACCAAAGCTCTTCCAAGAGAGCGTTTTGAGTTTATTCTTCCACGTCTTGGTTTGAAAAGCCTTCAACCGAAACTCTCAAACGTCTTCGAGGAGGAAGGCGAGGAGTAAAGGTCTTTCTTCATCTATCTCTTGTAAATAGTTATTCGAAAAACAAAATACAAAATTATAAAACCCTCAAAATCAAATAGAAAAATATAAAACCTTCAAAATCCATAAAAATTTGAAAAATTGAAAAATTTTCAAAAATATTGTCATTTTGTCATGTTTTTTTCGGTTCGATAATATCTACGGTCTTTGTCTTTGTCATTCAAAGAATGACACGGGACTTTAGATGTTGTTCGAATTCTTAAAAAAAAAAAAAAAAAAAAAAAAAAAAAAAAATCAAAAATCAAAAATATTTTTGGGAGAAAGAGAAATGGTTTATTGTCATTTTCGTGCAATAACCCGGTTTTAAAAGAAAAAACGAGCCATGTTTTACCATGTTTTCAAATTCTATGCTCGATTCTATAAACTCTTATCTCTTGAAAACTAAATGCTTTGAAAAATAACTCAATCTCTATTTTTGATAATCATCGGGACTTATTTGTCAAAATCTCTATCTCTCGATCAACAACCTCGTCATTGATTGAGGGGAGAATGATTTCAATTAAATTAAAAAGTTATTTGGCATTAAATTGTTTTCAAAAGATATACATGCATGTTTTATAAATGGAGTTTAAAGTCTTAAAATCGATCCATATCGGTTAAAACACTTTCACAATCAAGTCACAATTCTCCTTAAAAGCTTTCAAAATCAATTTAAATCTATACGAGATCACAAATCTCAAATGATTTGATAATTGTGATCGGGGAGAATGTGTGATTTAAATTGGATTTAAAGCGATAATCGGGTAAATGGTTATAAAAGAATGTACATCTTTGTCCTTCTCACATGTGACAAACGATTTCAAATTTTCAATGCACATGTTGAGGGGAGCATCTATCTTAAACCTTTGATTTGAAGCGTGATCATTCATCCTAATGTGCGGGTTCCTCTAGTATGTGCAAAACTCTTTTCAAACCTCGAGGCACATATTGAGGGGAGCAAAATTATGGAAACCTCATCCTTCCCGGAAATGCTATACCCACTTGATCCATTGAGGAAGTGATGTTGATATCTTTAGAAAATGGTAATCAAAAAAGTTAATTCTTTCTCTTGCCTCCGTGTGCAAAACATTTTCAATACTTGATGCACATGTTGAGGGGAGTTCTCGTTCTAAAATATCAAAACAATTCGGTACAAAAGCTTTGATAATATATCACAAGTATCCGAATTGATTTTCAAATGGTTTTCAATTGGATCCAATGGCGGATGAACAATACCAAATTGACCGACCAACTTTACTTTATGTACGGTGATATAAGGATGATAAGGTTAGGTATTGGTTCCCATGATCCGCTTGAGCCGGAGGGATCTACCGAGGACAATCCACTAGTTAGTGTAGAAGTCCTTAGGTATGATGATAAAAGGAGAAAAATGAGATATGGGAAGAGTGCGGACTAAGGCGAGCTAGTCTTGGAATAAACCCAACAAGGTTCTAGCTATGAAGTCTCGGTAAGCTTGAAGGGTTGAAGAATTAAAAGAATTGAATGAAAATAGGGTGAAAACAAATAGCCCTCCATTAATTCAACCTTAGAGGCGTAAACCGGGTTCACTTCATATGCTCTTGATGGTAACATCGGTATTGAAGACAAGGCGTCATGGACCCGGTGGCGCTTGCACTTCACCTTTCCAAACCACTCAAGTTCCTCTTAAAGGGCTTGTTTCATTCTCACGGGAACCGACATAATCTATCAACTGTCTCTTAGAGATGGTTGATATTGAAGTAGGAGACCTCTCCTAGTCTCCGTTACGGGATCCAAATATGCACAAATTGAGTCTAGAGCCACGAGATCATCAATAAATCTCATTAGGACACTTTCAATGAAGACTCTACATTTCACACAATGTGGAAAGAGATTATATCTTGAGTCCCACGCATTATCCTTGTGGTATTGCGGAACATCCGAGTGATGTGTTTACATATTCACAATGAAGATGGAAAGCCTTGGAGCCAACATCAAACAAGCTCACGGTAGGTGGCATGTGAGATCTATTATATAGATCAACCATGTGACAATGAGCAGAAACAATGGGGCGATTCAATCTCTTGAATCAATCACGGTTCGAGTTATGGATTGACGGATGCCTTTGAAAAACCGGTCGTTGTGCTTAATAAACTCTTTTCTTTAGCACATCATTGTGTACTAATTTTCAAACCAAAAGGTATTTTATGATTGATAATTGATTTTCAATAAAACCTTCGTTGTATTGCAAAAACAATTTCTATTGAGCAATATACGATTGTTTTTCAAATCTCTTTTCATCAATCGGTGGACTTAAAATTATTTGGTTCACTCACTCCGTGTTGTCTTCTTTGAGATGTTCGGTTTGAGAACAGCTAGAACATTGCGAAACCACATCAAGGAGATTCTTAGGAATCCTACACGATCACGAGCGGTGCTTGTCTTGATCAGCGGGAACCGTGGGCGTGTACCTCGATTCATCGAAGTGATCAAAGACACTTTCGTGCGATTTGTTGCTAAGCTGTTGTATGCGAGTGCGCCGGCGTTTGCGGTGATCGAATGAAGCGGTCAATCCATAGCCGCATGCTCACTTAACACATTCATCTCAAAAGAAATCATGATTAGTGCATCAATGACTCGATATTTTCACTCCATGCTTACGCTACTGCTGCGCCAATATCATGATTCAACAAAAGCTTCCGCTACTCGATGTGAAGATATCATGATCCGAATGTGAGCATGTCGGTCCTAAAGTCACAACATCACATAATACCAACACCACAAAGGATGTGTCGAGAGATTGTTGATGGTGATGATCTCAAAAGATGGCTCAAACTTATTATCACGTGGATCGGTAAAGACCTCCACTTGGAATAACCAAACATGCAATGTGAAGAATCAATGACTACGAGCTTATGAGCAAAGGACTACATCAAGAATGCAAGATCAATTGTTAATGTAATATCTATTTGTATTCAATGTAATTTTAGTACATGATTGAGGTGACCTCCTTAGGGAGATTGTTAGGAATTAGAAATTCCGGTATTAAAGAGTCGGTCACCTCAGTATATGTAATCGTTAGAAAGCTCGTAGTCGTAGTTCTTTTAAGTTAAGTAGTAATTTAGTTAAGTAACACCGTGGAGGACAGACGGGTCTTTACCCAGCTGTATGCACGATCCATGACCCAAAGTGTGGCGATTTATGTAAGACTATAAATACTCTCTACCTCCCAAGGTAGAGAGTTGGAGCTCATAATAATATCTTTCACTTTCTCTCACTAAGTTCCCTAAACCTCTAACTTTCTCTCTAGAATTCCATCTATATGCTACTTTGTGTTATGGTTTGATGTGTATGTGAAAAGTTAATATCTAACAAGATCGTTCAAATCGATTACGTGGTACCGGACTTTGTTCCAAGCATATGGACTCGACGGTCACGGCTCATGAACCGTGAGCAAATTCATCGGGGCTATTAGATTCGGGAATGATCATTTTGTGCTATTATGGGTTATGGAGACTATGTTGTTGGCAAAAGTGTTATCTCCGAGTTTACTATGTAGAAGGTCTTGGACACAACTTGTTCTCTGTTGGTCAATTATGCGATTCGGATCTAGAAGTAGCCTTGAAAACATACCTTCGTTAGAGAACTTGATGGTAAGGAACTTTTAAGAGGCTCACGTGGTTCAAATCTATACACCATCTCCATCGAAGATATGATGAAGTCTTCTCAATTTGCTTCTTTGTCAAAGGCTTCTAAAACAAAGTCATGGTTATGGCATCGTCGTCTCAATCACACGAACTTGGCACCATCAATGATCTCTCGAAAGGACTTAGTTGTAGGTTTACCTAGACTCAAGTACGAAAAGGATCATCTTTGTTCAACATGTCAATTGGGAAAAAGCAAGAAGTATGCCCATAAACCCAAACCTACTAACTCTCACGAAGTTCTTCATATGATTCATATGGATTTATGTGGACCAATGAGGTGCGAGAATATCTTTGGGAAGAAATATGTGTTAGTTGTGGTTGATGATTACTCTAGATTCACACGGGTCAAGTTCTTAAGGACAAAGGATGAAACTCGATATCATCATCAAACTCTTCAAGCATTGCGAGTTCGACTTAACAAACCGTCGAGTTATCGTAGCAGACAATGGGCCGAGTTTGTCAACAAACAACTTAGTGAATTCTATGAAAGCGTTGGAATCGACCATCAAAGAAGTGTTCCACGAACTCCTCAACGAGCGGTGTAGTTGAAAGGCGAAATCGAACTCTTGTTGAAGCCGCTAGAACAATCTTGATTTACTCAAAGGTTCCAATGTTTCTACGGGTGAAGCAATTGCCCTTGCATGCTACACAAAATCGTTCACGATTCACCTGTTCATGGAAAAACTCCATATGAACTTGTCCACAACAGAAAACCTAATCTCTCTTTCCTTCGTGTGTTTGGTGCATTGTGTTATCCAACTAATGAGAGTCAAGACTTAGGCAAACTTAGGGCTAAAGGCGACATTAGAGTATTTGTAGGATATGCACCAAACAAAAAGGATACCGAATCTACAACAAAAGAACCCGAAATATCATGGAAACAATTCACGTTACGTTTGATGGTGACCGGTCAAATGGCTCCTGGACACTCCGATTCGGGACCCACACTTCAAAACAGTCCCATTGGTTCATCCCTTGTTCCAAACTCCTCTCAAGAAACTCCATATGTACCTCCATCCGAAGATGATTTAAAGAAACTGTTTGATCCTATGTTTGATGAACTTTATGATCCAAGTACTAATGAGGTGTTGATCCCTACAACAGAGGTTGCTCATATTCCATGAATGAAGTCAATCCTCGGTCTCAATATCTTTAAGTCAAGAAGCCTCATCACGATCCTTCCGTCTCATCAACAAATCATCATTCTTCAAATGTACATCATGGGCTATTTACGGCATCAATGATGAAGTTAATCCCTTTGCTACTCTGAAGATGCTCCATTTGAAAACATAGTTGCTCTTGAATCATCATCGAACCATCTTCTTGAGAGACATCGACTCTGCTACCTCGGTCCCTCAACAAGCGCCACATGAACACCTTAGAAAATGGACTCACGATCATCCACTAGACAACATCATTGGAAATCCTCTCGTCTGTATCAACACGGAAACAACTTGCAACCGATGCCTTATGGTGCTTCTTCAACTCCGTACTATCTAAAATCGAACCAAAAGATGTTAAAACCGCCATGAATGAAGATATGGTTCAATGCCATGCAAGATGAAATTCATGAGTTTGATCGACTTGATGTATGGGAGTTAGTACCGCTCAGATCGTGCTATGATTATTGCTCTTAAATGGATCTTCAAAGTGAAACTTGATGAGCATGGTGATGTGTTGAAGAACAAGGCTCGATTAGTTGCTAAAGGATACCGTCAAGAGGAGGTATTGACTTTGAAGAATCTTTGCTCCGGTTGCTCGAATCGAGGCAATCGAATCTTTCGGCTAATCTTGCTAGTAAGAACATGGTAGTCTATCGGATGGATGTAAAAGCGGCATTTCGAGCGGAGATCTTAAAGAAGTCGTCTATGTCGACCAACACGAAGGATTTGTGAATCAAGAGCATCCTACTCACGTTTATCGTTTGAAGAAGGCTCTTTACGGTTTAAAGCAAGCTCGAGGGCATGGTATGATACAATTTGTCAAAGTTTCTTCTATCTACCGGATTTAGCAAAGGAGCGGTCGATCCAACATTGTTCACCGAGGAAGTCGGGCAAACATTTAATTCATGTTCAAATTTATGTTGATGATATCATCTTTGCCTCGACCGACCCCAATGAGTGTGACCGTTTACTAATGAAATGAGTTCAAAATTTCAAATGTCAATGATGGGACAAATGTCATTTTCTTGGGATTACAAATTTCACAAAGTCCGGAGGCATTTTCATAAATCAATCTAAATATGCAATAGAGATCTTAAAGAAATTTGGATTTGATTCAAGTGACCTGTTGACACCCCATGATTGATCGAACCAAACTAGATGAGGACCACTCGGGGATCATGATAGACCAAACGAAATATCGTAGTATGATTGGATCCACGATGTACCTCAACGCTAGTAGACCGGACATCTTGTTTCTTTGTTTGTATGTGTGCTAGATACCAAGCTAAGTCTACTAAAAGCACATTGAAGAAGTTAAGCGGGTCTTTGGTATCTCCAAGGAACCATCAATATGGGACTTTGGTACCCGAAAGACACCGGTATGTCACTAACGACCTATGCGAATCTGCCGATCATGCAGGTGTCAAGATACTCGTCAAGTACATCCGGAGGTGCTCGGTTTTGGGTGATAAGCTTGTGAGTGGTCTTCAAAAAGCAAATGAGTACTTCTATTTCCTCTACAGAGGTGAATACATAGCCATGTCATCTGTTGTGCTCAAATCTTATGGATGAGATCTCGATTATCGACTATGGCTTTGAATTCAACAAAATCCCCGCATCTTGTGATAATAAAAGTGCTATTGCTCTCTCATGCAACAATGTTCAACACTCAAGAGCAAAGCATATCGACATTCGACATCATTTCATCGGGGAACAAGTGGAAAAAGGTGTGGTGGAACTCTATTTTGTGAGGTCGAATATCGGTTAGCGAGACATCTTCACCAAAGCTCTTCCAAGAGAACGTTTGAGTTTATTCTTCCACGTCTTGGCTTGAAAAGCCTTCAACCGAAAACTCAAACGTCTTCGGGAGGAAGGCGAGGAGTAAAGGTCTATCTTTATCTATCTCTTGTAAATATTTATTCGAAAAACAAAATACAAAATTATAAAACTCTCAAAAATCAAATAGAAAATTATAAAACTTTCAAAATCCATAAAATGAAAAATTGAAAAATCTTCAAAAATATTGTCAATTTGTCATGTTTTTTCGGTTCGACAATATCTACGGTCTTTGAGTTGTCATTCAAAGAATGACACGGTCTTTAGATGTTGTTCGAATGTTAAATATATATAATTTTATATATATATATATATATATATATATATATATATATATATATATATATATATATATATATATATATATATATATATATATATATATATATATATATATATATATATATATATATATATATATATATTGAGAGAAAGAGAAACAATGGTTTATTGTCATTTCAGGATAACCGCTTTTTAAGAAAAAACGAGCCATGCTTTATCATGACTTTCAAAATTCCATGCTCGATTCTATAAACCGTTATCTCTTTGAAAATTAAGCGCTTTGAAAAGTAACTCGGTCTCTATTTTTATAATCATCCGGACTTATTTGTCAAAATATCAATCTCTCAATCAACAACCTATGTCATTGATTGAGGGGAGAATGATTTCAATTAAATTAAAAGTTATTTGGCATTCAATTGTTTTCAAAAGATATTCATGCATGTTTTATCAATGGAGTTTAAAGTCTTAAAATCCGATCCTTATCGATTAAAACGCTTTCATAATCAAGTCACAATTCTCCTTAAAGCTTTCAAAATCAATTTAAATCAATAAGAGATCACAAATCTCAAATGATATGATAATTGTGATCGAGGAGAATGTGTGATTTAAATTGGATTTAAAGCGATAATTCGGTAAATGGTTTTATAAGGATGTACATGCTATCCTTCCCACATGTGACAAACGATTTCAAATTTTTCCATGCACATGTTGAGGGGGAGCATCTATCTTAAACCTATGATTTGAAACGTGATCAACTTATCTCAATGTGCAGGTTCCCTCCAGTATGTGCAAAACTCTTTTCAAACCTCGAGGCACATATTGAGGGGGAGCAAATTTATGGAAACCTCATCCTTCCCTGAAATGCTTTATCTTCTTGATTTGATCAGGGAAGTGATGTTGATATCTTTTAGAAAATGGTAATCAAAGAAGTAAATTCTTCCTCTTGCCTCCGTGTGCAAAACGATTTCACATTTGATGCACATGTTGAGGGGAGCACTTGTTCTAAAAATATCAAAAACAATTCGGTACAAAATGTTTTGATAATATATCATGAGTATCCGGATTGATTTTCAAATGGTTTTCAATTGGTTCCAATGGCGGATGAACAATACCAAATTGACCGACCAACTTTACTTTATATGCGGTGATATAAGGATGATAAGGTTAGGTATGTGTTCCCATGATCCTCCGAACCGGAGGGGTCTACCGAGGACAATCCACTAGTTAGTGTAGAAGTCCTTAGGTATGATGATAAAAGGAGAAAAGTGAGATATGGGAAGAGTGCGAGCGAGATAGAGCAATCTTGGAACAAACCCAACAAGGTTCTTGCTATGAAGTCTCGGTAAGCTTGAAGGGGTTGAAGAATTAAAAAGAATTGAATGAGAAAGGGTGAAAACAAATAGCCCTCCATATATTCAACCTTAGGGCGATATCACGGGTTCAATTCATATGCTCTTGATGGTAACATCGGTATTGAAGACAAGTCATGGACCCGTGTGACTTGCACTTCAACTTTCCAAACCACTCAAGTTCCTCTTAAAAGGGCTTGTTTCATGCTCACGGGAACAGACATAATCTATCGACTTTCTCTTAGAGATTGTTGATATTGAAGAAGGAGACCTCTCCCTAGTCTCCAACACGAGAACCAAATGTGCACAAATTGAGTCTAGAGCCACGAGATCATAAATAAATCTCATTAGGACACTTTCGGTGAAGACTCTCTGTTTCACACAATGTGGAAAGAGATTATATCTTAAGTCCCTCGCATTATCCTTGTGGTATTGCCGAACATCCGAGTGATCTGCATACATATTCACAATGAAGATGGAAAACCTTCCGAGCCAACATCAAACAAGCTCACGGTAGGTGGCATGTGAGATCTATTATATAGATCAACCATGTGACAACCGAATGAAACAATGGGGTGATTCAATCTCTTGAATCAATCACGGTTCGAGTTATGGATTGACGGATACCTTTGAAAAACCGGTCTTTGTGCTTAACAACTCTTTTCTTTAGCACATCGACCGTGTACTCATTTTTCAAACCAAAGGTGTTTTATGATTGATAATTGATTTTCAATAAAACCTTCGTTGTATTGCAAAAACAATTTCTATTGAGCAATACGATTGTTTTCAAATCTCTTTTCATCAATCGGTGGACTTAAAATTATTGGTTCACTCACTCCGTGTTGTCTTCTTTGAGATGTTCCGGTTTGAGAACAACTAGAGCATTGCGAAACCTGTCAAGGAAATTCTTCAAATTATACGATCACGAGCAAGACATGTAATCGATCAGCGGGAACCGTGGTAGTGAACCTCAATTCAACGAAGTGACCAAAGACTTTTTCGTGCGATTTATTGCTAATGTTGTATGCGGTACACCCGACGTTTGCGGTGATCGTAATGAAGCGGTCAATCCATAGCCGCATGCTCACTTAACACATTCATCTCAAAAGAAATCATGATCCGAATGTGAGCATGTCGGACCTATAGTCACAACATCACATAATACCAACACCACAAAGGATGTCTCGGAGATTTCGATGGTGATGATCTCAAAAGTGGCTCAAATTTATTATCGAATTGGATCGTTAAAGACCTCCACTTGGATTAACCAAACATGCAACGAGAAGAATCAATGACTACGAGCTTCGGAGCAAAGTACTACATCAAGAATGCAAGAACAATTTTTTGTAATATCTGTTTGTATTCTATGTAATTTTAGTACATGATTGATGTGACCTCCCTTAGGGGGATATTGTTAGGAATTAGAAATTCCAGGTATTAAAGAGTCGGTCACCTCAAGTATATGTAATCGTCAGAAAGCTCGTAGTCGTAGTTATTTTAAGTTAAGTAGTCTTTAGTTAAGTAACACCGTGGAGGACGAGACGGTCTTTACCATCTGTATGCACGATCCACAGCCCGTTGTGTGGCGTTTTATTGTAAGACTATAAATACTCTCTACCTTCCAAGGTAGAGAGTTGGAGCTAATAATAATATCTTTCACTTTCTCTCACTAAATTCCCTAAACCTCTAACTTTCTCTCTCTAGAATTCCATTTATACGCCACTTTGTGTTATGGTTTGATGTGTATGTAAAAACTAATATCTTACAACGCCCAAGCAACCAAGGTGGTACAGGGCCAATAAAGAAAGGTGGTGCAGAACCAAGTAGCCAAGCTGGTACAGACCCAACCAAGAAAGGTGGTGCAGAACCAAGTTGTGCAAATGTAAGTAAAAAACTTAAATAATTGATTTTGTTAGTAAAGACTCAACTGATTTAACTTTTCAAAATGTAGGAACAACAGTACAATGAAGAACAAACCATTCATAAAGAACCATTTGCAAGCCCAAGCAATAAAAGAAAGGAGAAGTATGCAAAACCAAGTTGTGCAGAGCCAACCATTCATGAAGAACTAGCTGATGTAGAATTTTTATTTGAAGATGTGGAAGTAGCACAAAGTTTAGATGTAGATCCTTTACATTGTGAGTTAATTGAAGTTGAAGTGATAAATGAAGAACAAAGTGATGAGGATGATGGAGTTGATGTGCATGCTGATGAAGTGGATGTGCAGGCTAATGAAATTGAAAGGGTGAGGACAAGAAGGGTATCTCAGAGATTAGTGCTAAGGAATTGGAACAAAAAACCTATGCCAATTGTTAATGGTGAAGGCACTACACCTTAAAAAGCCTTTCTTGTTTTGTAAGGTTAGGATAATTTGGTATTGTTTTTATGTCTTTTCTTGGGTTGGGGCATATTTTGTAGCCAATGTAGTTTGTTGTCAAGCCCATCTTTGTGTAAGCCCATGTTGACAATGTAGTTTCTTAGTTTCATGTTAATGGCAGACAATGACTATTATATAATATAAAGTTGTGCACTTTTTAACATTACAAAAACATGCACCTTGTTTAAGTTTAAAGTTCTGCATTTTTTAAAGTTATGCACTTTTCAATGTTGTTGACTGGTTTGGTGTTTAGTGATATGGTTTGGTGTTTAGTGATATGGTTAGCATTGTTTAAAGTTTTGCACTTTTTAAAGTTCTGCACTTTCATTCATTACTCAAACTACCAACAAATACACTTTCATTGATGACTCAAATTGCCACAATTCATTACACAAAACATCATTCTTACAGTAAACATCTTAACTGATCTTTGACTTCAACATCTTACACTTTAAAAACCAAAATAAATATCATCCCTATCATGACACAAATTATGCAAAGGTAGAAACTATTTTTTGACTTCAACAACCTAATTTCTTCTTCCATTTTCATATTCTTTTCTTCAAAATCAATGTGTTCCAGCTTCATCTTCTTTTGCATTTCCACAATTCTTGCTTTGTAATAGTATGAGTTGCTTTGGGTCCAAAATGTCCACTTTACACAGACATCACCACATTCACATAACACTCAAACACGATTGCACATGTTGTCAATTTCCCAGCCGGCGTTTCTTTGCTTCCAATTGACCCAATTTAAAGTTCTGATGAGCTAGCCATTTTAGGGGAGATATGTTTAGTTTGAACCCTAATTTTGACCAAGAATATGTTATATAATGAAACAAATGACGTGGCACTCAATTTTAGGGGTAACCGGATAAAACTTAAAAAGTGACTGGAAACCTACTAATTTCCTAGGATTGCAAAAAAAAAAAAGTCGGGTACCTTAAATTGAGAAAAAAAATAAAATAATAGTATCTTTAATTGAAATTGAACTTAAGATGAGTACCTTTTTATGCGATTTTCCCTTATATCTATTACAAGTTGAATTTTACGAAAAATCTTGCCGAAAATGTCAATCTGATTAACCACTGATTAATACAGCCTAGACAGACCGACTATCGATTCACGACTTTTGCAACCTTACAAACAGGTACGAGTCAAACAAGCATGTTTATTTTTTGGATCAAACGGCTACAAGCCAAACAGATACAAATTAAAACGGGCATGGCATGACAAGCGACATTAGGTTTTAGGATATTAGTTCTTATTACATTCCTTATAAAATATTATTTATTGACTTTCTATGTACATTTAAATAATTGATTTATTAACAAATATGTCATCGAATATCTGGGATTTAAATATCCATTACCAAAAATATATTATTTTACTTAATAGAAACATAAATAGCATTTCAATGATCGTGAATTCGAGAGAGCGCATTCTTTTGATCCTACTACATATTTGTTTAACATTAGTGGTGTTCCGCAAGAAAGTTCACCTAAGTGGATCCCCACCACTTCTAACGCGACGCCTCTTTTAATGCTCCGAATGCCGCTTCAGGTATCGTTGCCCGTAACTCAGTAGGATCATTGGTTTATTGTTTTGGCAAGAAATGGAGATATGAATCTGCTCTTGCTGTTGAACTTCAAGCCATTCGTTCAGCGTATGCTTTTGCTGCAAACAAAGGATGGTTTAATGCAACTATTGAGTCTGATTCACAAACAACAATAACACTTGCTACAACGGAAAATGTCCCTCCTTAGGCTCTTTCGACTCTTATTATGGACATCCATTTCTGGATATCTCATATGAATTTTCACCTTCTATGGACTTCACGCCGATGTAACCATGTCACTCATCAGGTTGCAAAGATCACGTTTACTTCTGCTGATAATTTCATGTGGTATACAAGCTTTCCTATCGAAATTACCTCAATCGCGAGGAGTGATTTTGTTTAGTGTTTTTAGAACCAAATAAAAAATAATAAAAAATACTGTTATATTTTTCTTCCTAAAAGTCATCTTATTCCTTCTTATTTCTCAAAAATCAAGTCTCGTCTCTAATTCTATTTGATTGCTTTTATTTCGTCATACTTTGATATTGATGTGGGGCTACATTTTGGTTAAGGTTTTCGTAGCTCTTGCTCTTGCCTCTTGGTGGTTAGAAAGTCGCAATGGTTGGGGCGGCGGTTATCGAAAAGCGGCAGTGACGACGGTGTTAGGTGCTAAATGTGGTATGTCGGTAAGCTAACAACTCGTTTCAATTGAGATTACACAGCAAATGCCCAAATTACCCGTTTTAGGTTTGAGATATCCGCCCATATCACCCATCCAAGATGTGATAGGTTGAAACTTCCACCCATTCCGACCAATTCCAGAATAAGCAACTACCCAAAACACACCCATAAGCTTGATAAAAAGCGCTTAAAAAGACCGTTTTGTGCATTATGGGAAAAATTCCCACCTCTAGAAGTTAATCACAATCTTATGCATCAGAAAAATAAAAAGTAAAATATATATATATATATATATATATATATATATATATATATATATATATATATATATATATATATATATATATATATATATGAGGCGTTATATGTAGATAATGCCACGTAAACGCCACCTCATTGCCCAGTAATTCATTATTAGCCATGTCATTACATTGTTGCCATGTAAGCATTTTTAAAATTTATTTTATTTGAAGACATTTAATTAATTTTGAATTTTAGGCTATTTTTTTATTTTTTCCGAAATTATTTATGTTTTATTAGATAAATCTTTAAAAAATGAAGATGAGAGGGTTCGAACTAGGGCTATTTGAAAGAGTAACATATGTCTTAACCATTGAATGAACACCATTATTTGGAATATATTTTGCAACTCCAACTGTTATATAAAGGTATGCAATTAATTATTACTCATAATCTAAATGCAATTCATTGTTATTCACATTCCAAATTTTGACAAAACCATCACAACATCATATCACGTATCAGAAGATATCTAAAAACCCTAAATCGAAAAGAACCCACAAAATTCATTGGTTGCCACCCTTCTTCTACAAAACCGCAAATCAAATGTATGTTTAAAATTGTGCAGCTTCTTGGGAGGGTTGGGAGTGTTGGTGCTTTTGTGAAGCGTGGAGAGGAGTCTGGTTATAATAAGATTACGTTGAGAGGTGACACCCCAGATGAAAGGATAATTATAATGCGAAAAATTGATGCACGTAACAATTCTGAGTGGCTATATAATGCTAATTTATAGTTAAAACCCTAAATAAGTTTCTTATTTTCTTTAGATTCATTTGTTTATACGTATACTATTGTTTCAGGCCGAGGAGCTTCTAAGAAAGAAGTACTTGATATAATCCAAAAGTTCAATATTCAAGTCAACAATCGACACAAGTGAGTTCTTATGCTTTGTGAAGATTTGACATGCAAACTGTATTCTTGGATATATATCTTGGCGTGGGTTTGCGGCGTGCCTATTGTAAATGTGTTAGACATGTCCTATATGGGTTTTGATGTGGTTTTTATATATATATATATATATATATATATATATATATATATATATATATATATATATATATATATATATATTATTCGTAATGGTAGTTGATATTGTATACTATTATAGTATTATTAACGCCGTGTAATATCTAAAAGAACTAAAGTGACCTAGGTGAAACTCGGTGCTATTAAGAAACATCGGTTGTTTACAATATAGATGGGAAGTAGAAACCGAGCTTTCGCACAATTTCTAAGTGGTTGACATTGTGTGGAAACAAAATTTTACTATATGATCTTTATAGCGCTTCATAAAGTGTGGTGAAGTCTACAAATAAACTTAGGGTAGACTAAGATACATATATATCATGCGATTGTGCATTGAAGAGTCTAAATGGCCCTTTTTAATTTTATAGAAGGCAAATAGTCCGGTGTGTTGGACCTTATTAGTATTTTGTGTAAGTTCTGACTTCATATGTTAAAAAACAACCATTGTTGATCAACCACAAGCCTTGCCACCACAGTTGCAGGTTTGTCACTAAAACCTCACTCATTCATATGTTAGATCTATCTGTTGAAGTTTGGACTTTTTTTTGGCTCATTTTGTAACATTGCTTCTAACCTAGCAACCCACTATATGTTACTGTTTGTGCACCATATGCAGCCACCCAAAGAAGATCTGGATTTTCTTTTCACTGCCAAAGAAAAGGACCATATAGATGTTGACCTCGAGGTTGTCACTTATAGTATATAGATAGAGATATAATAGACCTTACAAAAGGGTGGGTCGGGCAGGTTGGGTAACGAGTTGTGGTTAAAACAGGTCATTGTCAGTATTGGTCAGGATGGGATAACCCACAAAACACTCTTTTGTTTGTTCTCTAAATTGTTAATAGATAATTTATGCATTTAAGAAGTATACATTAAAAATACACTTTCGGCCACTTTCCTCTCATTTGTGTCTCTTTTTTAACTAATTTTTTTATTTAACTCGTCGAGATTAAAAATAAGTCAAAGTCGACCCATTCCTATGTAATTTGGTTGGAATGCCACCTTTAATGTATACAACTCTTGATCAAAACATTTTATACCAACATCTCTTTTATTAGACTAAAAGTAATTATGTGAAATTGGGCAAATAGAGCTAAAATTTGCAAATTTTGAGTTGGAAAACAAGTTTCACAATGTCGCTTATTGTCCATAATCACTTTGCTACAAAACAATTATGTGAAATATTTTGCAAGTCGATTATTTTACATATGACTCTCTTGATTCAACGTGTTGAACATGTTTTGTTGAGTCAGCTGATTAAATCCTTTCGAGCATGGTTCTTGGAATAATTAGAAGCCTTCACCTATGAGGATTCCTTATGCAAGTAAAAACACAATCGGGTGGTTTAAACGTTGTACATCTTTGACATAACTGAAAAAATATTATAAAGGCATTCCTGAGATGCATGGTGGAGAAGCAATTTAGCTTCAACCTTTGAGTCAAGTATATAAAAAAGTAATACATGTTTGATAACCCTATATTGATCTTATTCATATTTTTTTTTCACTATTTCAGTGATGGAAAATTGGGCAAATGAAGAGGTATGTGTATGTGCACGCGTGCCTCAGTTGTGCAAGTGCATGATAAATACACAAAGCAACAATGTTCTAATATTAGACAATTGTATATACATGCAATTGATCGATTGATGGAGGCTGGAGAAAACGAATACATCGCTCGGATATCAATTAAGCATGGCCGAGTAGGGCATGTGATTGAACGTTTCGAGAAGGAATGTACTGAGATGAACAAAAATTCCTTCAAGTATGCGAGGGTGTTGGACAAACTTAAGGTAGAGCTGAACGTGGTTCCAAGGATGGTCAGACCCGGTGAGCACGCACTTCTTGCAAAGGATTTGTTGTTGTAACAAGGTGATGATAATTGAATTTGATTGTATATTGTTTTAACTTCTAACTAATGCAAATGTTAGTTAATATATGATCTGTTGCTAACTGTTTTTGTTTACATTTTTTATAGATGGATGCTACCACTCCAAGCACTCTAAGTCAAGGTATGAGGAAATTTTCAAGGAAGTTTCTTCATGCTTAAAGAAGGTCGGATGCAACCCAGACAAAATCGCCTTCGTGCCCATCACTGGTTTTGAAGGTAACAACATGATTAAGAGGTCCACCAACCTTGATTGATACAAGTGACCAACTCTCCTTGAAGCTCTTGATTGGTACAAGGGACCATCAGGTCTGGTAAGTGAGAACTAACTGCAACAAGTAGAGAAGATGCAGCCCTTCGCCAATCATTTTTATTTCCTTTTATGCATGATCTCTGTTGTAGCAAGTTTGGCAAGTTTAGCCATATAAACACTATCTACTTCCGCTTCTTCCAGGGCACCTATTGAAATCAACATTACCTGAAATACACCACCAATATTCCCAAAATACTGACGACCGCCTCTCAACACCATCAAGCAACAATCAAGCACCAAAGAGTGGATTCAATGGGGCGGTGTGGGGACACCAACATTAGGTCTTTCTCCGGCTTGGGTTGATGTTTCTAAAGTAGCGACAAACATCCATCATGCAACCTCTAAAATGTCAAAGCTATCAAAAGCTCATGACAAGGCTTTGATTCCCTCTTTTGGCGTGTGTGTGCTATAATTTTAAGGATTGTAGCTTAGCTAATTATCAGTTAATAGAATTGTATACAATTTTAAAGTTTATTTAAGTACAAAAAAATTACGATCATTGTTTTATTATTGTTTCAGAAGCTAAGTTGGTGAAAAAATATGCTGCACTTAAGGTATTGTCTTTTAAATCTTGCTTAAATGATAATATATCAATATGCTAAAAAAGACGGACCATCATTATGATCGGGTGGAACATGTGAACGTGGTAGTGACGATGGTAAGTATTATTGATGTAGTAAACGTTTTCTTATATGTTCTTACCATCTATCAACTTTGTTTGTTGATTTTGTAGACTAATAGCTACCTGTAGTGGCCTAGAACCGTTATCCAAAAGTGCAGAAAAAGCAATAGCCATCGAACTAGAAATTGTTTCCCTCACAGATTTGAAGCCTATAGACATGAACAAAGCTATTGAAGTCAGGGTATACCGCAAATGGACCGATAAAAGTCTTCCACACTTAATTCCCACCACATTGTGCTTTATACTATTAGATAATAAGGCATGTACAAAAACCTGCTGCACTAACCACCGTGATTGGTACAATAATAACCATATATTTATACATTAACAATAATCGGTATTTATTTATCATATGGTTATGCAATTCAGGCAAACATCATCTTAATGGAGAAGATTGTTTTTGACAGCAAACTTTAGCTAGACTTGCATATGAGATTCATGGATTAGGGTGTCAGAAAACGGATAGATGGCAACGAGACACTTGATAATGAAATGACACAGTGGAATCTCAAACAAATGTCAAAGCTTCAATACTCACAGGTATTTTTGTTTACCGAAAAGGGTGTTTGAAATTACTAGAATCCTAAAACTGTTGTCTATACTAATAGATTATATAAGAATTATCCAAAGTGTCAGTGAACCAAAAAAGTACGGAAGTGCTACTACAAATAGGGTGATAGTAAAAAATTGGTATTCAGAACCTCAAGTTAGTACTACTATCCACTCTTTTATTATACGTTGGACAGTGACCTGCCTACATTATCCATTTTCCATCATCTCCTGCTTTAAGTAATGATGGTATATTATCATTTTTGTGGCTTAAGAAATAGATGATTATAAAGTTCTATCTTACTGAAATGCCATAAAATTTTAATTGGCAGATGATGATGACTAGGATGCGGACTTTTAGAAAAAAAAGTAATCGGAATGGTGGTCACAGAAGACTTAAGAAGAGGTACCAGTCGATTGAATCTTATGATGAAATGAATGTCCAAGAGGTCGATGACGTGGACACTATTCCAGTTTCAACTATATGCAAGAACAAGAAGTCCCAAGCATTAAGGGAAAAGCCAAAAAAAGAAACAATAATTGTATTAGACAAAGAGACAAAAAGTAATGATGCTAAGAACAAGTAGGATGCTATGATTTCCCCTGATGTTGAATCAAAAAGTAAGACTGATGTGGATATAGTGAACGACAAAACATAAAGGTGAGTGATATGTTGATTGTTCTGCAAAAATAGTGTAGTTACTAATATAATCATTACTTTTTGCTCTTTTTATTAAGAGGACACATAAAGCACATTTCAATCCAAATTGAGGCGCTATTTTATTAATATTCATACAATTAAAATCAAGATCTTTTGTATACTCGAGGTGCGGGCATCTGTTGAAGTTGTGCCAAAAAAGAAGATAAGATTGAATTTGAGGGTTTGATTGATACTAAAGTTGAGATTTCTATTCTGAAACATGTGAAAGACTGTACGAATGACACATAAAGTTGAATATCATTTAGACTTCTATTCTCAACTTTATATATATAAACATGTGAAAGACTTCTATTCTGCAACCTGTAAAAGCATACAGTCTTTATATATGCTTACTTAGCTTTCAAAGCCCGCCCGATGTGTCATTGGTACACTCCTTATATATGCTTACTGTGAAAGATTGTATGAATGAGATGGAATTTGAGGGTTTGATTGATACTAAAGTTGAGATTTCTGATGATTTACCTATTAAGGAGTGTAAACACGAGATAGTTACAAATCCTTGCACTAAGAAGGAGTTCCGTCGGAGTTCGCGATGGTTTGTGACCAAGTTAAAGAGGTAATTATATATTCTAGAAATTTAAAACCGGAAAAAGGTTACTATGTATTTCATGTTGGAAGGATTGTTAGGCGTAGAAATATAATGAATTTCATAACAAATCAACTTATACTTTTGTGCTTTATTAGTTGTTGTTTCTATGTTGGTAATTAACTGTTTAGAGACTGGTATTGTCTGTTTAATTGTTGTGCCTGTTAACTCACATTTTTTTAATCACTTTGGAACTTTATGTATTGTGGTCACTTGAAGCATGAGCTAATGATTATTCATTGTTGTGAAAAGATATGCGGTGTGGAATTGATAAAAGAAAGATTCGATGCATTACTTCAATTTATTTTTTATAAATGTGTACTATTACCTATAGCCACATTTAACCGAACATAAGTAAGAGAGTTAAACTTAGAGCATAATTAAGAGAATAAAACTTGGTTTATGATGGATTATGTGAGTAACACACTAACACAGTGAAGCCCATTGCATATATAGAATTATAGATTCATTAGAACACTAATCGGCCCTAAGCTCACAAAGATTGAGACTCTAATCGATCACCCTAATAACTGTGTTGGGTGAGAGGAATTACAAATGGCACTCAATTTCCTTCTGAGTTAGGTTATACATCTTTCTAAAAAATAAATATTCATCTTTGTGATGTCGGTACTATTTTGTAGGTTGGGCCGATAAAATCCATGGCCTCACAATTCAGGCTAACGGGTCGTATCATGTCGAAACCCTGCATGAACCGATTGGAGTTGCAGGCCAAATTATACCATGGGACTTCCCTCTTCTAATGTATGCTTGAAGGTTGGGCCGCATTAGCATATTATAATACTATAGTGCTAAAAACTGTTGAACAGACACCATTGTATGCTCTATATGTGTCAAAGCTTTTACAAGATGTAATAAAAATATATTAGTAACATCTAAATTTGTCTGATCTATATGTGTCAAAGCTTTTACATACGGTCTGTTTTGGTATGCATTTGACAGGCTGGACTTCCTCCTGGTGTGCTGAATATTGTCCTGGTTATGGTCCCACTGCTGGTGCTACTATTGCCAGTCATATATATGTGGATAAGGTTTGTAATATGATAGAAGATTGTATCCATTGGATTATAGTTACGGCTTTCATATGTTTTGTATTTTTTATGCAGCTTGCTTTCATAGGATCCACCAAGACTGGTCAAATCGTACTTGGATTGGTTGCAAGAAGCAATCTTAAACCAGTAACTTTGGAACTTAGTGGAAAATCTCATTTCATTGTGTTTGAGATCTGGCTCATGCCGCTCTGTTCTACAATTAGGTTTATTCTGGATTTCTGTCAACAACATCTAAAACTTTTATAATAGCTACAAATTACACATTTCGATTAATGAATGACTTATGTAGCAATTATACCAACATGAGTAAACTTTTTTAAAATTTATGATTTGATACTTTGATCTTGCGTACCATTTTAAAACTTTTTTTCTATCATATTCGATAATCGTTTATTTCTTTTCGTTGTCAATGCATTTAATAAAAAATTTGATATGTTGATAGGTTATTTTTCGTTAACTTAAGTTTTTAACGATATTCATAAGTTATGCCGCCCATCGGGCGGGCTTTACAACTATCCAACGATAATTATAAGTCATGCCCACCTTCCTTATATATTAATTTGCGTTAACTAATACCTTCCAACGATAATTATAAGTCATGCCCGCCCATTGGTGACTTACTATATATATATATATATATATATATATATATATATATATATATATATATATATATATATATATATATATATATATATATATATATATATATATATATATATATATATATATATATATATATATATATATATATATATATATATATATATATATATATAGGAGGGTTAATGTGAGATCAAACTTAAAGTTGTAAAAATAAGATCAAATCTAAAAAACCACTAAAACATTTATAAATAACAATTTTAGCAATCATACATAAAAAAAAAAAATTAATACAAATTAACATTTTAGCAACTAATAACCAAATGATACATGAGTTTGGATTAGTGATACACGTGATACACATTACATTAATAAATATTCCAAAACCTGATACACATACAAAAACCTGATACACATTAAACTTCTAATCAAAGTGTATCACCTAGGTTTCGTAAATTAAAAAAAAAACCTATCGAAACTTTAACAATTTTAGTTGTAGTAAATAAAAAAATTGTTTTTATTGTAAGAGAGTATCTCTTGTCAAATTTTAGTTCGATCAAACTTTAAGTTTAATCTATATATATATATATATATATATATATATATCTATATATATATATATATATATATATATATATATATATATATATATATATATATATATATATATATATATATATATATATATATATATATATATATATATATATATATATATATATATATTCACCAAAAGTTGAATATTTACATTATTTTTTGGTTTTGATGTATAATTTATAATGATGTTTAAGCATGTTTCAAGCAAATATGCAAATATGCACTTTCTTTTTTAACCATGATTTTCGAACTTTTGGCCGACTAATCCACGGGGTTTAGACACACCGCCACACAGACTAAAACCATGTAAAGCCCTCTTTTTTTCGGGAGGTTGGCGTGGCCACTTAAGGTTGTTTGCACCTAGCATAAATTGAACTTGAGACCTCACACATTTTAGGCAGGAATATCTTAGGCAGAACTGGTTTGACATTATGGAAGCAAAGTATTATGATGGCGAGTTTAGATCTTCTTCGAGTGAGGAGGGTTATAACTCAGATGATTCATTTTCTTAATTTGTAGTTTTATTTCATCACTTTCGTGGCAATTTGTATTAATCGTACTATGTATTTCGTGTTTTCACTTTAATATTAAATGTAATTCGTGTTTGAACTTAAATGTTTAATGTAATTCGTGTTTTAAATGTTATGTTTTTATATGTATAAAGCTCTGTTGTAAAAATTAGTTCAGGCGGCCGATTAATCCTCGTATAATCGCTGATCGCTCACTAAGCGCCTTGATTTATCATAATCGTCTTATTTAATCGGTTTGGTCAAATACCGCTTAAAAATCGGTCAACAAACCGATAAATTGGACAAAATCGGTCTAATCGGATTAATCGTACAAAAGCGCTTTAAAATTGGTCAACAAAATCGCTTAAAAATCAGACAAAATCATTTAAAAATCTGTCAACAAACCGATTAATCGGACAAAATCAGTCAAATGTCACTTAAAAATGGTCAACAAACCGAGTAATATTTATGTTTGACTTTGAACTTTGAAGAATTATGTATTATGTCTATATTTGAACACTTGAAATATTTGAACTTTGACGCAATACGCTTATCCCATACATATAAAATAATATAATATCTAAAATTACATTTTTGTGCATAAAAATTCCAATCCGATTAATCCCCGTCTAACCGATTAATCGCTAGGCCTTACCCAACCGCCTCACTAACGCCTAGCGATTTTTACAACCTTGGTATAAAGTGTTTTGAAATAAACTTGTGTAAAACTAATTTTAACCCTTTTTAAATATGTGTGTTTAAAAAAAAAAAAAAAAAAGGAAGGTACAAAGTAAACCCTCGCCTTGTAGACGACGAGGGTTGGAATGGCCAATGATGAATAGGGGGCCGGTGTCATGGTGAGCTATAACGAGCATGCCAAGTTGGCATGACAAGGCATAACGAAATGGTACCGGGTGCTCTTATAAACATTGAAAGTATGCCATAAGACGTGTTATTTCACACATGCTCTTTTATGTTTGCATTTGTATCATGGCAGCAATTTGAGTATATATAGGTTACATAAATGGGTAATCGGAATAAAACTCATTCTGATACGCCTGGGCCTGAGCCCATGGCCTATTAAAGTCTTAGGGTTTTACCCTACTTTGTCTTATAAATACTCTTGTAAGCATTTATTATAATTCAATCAAGTTTAAGATCAATAATTATCTAGTTCTTCTCTTCTATTTCTTAAGGAGCTCGCACACGCTTGAAGTGTTGCCTTATCCCGATACAACCCCTAACCGGGCCGTATCAATTGGTGCTTTCATTGAGAGGGCTACCAAATTAGGGTTCAAAAAAAAAAAAAAATCGTTCATCGACCACTATTCACGGTGATCGTTCATCGACCACTATTCACGCGCATTTATTGACGAATAATCGCTCACGAGTCATCGCTCATCGAAAAAAATTATTTTTGTTTGTTTTGTTTTTCGAGTTAATGTTAATGGCTTCAGCGGATGTGATCGGACGGAATGCACACTATCTAAGCTTTTGCAAATGGGTGCGGTGGCGAATATGAGAGTGAATTTGTGGTACTGGAAATCAAGTAAGGATATCGTAATCTTTACTTAAATTGATGTATATCTCGGGACTTAAACCGCTTCTACAATGTGCACTCTTAAGGTTAGCGCCTACAACTTTAGGAGAAGCCTGTTCCATAGCCCGTATAATGAGGCTCGCTTTGAGATAATTGGGGAAAAGTCGAACTTTGAAGAGAAAATAGATATCATGCTATCATGGCCAAGTGAAGAAGCTCCATATGTGATTAAAGAGTCCTTAGATGCTAATGAAGATATTGGTGTTGTTGAGGTTAGTAGCGCGATAAACGATGTTTTTGATATTGGTGAGAGTAATGTGGAAAGCATGGAAGTTCGTAGTGAGTTTAGCGAATTTTCAGAAAATAAAGAAAGTGTGGAAGATGTTGTTGTGGGTGGTGGTGAAGCGTGTAGGGTTGACGAAGATGAGTCGAATATAGTGATATCGCTACTTAAGGATGGAGGTGGTATATCTGATGATAGTATAGATGAAATAAATTTGGGTTTAATCAAGGAGTTTGTGATTAAGATGTTGGAGGGTAGAGATGTTTTCGAAGAGAGTTTGGTTGTTTGTTTGAAGTGGGTATATCGCGAGAAGATCCGTGGGGCAGCAAAAGATCAAAGAATGGTGTTGTGTTATGTCCAAGGCAAAGGAATACGAAAGAAGAAAAAGGCGAAGGCTACAATTCAAAGAAGATTATGGGATCCAGGATTACGCCGATGTTGCAGGAGGACAGGATGCCCAAATGACTCAAGAAGTCCAAATGTATGGCATAAAGATTATGTCATATAATCTATCTTTATTTACGTGTCTTTGTTTAGGATTGTTTTCATGTTTATTTAGGAAAGTCAATTAAGAATGTTTTAAGACAACACCTTGAGGCAAGGTGGTTTGAAGGAGTGAGAATGATACGCTGGGCCCGAGCCCATGGCCTATTAAAGTCTTAGGGTTTTACCCTACTTTGTCTTATAAATACTCTTGTAAGCATTTATTATAATTCAATCAAGTTTAAGATCAATAATTATCTAGTTCTTCTCTTCTATTTCTTAAGGAGCTCGCACACGCTTGAAATGTGAGTATTGGTTCAATTTGTGTCACAATATGCTAGAACTTTCTTGCAAAACAATAATTTTGATTTCATGAAGGAAAAGAAACTTGACACCGACCTACTTTAATCTTTTGGTAAAAGAATTTGGTAGTTACATATTGCTTGAAATCTCGTCATGATATTGGTTTGTGTAACTTGTATTGGTTCATGACTAAATGTTGAGATTAAATTCATTCTTGCGGAATGAGAACTTTGGTGTAATTTGGAATCCAAAGTACTTGTTGTCCTAACTAAGTAGTTGTTTGAAAATGCGATGTTTGCATTGTAAACAAATGAGTCTTGATCCTAAATTTTTACAGTACCTAGCTAAAACGTTGAAATTGATTTCTGGAAAGTTTGAACTTAAATGGGTGAACCGTTTATTCACATTTTATTAGTGCAACAGTTCTTTTTGGACAGTTTTGTTGTCACAACTGCGTAGTCGTGGAAAAAATGTGTTTTTCGCATAATAAACAAACGAGTTTTGCACCCAGTTTTGTTACAATGATTAAGTAACTTTACGGAAAAATCATTTGATCGCAGTTTGTATTTCAGTACATCAATTCTTTTCTAGGCTTTTTTTTTTTTTTTTTTTTTTTTTTTTTGGGTAGTGAAATTTGGGGTTGTTTGGATATATACATTTGAGTTGTTTGGTACAACATTTTCTGCTTGTTTTAATGAGAAAATTATGTGATATTTTGTACGATTTTCAACGCAAAATTGTTTGTTTCATTTGATGAAAAAAAAAATTGTGGCAAAGTAGTGCCTATTTGAGGTTGTTTGGTGCGGTGTTGTTTAGCACTATGCAACTAACTTTGTAACATGAGAATAAACAAGTCGCTAGATTTTGTACCGAGTATTGGAAGTTTGGATGTTGCAAATATTCTGTTGTGAATATTGTTGCAAATAATCAAACTACTTGTTATTCTAGAAAGATGAATAATCGTCAAGACTTGTTATAACTCATATTGCTAATAATCGAACGGTTTGTCATATGTAAGAAATGACTATGTGTTGAATATAACCGTGTAGGACATTGTGAAATGTCAAGAAAGAACACACATATGGATGAAGATGAATAATCGTCAAGACTTGTTATAACTCATATTGCTAATAATCGAACGGTTTGTCATATGTAAGAAATGACTATGTGTTGAATATAACCGTGTAGGACATTGTGAAATGTCAAGAAAGAACACACATATAGATGACGACGAATTACGTTGGTTTATGTAACTAACTTGAACGGTGTGATTGTCATCCAATGTGAGCTATAGTCCATTCGCTGAGTTGGACATATTTTGATTGTGTAAAATGATTACACATTGATTCTATGTGATTATAATCACGTAATAAATGTGATTATAATCATATAATGATAAGAGATTAAATGTGATTAAATATATAATCATAAGTGAATTGGAATGACATGTTATAAGTGTAGGACTTACATATACGACTTATGGGATCCTCCTAAAACATGTGTGGTTTAAGGTGGCGATTTGTCTAAAAAAAGAATGTTAGTAGATGAAGCTATGGGTAATCAGAATGATGCATCTTCTGTCATACGCTTGATTCTTTGGTCTATAGCATGCTAGATTTGGAATTTGTTAATTATGATGCGGAAAATAATTAACATAAGACATTCAAAAAGTGTGCATACACTAGTATGAAACTTGTGATGTGACAAATTACTAATGATCTTTTTACAAAATTAATACATTGAAAGAGAGAACCTTTTTACAAAATTCTTGAGATAAATTTCATGTGGGGGATTCCGGCCTAGCTAGAGTTCAAAAGGACATCAACAAACATGAAGTTCTTGCCTAGCTGGAATACTCAAGAATTACATGGAGCATGATATATTTAGAGTTGAAAGAAACTCGAATTTATACAAACATATTATGTCGATACGACAACTACTCTCAGAATGAGTTATCTCTATTGACAATGTGAAGTCATAGAATAACATTGCAGATTCACTTGCGAAATGCTAAATGATAGCGTTAGTTAGGAAGTCGTGAAGAGGAATAGGACTAAAGCCCTTGAAAGTTTATATGAAGAAAAACCTAACCCAACTTTGACTAGAGATCTTAAGATTTGGGTTCAATAGGACAACCTACTTGTATAATCTGAGGTCACTATGAGGGAGTAATAAACTCCATATTCATTTAAAGGAGTTAGTAAACTTCCTAGTCCATTCCTATAACAGTGACAATATGAGGTTAAGCATATGTCTTTTAGTGATTAATGAAGAATCACCTATGTGAGAGAGAAGTCGGGTCGCTTCGAAGGGAATTGTGGGGGCACAATTCTTTAAAGCTCTTGCAGAACCAGACTAATGCTCATGACCATAACGAACATATCTATGAGGACCAAAATGTGTCAAGAAGATATTTGTGTGAATATATATTGTCGTTTCAAAGATATCGAGTTCTACTGACTGCTAGGAGGCTAAGTATATTTCACGAGGGAAGGTTCAAAAGGTAACACCTACCTGTCCTATGCAAATATCAACTGTAAAACTCTATTACAACATCGATTTGTTGAAATTTTGTTTCCCTTTATCAATTTCATTCATGTGGGGGATTGTTGGAAAATAAGGTCAAAGGTTTTGAATGACAATTGATGTTGTATTCATGTGTACTAATGTGAATTAAAATTAAAATCAATTTGTGGTTTTATTTTAATTAATGAAATATTAGTAAGATTAATTTGTACATTAATGGTGACCGTTTTTCTTCTATCCCCACTCCTTATAAATTGAAACCTATTATCTCATTTCAAGAAGACCAAGAAACACAATTCATATCCTCTCAGTTTCGGTTATTTTGCTTCATTGTGTATTCGTTAATAAAGGGAAGACACGTATTGGTTTGACTTGATAACTCGTTTGTGCTAACATGGTTATCCGTTGTTGTTGTATCTTGAAGATAGACGTTCACGATTCTCAAGCACCGTGGAGAGGATGAATATGTCTTAAGGATACTGTGAGCATCACATGCCTCAACATTTTCTTTATGCTTTTTAGCTCAACAATCAAAAGAATTACAATATTGTTTTATACACTTAATATTTTTATGTTATTATTTATTTGTCTCTAATAGCAATACACGTAATATATACAACATAAGAGACTTTTGTATCTTGTTTTAGCGAGACTTAGGTGATGAGATTGGTGTGGGTTCATAAAAAAAATGAATCTTTTGTTTGGTTGTCATTGGAGGCCCACAATTAAGAAGAAAGGAATGAAAAATTGATAGATCTCAATCCACTTTATGTTGGTGGGTTTTTATGAATTCATCAAATCAAAAAATTCTTTTTATTTGATAAAAATTTTCAACCACATATTATCTCTTCTTTTTTTTATTTTCTGCATTTTTTTTTCTAACAAATACATAAAACTTATTAACCATATATATAATTTAAATATTGATTAATTTTTTTTTCTCATTCTTTTTTTTTTAAACATTTCTCAAATCCAAATCAAATTTCAATCCCAATCTCCCTTACAAATCAAACGCACCCTTAATATTGATGGTGTATAAGAAGATTAAAGAATGAATACTAGTACATTTGGTGAAAGTGAGAAATGGTGAGACAAAAGTGGATGAAGTGGTGGTGAGAAAATAGGAAAAGGAAAAAAGTTGTGAGGGTATATTGGTCATCACGCAGTGATTGAGTAAACTTTGACGTGTAAAATGAGTTAATGGGCAATAAAGTAGAGATGCAGTAGAGTAAATGTAATAAAGACAAAATATTTCTTTCACATGTACATGATTCGAAACATGATCCACTACTTTTGCTATATATAATCTCCTATATTTTTATAAAACAAAAAAACACTTTTCAAAGACAGGAAAACCAATCAAGTAAGTGATGATGTCGTCGTTTGATAAGCTGAAAGAAGCGGTTGAGACGGTTATGTTAGTTGACTCACACGCACACAACATCGTATCTCTCGATTCTTCAGTTCCGTTTCTCACTTGTTTCTCTGAAGCTAATGACAAAGCCTTATCATATGTTCCTTCTACTCTTAACTTTAAGGTACATACATTCTCCGCCGTTGACTTTAGTATGACAACTTTAAGGTTTTCAAATGAAATGTTTTTTTTTTGTTTTGTTTTTTTTTTAATCTCGTTTACGTGTTTACGGGTGTGTTTGGCGCGGAGCATTTAGGAGCGGCGAGCGTAGAGCGTCGTGTTTTTTAATGCTCTTTTGGCTAGCGGCAAATAGTCTATTTTTTTTCTTCCGGATTGCTCATTTTTTCAACGCTCCATAAAGTAGCATTTAGTAGCGTTGAACATTTAAAAACTGTTTTACATTACGATTACACCTATGCTACCAAACATTTAAAAAAGAACAAAAAACTGATACTATTTGGTAAAGTTTACAAGCCCACATTTTTAGATTATGCTTATGAGTTTTTCCAAACATGAGTACACGAGTTTTACGTTTTTGTAGGGACTACTGTTTGTGTTAGCTTATTTATCGGGTTTACGAGTTTATTTTTCTGAGTTTATGTAAACTAAGAAAAGTTCATCTTCCCACATTTTTTAAGAAGGCTATGAAGTTGGCCTTATGGCGTTAAATAAGCTTTTCCAAATTTACATAACCTCGGAACACGGTAAATAAGCTAACACAAACAGCCCGAAAATACCATTTCACTTTATTTTGTGCATCACTAAAATGGGGGATCCTTCGAGTACGAGTATTATGACAATTGACAAATGTTGAATCGGAAATGTTTAGAACTTTAATGACTTTTTAAAATGATGATAATTATGAGTTGCAGTAAGGGGTAAAAAAGATTTATGAATAACATACTTTATTCGCAGTTCCAAGTTAAGCAATCATACTTTCTTAGGTAACAATATGATCATCATGTCTCAAATTTTATTTCAGTATCATAAATTTTGATGAGGTGTCAAGGGTATTTTGGTAATATTTGAGATGTTGATCCGTGAGCAAAGTTTCTGATTTTGAGACAAAATTTGACGTACGTTAATCACATTGGTATTAAAGAAAATACGTTGTTTACGTTGGAACTCTAGTCGAAAAAATATGAGAAATTGACCCACTAGCGGTCCCACACCAGCCGTTACCAAGTTCAACATGTGAGAGGTAAATTGCGTAAAATTTATTAAAATGCCATGTGATGAAACTTGAAATTATATACTGTATGTCATTATTACAAATAAATTGACTACACTCAGCAGGGTCCAAGAGATTTCTTTTCTACCTGTTAAATGAATGAAATAATTTGAGTACTATATCTTCATGACCTGCAGAGTTGCAGGCAACATTATTTTGTAAAGGCAATAATAGATTTCTAATCAGTCAGAGATATTTTTAGTACTATCTAAAATATTTATTTCTACTGTATAGTATCAGATATGAGATGTTATTCAAATGTTATACTACTAGCATTGGTCTATTTGTTTTAACAATGTTTGTAAGAAGTGTTTAATGACAATGTAACCTGCTTATAGTGACCATTTAGGTTTTTTAGTTTACTGATTTTGTGCTTGTTTTATTTGGAAAGAATTATAAATATAGCATACATGTTTAAACAATTTAAAAGTCTAATCAGTAGATTAGATAATTAAAACATTGTTCATGGACATTAAGCACTTTTTAACATGTGACACATGTTAGAAAACCCACTTTTAGGAAAACAAATCAAATGGTACCACACATGGTATGATTGATATCCATATTTTTTGCCAAGTAAAAAACTTGGGTGTGATACGAAAAGTAACTAACAATATAGATATCTGTCAACTCGGAAGTTAGTTTAGAATTTGGACATAGTAGGCAAATGCTTGATTACATTGTTGCAGAGTATATGTTAGTTCAAGTGATAATGTAAAGAGATTTGTCTAGGATAGATTAAAATCTAATAAACTTAGTAAGAAAGACATAAACCTAACTTTATATATTTCAACCAGATTTTAAAACTTTTTCTCAAAGTTAAAAGAGCAAATTTGTAGCAAGGAGCATGAACTAAAAACTGTTCGTTGCATATTGCAGAGAGGCCTGAGGGATATTGCTGAACTGTACGGGTCTGAGTTATCTCTTGAAGGAGTCCAAGAATATAGAAGGTCCACAGGAATCGAAACAATCAGCAAAATGTCCTTTAAAGCTGCGGGAATCTCTGCTTTACTAATAGATGATGGATTGCAGTTAGATAAGATGCTTGCGACTGATAAGCATAGAGATTTTGTGCCATTTGTTGGTAGAATACTGAGGGTTGAGAGTCTAGCTGAGGAAACTCTTGATCAAGTAAAGATCTCTTATATTTTGTCGTTTAAACCTTCTTTTTCTTATTGCAAAATGTCACAATGCATAATATTATTATATTTTGTGTCAGGGAATAAAAAAGGGGAAGAGTTGGACAGTGGATACATTTACAGATAGTTTCATAGAAAGATTAAAATCATATCCTTTTCGGTTCTTTTCAAAACTAAGGTTGTAGCTTTCTGTCGGTATATAGGTAATAGTCATCTGTCAGTTCCTTAACATTTCGTTGTAACATTTGCTGTCAAAGTGGGTACAACAGATGATGTCAAAGTGGTTGGTCTTAAAAGCATAGCTGCATATCGCGGCGGTCTTGACATTAACCCAAATGTCACCAGCAAAGAGGCTGAGGAGGGTCTTGCTGAAGTTTTGCTTGGTGAGTTTATTCACATCACCTTGTTATACTACCAATGGCAGAGGTGCCAATTTCGATCCATTTACTTATCAATGGGCCGATCCAGGTTATGTTTTATCTCTATTGGGTAAAACAAGCAAAATAAAAAATAGCTAAAAACGAGAAGGAAAAAAGGTCAAATGGATCAAGTTGCCTGAAGTGTATTTATACTGCATCAAAACTCTTAATTCTTTTATTCTAAAAACTAGATCATTATTAAAGTAATACGTAGTATAACTTTTGTAACAATTATTTGCATACTAATTCTCTTATAAAAATACAAAATTTTAACTCAAATTAGTTTCGAGTCTACACAATCTAACCAGTACCAAAAGGTTATCAGTTTTGATCCATTACCCAAATCAACCATTTTGCTACCTCGAACCAGTGGCAATACTGATCTGAAATATTGTCTTTGCAGCTGCAAATCCTGTTCGCATCACAAACAAAAACCTCATCGATTATATCTTTGTGCGTAGTTTGGAGGTGGCGGTGTCTTTTGACTGGCCCATGCAGATACATACAGGGTAAACTTATCGGATACATTGCGTCACTTCAGTTTCGGGTCTGTTTAATCTAAATGGAAACCAAGCTTAAGCAATGTTTCACTGGTCAATATACTTTCTTTAAGAGTCAGTCATACGGCGGTCTTTGCTGGTGCTGGGGTGAGGGGGGTGTTTGGTATTTTTTCTAAGGTTAATTAACTTAAAAATATTTGCAAAAAAAAAAAAAGAAGGATTATGGCAATGATCTTTACATTCAAAGGAACTTTATAGGAATACAAATTAAACTTTGAGTAACTACATGTGTAGAGAAAAGTATATCGACCAACTTGAAACATTGGTTAAATTAGTATCTATTTAATGAAATTAGTAATCTAGTATATAGTATTTTGATATGATGTACAGCCGCAATAATTTCTGCTTGCAGTTTGTCATGCTTTTAGTATATATTTACTAAGTACATGGAACCGATTTCTTACTAGCTTTGGAGACAAAGATTTGGATTTAAGGCAGGCCAATCCCCTTCATCTACGTAATGTACTTGAAGACTCTCGATTCTTGGATTGTCGAATAGTCCTGTTACATGCTTCCTACCCTTTTTCAAAGGAAGCCTCATATTTGGCATCCGTTTATCATCAGGTCAAATTTCGAGACTTGAAACATCAGTTTAGTAATACCAACTTACCAACGCTGATATCAAAGTTAATAGCTTGATCTTCTATTCTTAACATGCTCTACAATCAATTTCAGGTGTACCTTGATTTTGGTTTGGCAGTACCAAAGCTTAGTATCCATGGCATGATATCATCAGTCAAAGAACTTTTGGAGCTCGCACCGCTTAAGAAGGTGATGCCCATCCACTGCGAGCCATTTCTTAATTTGATTTTCCTCTATAGTTTTCGTGTTTTTCTTAAGTCTAGTCTTAAAATGCTACTTTTAAGCTCATTTATATGTTATTCTTGTTATGTTAAAGCAAAATGGTACATATGCAGGTGATGTTCAGCACTGATGGAGTTGCATTTCCTGAAGCATTTTACCTAGGTTTGTAACATCAGAATACTTTTTTTTCTAAATGGCCTGTGCATATATATTTTTTTTGAAATGCAAAAACTTTGTGCAAATCATTTCTCATGCCTGGAGTATGGCAAAATAAATCAATGCAGCCATTAGTTTAGTTGTGAGGATATAAGTCTAGAGGTGGAAAAATAGGTAGGTTTAGTAGTGGGTCAAACGGGTACTTTTTGGAACGAGTTGAGATGGGTTGGCCCCGAAACACTTTATGTTCAATATTTATAGTTGTATAAAGGTCAAATATGATGATTACAAGAGATATATAATTTCAGTATTAGTCAAACGTTTTCAATAAAATGACTTTCGGACTATGCTTCATCACATATGCACGTTGGATGACTTCTGAACTCTCTTCTTTTAAGATATTTTCTTTTGACTCATTAGATATAATATATAAACCGAATCAACCATTCATACGTAATGACATATAACAAGAGTTTACAAGAGATCAAATAGGAATGTATAAATATCTTGTTAATGTAAGGTCAACATCCTCATTTTGATTGGTTTGTCAGGTGCAAAGAGAGCAAGAGAAGTTGTTTTTTCTGTTCTACGTGATGCATGTAATGAGGGTGATCTTTCAATTCCTGAAGCTCTTGAAGCTGTTACCGACATCTTTGCTGAAAATGCAAACAAGTTTTACAAGATTGATAGTGCTGTGATGTCTAGGGTGGATCCCACACATGTTTCCAATACCTTTTCAAAGCTGGACAGTCACGTGAAAAGGGAATTCAACTCTATCCAACAAGATGTCGTGCTTGTTCGCGTTTTATGGGTAGATGCTTCTGGACAGCACAGGTGCCGTGTAAGTTCTGCACTATCTTTACATTCCAATTTCTATCAGTCGTTTACAGCTACTCTAAGAATTATACAACAAATAGCGGAACTTCTAGATAAGGAAATCATATGTTAGCCCCATGTTAGAAGCATCAAAACTTCTTTTCGCTGTTGTTTAACTCGGATATGAAGACACTGGATCCTAATAGCAAGGACTTGTGGAGTTGTAATGCAGTGCAGTTTATGCTTAATACTTATGCAGTATAGTTCTGATTTCACTTACGTTTGATTTTTCAGATTCAAATAATGTTTTTAAGTTAGTGATAGCTTGAAGTACTCTCACTTAATACAAAATAGAAATATGAAAGCCGTTAAACAACCCAAGATTCTCCCAATTGTGAGGCTGGCATTATTTATTTGGAATTTTCTAAAAATTGAATTTCTATTCTTCTTTTGTAGCAAAATATATACGTCTATAATATTAACTGTACACAGAAAGACATTATATAAGAACCGTATCAGATTATTTCATTAATTTGGGCCCCACTTGTTTCTATACAAAGTTATAGCCATGTTCTGTAATCTTTAGTTTAAACCTTTTTTTTTACATATCTGATGAGTTCTATTTTTTAGCATACCCAACTGGTTCTGGTAATGAAGCTTGTTGTTGATTATCTCAAAGCTTCGTTATTTTCTGATATTCGGCATTTTATCTTGAAAGGTAGTATTAAGAACGGGTTTTCCTTTTTGTTTGGGTTTCAGGTTGTCCCACAAAAACGGTTTAATAAATTTGTGATAGAGAATGGGTTAGGTCTAACCTGTGCCTCTATGGGCATGAGTTCAGCAATGGATGGTCCAGCTGATGAGACCAATCTGACTGGAACCGGTGAGATCAGACTCATACCCGATTTATCAACCAGACGCAGAATCCCATGGTAGAATACTCTTTTGAAAATATTTAGCTTAGCAATGCTAATTTAACTCACAAGTTCTGTTTCTCCTTTGCATCCTGAAATTTTTTATCACCATCTTACATATGTGTTGACAATAATAGGTGATCTTCACTCTCTTCAAACACATAGCAATGCTAATTATATTATATGCTTCTATTCTATTACTTTGATCAGTTTAATTATATTTTAATGGATGTTATCATCTCTATACAGGTTGATGCAGGAAGAAATGGTTTTGGCCGACATGCACTTAAAACCTGGTCAAGTGTGGGAATATTGCCCAAGAGAAACACTAAGACGAGTTTCAAAAGTTCTGAAAGACGAATTTAACTTGGTATAATCAAATACCTTCATCAAATATCAAAAAAATATTCATTTTGCTTTAATTTCTAGTTACGCATGGTATATTGTAGAGGTGGAATGATGGGCTGACCAGGTTCGGGTCAAAATGAATCGGTTTTTGTATGGGTACGGTCGGGTTGACCAAAAACAATTTCCTTTTCACTTATTTTTATGTAATAATATATACACTTCGGCTGACTTTGAATGTTTTCGCCCATTTGACTGGTTCCCTTTAGAGCTAATTTTTTGAAGTTCCTTCATTTGGGATTAAAATAACCCAAATCTGCCATTCATAAGTTAATCAGTCGAAATTGCCTCATATGAGGTTTTGTTTAACCCAAATCTAACGCTTTTGAACAGTTGAACTAGTGCAACGTGCATATTTTGTTCTTCTTGACATGTGAAAATGAGGCACCTACAGCAGAGTAGGTGGGCTCATGGGCACCATTCAATGTTACACTCTCGTTAGCCCCATAAGCTTTGGAATGAGATCCTGACAGGGTACTTAGCATTTGAATGCCTTTTATGCAGGAAATGAATGCAGGCTTTGAAAATGAATTCTTTCTGTTAAAGAGTCAGACAAGAGATGGCCACGAAGAATGGGTCCCATTTGACACGTCACGTTACTGCTCAACATCTGCGTTTGATGCTGCTTCACCTATATTACATGAAGTTGTTAATTCCCTAGATTTCTTGAATATTGATGTAGAACAGGTAACAACGGAACTTATATTTTGTAGGTATAAGTTTTGAAATATATAGATCTACTGAAGCCACAAAATCTTGTAACAATTATTTGAACTGACTCGTAATCTATACTTAATGCAAAAAAATTTGTGCAAGGCAAACATGTTATTTACAGGCTGTTGCCTATAATTGTGTTAAGATCATATAATATAGTCTTAGTATAAGTTAACTAAGTTATTTGAAGACATTATAGTTTGTATTATATTTGTGCATGGGTCAAACATTCTGTATGGGTCATACCAATACCCAAACGACCCATTTGCTTTATGACAGTTACAATAAGTTAGTTATTATGGTTGGCAGTTATCCTTAAACGACACAATGGTTAAACAAACAGGTACCATTTAGTTTGTGTCGTTTGGAAAACTATAAATAGGCCAATCTCTGTAATTCAAATCATCAATTCAATAACAAATATTAGTAGTACTTTATTTCTTAAATTCTGTCCCAGTTTTATATTCAAGTTACTGTTACATTGCATCAACATAATAACAACAAAACAATGACCATATTTAATCATCTCTATCGACCAAAGGGTGTTGGAAGGAAGCCTGACCAACATTGGCATCAGAGCCAAGGGGGAACACGATCATGGGAAAGGCCAACACAGTACATTAATCAAGGCATCTACTCTGGTAGATACTTGTTGAGAGAGACACCTTCGAGACTTGTCAAGTGGTCTGCAAGGAAAAAGAGCATTAGTCCTAAGGGAAAAGAAATGCTAGTTAAGAAAGTACTTGAAAACCAAGCATTCAATTCATCACAAGTGGCACAAAATCAAAATACAGAAACCGATATGAAAGTGAAGAAAAACAAGAAACCAAGATGTTTCATCTGCAGAGAAAGAGGCCATGCATACTGGTCTTGTGAACAAAGAAAGAAACTTGCAGCCATTGAAGTGCAAGAAGAAACATCTATTGACAGACAAGTGCTTGATGAAGAAAAGAAATTTCCAGAAAAGATAAACATGGAAGTAGACTACATGATCCAAGGATCAGATGACAAGACTTGGAATGAAGTATGGTTTGTGAGCAGTGCATACAAACATCACCTTTGTCCAAGTAGAATTCAATTCAAGCGAATTGATTACAAATTTAAAATGATCTTCAGAGAAGAAAAGGAGAAAAAATTCGTTTTCTCCTATGGCCTTGGTGATGCAGTAGTAAACACAAAAGATGGAGACATCTTAGTTCAAGATGTTCAATATACTCCAGAGGTATCCATAAATATTCTCAGTTATGATCTGTTAGAGGAACAAGGGTACAAAGTAAGAATTGAAAACAACATGTGCATACTTGAGAACATGTTTGATGAGAACAAAATGGAGACAGAAGAGAAACAAGAGACTGATAAAGGACAGAAGTGGAGTCCAATCAGAGAACATAACAGTTATTTGGACAACTACTTCGAAACTCTAGATCCAAAGGACGAATGTTCTTTGATTAAAGGCATTGAGGAACTGAACTGGAACAAGGAGGACACCCAAGACTATGTGGACAATGACTACGTCAGTTGGAATGGAACCCTATATGCCCTTAAGGTAAATTCATTTAACAGATTCTTATCCTTTATGAATTTGCTAAAGAAAAACAGCCTAGTATACAATAATTGGGAAGTGTTCAGTGGGAAGTTTGTGGAGTTGATAAAATGGTTCTATCTAGTGCACCTTAATTATGATGAAATAGATATGATACCACCCATTATAGAAGGAAAAGAGATAGACTTGCTAAGTCTACACAAGATTGTAGATGGATTTGGTGGATATGTGGAAGTCACTTTGAGTGACAAATGGAGAGGCATAGCATGCATACTTGATCTACCTGTTGAAAATGGTGAGGCAATAAAGGCCTGTTATAGAAAGTTCATTGACCTAGTTAGTGTGTACCACGAAACTGCCAGAATGCCCAGTTTTGATAAGTCAAGTGAAGTGGGAGAATGCAGTAAGAATGCACAAGAAAGAAGCCCACAGGACTGGAAGAAAGGAGCAGTACAAGATGGAGCACAAGAGGAAGAAATGAACAACCATGGTGAAAGACAGTATGGCAATGATGAAGAAGATACAAGCCACAGCACAAGCAGCCAAGGAAGCAGTGATTATGAAATCATTGCCTAAAGAAGTTGGAAGCAAGTCATACTCATGAAGATCTGATCTTAACAAATTAAGAGGGAGATGTTGCCTATAATTGTGTTAAGATCATATAATATAGTCTTAGTATAAGTTAACTAAGTTATTTGAAGACATTATAGTTTGTATTATATTTGTGCATGGGTCAAACATTCTGTATGGGTCATACCAATACCCAAACGACCCATTTGCTTTATGACAGTTACAATAAGTTAGTTATTATGGTTGGCAGTTATCCTTAAACGACACAATGGTTAAACAAACAGGTACCATTTAGTTTGTGTCGTTTGGAAAACTATAAATAGGCCAATCTCTGTAATTCAAATCATCAATTCAATAACAAATATTAGTAGTACTTTATTTCTTAAATTCTGTCCCAGTTTTATATTCAAGTTACTGTTACATTGCATCAACATAATAACAACAAAACAATGACCATATTTAATCATCTCTATCGACCAAAGGGTGTTGGAAGGAAGCCTGACCAACACAGGCTAGCCATGATTTTAAAAACATTATTTAGTGGATCACTAACATCATGTTTCTTTGGTAGTGCAGCTACATGCAGAGGCTGGTAATGGTCAGTTTGAAATTGCATTGCGTTATACAACTTGTAGCAATGCTGCAGATAACTTGATTTATGCCCGTGAAGTTATTAGAGCTGTTGCAAGGAAACATGGGTTTCTGGCTACTTTTATGCCAAAGTAAGTACCGGCTACAGAAGACCACTTTTAAGTTCGAATTAGGGTGGCAAATACTTTTTTTTAGCTAAAAGGTGAATTTGTTAAGAGCTGAACGTATCCCATAGTCTACCTTTATTAATGATTTAGATTATTGGCTTATTGTTATAATTTTAAATTGTTTCTCATTAACCAAAATTTACAAAAATGGTCAAAAAAGTGTTAGCACTGCTTAGCAGCTCAACCCAACCTGCTCTGTCCTATTTCTACACGTACTAAAAACCATTATTTCACCCGAACCCGTTTTTCCTAGATTCCCAAACCACCCATGTTGTCACCTCTAGTTCTAGTTGCGGCATATAAATTCTCTCATGAAATATTCTTAAGCTGCTATCCGCTGAAGGTTTACTTTCTAAATGCTTATGTGTGCTGTAAACAGGTATGCATTAGATGACATCGGGTCTGGTTCACATGTGCATATTAGTTTGTCCCAAAATGGAGAGAATGTATTTTCAGCATCTGACGGGTCCTCGCGCCATGGAATGTCCAAAATTGGGGAAGAATTCATGGCTGGTGTTCTACACCATCTTCCCTCACTTCTAGCTTTTACAGCACCAATCCCAAACAGGTATAAACTTTCACACATACGTTTCATTTATCTTTATGCCTTATTACAGTCAAGTCTTAAATATCATGTATCTGTAGTTATGATCGTATACAACCAAATACATGGAGTGGGGCATACCTTTGCTGGGGTAAAGAAAATCGAGAGGCTCCTATCAGAACTGCATGTCCACCTGGAGTTCCAGATGGCGTTGTCAGCAACTTCGAAATTAAAGCATTTGATGGATGTGCAAATCCGTATTTGGCACTTGCTGCTATAATTGCTGCTGGAATTGATGGTCTTCGCAAACATCTTTCTCTTGCTGATCCTATTGGTAAGACTCCACAGTTATTACAAATGTCACCTTTTTCAGACTTGCTTATACAATATTAGTGTTTTAAGCATACCTACCTATTTTAGAATTAGCATTCACTTTGTTTTTCTCAAAACAGATGATAATCCTGATAGCCTACGCGACAAACTGCAAAGATTGCCAGTCTCCCTTGCAGAATCAGTAGAAGCTCTTGCAAAAGATGATGTTTTAGAAGCTCTACTAGGAGAGAAACTACTTGTTGCAATAAAAGGTGTTCGGAAGGTATGTGTCGAACATTCTATTTCTAGCAATTGTGACCATGCTTGCAAATGTTATAGTAACTTCTTAGATGTATGATTTAGGATGACTTTCAACCCATTCCATAACTTAACCAGTTTTATCTTGTAATTTTTGTTTTTATTTTTGATTTGACGCGTGGGAGATAAACATAATCTGAATCGAACATTTCATAAGTAAATGGGTCTAAGTTGCCATATTTTAGCATGAGTTTATTTTGTTTGATTTTTGCAGGCGGAAATCAAACACTACGCTCAGAATAAGGATGCATACAAGAAACTCATATACCAGTACTAAGGTACCTCCATATGTGGGATGGTTGTTTGATGCAGAAGCTATGTTTCGTTTTCTTGCCTTGGAGGCCTTTCTAAGGATGTTTAGTGTCAGAATATTAGCTGTTAAATTTCTAATAACATAATGTTTAAAAGTGTTGTAGTTTAAACCAATTAAATAATTAAATGTCCTTTTTCCCATGATTGAGAGAAGTAAATCTATGACTATGAATACCCCATGGCCAACCATTTAATCCCATACAATGTTCATACATTGTACAAGTTACAAAAGGGATGGGTCAACCAAAAATCAACCTATCGAAATTACCACCTCCATTAAGTTGAGTTCTCTTGCCTATGGTG